>OY744614.1:31435221-31572721 GCA_963556255.1 Allolobophora icterica
TATATAATCAGCTTTACGTCTCGACGAGCGCCAATAGTTCCCTTAGTCTAACTGATTTGCATGGATAGTGTTACAAAAACTCGATAAAACAGTCTATACTGCCCTATCGTTCATCTATAGAGACACGTTGGAAACCTAAGCCACAGACGCAGATCTTCGCTGGTTTGCTTTCAACCATAGATTGAATGTGACTGTGTTCGGTTATTCCGATTCCCGGGTGTCGTCAGCTGTGTAGACCTAGATCAACAAACTCGAGTGTTGCATGTTTAGAGGCGCTTGCATGTGCTTGCGAAGGTGTATGTATTTGCATGGGTAGATGTGTGTTTATATACGTATGTGTGTATGGGTGTGCGTGCGTGCTTGAACGGTCAGCGATATTAGTTGGGTAGGGCCTACTATAGGGTGGGTCGTTGTCCTTCGCAACGATCGATTGGGTGACATGTTCAAGGGCCTCGATCGATGTGCTAGGATCGGTACAGTTGTCCTTGGAATGCTTACCACTTATACGAAATTGAGGACTCGAACGAAAAGGCGGATACGCTCGAGTGCACATTCGTGAACAGAAAGTCAGTTCTAGTGGATGAGAGTCGTGAGTTGTTGGCGTCCGTCGAATAGGGGTGTACGGTTACCGATTGGTTAGAGCGCTCGACCTGTAACGCGGAGAGTACGGGTTCGAGCCGCCACTCAGACGATCACTGTGTAGGGACCTTGAGCACATGGCGTCCCCAAGAAGTTTTGTAGGGGGCAAAATTTTTTTATGGGGCAAAAATTTTGAAGGGGGATGACTTTTTGCATGGAATGAACACATAACACGTGACAACTTTAAAATAAATAATGGTCAAGAACTTTACGTAAATAATTGCTTTTTCGCATTGAAAATTGTGTTGGGACTTTTGTAATAATCATGATAATCAAAGATTTTATTTTTGTAAAATATTTGCCAAATTCAGTGGGGCAAATGTCCCTTGACCCCCCTCCGGACGTCCATGCGCACACGGCGCACAAGCACAGAATAGCCTATATGCAGTGTTTAATGTATACTAGAGTATTTTCTCGTCATAATTATTATGACCGTTACACTAACCGCAGTGTATATGGGCCTATGTATCGTTGGTTAAAATGCTCTGATCGCGGTCGTCAAGACCGCCGTCGTCAAGACGGCAGTACTGACGTCACTAACGGTTCTGTTTCACAATAGAACAGAAACCGTTTGTGACGTAGCATCCTATACGACAGACACTCGCTATATGGATTTTATATGTATGATAGCACGTCACAGTAACAACAATATCGATAGCGTTGCGCTGTATTACGGACTTGTTTGTCGGTTCATGGCATTTTTTGCCTAAAACATTAATCTATACAACGATGAGCGTACGTCGGAGAGATATAATAACATTATTGTCTTAAAGTTTTTACTCGAATCCTGTTAGTAAAATTTAATATTTTAGTCAACCTGAAAGTAAGATAGCACGACAAACTCTTATGCAACCATTAATTATGACAATATCTATCTAAAAGATTTCTATAAGAGACTGGCACCATCCGATTGGCAGAGTTTACATATCAGAGGACTAACACCATCCATGATTATATTAACCGTAGCCAGAGTTATCACAATGGGCTATAAGCTCAAAAACTTGAGTTATCGTTGTAAAGATGAATGTTTTAGGCAACCCGTGAATAGAGCAGAATGAATCACGTGCCCTAATTATGCAGTTACGTCATCAGTGACCCATCTTGTTCCGTTCTTAGAATCTTTAGTACAACATTCGTCACTGGTTAATGAATGGATCCAGGGTTTAACGACATCTTATGGCAACAAAGGCTGTTGACGCCGGCGAAAGTTATTTTGGCATAATACAGTCGCTGGTTAAGTGCAACGAACTCTTTTATAAACAGCTAAAGCGTTATATGACGCCACCACAAAAAATGTCACGAACCGACAAACAACAAGTCCGTAACCCAGCGCAACGTTATTGTTATTTTTTTTACTGTGACGTACTGTATAGCCTACACTGTATGCTAGGCCATATTGTGCAATGTACGCCGTGTGCACAAGCAATGTGAATAGCTGAAGACATGTCTTATTAAACTTTCATACGGCTGTCATTGACTTTTTAAATTCATGTACAGCGCCCTTTTCTTCGGCCTCGGCTGTGATACGGCGCTATATAAATCGTATTATTATTATTATTATTATTATTATTATTATTTTTATTATTATTATTATTATTATTATTATTATTATAATTAATAATAATAATAATAATAATAATAATACGACCACGAAGTCGGAGACGAGAACCAATAAACTGTTTTTAATCTTCTTTTACAGCCCGAGGGATCTTTACTACCTCGGGTACTATTCTTTAAAAAAAAAAAAAAATAAATAAATAAATAAATAATAATAATAATAATAATAATAATATGATGATGATATGATAATATTATTATTATTATTATTATTATTATTATTATTATTATTAATTATTATTATTTTTAATGTTTTTTGTCGACCGTACGTTGATCAATCGTGTGCAAACCCGGGTCTTCGGATTTAAAACGGCCGGTTTACTTGGGTACCCGTAAATCCGGGGTTGCATTCCCTACTGTGAACGGCTAATGTAGGCTCTATATTAGGAACTGAACATTTTACGAAATAAGTTTGCTTAAGATATAAAATCACCTTTTATTCGGGGAAAAATCCACAAAAAATTCTCAACGAAAAACAATAGACGCACAAACGTCAACACAGATGGCCTTGACCTTGAGTAGTACTCTAATCTTTTTCACTACCTCCCGTAAGCTCACAGGACCGCACAATCAACTTGCCCCATCAACCAACTTGCCCCGCTGTCCCCTAAATGGCTGTCCAAACGGAGACAAGTGAACGCATACGAATCACGGAATGGGAGGAAAAACTCCACAGTTCGGTGAGGAAGTTGAGAATTACACGAAAAGAGGAATCGTAGGGGAGGAAGATACAAAACTAAAGTTTTAAAGGCTATAAAAATGAAAATTGCACAATTATCTAGCTTAGTCTATTCGCTTAACTTCATGACATCACAGCATCGTTTTAATAATGCACGAGATATAGCATTCGATGGCGCACCAAAATCGTCTAAAATATCTATACATATAGTTTCCTTATATGCAAATTTGTCCGTCGTAGGAGGCTACGTCACAAACGGCTTCTGTTCTATCGTGAAACCGTTTGTGACGTCAGTACTGCCGTCTTGACGACGGCGGTCTTGACGACGGCCTTGACGACGTCAATCAACGACCAACGATATACACTTCCGTCATAATCATGACGGGGAAATACACTAGTAACTAATATTACATAACTATGTATTACATTATTCAACTAATATTACATTACTTCTCTGCTTTAGCTATTTATATTATTATTATTTCGCTATGATCCCATGTTAATGTTCCTGGTGCGGTGTGCTATCCAGTTTTCCTCAATAAACGAATATATATAATATAAATCCTCTCGATTTCGAGATTCAGTCTGAATGCATGAAGAGACGGAAATGAAGGATGAAGAGATGAAGAGATGGATGAAGAGATGAAAGATGAAGAGATGAATAGCTGAAGAGATAAAGGATGAAGAGATGAAAGATGAAGAGATGAAAGACGAAGAGATGAAAGATGAAGAGATGAATAGATGAAGAGATAAAGGATGAAGAGATGAAAGATGAAGAGATGAAGAGATGAAGGATGAAGAAATGAAGAGATGAAGGACGAACAGATGAAGGACGAACAGATGAAGGATGAACAGATGAAGAATGAGCGTATACTGAAGCAGGCAAAGCCTTTACCGATCATGTAACATGATCTAATACGAAATGTTCTAATAAATTAGTTTGACATCGGTTTCCTCCAGGTGTCGTCAGTGTGCACTTGTGTCCCTCACCCGACGGTGTACGAAGTTCAAGAACTGGTCTTTCCGCCTGATCTTATCCGATAAGTATCATCCAATCTCACCGCTGTTTCGTTATCGCGATCTTCATTGTTCGCTTTGAAGGACTTGACTCCTTGGCCTTTCGATCAGAGAAATCGACAGATGGAAGGAAGTTGATAGCAAACATTTCTCATATTATGGACATTTATTACCCTTCAAGGGCGAAACCAGAACGCTCATTGCCTAGTACCAGACCTATATCGCTGTGGTCTGACCTTTTGGCAACTGTGAGCAGTTTGAAAATCTGCCCAACTGATACTCTTGGCAATTACGATCCGCGGGCAACTGATGGCCTTGCAAACAATAAGCACACAATTTAGTGTGCTTAAAGTTGATTACAATACAAAAATCTATAATTATAATCTAGTCAAACCAGTACCACTTTATCCGTGGCATATCTATTGCTGTCATACAAGAATATGTGCAATGTGCTGATAATACCAGGCCATAATATATTATCTGAATCCATCTATGTACACTTCTTTACGAAGCCACACTGTGCTTTAAATCCATTTACCATGCTGTGTTCAATGCATATATCTCTAGGCCTATCATTGTGTACCAATCCATGGCTATGTCAACTAAATGTATGTTTGTGAGTGTGAATAATTTGCCTAATGCATGCCATAAATTATGCAATGGCCTAGTGTGGATAAGACCTTCCTCTGATCAATAACGCGTACCGATGACCAACAAGGTTTTGTAGAGTTCCACGATGTGCCATGAATGCATAGTATTTATACGTCAACTTCACATAACGTGACCTGGAGTCGAACCCAGGACGCATCGGTTGCTGTTCGCTGCAGGCCTACTACTTGAAATGACGCAACTGACCCATTCTCAGCTCCTTGTATATAGGCCTACCTCTCATAATCTGTATATTGAAATATATATATATATATATATATATATATATGTAGATGAATATTCTTATAGGTCTAAACATGCGTATACAACGTGTGTTATATAATAAGGATTCGCTGTTGTTGGTTTACATTTTTTACTCTGTTGCATTGAAATGTGCATATTAATCCGCCCAGGCGTTTATTACAAACGTCGGTCCCACCCTCTGTCCTGAGACTAAGTACAGGTGAAGGTCGACACGTGTGGGTAATAATATTAGCCTATATATAGGGCAGGCTATAGTTTCAAGCGGTCTAGACCGGCATTCATAATATACCTGCAAAGACTGAGATAAAGCCTCAACGAAGCACCTTTATAATTAGTCCCATACTATCACAGGTAGGACTACAGGTTGCTGCTTCTACGGCGAGCCCACGCGTCGGACGTCTTTTAAACAGTAACAGCCGAGACTGCCTCAGCCTGTTCAGATTGTGTTTTGTAAAAGGCGACGCAAAGACTGGTACTCTTGTCCATTACTGTTGCACAGACGTCCACGACCAAGCCAGGTGCTCGAAAGCGGGTGTAGCGGTTCAGTGACGCTTTAGGCCAGCGTTAGGCCTTTTCATGCATAAATCCGAGCGTGGATATAGAAGAGACTTAGGCCGGTCAGGTAGGCAGCGCTTAGGCTGAAGCCCCTCCCGTCAACTGTACGCTTGACTGACCGGGTTGACTGAACGGCTCGAACAATCGCACCAGTTAGTCTTGTTTGCATCTGGAATTTCTTCTGTTCTACGAAGGTGGCGTTGTTGATCGGACGACGACCTCTGGCGACCAACGTGGAAACAGCGAAGTCTCTAATTTGCCAGGTAGGATCATTTGAGTCTTCCCCGTTTTTTACGTTTCCTGTCTCGCGTGCACTCTTCGCTTCAAGGGGCCTTTTTGGTTAAATCAGAAGGAGAGACTCTTGTGTAAGGAGGTGCTGATCACCTTTGGGTCAAGAAGGACACTGGACCCTTGAAGATGACAAGCTCGGTTTGTTATCGCCGCCCTTCACAACCCTGACCTGACCTTTAACTCCTATAGCCCCTTAGTTTTTAAACTCACAGTGCGAGTACAACGACCGCAATCAGCACTTAATTAGTTATCTCTTACCAACATCCTTACATTTGTTTCAATAGAAAATTTTGGTGACGTTTTGTTTGGTGGAAGAAGGCTATTCGAGTAAAGGCTTAACTGCGGCTTAGAATTTCTGGTATTAGACTAAATTATTTTGATCGGATCGGCGAAATTTATCTTTAGTGAACACAAATGTAAGCGAAACTTTAGGCAGCTAATAAATACTGCAAACGTCCGTAAAAGCGATCACTTTAAGTCATGGCGCATGAAACAGTTAGATATATGAAACTTCAACTCATGATTTCCATTCACGTTTCTTGGTTAACATTTTCGATTCATTGGCGCAAAAATTACGAATTTGATCGGCCACGAGTCTTGATTTAGTAATTTGCGTCATGTAACTAGAATCAGATTGCATGTATTTGTGGTTCGTTAGGCATTTTAGTCCACAAGACTATACCCCCCACTTTTTGAACAATGCCTATCAATATTTTATTATTTTGCCTTCCCAGAGATCGCAGTGTCGGTCTTGCTTCGTGTAAGTAAGAAATTGGTACCCCCACTTTAAGACCAAAGTTACGCCCCTGGTCTTGAGAAGAGCAAAGGCCATACAACCCTGCTTTAAAGGTTGTTGATGTTTACGAAAACAGCGCAATTATGTATTGCAAACACAACCAGTCACTGCATTTATGTTGTTTACGTATAGACGCCTACCGCAATAATTGCGTGTTGAGAATGTTTTGTAAAGCATTCGTGCGGTGAGCGCGGCGAGTCAATATTGGCCTGTGGCTAAGTGCACTGTGCGCGCTGCATGCAAATTCTGTCGTAGTAGAAATTTCCATGTTCGCCTCTGATTCCAACGAAGCCAAAGTAAACTGTAAACATAGTTCTCAAATGTCGTTCTTCAAACAATGTAGTAAGAGACCTAGTTTAAACTGTAACACAATATTTCAGTTTCATAATTGTGGTCAAAGTTACTTAATACTTACTCACCGGACCTAACCGAATGGGTCACATAGTTTCAGAACATCGATCCACGCCCAGAAATAGGTCTACACACGATGGCTAAAGCGATACCATGGTGGATTGTGGTTAATGGCGTGGCTAATCACTTGATGGCAAACGTAGACGATTCAAATGAACACAATTTAAAGACTCTGCTATGGGATCGGAGATAGGCACTCGGGTAGAAAGGACAAAAGGGTCGGATATTCAAGGTTGCGAAGGGTTAGAGCAAATGTCGCTGTGTCATAACAAAGATGATTAGCGTCGCCCTCCTTTCTCCAGGCTTGGGACTGGCGCTGCCAGAGTACGAGCAGTGACGGAGTTTCATATAATTCGCGAGATGGCGTGGTTTGTATCGCCTTTCAAATGTACCAATTAATAGACCATGGACCGGCTTGTAAGGATATTAATATGTGAACTATTTCCTCTCCTGTCTGCCCATCGATATTAAGTGAAAGGCCGACGACCATCACACGCTAGGCTATATAATTATGTCAACATGCAGTTAGTCTTGCGTGGCTGCGCATGACTTGAGTGTCGCTTTCTTATAGTCACTAAACAAAGCAGACACATTCAAAACGTTTTTCGTCGCTGCTATTTATCTTGTCAGGTGCCTTCGTAAAATTCGATTCATCAAACGCTTTACACATTAACCTGTGAAGGCAGGGTCGACGTCAACGACCCTTGCAGCCATAAGATGTCGTTCAATACTGGAATAATAATTTCAAATCTGAATGAATTCTATCCGTAACGTCTAAACACAACTCTACTTAGAGAATATCAAAACGCATGTTTATCTCTCCAAGGTGTAAAGTTTACTGTTGATTCAACAATTCTGTCTAATTTAGAAGCAATTTTTGTTACTAATTTCAAATGCGGAACATGCCAGATCTAGCCAGATATGGTGTATTATATTATAATAAAAATAGTTGTCAAGGGGGATATGCCTAATATAAATATACGGGTCAATATATGGCCATTTATATAAAGTATATATTTATAGAATCCACAGTATTGTATATGATAGTTATTTAAATATTGTGTGGGCTTGTGTATATCCTCGCTTTAACTGATAGTCAGATAGTGGATAATGTCTGTTAATGATTGCGAAGCATTGTGTTCCTTATTTCATCTGTGGATCATGCAAGGATGTGCCAGACACTTGGTGGTTGTCATAAGTAAGGAGTCTCCAGAATGAGGGGATTCCTTCATCCTCACTGTATTTGGCGATGAATGATCTTTGATTGCATCATCATAAGTTTAGCTGGCGTTTGATAATCGGTGATTACGTCACCTCACTTTACTTTCTCTTCTGGTGATCGATAGTCTGTGATGACCGCATCTTCACTCAATCTGACGATGAACAAATTGTGATTACGTCATTCTGTCTCAATCTGGTAATGAATAAACTGTGATTACGTCATTCTGTCTCAATCTGGTGATGGATAAACTGTGATTACGTCATTCTGTCTCAATCTGGTAACGGATAAATATATGATCACTACCTGGCGATAAATAATCAGTGACTGAGTCATCCTAACGTTATCTGGCGATGGATGATCTGTGGTCTGTTATTCAATCCTTTCAAATGATGAATTAATTAAGCTCCTCCTATTAGTTTTTATTGGAGCGGCGCTACGCAAATTTCTATTTTAACACTTGACTTGCGTGAGGATTTGTCGATTCTCTTTTCTTCACAGATCCCGTTGGCCCTACCTTATTCATTTTGCACAATAACATACCTCGTCATAGCCAATACCTATGTATACGCTTTATTCGTGCACACCTATGTAGCCTAGCCTACACAATGTCTGCTGGTCAGGTGGCTTAGTCGTCTGTAGTCTTTTTTTAACGCATTGGCCTATTACGAAGACTATTGCCATACGTATACGATACATGTCCATGAAGAGGTTCAATCATTAATAATATCCTTTCTTCCACCCCTCCCGTCCTTCATCCACCACCATCTGTTTCAACCTCCTTTATCTATGATTCCTCGGCTTTCCATTAAAAATTAATCCCCATCTTTTCAAGAAATCGAGCCATGATCCATCCATTCCGTCGCCGCCTTCCCATTTCCCTCGACCCCCCCCCCGTAACAGCTCCTCATCCCACTTCTGTCTCTCGTCTTCGGGCAACCAGGTTCTATTCTTTACATGGTCTCTGTGAATAACCACTCTGACTTGACGCTGCAGCGCTCGTCAATAAGCCGGTGACGCATACGCCTAATTTTAAAGTAGCTCTGTACATGTAATCTCGAGTCTAGAACAATTATTTCCACCTGGAATCATCTCCAGTGGATTAATTATGCTAATTATTTCGATTTCACTCAAAGCGACCTTCGACTAATGTCTTGAATATTGTGATAACGGCGGTATAGAAGTCATTAGATTAGATTCTAATTAGATTACGTTAATTACAACATGACCAAGTGATATTTGCATAGTACTTATATAAATGACCATGGGACTGGGTGAGGTTTATCTCTCTCTAAAGAAGGTCATTGAAACACGAAGATCTTCTTAGTCATCAGCGGTTGTCGCTTCTTATCTGCAGTATATATATATATATATATACATAATATATATATATGCATATATATATACATAATATATATATATACATAATATATATATATATACATATAAACTACGCACTAAATATTTTCTTTGATACATGATTAGTTAGGCCTATATATAATGAGACAGTGTCATAGTGCTGATGACTCCTATACCGTTATCGCAAGTGGAAAGCTCTCTAGAAAGCGTTAGTAATGGACCACGTATATCTTACCTGTGCGTAACACCGCATATTTGGCTATTTAAACCACTGAGGATATATGACTGTCGTCGCTTGTTTCAGGTCGTGCTTTCCACGTGAGTCTTTGAGCTTCGCTCGCTGCTCCTTCTGTCTTCCTGCGACATGGAAAGGATGAACGAACGCAAGGTCAGCTTATATATGCTGCTGCATGCAGTGTTCGACTTCGATAACAAGCTGTTGAGATTCTAAATCTGATGTTAAGCCTACAAGTTTATCGAGTGTTCGATTTGCAGGGAGGAATTGAGGGTGTTTCTCACCGTCACTGGCTACTATGTCTGTCTGTCTGTCTTATTTAGTACATCTTCTACATGTAGTTGGTATGAACAGCTTGTAAACTTATGATACACTGCCATAGAAATCGGGCAATATGTTAAATTAGGTAAATATGATGGGCCGAACTCTAGGCACCAAATACCAAAATGATTTGAAAAATAATGAGCAGCACAAAAAGTCCAGCGTTGATCGATAGAATACCTGTCGAGCATTGAACTCAACTTAGCGCTTTACAGATACAAAGACGTACACCGCCCTCTACAGGTCTGAATAGTTATTCATGTGTACAATACTTGTTAAAAATTTGCCGTATCGTCAAAAAACCACGTGACACAACCGTACGAGCTGCCCTGGGTTTTGCCACGACGTCCGTCTCCATACAGATGTCGCTACAGTAGAATTATTCTTACGACTGCTTCTATTCGCGGTCTGTTGAGTGTCGCTGCACTGAAGAGTGAAGACTCCCTCTGCCAAACGTCTGTGGAGATTGTCACAATGCGTAAGCATGACTATTAAATTAAAAGGCTTTCAAACGCCAGAGAACTTTGCGCAGAGCTATTGAAAACAAGTTGTTGACCTACACATTGTTCGAACATACCCGCCTTCGACATGTCACAGGAATTTACAGCTCAAATCGAATAAAATCTAATATTTATTATCCAGTCGTCTTGTATTTAGGCTATACATAGACCTATAGGCCTAATTGCTGGAGCATTGGCCATCGAAACTGATGCAGTTAAATGCAGTGGCCTGTATACAGGTTGTATCTATACAAGAGATGTGGCCTGTATACAGGCTGTATGTATACAAGAGATGTGGCCTGTATACAGGCTGTATCTATACAAGAGATGTGGCCTGTATACAGGCTGTATCTATACAATAGACGTGGCCTGTATACAGGCTGTATCTATGCAAGAGATGTGGCCTGTATACAGGCTGTATCTATACAAGAGCTGTGGCCTGTATACAGGCTGTATCTATACAAGAGATGTGGCCTGTATACAGGCTGTATCTATACAAGAGATGCAGACAACAGAATTTCAGTGCAGTGCTCCCCAAGTATTTCCTAGCTAGACTGTGCCGCACAATATTTTAAAGATTTCTAACATTTCGGAATTTGATGCCTAGAGTTTGGCCCATCATATATTTGCCTCACTTAACCTATTGCCAGATTCCTGTGGTTCTGTGTCGTAAGTTTGCAATCTGTTCACACTATTAGCCATTCATTCATTCATTCATTCATTCACTTGCTCATTGAGACAATTTATTCAGCGTCGCTCAAATATAATTAATCGGAGGCGCTCCCACTCCAGCCCAATTTCGGGGATAGAAGACAGTTGTCAAGAGTCGCTGAAAGGTAGGCCTACGTGCATGTAATCAGTGGCGGTTTTAGAGGGGGCCACGGAGGTTGTAGCCCTAGCCCCCACTGGCTCACCAAGTCACCATAAACGTTTTCCTATATGTTTCTGTTCTGGGTCTTTTGACCTGAAAAATCCTCACAGCGAGCATTCCTGCCTACCTTCTCAGACGTTTAATTAAGCATTATACAAACACTGAGGCGTTATGTAAATTTTCAAATAAATGATTGACCTATTATAGTCCTGCCGTTTGGTGATACGTTCACGATTCTCATTAGCTTTTTGAACATAATGTCAACAGGCAGGCTTTTTCACAGGCCTCCCAGGGATCTTGCTATGCATGACTTAAGGGCATAAGTAACGAACTGAAGACGTATAGACCTTGACGTTTCTTCATTGGCTCTCACAAATGAGACTTGTGATGCATGTTCTTTGATGGTAAAATATATCGAAGTGAAATCCTAGTCGAGTTTTACCCTTTCCTTTGTAGGCAGCTGCTTCTTCATCATCCGGTGGCCTACTGAGCCGAGTGTGGGCTTACATCCAGTGGCTCTACCTTCAGTACACGATCAGCCTCGGCCTCAGCGTACTCGAGCCATGTGAAGTCGTCGTATTTCGTATCCTTTCGTACTGTGTATGGCAAAGCAATTAACGCAAGTCTACCTAGCGTTTTACTTTTATTGTTTGAATTTATATTTCATAACTTTAGAATTTGTCAACAGTTATCTTTTCTGTTTCTCTCGGAAGCATCTTCATTTTATTCTATGCTTCTGCTGTCTGAAAGTAGGCCTACACCACAATGTAGGCCTACACCACAATGTAGGCCTGCACCACAATGTAGGCCTGCACCACAATGTAGACCTACGGCGTGCAATTTTACTGCACTTGCGGCCACTAACGACTTGGAACGTGATCTGTGTGAGCCTCGTATTATATCATGTTCACAGGTCTTGATTCTATAGGCCTATGACGTTCATTGATTGCAGACGCTTTGGCAGTTAGGTTGAGTATATACAAGCCTACAGAACACTAACTCATTGTGTGGAGCATGTTGATGATGACGTTTCTTCTGAATCTATTTAGGCCTATCGGTATTTCTTCTTCAAGCTCACTGTACATCCATTATAATGCACAGCTACATTAGGCCTATAGTTAAACGGTACTTGAGGAAAATAACCGAATATTATAACCTGTAGGCCTACTAAGATAAAGTCCCTCTCTTGAAATTTCTATGGGTCATTTCCTACAGATTTACATGTCCATGCTTTACTGAAACTCGTTGTCATTGGAATTCGATGTATCTGACAAGACAAAAACTGTCGTAAGACCCGAATGACTTTTGACTCTTGCTGGAAAAATGGATTATCTGTCTACCACATTATAAGGCAATAAACGCCCCTTTTACAACTGCGCTTAAGTGCCTGGATTGTCCTGCTGACCGTTCCCAACGGGTTAATTGAACCTCAGAGACCCAGTCGTTACTATACCCACAGGTCAGCCTCTACCCTCACCTCGCGCATACCGTGCATATCTGCAGAGAGTTCACTGAAGCGAAGCGACGCCCGCATTCCAAACGACATCAACGAAACCGTGACCGTTCAACTGCATCTTCGTATCTGTATTAACAAGATGTGTTTCAACCAGTCATACATACATCGATGACGATATTTTGTCTCTCGAACTAGTCAGGTGAAGCCAAGGTTAAATGTGGCAATCCAGTGGAGGAACTCGGTCGATAGCCGATATTGAGGCACATCAAGCGGAGGTGTACCTGTGATGTGTAAGGTTGCGACAAACTCGCACAAAGCCTGTTTGTCCTCTGTGTGTTAATGCTGTTCTTGCTAGATCTACTCTCATTTCTCACGGATATTTCATTTGTCTTTCACCACTTCTACTCATTCGCATCTTGAAACCCTGTGGGGAACATAGTGAGGAAGCGATGTCTTGTTGAACAATAGGACCTTTCAAAAACCATTTTACCGCATGACTGAAGTCCTGTTACGTTCACACTGTCTCTTGGTGAAGGTAGTTGGAAACTGTTTCCAACGAAGGTTTGATCGGCTCAACAAAAGTATGTACTATTACAAAATTACAAGTAGGCCTATTATTATGGTATGATATGCGTGTTTGGATCAGGTCGCATATACCGTGGCTGTGATAGGTTAACGGGATCCGGTGTCCATGCTATTTACGAGGGCAGTTGGGGCTTGACTGCTGACAGTCGAAACTAAAGTAGGTCACTGCAAGTGCGCCACATAACAGACTGAGAGTCACGTGGGAATCAAATCAATTAACAATGACGCTAACAGACGTTGTGCAATAGGCCTCTACGTGATTCGATTTGGCATGCAACTCGCAGACCTGTTTTCTGCCATGTACCTGGTTGGGTGATTGGGTGATTGGGTGGGCGCCTGCGTTGAGTGGCTGGCCAAATAAAAGGACGAACGATGGTTTATATCTAATGGGAATGGCGTGCACCAATCACACAAATATCAAATATTCTGAATTCTATATTACTGGATGACCCAGGAGAGCCGATGAAATTTTAAACTTCCAATTAAGCGACCATTAACCCAATTTTAATCTAACGATGTATTTCATAATATTGTTAGATTAAGATTGGATGCTGTGCAGTAAGGCTCTGCTGCAATTATTTAATTTTTGATCTAATGTATTACTTCATTGTATTTTCTTTCCCTTTGTGTAACATTGTATGTAGCTAAAGCGCTATGCGTTTGCAAGCGTTTATTAAAGAATATACTTACTTACATACTTACTCGTGGTATTATTTATTTCAATTTATTGCGAAACTATCTGAATCCTAATGCAATGTGGGGCGTGGTGGCTCAGTGGTAAGTTCGGCGCCTTGTGACCGGAGGGTTGCAGGTTCGAATCCCACTCTAGCCGCTGCGTACGGACCTTGGGCAAGTCCTTCACTCGCAATTGCTCGTGGCGCTTCGGCGTAAAAATTCCGGCACAGTATCAAATGCTGTAGTCGGGAGCGCCTCTGAGTAGTAGTAGACTTCGAGAGGCGCTATAGAAATATCCGGAATAAATAAATAAATAAATAAATAAATAAATAAATTTCTTAACCCTAAGCTTAGATACTCTTGTGGTCGTGATAATAGCCTCCATGGCCTACACAACATATCTCTTCCTTCCAAGTCATCTCAACATGTTATCTCGATTCTTCTTCGGGTCACCTGAAGAGGGCGCTACAACCTCCACAAGCAACGACCTTCATACGTCATCGGGACTCAAACTGTCGTCATAGCGACGCAAACATGCTCGTCGTCATAGGTCACAACGAGCAAACGTCAGACATTTTCGTGTCGTATGACGTCACGCGATGACGTGGCTGAGGAATTCTTCACGATTCTTGTGTAATAAATTCTTGGTGCCCTAGTATTTTTAACAGTGATATAAAAACTATGTATTAATCGTTGATTTTAGAATTAAGTCGTCTGCTGCTTTAAAGTACTTCATGCATACTGTCGTTTCCGGATCCTAATATTTTTACCTGTATAGATAGGACTATACTTTGGGATGAATTTAGGCTTACGTAGTTGTAATTATGCAGCTGCACGATTACATAGGGCTTTAAAAACCGTGCAGTGTGTTAAACGGAAATCGCATCAATTTGTGCAGGACGTAAATGGAGTCGTATATATTAAGAAATAGTCATCTTTTCAATAGAATAGATTTTAAAGTTCGGTATAACCGTTTTGTAGACTTATATGTGAAGGCCTACTATATGTACTATATGTAATATGTAATAGACATTTAGGCGAAATGACTGATCTTTTGCGACAGCATAAATGAAATATCTTTCTACAAAAAAATTGCCTATATATGTATAAGTATACAGTATACACGCATATAATTATGTGGTTCTTGATAGATTAAACGATTTATGTTAAAGTAAAAGTTTCGTTCTGGTAGGCCTAATGCAGTAAGAATGCCGACAACTGCCGTTAGGTGAATTATTGGCGATGATTATTTGCTAAAGGAATTAAAACTGAAATTGTGTTTGTGTGTCTTTGTACCACGAAATAGTGAGAAATTGACTTAAATTCCATTCTGTCTCGCTGCCTGCCTCTGAGTCTCTCTACCTTGCATAGGCGTAGACTCTGGGGGGTCAGCCGGGGCACGTGCCCCCCAATAATTGAGGAGCCGGGGCGCACGTTTCGAATTCCTACACTGGTGAGCGTCATAGGCGGAGCCATACGCGTATGTATATTAATGAGCGCGCACGTGACTCGTCAATCAACTATTCTATAATTAGGCCTAAAAACAAAATTGCGATTACAGTCAACAAACGTGCACGAATGAATTTCTAAATAAAAATGTTTCTTTTGAAAGCGTTGTTGATGTAACTAAAAAAATAGACTAATATTTCAAAATAGGACATGTCCTTTATTATGATTGGATTTATACGTATTTCGTATAGTAGCCTATCGTATCGTATTTGAAGATTTTTATAGCGCCGCTTGCAGCAACGTATGAGCTGATATAAGCAATCATAGGCCTATTCCTTGCGGATAATCTATATTATACTGTTTAAAAATAGGACCTTTCCATTTTAGGCTTGGTTTTATACAAGCTCATAATTTTAAGCAATATATTTTGCAGCAATACTACTGCTTGAAATATTGGACCTGATCTATCTGTTTCACAACCAGCATTACCTTGTTGGGATTGGATATATATACGAGCAGAAGCTTCAATAAGCAATGATATTCTTTGCAGCAGTACTACTGTTTAAAAAAACAGGGCTTGTCCCATCTGAGGCTTAAGTGTATAGAAGCCTACGTAGGCCCTAAGCAGTGATATAGTTTAGAAGAAATCTACCTAATATTTAAGAAATAGGACCTAACCGTTATTTGGCTAGGTTAATAGCCAAACATGTTCACTACATGTATTTCCTATCTAGATCTACATCTTATCATTTCTTATAAAATATATTAAATTGTTGCAATAATACAATGTGAAAGTAGTTATGATAAGTAGTTAACTACAGTGGTCACAGCAGGCTGTCATAAAATACAGGACATTTTACAGGACACAAAAAAATAAAATTACAGGACATTTCACAGGACATTGTTAATACAAAATACCCAGTACAAATATAGTTTTGCTTGTACTAGCCTACATAGTTGTAGTCCGTCAACAGCGTTTCCTAATCATATTCATACTGCCATAACTTAGTTCTGATTTGTCAACTATTTTTTTTCCTTGAGCTATGACAACAGGGGTGATTCGGTAACAAACTAGTTAGCAGACAAATTTTGTGTGCATTTAATGAGGTTATGACTGTGCTAAATTAATTATTACTCTGCAGTCTGCTTCGACAACATTCGGAAACATTTAACATAACATACATGGCATAACAAGGGTTTTAAGCGGTTCGTTGTTTCTCTTCCCCATATGCATCACTGAGCACTTTCAAAATTAAAGAGCATTTTCCAGTCCTGTGACCATCCAAACATTCTTCTTAGATCTTCCAACAGTATCTCTGCTTCATCATCATCCACTGCTCTACATAGTTTTGTACCATCTGCAAACTTAGAAATTTTCGATAAAATCCCATCATCTATGTAATTAATTAAAACTACAAACAGCAGTGGCCCAAGCACTGATCCTTGTGGCACTCCACTTAGCACTGTCATCCAGCTACAGTGTTTATCTCCTATGCCCACCTTCTGTCTTCTACCTGACACCAGCTTTGATACCATGTTAATACCTGCCCTCTAATCCCATTTGCTTACAACGTTTTGGCCAGCCTTACATGAGATACTTTGTGAAATGCCTTGGCAAAATCTAGGTAAATTATATCTGCAGGTGTTTCCTCATCAATCCTCTCATAGGCCTCCTCAAAGAACACCAGCAGATTTGTCAAACACGAACTGTCTTTGGTAAATCCATGTTGACTCCCATTTATAATATCAAGCCCCTTCAATTGTTCCACTAGATTATCCTTAATAATTCTCTCCATGACCTTGCACACCACACTGGTTAAACTGTCTGGTCTGTAGTGCACTGGCTCACTTATAATTCCTTTTTTAAACAATGGCACTATGAGTGCATGCATCACTCCATTCCCATGGTACTTCTCCAGTCTGCATTAATTTATTGAAGATCTGGGCTAAAACATTTAAAGAAGTTTGGTCTTTTCACATAGACTTTGACTTCCTTGGTCATCTCTGTGACTAATTCCCATGTGATAACCTGATGATCAATAGGGCTACAAATGCTCTCCCACATTTGCATTCTCGTACTATTTCATCCAATGTTGTCACCAAGTCCAAATGTTTTCTCCTCTGGTTGGCTTCATGACATGCTGTAGCAATAAAATCCAAGAAAATCCTAGAAAATCCTATCTTTTTCACAATCAATATGGTAGTTGAAGTTTCCCATAATCAAGGATGTTTCCTCATTAGCTATTACCAGTAGTTTGCACATCCCTTGATCGGCTGCTTCGGTGGCATCTGGTATTATTCTTAACTTATACTACTCTAGTAACTTATACTACTCGGTATTGTAAGTTAAAAGCCAAAAATATAATAAAAATAAATTATAAATAACATGTATTCGCGACACAAAGAGCGTGAAATCTGACTTTAAAAAAATACAGGAAATACAGGACACTTTTGCAAAAAATACAGGATTCTACAGGACAAGCAAAGAGATGCAGAACTTTATATGAAATACAGGACGGCTAACTGTAACTATTGCAGTTATAGGCCTACCTACTGCAAAACTAGTTTAACTACCTTGTAACTGCTTATTTCTAAATGTAGTTACAACTCCTTCTTACCTACTTGAATGTAGTTATAGCAGAGCAGTCCCTTAAGAGGGCTCACAAAAACCAGCCACAATCAGGTAAACATCCAGAAAATCAGTCTGTAAGACAGAGAGGCAGTCTATGGGGGATAAGCAATGTGGAAAAGGTAACTCTTAAATTGAGAATGCAATGAATGTTCACTATAGTGACACATAATAATTACGCATTCGTTCAAATATTGTGTTTATTTCCAGGAACAAATTCAAATGTGAATTGTTAAATACTGTATGTTTCAATGGTATCAATATTACTGATAGACTAACTCTGCAGTTGCAGTAATCTCTAAACTGCTTGACTGACATGAACAAAGGCTAGATCAGATGCGCAAACCGTTGTAAACAAGGACGTCCTTTATTAGGTTTGGATTTATAGAAGCCTGTACTTTATAAACAAGGATATAGGTATAAATATAGGCTAATTTAAAGGGCACAATTTCTTTTTTTGACATTTTTACGTAAAACATTTACAAACATCAGTTTTATCTTTACCACAATTTACTAATTTCAAATTGGCATAGGTTAAATGAACAGAAACATTTCAAGACATATTAGCCTGTCTGTCTGTCTGTTATATTCCACACTGATATAGAATGGTAAACATTTCAAGACATTAGCCTGTCTGTCTGTTATATTCTGCACTGATACAGAATGTCACAGTTACTTTGATGATTGGTGGAGACAACAAACACTGTGGTGTAATTTTCCCAGACAAATGCTTGCTTTACGCGGCCACAACACAAATAACTATGCTGAGGCTACAATGTGTATGTTAAAAGACATTGGTCTTAACCAAATAAAACAGTACAATGCTATTTCATTGATGCACACTGTAATCACGACAATGGAGGAATTCTACGAGTCGACTCCTGGAATTTGCTCACAATCGAACCGCATGCACATATTTAAATTGCGGTGCATGATGGAGCAAATTTCATATGTAAACAAGATTCAATTATTGAAACTAATTGCAAAAATGTCTTCCAGGTACCCTCAGAACATTCTGAGGATATATACGAAGTTAATGCAGAACATGGCTTTTGCAATGTCACATTGGAAGAAATGGTAGTTTCTGTAAGTGCTTGTGTGCTGTTGCCTATAATTTCAAACTAGATGTACCAATGCACCAAAGGTCAGCGATCACGACCGCTACCTTGCAGCTAAAGTGGCACAAGGTGATGATTGTCCTGGAAAAGAATTCTACACCTCGTTTAGAAATGACATTGCCAACGAACAAAAAGATATGGTGGGTGCATCTGTGGTAATGTTCCAATTGAGATGGCTTTGCATAGACAGCTAGAATGTAACGCTAGTAATTCCAGCAAAAATACTGATACCAGAAAAGAAAGCCTGCTGCAAGAAATAAGGGAACTGCTGCTTTACTTGAGAGTAAAGTCATTAATTTAACACATGATTAGTTGGAAATAGGCAAAAGCTTGAGCATTTTTAAACAACTTCAGAATTGTAGCAACGCCTCTCAACTGACAACTTTCTTCAGCATGGTACATGTACGGTAGGTGGAGGCATTCCTTATCTGAAGCGATCAGGTACTATGTTCGGAGTCCAATCAACCAGTAAAGCGCGTCGGACAGAAAATCAGAGTAAGGGAAACCAAACTTGATCCTATGCAGAAGTCGTTCAGCTTTTAAATAGTGCCAGGAAACACAAAGCTACTCATAATATAGGACAACAGGTAAAAAGTAATCTGAACAATTTCAGAAAGCACGGATCTTGTGCCATAACCATTTTGAGGTTTAGGTCTTATTTCTTATTCTAGGACACATCTATGTCCTTTATTAAGCATTATACTAAGTTTATAAAAACTATGATAAAACTTCTAGTTTCTGTCACTGTTGGATATTACTGTTAACAGAGCAGTAGACAGAGCTTCTCGTAGGATATGGCTGCTTCTTCCTCTGTCGAAGCATAAACAACTTCACGAAATCCAGTCATTATCTGTTGTCGGTGTTCAGCGTGTACTCTCTAAAATAAGTTAAAGAAATGTAGATAATACAGATATGATGAAGATACCAATGCCATATGCCATTTTAGCACTTTATCAACAAGCATGTACTATTCAGTGTATGGAAAACTAACCCCTCTCATCGATAAAGGGTTAATAAAAGCATTAATTGCATAGTTATTAATACAACATTTTACAGCCTATATTTTAAAGGGAGATGGACTGGATGTAATGTATTATATAAAATGACATACATCTCATGAAATGAAGCTTCTTGTGATATCACTATTATCATTACTAACATTTTTAATGCATGCAGTCATGCAGACATGGTAATCTAACGTGTGGAAAATCTGTGTCTTGTTCATATTGAGGGCCTTACTAAGACTTTTATAGGTTCATTTTTAACACATAAACTGTTTCTACTGTTTAAATTTGTAATTTTTTGTGTTTATTTGTTTATTTTTATTTAATTTTACAAGTAATTCTTTTTGTATATATATATTTATCATATAACATTACTGTTTGTTATTTGTTTACAATTTTTATTTACCTTTCCATTAACTTAATGACTTATTCTTCCCATAAATCCAAAGGCCAAATTAACAGTCATCTAAATGTGCTTTAAAAGTCATGCACCTGGTTCTTACAGAGTTTCACATTTTACAACCCACAAATATTCACTAGTAACACAAATCCATTCATTCCGATGTGTGTCAAAGGTATCAATTGATGGACTAACTTTTCCCTGTTGGAGCCACCTCCAAACTGCTTGATTGACATGGAACTGACACAGGATCAGGTGTGTTAGTGGCCAAACTTTGCGATTGCATCCCTTTCTGCAGGTGAATCGTCTGTCATGGTGACTGTAAGGAAACCATGTGGATGAAATGCTGCATCGCCCAGCATCTAGAAAGACAATAACATAAAATGTGACAAATTATAGACTTATATTTCTATTTCATTCTTACTAGTAAATAATTATGTTCGTTGCACTATGCAATACCACTAAAATGTACCAATGCCTCCTTACAGTTTATAGTGATCAGCCTTACCAGTAATGAGACATATGTATATATGTGGAATTCTTATGATTAATTAAGGGATTGCTAAATGTTTCGGTTGATTTAAAAAATCTTGTTCACTTAAAATCTTCACTGCATACTTCTTACTTTCTGTATTTTGCTAACAAATTACTGCCTTTAGTGCGCACTAGGTTCTGATGAGGACACCTGATATGACATTACTTCGATGTTTAGTTAACTAGTTAAGTCTATAAATATCTGCTAATTACACAAGTTACGGTTAAGAACTTAGACTTCCAAAAAGCTATTTTCATCTATTTTATTAATTAATGGTTACATAAAGGGGAATTGATTGCATTTTAAAAACCAACAACAGCCTTAAATATATATTGTATTGTATAAGTAAGTAAGTAATCTTTTATTAGTATAAGACAAACGCTCATACTTTACAACAATACATACAAAAGGATCACAATATCAGTAACACTGTAAGATAGTTTAAACACAAGCAGTATTATAAACAATTCCATATAATGTCTTATTTACATACATATACATTATACAGTATTATAAACAATAAACGATAGTGCCTTTATTTACATACATAGGCCTATCTATAACTAAAGTTATGATCTAAGCCTTAGATTCTAAGGAACATAAGCATTACTATGGTCTACAAAAAGAGCCAGTTTAGATATCAGAACAAGTACTAGAACCAGCATTAATCCAGTGTTTATAGTTGTACAGTGAGCGAATGATGAAGGATTTCTTATGTAGCAATGTATTAAAGTGCGGTAATTCAAAAGCATCTCCCCTTTTTCTTAGGTTGAATTTATGAAGGTGCTCTGTAGGCAGTAATTGGTGAAGACAGTGATGGGGTGACTGGATGCTTTTGAAGAACTTCAATTCAATTTTTTCACAAATCTTCTCTAAAGATAGACATCCTTGCTCTTATAATCAGATCAAATACAATTAAGTAAATAAACTTATATAGGAATACATGTGCATTATTTTTATTCTTTCATATAATAGGCCCTATATAGGTCTACATAGTTAGAAAACTCTGTATTATGCCTAAATGATCATTTAATCAATACCTTCTTGAGTTTTTCTTTGATGCTGTTTTCCGTGGCTGCTGTCGTCCGCAAGTATCGACCTGAATCTGCGGTTGCCAATAATTATTGATGGTTATGTTGACCAGTGAAAGTGTCACAGGTCTTTCTTCAATCTGTTCGCTGGACTTCACGTTACGAGCAACACTCGCAAACTCATCTAGCCACTGTTTTACTTCGTTTTTATCTCTAGCGTTTGCGCGAAGTACATTGCAATCTTTCGAAGACAGCTTTCTATTTATTTAGTGGGAAAAATTGTTCGAAAACATAGGAAGAGCATGCCTTACAACATCGAATGCGGCGAAAACATAGGAAGAGCATGCCTTACAACATCGAATGCGCCGCCATTTTCAGATAGATTACACGATAACTAATTGTAGCCAATGAACTTTCTAACTGGAGTCACGTGCGCGCTTATTAATATACATGCCCGTATAGCTCCGCCTATGACGCTCACCAGTGTAGGAATTCGAAACGTGCAGCCGGGGCAATGCCCCCCAAAAAAATCGAGGGGAGAATTTCTTCAAATATTAAAATATTATGCTTCAATAAAGACAAATTTCTTCAGAAACAGAAAAACAGAGACACAGAACTGAAATACTATCAGAAATTCATAATGAAAACAAAGATTTATTTTTGTCTTCAATATGAAACAAATTTGCATGTAAGCAAAACGCCCCATTTCATACGCATTAACTTAACACCGGAAGCCTCTGCTGACTGTCCAGACCAGAGGTGAAAAAAGTTTTTTCGGTTTTTTGGTTTTAAACAAAAACATAAGAAATAGAAAACCACAAAATTTGTTTTTTTGTCTTTTTTTAAATAAATATCTTATTTTTGTAGAAGTTATTTTAATAACATTGAGTTTGATTTAACGATTTTTAATTTTCGCAAATCGCAAATGAACTAAACTGAGTTGGAGCTCTTGTTCATACCATTTTTCGTGGTTTTTATGAACCGAAATCCGAAAATCTTAAAAACAACTAAAACAACAAAAGCAATAAAAACAAACAAAAACAAACAAAAAAAACGACGAAAAACACAACTTTTCATCTTGAAGACTTGTTTTCTTTGTACCTTTGGTCCAGACCCCATGCCCCCCAATATTTTGGACAAGTTTAGGCCTACGCCAGTGCTACCTTGGACTCATTGCTTGTGCTTATGTTGGAGTGTCTGTCTGTTTTTCCCAAACCCTACGCATGGTGAATGGGAAAATCTTAGGCAAAATCTTGCGCCGCCAATGCCTCAATCCTTAACACCCAGAGTTCTGCAGTCCGATCAGCTTCCTAATCTTCGATGAGTTTTGCTCATGTACAACCGGGGCGTTTTCGTCTTTTCCCGTCTTAGTCTGTCGCGTGTATGGAATAAAGTTCCAGAAGAAAGACGCGGAAGAGTAGTTTCGCTTGCGCTGTTCTTTCACAACGAACAGGAAGAGCGTCGATCGCCATCCTTCTCCTTCTCCTCCTCCTCCTCCTCTTCCTCCTCCCCCTCCTTTATCAGATTTTTTCCAGACTTCGGACTGTCATCGGCGGAGGAGGAGGTTGTGGTGGTCAGCTGAAGTGCGAGAAGCGCGGTACCTGCGCTGCCAACCTCTGAAGCCTTAAAACCCTTTTAAAAAGGCGATGAAATATGACTATGTGACCAGAAAGAAAGAAAACTACTGTTTACTTGAGTTCTGTCTGACGTAACAGTTCCGCATTTCCACCGTACACATTCTAGCCACGCTTTGTAAATATAATTATTTCCTAATGGCGTAACCAATGGGTCTTTCGATGCCTGTAATAGTGTTGCCGCTATACCAGTCTCACGGTGACAGGATTCACTGGATTATCAATTTCCAACAGAATGAGAAAGAGCTCCGATGTGATATATGTACCGATGGTGAATTAACTACAAGCTGGCCTTTTCCATACGAGGCCTATTGCTGCCGTGATGAACACAGCAGAGCAAGGATTGTATAAGGCTGATTCAAAAGTCACACAAATTCAACTCTTAAATATGAAAAATAAGCAAATCAGAAACCAAGATAAAATGTTGATATATCTCGACATTTACATTGCGACTATAGAAGTGCTGAGGCTCTTTAAACAGCAGCACAACTACTTGTATGAATTAACTGCAAGCTGGCCTTTTCCATACGAGGTTTACATTCACGAACGTGGACTGGAAGAGAAAAGAGTAAAGGAATAGAGATAAAAACGAAAAACAGTTACGCCATATAGATTTCTTATCTAAGGTAAGATTCCAGCAGGATTGCGCTTTACAAAGAGACAATCTCTGACTTCACCCTCTGAGCACTTGAAAGTTTGGCGGTTTTATTTTCTTTCGCGAACCTGCTGCTCTGAGATTCCCCAGAATTCGCTCTGATGATGAGATCCTATACAAGGTGTTTTTCCACGGAGTCAAAGAATCTCCAAATTACTTTTGTTTCTTTAGAAGCTTAAGTTATAACCAATTGAACACAAGCCGGTAAAAAATGCAGAAACTGTCCAATGTATGTTGATTGATCCCTCACTTTCAGGAAAGCAACCGTTGAGATGACGAATTTAGCTACTCCTAAATTCGATGGAAATGGGGCAAGCAAGCGACTCAAAAAGCCTCTGCTGCTCAAATGTCCACCACGTCGCCTTCACGTGGCCCCCCTGTTGGAAACGAAGTACGTGGTGGACGACCGAGTACACGACGGTATAAGCGTGTGCCCCATGGGTGAAGAAACTGAAGGACGGACGATCAATGGTACCGACGCAGAGAGATGGTGTCTCCCGATAAAAACAACGGGAGGAAGGCAACGGGAAACCACCTCCCTATCTCATCCCGAGTAAAATGAAAAATGACGACAATCATACGAACCTGCCGGTGGGCAGAGAACATAAAGAAGAAGAAATTCGATGCGTTGAAGGATAGTTAAAGAGTGTAAAATAACCTCATACATGTATAGTTGGGTATATGACCAAATTTCGGGATGCCACCAACCGGGCTCTCACGGAGCATATATATATATATATATATATATATATATATATATATATATATATATATATATATATGTATATATATATATATATCCTTCGTGTTTTAATGTGTGTTTCCATGCTGGACTCCCACGGAGCCTGTATTTCCAATTTTCCATTGTATGTTAATGTGTTTCCAAGCTGAACGCCTACGAAGCCTATATATTCTCTCTGTGGAAATGCGAGTTTCGATGCTGAACTTCCACGGAGTCTGTCTATATCTTTTGTTTGCTAATGTGGGTTTCCATGCTGCTCTCTCACAGACCTTTCTATCTTCTGTGTGCTAATTTTTTAAAATTTATTTATTCCAGATATTTCTATAGCGCCTCTCGAAGTCAACTACTACTCAGAGGCGCTCCCGACTACAGCATTGGTACACTGTGTCGGAATTTTCACGCCGAAGCGCCACGAGCAATTGCGAGTGAAGGACTTGCCCAAGGTCCGTACGCAGCGGGTAGAGTGGGATTCGAACCTGCAACCCTCGGGTCACAAGGCGCCGAACTTACCACTAAGCCACTACGCCCCACAAATGCGTTGCCATGCTCGTCTCCCACGGAACCAGTATATCCTCTGTGTGCTAATGTGTTTCCATGCTCGTCTCCCACGGAGCCAGCATATCCTCTGTGTTCTAATGTCTTTCCATGCTGGTCTTCCACGGAGCCTGTATATCCTCTGTGTGCTAATGTGTTTCCATGCTCGTCGCCCACGGAGTCAGTATATCCTCTGTGTTTTAATGTCTTTCCATGCTCGTCTCCCACGGAGCCAGCATATCCTCTGTGTTCTAATGTCTTTCCATGCTGGTCTTCCACGGAGCCTGTATATCCTCTGTGTGCTAATGTGTTTCCATGCTCGTCTCCCACGGAGCCAGTATATCCTCTGTGTGCTAATGTGCTTCCATGCTCGTCTCCCATGGAGCCAGTATATCCTCTGTGTTCTAATGTCTTTCCATGCTCGTCTCCCACGGAGCCAGTATATCCTCTGTGTGCTAATGTGCTTCCATGCTCGTCTCCCATGGAGCCAGTATATCCTCTGTGCTCTAATGTCTTTCCATGCTGGTCTCCCACGGAGTCTTAATATCCTCTGTGTGCTAATGTGTTTCCATGCTCGTCTCCCAGGGAGCCTGTGTATACCTAGTGTGTCAATGTGTGTTTACATGCTGGACTCCCACGGAGCCTGCCTATCTCCTTGTGTTAATATGTCTTTCCATGCTGGACTCCACGGAGCCTTAATATCCTCTGTGTTCTAATGTCTTTCCATGCTGGTCTCCCACGGAGCCTTAATATCCTGTGTGTGCTAATGTGTTTCCATGCTGATCTTCCACGGAGCCTGTATATCCTCTGTGTGCTAAAGTGTTTCAATACTGGTCTCCCACGAACCCTGTATATCCACAGTGTGTCAATGTGTGTTTCCATGCTGGACTCCACGGAGCCTGTATATCCCCAGTGTGTCAATGTGTGTTTCCATGCTGGTCTCCCACGGACCCTGTGTATACCTAATGTGTCAATGTGTGTTTCCATGCTGGACTCCCACGGAGCCTGTCTATCTCCTTGTGTTAATATGTCTTTCCATACTGGAATCCCACGGAGCCTGTATATCCCCAGTGTGTCAATGTGTGCTTCCATGCTGGACTCCCACGGAGCCTGTATATCCCCAGTGTGTCAATGTGTGTTTCCATGCTGGACTCCCACGGAGCCTGTATATCCCCAGTGTGTCAATGTGTGTTTACATGCTGGACTCCCACGGAGCCTGTACATACATAGTGTGTCAATATGTGTTTCCATACTGGACTCCCACGGAGCCTGTATATTCCCAGTGTGTCAATGTGTGTTTCCATGCTGGACTCCCACGGAGCCTGTATATCCCCAGTGTGTCAATATGTGTTTCCATGCTGGACTCCCACGGAGCCTGTATATTCCCAGTGTGTCAATGTGTGTTTCCATGCTGGACTCCCACGGAGCCTGTATATCCCCAGTGTGTCAATGTGTGTTTCCATGCTGGACTCCCACGGAGCCTGCATATCCCCAGTGTGTCAATGTGTGTTTCCATGCTGGACTCCCACGGAGCCTTAATATCCCCAGTGTGTAAAAGTGTGTTTACATGCTGGACTCCCACGGAGCCTGTATATCCACAGTGTGTCAATGTGTGTTTCCATGCTGGACTCCCACGGAGCCTTTATATCCCCAGTGTGTCAATGTGTGTTTCCATGCTGGACTCCCACGGAGCCTTTATATCCCCAGTGTGTCAATGTGTGTTTCCATGCTGGATTCCCACGGAGCCTGTATATCCCCAGTGTGTCACTGTGTGTTTCCATGCTGGACTCCCACGGAGCCTTTATATCCCCAGTGTGTCAATGTGTGTTTCCATGCTGGACTCCCACGGAGCCTGTATATTCCCAGTGTGTCACTGTGTGTTTCAATGCTGGACTCCCACGGAGCCTTTATATCCCCAGTGTGTCAATGTGTGTTTCCATGCTGGACTCCCACGGAGCCTTTATATCCCCAGTGTGTCAATGTGTGTTTCCATGCTGGACTCCCACGGAGCCTGTATATCCCCAGTGTGTCAATGTGTGTTTCCATGCTGGACTCCCACGGAGCCTTTATATCCCCAGTGTGTCAATGTGTGTTTCCATGCTGGACTCACACGGAGCCTGTATATCTCCACTGTGTCATTGTGTGTAATTCCATGTCTGACTGATCAAATTTGATATGAGCTGTTCTTACCTGATCTATTTTATATGATCTTATCTAATAATTATATTAATTTATATTTGCTAATGTAGTCAGCGGTTTAGAAAGAGTTCAAAAATATTCGATTAGTCCAAATTAAGGGTCTTTAACGTTCGAAATAGTTAAACAAGTTGCCGCTTTCTGAAGATGTCCCCGGTTGAACGAATTCACATCGTGTAGACTCTGTTGAGATGATTCAGTTGCGACGAGTTTCTTTCGGCTGGTCGTTTCTCGACGATTTTGTCGTTCTTTCGATAATCAGAAATCTCAGACACTCAACGTTTTCTCTTTGGCCAGCACAGACCGTGGGTCCGTAGAGCACATTAAGCGATTCTTCCAATATTTCTCGTCAGATATTTAGAAAAATCGGATATTTAGATTGAAATGTAACGGTTTTCTGTCTTCGGAAAAGGACGTTTCAATCCTACAGCATTACCATGGCGACAATTTTTATAGTAATTTCTTAATTTTTATGACGTCATTACACTTTTGACGTCAGACATTATTTACTATCATTGTCGCTATCCCAAAATAGACTGTCTTGCTACAACAGGATCTAACTATTAATTTCTATAGCGCTTGTATATAGTGTACGAGAACGCGAATAAGTTTCAACTAAGATTGGTCCACTGAGAAATAGTGCAGACTGTGTTAGATGAGCTTATTGAAAGATTTTAAAACCAGTCTTAAGTAGCATATTAGTTATTTACAAATAGGCGGTGTGGGAATTGTGGAAAAAATACTGGGTAGGGGGTTAAACACTTTATCCGTATTTTACAAACTGATATCAACGAAATTTGAAAGCAGCTGATTTCAAGGCTAGCAGTTTTGAAAGTCAAAATCAATTCCTTTGTTGAGAAAATTCAAAACTGCATGGGGCGTGGTGGCTCAGTGGTAAATTCGGCGCCTTGTGACCGGAGGGTTGCAGGTTCGAATCCCACTATAGCCGCTGCGTACGGACCTTGGGCAAGTCCTTCACTCGCAATTGCTCGTGGCGCTAAGGCGTGAAAATGCCGGCACAGTATCAAATGCTGTAGTCGGGAGCGCCTCTGAGTAGTAGTTGACTTCGAGAGGCGCTATAGAAATATCCGGAATAAATAAATAAATAAATAAATAAATGATACACTATGAAAATTTCTTCTCTGCGTCAGATACTCAGAGTCAGAAAATGCTAAACCACACTAGCACAGCTGAGGAGGTTGGAAACGATTCCCTGGGGGAGTGCAATGAAGACTTCACTGGGGGTCCTAAGAACGACTAGGGAGTTGAACCCGCCAGCTCCCCGACAATTCCCACCCTACATGTAGGAGCCTAGGCCTATATGAACTAGGAATTGATCGACGTGGTACCAAAACCAAGTGGTAAACGGATCAGCCCACGGAGCAAGGTGATAAAAGTAGTCTAAGACTTGTGACGAGACAGAAATGAGATACGAGACTGAGCAGAACGGACAGATGCGGAGGGACAATTCCAGACTTTGAACCAAGCGACCGAAATGCCTCGTTCAAGAACGAGGTTCTTAGTTCTTAGTTCTCGTTACAACCAGAGAGGTGCAAGCAGACAACTCAGTTGAATAGTTGTGTCTGCTCGTGAAAATCATGATCGATATCAAAATTACATACATGACGCACAGTTCATAATCTGATTATGATTAAGGCCAAGAGTACTAGTACTACACCAACAGCTACCACCACCCCACCACCACCACCGCCACTACTACTACTACTACTACCACCACCCCACCACCACCACCGCCACTACTATTACTACTACTACCACCACCCCACCACCACCACCACCACCGCCACTACTACTACTGCTGCTACTGATCTTCTGATTACTGCTTGGTTTTGGTGTGTCATCAGTTGATGCCTTGTGTATTAGACACCGGCGCCTTAGAAGTTACTAATAACAATTACCACCTACCACTGCCATACTACTACTGCTACTACTACTACAACTACTACTACTACTACAACCACTGCTACTACTACTGCTACTACTACTACTACTACTACTACTACTACTACTACTACTACTACTACTACTACTAATAATAATAATAATAATAATAATAATAATAATAATAATAGTAATAGTAATAATAATAATAATAATAATAATAATAATAATAATAATAATAATAATAATGATAATAATAATGATAATAATAATAATAATAATAATAATAATAATAATAATAATAATAATAATAATAATAATAATAATAATAATAATAATAATAATAATAATAATAATAGCGACAATTATTAATTCACCATTAATGTAGCAACTACCCAACCTAGAGTCGTTTATGTAAATTAGGCTACGGTCTTCCATGTTCGAGGGACACTAATTAACATCCCCAGTGATGGGCAATAGTTAACTAAAAAGTTAGCAACGTTTAGTTTAACTTAATTTTTTTTAGTATGGATGTTTTAGTTTAACTTTAAAAAAATTTAGTTGCTAACTAAAAAGTTTAACTAAAAAAATCAGCAATGCGCAACTATTTTCCGCAATGAACATTGAAGACTGTCAACAACTCAACGCGACGTTCACTTACTTATTAACACTGGTGTTGCCGCTGCATAGAATACAGTTTGTAGTAAGGCGCAGTGTCAATAACGCAATTGTTCTTTGTCTTTATTATTCTTTCTAATCGTAATCGTAATCGTAATCTCCAAACTTCTAAAGCGCCACTCGAAGGCCAAGCGCAGGACACCAGCCTATTCACGAGCGCTACGTCAGATCAGAGGGGGTTTCCAGAGAGTAGTCCAAAAGAGGTCCAAGTCCAATTTCCAGGAGGCCAAACCAAATCAAAGGGGGTTTCCAGAGAGTAGTCCAAAAGTGGTCCAAGTCCGATTTGTGTGAGTTCAGTCTGAACAAAGCTTTGAATTAAAGGCTACATCGGTAAAAATGAATAGTTTATTAGGGCTTTAGGGAAATGACGGGGGAAATTGTCCGAGGGAATGTCCCGGGGCAGTGTTTAATCTAGTCCCCCTTTTCGAGGGGGGAAGGTTTGTGGGGGACCAACGAGTGTCGGAAATTTTTGTAATTTCGACATGACCTTTTTTGGGAATCATCCATCTTCAAAGAGTTTAATACTTTTTTCATTTCATCTTACAAAAAAGTTGATGACCTTTTTTAGAAATTCGTTTCACTCAAAACTATTATTTTATTTTTAGATTTCTCTGGTCTCTGGGGAACATAAATCCTGGGGGAATCCCCCCCCCCAAAGTGTCTCGATTAAACACTGGTCCCGAGGTAAATGTCCGGATGCCGTTTATTAGTCACTACTTGCTTCAATTAAGTAAAATTGAAAGAAGACAAAAGCAAGTGTAAGAACTTCACTGCAAAATGTCGATTTTGTGTGAATAAAAGGATCTCTGGAAATACTACGTCTACAACCAACTTTCTGAACCACATCAAGGTAACATGTTATTCAGTATTAATCATTACTAAATAGTAAATTAGTCCAGCATTTTTAGAACTGTGATCCGCGGACCAAGATGAGTCCGCAAAGGACATGGAGGGAATCATTCTGAAAATAGTCATTGATGATTAACCCTGCATGGTTTTAGCATTAACAGCCTGTGTTTTCACATTCATACCATACTTACAGTACGCCTGTAACTGTTTGCTAGAACAGTACACATTGCATAGTTTGGAGGTGAAATTGATTGACACTCTGCATTATTACAGTTCACTTAACCTCTGTTATTGTGAAAATGTTTGTTGTAATATAGTTTAAAAAAGTTGGGAAACGTTTAACTACTTTTTTAGTTTAGTTAACTAATTTCCAAAATCAGTTGCCAACTTTATATAAACTATTTTTTAGTTGGAAAATAGTTTTAGTTTAACTAAAAAAAGTGTAGTGCCCATCACTGTACACCCCTACAGTTTAATCGGTACCGGCCCGCTATTCCGGGGTCCGCTATTCCGGGGATCCGCCGGAATATACATACATACAACATACATACATGCATACATACATACATACATGCATACAAACATTCATACATACATACGTACATGCATACATACATGCATATATATACACACATGCATACATACGTGTATGTATGTATGTATACATACATGCATACATATATGTTTGTATGTATACATACATACACGCATACATTCATACATGCATGCATGCATGGATGTATGTATGCATGTATGTATGTATGCATGTTTGTATGCATGTATGTATGTATGCATGTATGTATGTTGTATGTATGTATATTTCGGCGGATCCCCAGAATAGCGGACCCCGGAATAGTGGACCGGAACCGTTTAATCAACTGAAATAGGGCCTACAGTGAGCGTACACAGTATAGTAAGCATATAGCCTCAAGATGTGCTGTCGAGTCTTTTGTTAATTGTATACCTGTTACCATTGCATATCTAATGATGTTAGATCGGCTGATTTTCATCAAATTGTAAGCCCTATAGTAATAGGGCTTACAATTTCATAGACCGCGCTACCAGGTGGCCCTGGTAGCGGGTCTATGACCCCTTTTGGACCTCCTATGTATACATACATGTATAGCCGGATTATGTTAATCGACTATAAGCATTATACGTTTTTGTTTATCCTTGCAATGTTTGGTTACCGAACTAAAAATACAATACAAATCAATTGCTACCGGTAGGTATTATAAGTGGTTGGTATATCATTGTGGTTTCACAGAGGATATTGCTACCGCTAGGAACAATTGCATTGTGACTTCACAGAGTATGTGCATTATACCGCAAGGAATAATATTGCATTGCGATTTCATAGAGAATAATAAAACCGTAATAGCTGCATTGTGATTTCATACAGAACATGTACGTCATCGTAGCAACCTCTGGGAATAATTGCATTGTGATTTCAATAATTCCATGGAGGATATAATTATTGCCTTAGCAACCTCTCGTAATAATTGCATCGTGAGTTCATACAAACTATATTTCCGTAGCAACGTCTTGTAGGCCCTAATAATTGCATTGTGATTTCATATAGGGCACGTTGCCGTAGCAACCTCTTTTAACTTCTGGGAATAATTGCATTGTGATTTACACTTTCACAGAGGATGTATTGCAGTAGCAGCCTCTTGTAATAATTGCATTTTGATTTCATGCATGATATATTGTCATAGCAATAGCTGGTAATAATTGCGTAGTGATTTCATACAGGACATAGGCTATTGTCATAGCAGTTTCTTGTAATAATAGCATTGTAATTTAAGACAGGGTACATTTCCGTAGCAGCATCTGGTAACATCTTGTAATAATTGAAGTCTAGTTGTCAAGACCTTAAACCTCATGACCAAGACCAAGACTTTGAACCTCAAGACTAAAACTTTGAACCTCGAGAGAAAGACCAAGACTCTGAACCTCGAGACCAAGACCGAGATTAAGACCCAAAAATCACAATCAGCTCAAGACTTCTATTCCTTACTAAACAATTGGGAAGTCGGACTACTCGCTATTTTAATGAAAACACGAGTCTTTTATTCAAGCAAATTAACTTTAAATGCAGACTGCAGAGAATTCCGAATTCGTATTTACAAAATTCCTTCATGCAAAATGTTATTCCAAATGACTTTTGCATTCTATAAAAATCAATTCGCTCAGAATTTTCAGACCAAGACGTGCCTGGTGGGGCCTCGTAAAAATTCCGCCATGTCAAAAATACTTTCCATAGGAGCTGAAGTCGCTGGCACATAGGCCTATACAGTGGGCTTAGCTTCTCAAGCACTGGATGTAAATATACAGATCGTGAGTCTTTTTGAAATACTCCCATGGTTTATCAGACCATCTGATACAGCATAACTGTAAATATCTGTAAATATACAGATCGTGAGTCTTTTTGAAATACTCCCATGGTTTATCAGACCATCTGATACAGCATAACTGTTGCTGTTGCCGATGGGTTTACTGACCAACAAGACTTAATTGTATCCGTCCATAGATATTGGTCGTATGACACAAGCAGGTATGATACATTTTTAAATTCTTGAGTTTTGTTAAATGGCTGTTCATATTGACAGCCGAATCTTGTACTTGGTCTTGCGAGACCAAGACCAAGACTTTGAACCGCAAGACCAAGACCAAGACTTTGAACCTCAAGACCAAGACCAAGACTTTTAAAAACGAACTCGATCGAGTGCACTCGAGACCAATACCTTGATCTCGAGGACAACAAGACTGAATAATTGCAATGTGATTTCACAGGTAATATATTGCCACCTCTTTTAGTAAATTAAGATAATAATAACAATGAGAGTGATCATGATGGTGATTATACTAATGATATTGTTTTGAATCTTGAGGGCTTCCTCAGATAAAATAATAATGGGCCAAAACAATGGGTATGGAAAGTGGGGGTACGGTACGCTCATAGGCGTAATTTGTGGGGGGTACGAGGGGTACCCGTACCCCCCACTTTTTGGACTGGGGGGTACTGTACCCCCGCTTTTTAAACAATGTCAATCAATATTTTTGTTATTGTGCCTTCCCAGAGAATGCAGTCTCCGCCAAAGTGCGAAAGTACTTAGATACACATGTAAACCGAGAGCCAAAATTAATGAGAATACTGACAGGGAATGTGTTCAAAATGGCCACCATGCGAAAAGCGAAAGTGGAGAAGAAATTGGTACCCCCCACTTTTTAGACCAAAGTATTGGTACCCCCCACTTTTTAGACTAAAGTTACGCCCCTGGGTACGCTCCAGTCCAAAAAGTGAAGGTTCCCCATATGTACCCTCGTAAATTACGCCTATGGTCATAGGGGGTCCAAGTCCGGTTTCCGATGGGTTCAGATTAAGAGAGGGGCAGAACAGCTGTTAAGGAGGGGGCCGAACTAGCCTATGAGCTTAGTTTTCTGGTGGCGCTTTAGAAAATTTGAAGTTTAAGCTTACGATTACGAACACGCACCATAATTACACGTATCTGTTCATAGGCGTAATTTGTTGGGGTACAAGGGGTACCAGAACCCACCACTTTTTGGACTGGGCCGGGCTACCTTACCCCCACTTTTTCGAATTAGAGGTACCGTACCCCTCACTTTTGAAACAATGCCAATCAATGTTTTATTATTGAGTCTTCTCAGAGATCGCAGTCCCCGCCTTGCTTCGTTGAAGAAATTGTACCTCCCCCCACTTTTTAGACCAAAGTTACGTCTCTGTATCTGCTCATAGAGGGTAGGTGGGTTCCAGGCTCAGTTCTGCAATGATTCAGTAGCGATTGAATCCCAGTCTTCGAATACCACCGACTTTGACCGCTATACAGTACCGCCTGTAGCAGCCATCATTTACATGGGATCCCCAAGGCGTAGCCTTATTATAAGCCTATAAGGACCAAGTTTGGACTTATTATATATCCGGTCGAGAGTTGGCTAGAATGTCTAAAAGAAGACCTAATGCAGGCGTTCATGAGGTGGACTGTTTGCATTGGACACACGCTCGATGAATAACGTGTTGACAGTATAAAGTATGATTGCTAGAATTATGGGGAACAATGCATGGGTCAGCTAAGGATTGCTTGGACTGAATTCGGTGCCAACATAAAAATGCAGCTCGACTCCAGCAACCCTAACAGAGTATACGGCCTACGCTTATGGGATAAAAAACGATTAAAATTCAGTCTATGGTATGATGATGACCGTTCGATTTCGCGAATGTCTGTCTGTGATAACGGCGCTCTGCAGGTCATTACAGCAGATTAAATGTCAGATTCCATCATTTGCTGGTCGCAGACGCCATATGAGGTCATCGACAGACCTCGACGAGTTCCGTGAGGAATTGATCTAGGCCTACAAGTTTAGGCTAGTTTGGACCATCCTTCCCTTCTGCGTATACTCATCCCTCTCTTCAAATGTCTGCATTGCAGCGGACTACAAAGCTTAGAGAAGGTTACCATGTTCATACTTGCAAGGTTAGAAATTCCATGGGGTAATTTGATATTGCCGCGCCCGGTCTCTAATTAGATTCAACGTTATAGACAGTAAGCTGTTTGACTATAAAATTGGTGTTTAATGCACAGGATCCCTGATACAACCACGTGCCATATTTAGATGCGAATGTACACAATCGCATAACCTTCGCTCTCCCCTATTCCGAAACTGGGTGACCACTCGTCCCCTTGCGGACATCGCTTTTGCGTGCCCCCGTCCCCATGTAACTCCACGATCAACTTTGTTAATACCATTCAAGTTACAGAAGCCACGTCAAAAATATCACAACTGAACAGTAAAGCGGTCACATCAACGCTGGTGGTGGCAGACAGGAGGAATAGCTGGTATAGTTTATACCTTAAGCCTAGACATTGATGAAATATGACTAAACGAGAATCAAACATAAGTTTACAACATTAAAACTCGTGTAAAGTCAACAGATGGAACTAGACTTGCAAACTAATCTGTTGTCTTTGTTCTATGAAATTAACTAAACCCATACATTTAAAATATTATTTCAAGAAATATAAAATTATCTGTCTGTGGAGGATCACAGCAGTGATGAAAACTTAGTGATAAGTTCCATAAAATCCTGAATTTCAAACATTTTGTCACACACTCCACATTCATATGGTAAAAAATTAAATGAGTAATAACATCAGACATTACTCTGCAATAGCTCCAGCAAATTGTTTTCAACTCGTCCTCTGCTTTGGAAGATCTTCAAGATTTCTGAAGTTGACACCTGTTTTCTATCAACAGATTCAACACAGTTCTTATCCTCAGTATATGTACTGAATTTCTTACATCAAGTGATTGAATGGCATATTTGTGCCATGTTTGGCACAATATATTCATAGAATTCACTCTCACATAATGTTTTACCATTATGGGATCTTGCATGGTGCCTGAGACACTCCGTGCAATGCTACATCACATAATTTACACTTGTGTGGCTTTTACCAAGCATGTCTTCTTGGCTGCATTTTGAGGGCGTCACTCCGTGTAAATGTTTTGTTACATAAAGTGCATTTGTATAGTATTCTCCGTTGTGGGTTCATGCATGGCGTTTCTGACAGCATGTCTGTGTAAATGATTTTTGATATACACTGCATGTGTATATGTTTTTATCCAGTGTAGTTTCTTACAGGACACTGTGTGCAATCGTTTGTGAAAAAAACCACCAGTGCAGTTAGCAGGCACTTAATTAAAGAAAAGATATTATTATTATTAAAGATATTATTTATAAACAGCACTTGTATGTTCTTCTCTGCTGTGGGTTCTTAACTTCTTATATGGTGATCAAGGACTCGATTCTGTGTAAATGCTTTGTGATATTTATATTCAAATTGCACTTGTATGGTCTTTCTCCTGTGTGGGTTCTCTTAAATCATTCCAGATGAGTTTTCCCTGCAAATGCTTTGTGACATAAATTACATTTTTACAGCTTTTCTCCAGTGTGGGTTCTTTTATGGTGTTCCAGAGTCATCTTCGCTGCAATTCCTTTGTGACATAAATTGCACTAGAATGATTTTTCTCCAGTGTGGGTTTTTGTATGGTAGTCTAGAACACTCTTCTGTGCAAATGATTTGTGACATAAATTGCACTTGAATGGTCTTTCTCCAGTGTGGGTTCTTTTATGGCGTTTTAGAGTAGTCTTATCTGTAAATGATTTGTGACATAAATTGCACATGTATGGTTTTTCTCCAGTGTGTGTTCTTATGTGGCATTCCAGATTAGTCTTCCCTGCAAATGTTTTGTGACATAAATTGCACTTATATGGTTTTTCTCCAGTGTGGGTTCTTTTATGGCGTTTCAGATTAGTCTCATCTGTAAATGCTTTGTAACATAAATTGCACTTGTATGGTTTATCTCCAGTGTGGGTTCTTTGATGGTGTTTCAAAGTAGTCTTATCTGTAAATGATTTGTGACATAAATTGCACATGTATGGTTTTTCTCCATTGTGGGTTCTTTTATGGCATTCCAGATTAGTCTTCCGTGCAAATGCTTTCTGACATAAATTGCACATGTATGGTTTTTCTCCAGTGTGGGTTCTTTCATGGCGTTGCAGATGAGTCTTCCGTGCAAATGCTTTTTGACATAAATTGCACTTGTATGGTTTTTCTCCATTGTGGGTTCTTATGTGGCATACCAGTCGAGTCTTCATTGCAAATGCTTTGTCACATAAATTGCACATGTATGATTTTTCTCCAGTGTGGGTTCTTATGTGGCAAACCAGATGAGTCTTCAATGCAAATGCTTTGTGACATAAATTGCAGATATATGGTTTTTCTCCAGTGTGTGCTCTTTTATGGTATTCCAAATGAGGCTTCTGTGCAAATTCTTTGTGACATAAATTGCACAAAAATGGTTTTTCTCCAGTGTGGGTTCTTTGATGACATTTCAGAGTAGTCTTATCTGTAAATGATTTGTGACATAAATTGCAGAAGTATGGTTTTTCTCCAGTGTGGATTCTTTGATGGCATTTCAGAGTAGTCTTATCTGTAAATGCTTTGTAACATAAATTGCACATGTATGGTTTTTCTCCAGTGTGGATTCTTATGTGGCATACCAGATGAGTCTTCCATGCAAATGCTTTGTGACATAAACTGCACATATATGGTTTTTCTCCAGTGTGTGTTCTTTTATGGTATTCCAAATGAGGCTTCTGTGCAAATTCTTTGTGACATAAATTGCACAAGTATGGTTTTTCTCCAGTGTGGGTTCTTTGATGACATTTCAGAGTAGTCTTATCTGTAAATGATTTGTGACATAAATTGCACAAGTATGGTTTTTCTCCAGTGTGGGTTCTTTGATGGCATTTCAGAGTAGTCTTATCTGTAAATGCTTTGTAACATAAATTGCACATGTAAGGTTTTTCACCAGTATGGGTTCTTTTATGGCATTCAAGATTAGTCTTCTGTGCAAATGCTTTCTGACATAAATTGCACATGTATGGTTTTTCTCCAGTGTGGGTTCTTTGATGGCATTTCAGAGTAGTCTTATCTGTAAATGATTTGTCACATAAATTACACATGTGTGGTTTTTCTCCAGTGTGTGTTCTTTTATGGTATTCCAAATTGGTCTTCTCTGCAAATGCTTTGTGACATAAATTGCACATGTATGGTTTTTCTCCAGTGTGGGTTCTTTCATGGCGTTGCAGATGAGTCTTCCGTGCAAATGCTTTGTGACATAAATTGCACTTGAATGGTCTTTCTCCAGTGTGGATTTTTGTATGAAAGTCTAGAACACTCTTCTGTGCAAATGAGTTGTGACATAAATTGCACATGAATGGTTTTTCTCCAGTGTGGGTTCTTATATGGCATTTCAGAGTAGTCTTATCTGTAAATGATTTGTGACATAAATTGCACAAGTATGGTTTTTCTCCAGTGTGAATTCTTTTATGGCGTTTCAGAGTAGTCTTATCTGTAAATGATTTGTGACATAAATTGCACATGTATGGTTTTTCTCCAGTGTGGGTTCTTTCATGGCATTGCAGATGAGTCTTCCGTGCAAATGCTTTGTGACATAAATTGCACTTAAATGGTTTTTCTCCAGTGTGGGTTTTTGTATGGTAGTCTAAAACACTCTTCTGTGGAAATGATTTGTGACATAAATTGCACTTGTATGGTTTTTCTCCAGTGTAGGTTCTTTTATGGATTTTCAGACTGGATTTCCATGTAAATGTTTTGTTACATGAATCACGTACGTATGTGTTTGGTTTCTTGTGGCAACTTGCTTTCATCTTGAGATCTTGCACACAACCCAAATGCTGGACTTATTTATAGATTGAATTTATTACTGCTTTTCCACGTTATTGCAAACCTATCATGAATTAGAAAATCCAACAGTTAAAATGAAATTATTGAAGGAAGATGGGATGCAACAGGAAACTGAAGACAATGAATAATGAAACCCTAACTCAGAATCCAAAGTCGTGAATTACAAGTATGCAGAGATGTCACAAGTATGATATGAGAGGGTGCATGGTAGACTCGTGCAGCCAAGGTGTTACTGAAGAGACGACTTAAACACTGGAAGCGCTTTTCTGTTACCATCTGTAAATGTGAGGTCACTGAACTGATATTTGAATGTTTTCTCTCTTTGTAAATTTTTAATTATGCTTCCATGACGTGTTGATAGAAAGTTTGGAACAGGGAGTCTAGCAACATAAATTCGTGACTGAATATGATTGTTTTCTTATGCTTATTTAAAATATGGCAAAGGAAGACCAGTAAGCAGTAAATAGTAGCCACCTCAAGATCTGGATAATACAATTATTTGAAAAATTAATAATCGTGATCCTAGCCATAAAACAGCGTAAAACAAATGAAAATATGCTGCATAAGGCGGACAAGGAAAGATTTCTTATTGCTAATATACAAGAGAGAAACAGGAAGTGGATTGGTCATCTATTGAACGGGTATTCCCTATTGAGAACTATCATATAGAAAAGAATGAGAAGAAGAGAAAGAGAGGAAGACCTAGATGGATGCTGGTGGATGACAGTGGATGGATACAGTAAACTGAAAAAGAAAGCCCAGCATCGAGAGGGGGGGGCCATTCGACGTTTGAGCCTGCTCAAGGGAGATCTCGACGAACAAGATCCTTGCCAAATCTAACCCTGTGTGGAATCTCAGAGTGCAGTGCCATAGAACAAAAGGTAATCCTCCAGTTTAGGTGCTTTAATTATTTTTCATTGGAATCCTTTGCACTATTCTTTGGTCATTATTTTCATCGATCTTCCAGCTTCTAATCTAAAACTCAGTCACTTATGGTGTTTTAGAGAAAGCACCTACAAACCTGACAACACCACTGTCATGTGAAAGGCATCTCTGGATTAATCACAGTCTTCTAGATAACCAACAGTTTTTAATATTATTTTCATGTACGAAATGAAGAACCAATACAACACTACTATGACAGATTTTGAAAATTTTACATATTGAAGAGCTGTAAGTGTATTATAACTAATTTAGCTCACTGTTGATGGGGCTGGCAGCTTCCTTTCCATAGAGGAGAAATCGTTTACAGTGTGCACTAACCAATTGTAACAAAACAAGTTCGCTTAATTTGCAGCATTTCCTATACAAAGAATTAAATGTCCTGTAAAACAACACGCATTTCATGCATACTAATTTTAATTATATGGACTAATAACAGTTCTGTCAGAAAGTATAGAAACAGCTCCTTTGGAAAAAAAACTTTATCTCTTTTGGTGCAGTGACTTAAAGTTACAAATGGTATACTTTTCGAAGTTTTAAACATTGTAAATTTGTAAATTAGCGAAATACAATAGCAAATACTCATAGATGTAATGTAATGAAACAAATATGTGCATTGTTTTTGTTCGGTAAACCTCCAGTTTAGGTGCTTTAATTATATGTACACTCTTATAGCAAAGATCTTAGAGTCGTAGACTCTACGACTCTAAGATCTTTGCTTATAGTGGATAGTTATCAGTAATTGTGATGACTGGTGAAAATATAAGTCAGACTAGAAGTTGGATGATTGATGAAAATATTATTGAAACTAGAAGCTGGATAAATGATTAAAATATTACATAATAAAACGTAAACTAGAAATTGGAATTGCGATGAAACTACGTCGTTTAGCGCCGATATCATTGCCATTGATGAGCGATGAAAACATACCTCAACGTAGAAGCTGGATTCTCGATGAAAACACAGCTCAGATTACAAGCTGGAAGATCGACGAAAATAATGACCAAAGAATAGTGCAAAGGATTCCAATGAAAAATAATTAAAGCACCTAAACTGGAGGATTACCGAGTTTTATTTCATATTCTTCCTTTTTTACTACCAATATTTTGGTGAATTAAAGATTGATATATAATTTCACACAGACTGCAAGACAGTTACGGAAAACAGTAAGACCTTGAAATCAACACATGATTGCATAGATAATTATAACCGGCGTGGTTAAATTTTGCTGAATTAAAAACATTCAGAATAAGTTCTAAAGCCTAAATTGCATTCGTCAGTAGGCCTATGCGTAATAAGGTTCTATTAAGATGAGATTACAAATCGAAGGCAATGGTCGGTGAAATAAACGATTGATATTATCATATAGGCTATAAATACATACATTTATAGTTTTTACTTACATACTATGATACTATGTGTAGATTAGATTAGATTAGACTAGATACAGAACCCAGTTGCATAGAAAGAAATATGCATAACCAGCAAATAAATGCAGGAGGCGAAATTAACGCATCAAAAAGCAGTATAGTAACGAAGAGTAGACCTACTTATGAATCATTTCCTGTACGAAGCCATTGCAATAACATATATTATGTTCCAACCGTTCTTCTCATCGATATCTATATTTAGACCCTAATATAGATATCGATGGTTCTTCTATTACCTCGTTGGTTCCAACCGTTTCGCAAAATTTCGTTCCAAAATGCGAAATTACTAGTCGTAATCGTAAACTCAAAACTTATAAAGCGCCACTCGAAAGCCAAACGCAGAGCACCAGCTTATTCACGAGCGCTGCGTCAAGTCAGAGGGCAGTCATAGGCAAAGGCGTAACTATTGTCTAGAAAGTGGGGGTACCAAATTTCGCGTTTTTTCAACTTCGCGGGTGTTAAATAATTATAACGCTATCGTTTGTATTGCAAGCATAATTATAATTATAGGCTTAATGATGATGATGATGACGATAGGCCTACTACTACTACCACTCCTACTACTAGTACTACTACCACAGTATAAGTAATTATTTATACTGTGCTGCTACTACTACTACTCGAGCGCCTCTGAATGGTATATACCGCGAGAGGCGCTTTATAAATGCCCATATACAATACAATACAATACAATACAATACAATACAATACAATACTACTACTACTACTACTACTACTACTACTACTACTACTACTACTACTACTACTACTACTACTACTACTACTACTACTACTACTACTACTACTACTACTACTACTACTACTACTACTACTACTACTAATACTACTACTACTATTGCTACTGTTGCTGCTGCTACTACTACTATTAGGACTACAACTACTCACATACGTACACACATGTATGCATACACATATCCATCCATACACCTGTACAATTGTACATGGATACATGCGCACATAATTATAATATACATTGATACCTACAAAAGATAAACACAAAATGCATGCAGTTTTCTTTGGCCTAAACATCTGATCGCAAAGCACTTTTAACGATGTTCAGAAACAGCTGTAGCTTTTTCAACTACAGACAAAATGCGAGATAACCTTGATCGTTATCAGCGGCGTAGGTCGATCACATCTGTTCACACCTGTTTAGTGGTCACAGACGAACTGACACAGGTTGATTAACACCATTCCGTCTAAGTTGAGGCAGGTCTTCTGGAGCAAACATGGAGAAGAGGATGCTGCTGGTTGCTGCATTCCTAATAACCTTGATTCCATGCGTCGCTGGTGTCGACTGGGTACGTCTGATAATTAATATTCAATTAATTTGCTTTCGGAAGCGAAGCATCGCTGTTCTCATCATTGTTACGATTGGTGTTAATGTCATCATGACTTCTAAAGTAAAATTCTTCAACCTTCGCTGTAGATTTAATGATTCACTCAGTAGCGTGCAGGGGCGTCTACACCATAGAAACCTTGGAGCAAATGCTCCATCCAAGAAATAGGGGGGATCTCTCAGTGTGTGTGCCACCATTTTATGGGGGGGGGAATGGGAAGGGGAAGAAGAGGGGGAAAGGGGAAGTTGCTTCAATGACTTAGGGGGGATAGACGCCCCTGGCAGCGTGTTCTTCACAAAGCAGATGGGTTGCCGATAAGGAATCTTAGCAATGGAGAAATGGAGGAGATTTTTCATAGAACATAACAGGGCTGTTAATATACATCTAGTACTTAGCTCTTAGTTTGCCTTCATAGCTGTCATACAATGTGTATAAACAGTCACAGACATGACACACTCGCTTGCGCTTGTTTATGAAAAGCATCTCTAAAGTTCGAAGGTCAACAAACGTAGATCTTAACATGAAAAATATGGACAGAAAGAACATTATTGAGAACTAATTGCTTCATGAGACAAAAGTGCTTGTACAGTTTAAACAAATTCTAATAGTTTCTGTTTAGACCATGACTCATGCTTAATCAATTATTGTGCTCGTTAAAAGAGCTGATCATCTTGAACCGTGGTTTGTGCGAACGTAGGATGTGGTCACCCCACTGGACGAATACGTGCACAGGGATGACGGATACTTCTCGTGGCGGGAAGTGGCGTCATACAGATTCGAAAAGGTTACCGTCTACGTCATCAATATGACGTCACAGAAATACCAGGATGGTAAGCACCAGTAATAATATCAAGTTATTGGGGGCTGTTGTCCGTATGAACATTGTGCAGGATTCGTAGTCATTTAGGCCCCACTGAAGAATGCCAAAACGACATCGTTTTACGATTTATGGCAAGTAAATAGTTAACCAGAATTATTAATTCAGCAACTCACATGCCCGTTGTATAACAACTAACAGATGGGTTGGTTTCATATGTTTCTTTAGAAACCTTTACTTCTCACCCTATTTGGTGGCACATCATGAGCGTTGCCATTCCAGACGACCTTGTTTATCTGGACGCGGGCATTCTCTTCATTGATGGCGGAAGTAACCGTCCTGATGACCCGTAAGTTTATCTGTCATTTTCTTCAAACTCTTCAACCTGCTGTACCCAGGGCCGTTTTAAGGTCGTCTTAGGCCCTAGGCACTCCTGCATTCGTAGACCCCAACTGAACTGCCAACTCTGCATTAAAGCTAAATCCATTCACATTAGCTTAACTTAAACTGTTTCAGTACAAAAGTTATTAAATTTGAGTTTGCTGCCATTTGCAGTTTTCTTTTTTCCATTTTCTCCGGTCAATCATTCGATAAGCTTATCTCATTTCCAGACTTTCGTAGGTCCCTGAAAGTTTCGTAGACCCTAGGCACAGTGCCTACTGTGCACTGTTCGGATAAAACGGCCATGACTGTACCTCGTCAGTAGAGCATCTTTTTGTTCCACGGATCAGAGTGATCAGATTTGAATAGAGACTCATTCCCATTCAATTATGATATCTCGATCCATGGTCTTCAGAAATTTTAAATTTTGACAGACGTGACTTTTTGTTTTTAAGAGCTCTATTCATCATCAACGACGTGCACATAAAATCAAAATGCCTATCTGGTAACAGTAGGTGACATGATGCATTATATGACAATTGGGTTAAGTTAGTATGGTCTTTTTCGTGAAGCGACGATAAGGCTGTACTTTCAGTGTTCGACATAACTGCCTGAACGTGGCTTGGGGTCCGAACTCCCGAAGCCAAGATCATCACTGATGCAATTCTTATAGATCCCGTGAGCTACTCTAGCTTTGCACTCACCCTTGATCGGAGATTCTTGCCTTTGCTCTTTCAGTGGAGTAACTCATGTAGCCCATAATGTGCACAGTTTCATGCTAGAAGAATACACATGTGAATGTGCTGGCTTCCGGGAATTGGATAGTTTACGACGTTCCCCACCAGACCCACAAGCCGTTAGTATTTTCATCTCTTCAGCGCCTGCTATATATACAAGACCTCCTCAATTTTCATTCTGGTGCATGGAATTCTCTGGCTAAAATGTCGCATAAGTCGTTGATTACCCTGCGCTTGATTAGTGGACTGTGGATAAATGATCTGCGTGAGATTTCTGGTCTTGATCTACAGGTCTGCTGTGACCAGCTTTACTAGCGGATGTTAAACAGTCTATAGGCCTACAGTTTGGAGCAAATAAAAAGACAAAATTCTTAAAGAAGTATAATGACAGTCGAAGCAAACGTAAGATTTTAGCCAACATACTTTGGCCCTATTGATACATTATTTATAAATTTAATTGCCGTCAACTGTTTTGGCACCGTGTTAATCATATATGGCTAAAGATACTGTAATGTAAGACACAGCTGCTTTTCATGTGCAACCAAAAACTAGTGACTTGGTAGAATTGGAATTTTAGGGGCTGATTATGAAATTTTAATATATTTTTACGATACCTCACTACATCTACAAGGGACGGGCTGAGATGTTTTCTATTGATGTGATCTGATATGTCTTTTGAAAGTCCTCCGGATGAAAGCGATACTGCGGTCGTGTTGACCGCTGCTCTGGCAAACGACACTGGCCTCGTAGCGGCAACTATTACACAGGTTCCCAACGAACCGTTTGTTTTCTGGGTAAGTTTTATTTTCAGGTGAATACTGTAAACTAAAGCTGTCTTGTGTAAATGATCCAGTAACTGGTAGCATGAAGGGAAGGCACATATTTAAATCGGGAGTGATTAAGATTATATCACTCAGCCGTCTAAATTCTGTTTCCTATCGAGGCGTCGAGGAGTTCCTTCTTTCTCCACCGCAATCGCTATTTTAAGGGTTAGGCCTACGGTTGGAGTGTCGTTGAATTGAATTCGGTAGGCCTAATAGCTATATGTGTCTTTGTCGAAGCGGGGCTTTCTTTAGGGATTCGATTTCGTGATTGACGATTGATCGCTCATTATTGATTCATGATTGGCGATTGCTCACTCAGGATCGATTCATGATCGACGATTATTGATTGCTCAGGATTCATTCTTGATGGACGATTGATCGCTCATGATTGTTCATGATTGACGGTTGATCACTGATGAGTGATTCATGATTGGCGATTGATCGCTCATGATTGATGATTCATGACTGATAGTTCTCAAGTGATGTTTTCGTTTTTTTAACAGAATGATCCATCACTAAAGTCGAGAACCGAGGACCAGATCATCGCTTGGACCTGGAAGACTTATCTTGACGACCCAACACCAGATCTGGAAGTCATTCTGCGCATGCCCATGACAAGAGTAAATCACACTGTTCGTTACAGCTTGAACCTGCAGGCCACTTAGACTCTCAACGTAGATACAGGTCTACTCTTTGGTATGCTGTGGGCGCGAGTGAATTGGATAGAAGGACTGAGTTAAGGCGGAGAGAATTTGAACGCTGAATAAGTTTGTTCTAAGGCAAAGTTTGTAAAGAACTAAACGTGGGCGATGGCATAGGTGTAAATACGGTTATGGGCCATCCATATATTACGTACGCAAAAATCCGGGAACACTGGAACCTCTAGCCCCCCTGTTCGCAAGCGTACTTTCTTCCACCCCCCCCCCCCAAACCTGCGTACGTACGAAGACCAGCTGCAGAAAGTGTCTCGAGAGCTCCAGGCAACGACTATCTGCACTTTAGGCCAGATTGAAGGATTACTGAGAGCCAATATAGACAAATTACAGGTGTCTCGTTCACAGCACAGAATAACTGCACATGGCTTTTATATAATGTAATAAAATGCCATCGGACGACTATAGGACAACACAGAGTTACGAATAGGCTAATCTGGACGACATAATTAGAAATTTATTTTGCGTACATACACATTTTGTCCCCCCCCCCGTTCGCACCTGTACGCAAAATCGCCTAAATCCGACCCCCCCCCTCATTGCATACGTAATATGTGAATGGCCCCTTAAGTGATTCACTTGAAGATTATCAGATACACGTTACTGTTGCCGAATTGACAACATCTAGCACCTCACGATTATCCGTGCGTTGCTTGACTGTTCTTTTGGAATAAGCTTCAACATTGTTCATTTTGAACACGCGAGTTACACAGCGAACTAACGGATTGCCGTACACTAGCTTACTCTGAAATCTTGGATAATAGATAATATTCCATAAGTTATCGTGTCTTTTTCTTAAACGTAGGCCGCCAAACGGGGTCTCGATACGATCTACGAGGTGGCGAAACAACGAGTACCAGAAACGAATATTACGCGATTCATGGTTTCAGGAGCATCCAAGGTATTCAGTTACTAAAAGCCCACTATGACAACACGTTCAATTTTGATTTTGATTTGTGTGTGTGTGTGTGTGTGTGTGTGAGCTTCCACACACACACACACAAATCAAAATGAAAATCGAACGTGTTGTAAGTAGGGCATCATAAAAGAAGATAACTTTGGCTTCGTTGCACTACTAAATAGGCTACCAACATTTCACGTTATTTAACATTTTTAAAAGTTTCCCTAAAAATAACAATCTAAAGTTTTCCATTTCCTGACTAAGCTTTCCTACGCTGTAATTTTAACGTTAAGTTTTTCGGCTGGCCAAATTTTACTAGTACAGAGAAATGGGGCGAAGTTTGCCTCCGAACTAAGCTAAAGACACTTTCTTTTTATTGCGTGATAGATAGGTAACTTGATGGTACCAGATCATAATTAAAATTAAGCCATAGGCCTATTATGCAAAATACAGCGCAAAACTGAACATTATTTAAGTTTTAGGCTTGTGTCGATGAGAACTCAACAATCTGTTGGCTAAAGTATACATTAAATGAGTGGTACATGCTACTACCAACAACAAATTCATCGCTTGTATTGAAGTAGGCCTACCCGAGGCCGAGGGAGAAATTGATGACAGTGAATTGATTGGGTTCACGATGTTATTCCTCTTCATTGTTTTTATTCTATCGTATAAGCTTACATAGTTCTTGTTCATTTTGGTTTTGCCCCATCGCAATGTGCACGAGAGTAGAACTTAGTGACGCTGCCCGTATTTCAATTTGCATATCGGTATTGCTCAAGAGCGATAAATCACCACTATGGCAATCTGAACATTTATTGCTATGATTTTATATACTCTAACTGTCACTTAATCTTTTCTATGCGTAGAGAGGTTGGACGACGTGGAGTTTAGCAGCAACGGACAGAAGAGTGGTCGGTATGGCTCCAATGGTCTTCAGCATGATCAACATGGACGAGGTTCGTCAGTTTAAAAGAATTGTAAACAGAGCACAAAAGTGTGGTTGTTATATTTCACGTTTGTGTTGTTGAATCTTTATATTCTTACATGAAAGAATACACACGCATCCAATATAATTGTAATCTGAGGATAGATCGGAGTAATTATCAGCTTCCTCCTTCAGTCCAGGTTGCACTATTACTATCTGGTTGTCCTGCCACAGCTTTTCGTTGTCTTAAAACTTGCTTTTATCTCCTAGGACTTTCGCACTGGGAGCGCCTCTGATTAGTGGGCACTGGGTAGGTTTTGAAATACAATATAATAATTACGAGAAAGCAAATTAAATTGCAAAAGTGGATGAATAATATATGTAGCCGAAGCCTATATATATATATATATATATATATATATATATATATATATATATATATATAATCTCATATTTAGTCATAATTCTAGAACCAGGAACTCTGAACACTGTATAAGCTGCCAAATCTGAACGATGATCTGTTGATCTAAACTGTACACGAGGGAAGGAGACACCCAGTGAGAACTATCAAGTCATCTAAACGCTGCTAACTCGCGAATTTTATTTCTTGATGAATCTTCGGATAGTGTAAGCAGCGCTTGTGAGGCACCAGACGCGCTATCAACACTTTAACAACGAGAATGTACGGCCTACTACACGCGACTAGGAAATCAGTGTAGCTCATCGTTAAAGTGCAAACTGTTTAGCTACATAAATGCATGAGGCAAATATAACTTATTTTACCTAGGCTAAAGTTTCACATCACTGAAAAAGAATTGTCATCTTTTGATTGTTCTACTGTTTTTCTTATGCTAATCGTCAGACGATCATGAAGCATTTCCAGAACATGGACGGAGCTTGGTCGTTTGCCCTTGCACCCTACTACAACGAAAATCTCACACAGGAATTCTTCAATCCAAAGGCCGACGAAGTCTGGACCGTCGAAGACATGTACTGTAAGCAATTAGAGACAATAACTCAGGATCAAACAGTGGCATCTAACCCCACTCCACCTGAAATAGAAGAACAAACACTCACCCTCCACTCTGACCGGCTTATGTATAAGAGGCTCAGAAGTCAATCAGAACTGTAAATTACTACCGTGTTTTCGATAACATACTTGATACATAAACTGAATATATTACCGAAAATCAACAAACCCCAGTTTATATCCAGAACGTTACCCCCTTCTTCTGGCAACCGTGATAGTTCGTTCTCCAAACCCCTACTGGTTAACGCCAATGGAATCAAGAGAATAACTGTAGCTGTTTTAATTCGAAGACGATTTTTCTACACACATATTTATATCACAGGTTATTTTTTAACCACTTTAGTCATTGACTTGTGTCATGCTGTTATTTGTTTCAAACTGAATACGAAGATTTTAGAGAGCGGTTTACAATGCCGATTCTGGAAATCGTCTCCAGTGGAGATGAGTTCTTCCTTGCGGATGACAACTGGAACTGGTGGAACGGAATTCCAGGTCCAAAATATCTCCTGTGAGTGCAAAGGCTACGTACACGTTATCAGCTATTAATAAATTCAGCTAAAACCTATTTATTCCTGCCAGACCAGTGCCAGGGGTTGAGTTAGCTAATCATGTCTATTTTGAAATTATAGCTAATGATTTGCACCAAGGCGAGCGATTCAACTGATCCACTGTCGTGTTACGTATACTCTGCCATTGTGCAATAGTGTTCATTACGTTTGATTCAGCGCCTGTAAGCATTTCTGCTTGTTCCTTTCTAGCCATGTAGACTCCACTTCACTGACTTAGTGTCCTGCAATTAACTTACTATAACAGTACTAGAGTATTTGCCCGTCATATTATGACGGCAGTGTAAATAGGCCTATATATATCGTTGGTTAAAATGCTCTGATCGCCGTCGTCAAGACCGCAGTACTGACGTAACAAACGGTTTCTGTTTCACAATGGAACAGAAAGCGTTTGTGACGTAGCGTTTATCGACAGACACAGTGTCACGCTCTATGGATATTATATGTATAGATAGAAAACACGCAGGATTACCTTAACGTCGCATTTGTAGGATGCTACCGAACGCGGAGCACGGCATGGCCCCTCATTACCTCAAAATTTACGAAACAGCCGTTTCCTTCTGTCTGAGTTACCTGGAGGTAAGCAACCAATAATATGTAGCATGTAACAAGAATTTGTTTAGTGCCCTATTAGATTTTCTTTTCGATGACAAATAGCCACAAACATGAGCGTCCAGAGGGGGTAAGTGGGCATTTGTCCCCCGGATTTTGAAAATATTTTAAAGAAATATTTTGATTAGTATGATTATTACAACAGTCCCAACGCGATTTTCGATGCTAAAAATGCTTAATGTTTTCGGTAAGTCAGCTATTCTATGCAAAAAACGTCATTTTGCTACCCCTAGATGATTTTGCCACCCTTAGAAAAGTTTGCCCTCCCATAGAAAAATTCCTGCGGACGCCCATGGCCACAAATTTGCAGTCATTTCCCTCACGAATCAGCCATTATGTCTCCTATTAATTTCAGATACTCACGATCCTCATCATCATCATACTAATTATATGAATAAAGATTACACATTCTTAATGCAAGACATACTTATTCAGCTGTGATTGTTGCTCAAGAAAATGCTTCGTTGCATTAACCTTCAATTTGTCACCAAAATTCTATTCTGTCTCTAGACTCTCGAAAAGGAATCAACGAATCAGAAAAAAGATCATATTTTGTTGTATTAAACCCACGTTTACCGCCAGAATCAATCATACCATACTATATTTTCTTTCTGTTTCACTATATTAGATTTGTTGCTAAGAGTTAGATAAGGTATTCAACAATTGAAATGTTACAGAGAAGTTAGAAATCGTAGTAAGTGGTAGGCCTAATCTGCGTCGTTTGCAAATGTTGTAGGAAATCCCATTTCCAAGTGTAACTTGGGAAATGTCACAGGTTGGTAATGACTAAGCCAAGTTTCAAACTGTTTTAATCTTCATTACGATTACAATGTAGGCAGATCATTTTGAAAACTTTATGTATGTTTTTATTCTTTGGCATTCGCCTTTTCTTATCTAAGTGCTGCGAAACATGTATAGTCTATGGATTTATAAAGTTGGTTAAAAGGTCTAAATGTTGCTGTAAGTAAATTTTGCAATCTTTAGTTTAACACTGGAGTTGATCTGAGATTTAAAAACAAGTTAGCGATTTTTAACTGAATTTTGGAACCGCTATGAATGCAAGCAAACAGGAATGTTAGCTAATTCTAAAGATTAGGATATTTAAAAGCTAATCTAACCTGTATAATACTATTCAATAGCAGGCAATTGGAACTGGAACTCGATCAAAATGGAACATATTAATATGACCATGAGTTAATTAATACTAAGGAATATTAGGCGCTTAAAAAGTAGCATGTCTTCCAGAGAGGAGAGCTCTGTTGTAGTATGAAGGCGGTGGATCCATTGTTCTTTCTTCGAATCCTCCTCCAGTCTCCATTACAGCCTACGCTGCCCAAACACTCGGTAATGATACAAGGTGAAAATACAACGATTTGAGTTCCTTTTATGCGGTCATTTTAAAAATCTTCTTCTGACTGAGCAGATACAGGGAGTTCTCTTCTTAGGACTTATCCTATCCACTTGTCCTACAGACTTATCTTCATCGTTCTTAACTTCTTAAGGCTTATCCTATCCACTTATCCTTAAGACTTATCTTCATCATTCTTAAGACTTATTCTATCCACTTATCCTTCAGAATTATCTTCATCATTCTCTTCTTAAGACTTATCCTTTCAAAATTGCTTAGACACCATACGCAGGCTGTCTCTGTCTTTGGCGGGCTGAGAATAATAATATGTAAGCAAGCATGTATATAATTATGTATCATGCATGCACCTTTGTATGTATGTATGTATATATTTATGCATATTACTAAGTATTATCTACCATATATGCATGCACATAAGTCTTGTATACTTACATTTTGATTGGTAAACATTATCATTTCTATTTGGTATAACTGCGTTACCACCTGTGCCTATTTTCAGTTGTATACGTACAATGAACTAATTCGCATCCATTGTTCTTCGGTGCAGATAGAAGTTAGCAGTATTTGAAGGTTTTTTTTCATGTGTTCATTCAGGCGTGACTTTCGTCTCGCTTCGCTAAACGATGACGGCCAACCAGAGCTGCATCCTGTCTGGTGGAGACAAAGCCTTACAGTGGTTGACTTGGTCAGTTATGCTGAATAATTCCAATTATTATTTTTTATTATTATAAATCAGTTAGTAAAACACGACATCATGTAACTAAATGCGCTGCAAATGCGCTTAAACAGTTGTTACTAGGTTGACATAAATAACTGAGACTCAGATCTTTCGAAAGCTCACCAACGATATCTCAGAATTCCGAAGAGCTGTTTGACCAGCTACGGCGAATGTCTGCTGTTGAGCTCTGTGTGTTCATTCGCTAGGCCTAGATGATTAATTTAGAAGATATCAAGCTTTAAAATCGATTGGCAGCCGGGACTTCACCAAAAAAAACCTCTAGAAGCTCAGCCCATCACTACTCATATGGAACCTGGAACTGATATCTTTCGATGGGCTTTTGATTTTCAGGGTTTTAAAATCAGGGTCGCCAGTGCACCACAGTCAGTAAACGGACCTAAGAAATGCGATTTCGAATTTATGCATCTCTTGGAGAATTATCACCAACCCTTTGCTCTGGGAGAACGCCTAATCCATGACTGTGTGTTACGATCTGCAGAGCTCTGCTAATGTGGCCTCAAGCCAGAAATAAATCAACCATGGCACCACCATGAAAAGTTTGGTCGTATAATGTGTGTGTGTGTGTGTGTGTGTGTGTGTGTGTGTGTGTGTGTGTGTGTGTGTGTGTGTGTGTGTGTGTGTGTGTGTGTGTGTGTGTGTGTGTGTGTGTGTGTGTGTGTGTGTGTGTGTGTGTGTGTGTGTGTGTGTGTGTGTGTGTGTGTGTGTGTGTGTGTGTGTGTGTGTGTGTGTGTGTGTGTGTGTGTGTGTGTGTGTGTGTGTGTGTGTGTGTGTGTGTAATCCGTGTGATAAATGAGACATAAGATATTCTTAAAAAAATTTCTCTTTGACGATGTGACCTGATGCGGTTGTGTTTCAGGGTAACGGTAACTACAGCGTAGACGCCCAAGTGGTTGACGGTGAATATGTCGGATTCTTTCTCATGGTCAGTATTGCATCGTATAACTCTTTTGTCTTTTCACACTAAAATAACGCGTCGTTATATCAATTGCTAAATATTTGAAACTGGTTTGCGCAACAGTATAGCAGCCAATGTAGCAAAATGAAGATATGGGGTCACAAGAGATGCATTTACCTTCTGCGAGAGTATTTTTATTTTAAAGGTAGACCCCGTATACCTTTATTACAGTTTCATAACCTACTGACTATAACTGTCATCACTAGACATATCTAAATGATTGGAACAGATGTGTGGTTACCATGCCTTGTCTCGTATATAATATTATGCAGAATTCACTAACACCAGCTTTGAGGCAGAGTGTATTGACGGACACTCTGACTTTGAGGGACCCTTCTCGCTCTCTCATTTCATTTTGGAAACGACTCAAGACTTATCTTCACCAGCTACCCAAGCTTTAAGGTTCATTCATAAATTCGCGAGATTTCATTATCTAAATAATAATAATAATAATAATAATAATAATAATAATAATAATAATAATAATAATAATAATAATAATAATAATAATAATAATAATAATAATAATAATAATAATAATAATAATAATAATAATTAATAATAATAATAATAATAATAATAATAATAATAATAATAATAATAATAATAATAATAATAATAATAATAATGGGGGAGGATGAGGCACAGTAAACCAATGTAAGAACGCACCTTCTCAATCTCTAAGAGCCTGAGGGTCACACCTCGGGCGGCAAAAAATAATAATAATAATAATAATAATACTTGGAGGTGAAAGTCCTCTACTATTAATGTAAGCTCCATGTAACATAGTTGCTCTATCATACTAGGTTATTGTGTACCAAATTTCGTTTCGTTTTCCGTGCAGGGAACGTGGGAAGGTCCGACGGGGTACCGAATGATCTTTACGACGCAGGTGAACATCATCCCAGATACGCGTCCTCATGAACCATGCACGGATCCACAATCCTGCTGGAGTGTTCTTGTTTGATCGGAGCACAGCTGAAGACTTAGACAATTTTTAATCTGAAAAGCAGTTCTTGGGTTAAGAGGTGCTATAGTGGACGATACGAATAAAAGCTGTTGTGTTTTCAAATAAGTTTTCTCCTCCTTGCCCTCTTAAACATGAAGCCATACAACAAAAAGTCTTTATGAACCTGTAGGAGCCAAAAATTTAATCCACCTCGTTTAAAATTCACTGAATTATCAGCCATACGTTTTGCCTAAGAAGCTGTCGTAACCGTAATCTCGAGATTTCTACAGCGCAGAAAAAAGTGAAGTCGCGGAAACCAGCTTATTTACAGGCGCTAAAACATTTATCAAGACTGCTGTATAGACTTACCTGAAAGTTCAAAGTAATGTAATGATTGTAAATTGACTGATAACTTGATGGCCCGTTCTCAACAAGAGATCGAATGTGAACAAAAAGCAACTATACATATCCTGTAAATAAGCTGTTGTCCGAAAATGTGAAGTCGCAGGAGCCAGCTTATAAACAGGCGCTTAGTCAAAACATAATCGATGGTCGGGGGAGGTGAAATCGGTTACATGTCAAGATCCAAAAGGGGTGAGGCAGGCAGAAAGACGGCCAAGGTGGATGGTGTTTAGAGTTGAAATGGGGAGGGAGGCAAGGTGAAGAGGAGGAATCGGGATAGGATTTATGGAAGAGCAATGTTTTCAGTTTAAGGTGAAAGACCTAGGCCTATATAGAGTGATTACAAGCGGTGCGGTGTTGGTAAGTTCGTAGGATGGATAAGATATTTGTCGTAAACTGGCGGGAGTTTCTTCCAGAAAGGTAGAACAGCTGTGGGCCTGTGGCTATGGAGTGATTCGAAAATTTCAGCGATGAGGTGACGAAAAGGGCGGAGGAGTGTTAGGACGGAAGAGGAGGGGTTGAGCGAAGTGGTTGGACCGTGAACAGCTGACGGAGATAGAAGGGCTGGGAGTATTGGAATATTGTAGGTGAGTGATAAGACTTTATATTCTATTCGTTAAGATATTTAAAGCCAGATCAAATAAGGTATTATACACAGAACGAGAACGCTAGTCTTGACGAATCCATAGCGTATCCTACCCAGTGCTTTTTTCTGGGAAAAAAGGTTCCGGAACGGAATAATTATGGGCGGGCTGAAATCCCGAGAAAAACTAGATTGGGGATTGGGAGGTGTCTCAATAAACACTGAAAACAGTTCAAAGCACTGAAATTAAATTAAAATAACTAAAATATTGTTTTTATTATTAAAATAAATAAATTATTTTTTAGTACCAGAAAAAAGGTACCGGAACGCCGTTCCGGCTCGTTCCGGCTGAAAAAAGCACTGATCCTATCCCAAACGAATGTTTGTAGTGCCTGATCGACCATATCAAATACACTCTTGTTGTTTTCTCTCCCTTTCTGTATGGAATCTCATTTCGTACTGTATCCCCTAAGTAACATTGTGTGCAGAGCTGCTGCAGAGAGCTACATGTTGGATTCTGACAGGTCCTTGTTTTCGAACTTCCATTACGAATCTCCAAAGTTGTTATGCCAATCTTAGCAAGAGATCTGGATCCATCTGCATTTCCTAGCGAAACGGCTGATTCGTTAGAAATGCTTGGTACTCCCAGACATAGGCGTAATTTGTGTGGGGTACGAGGGGTACCCGTACCCCCCACTTTTTGGACGGGGGGGGTACTGTACCCCCACTTTTTAAGCAATGCCAATCAATATTTTATTACTGTGCCTTCCCAGGGAACACAATCTCCGCCAAAAGTATGAAAGTGCTTAGATACACAGGTAAATCGAGAGCCAAAATTAATGAGAATACTGGCAGGGAATATGTTCAAAATGGTTATCATGCGAAAAACGAAAGTGGAGAAGGAATTGGTACCCCCCACTTTTTAGACTAAGGTATTGGTACCCCCACTTTTTAGACTAAAGTTACGCCCCTGCTCCCAGACGTCGTCCTCTGATGTGATTTGTTACTCGATTCTTAATTATAATCATGTTTTCGTGTAGATGAATTCTGTCGTAGTATTATAGTTATAGGCTAGAGCGAAAGCGGGGTGGGCGCCGTTGTCTTGGCTGCCAATTTTAATTTTAATTTTTATCATTATTTCTTTATTCTTCTTTATTTTATTTCACTGTTTTATTTATTTCCTTCTGTGTTACATCGTATGTAAAGCGCTGTGCGTTTGCTAGCGTTCATTAAAGAATATACTCACTTACTTACTTACTTACATCTCCGAGACACTAGAGCCGACCATCAATCACTAGATGGCGTTTCTAAAGTCCTTTTTAATCTCCACCAGATAATAATAATAATAATAATAATAATAATAATAATAATAATAATAATAATAATAATAATAATAATAATAATAATATTTATTCTTTAATTAAGCGCCTGTAAACGCACTGCGCTGTTACAGTACATGTACATGTTATGCGATAAATCTTAGCTACTAACAGAACAGACAGCCTGCAATACACGGCGCAAATTGCAGCCTACAAAGCATGTCCGCCTATGTACCTCTCGCACTCTACGCCAGATGTTATCCAATGCGCTATCTATGGAGATGTTGGCTATATGTTTTCTCTCTATCTGAACCTTCCTTCATAACGCCGACTTCGATAGCGCCTAGGCCCACTGTAGGCTACAGTGTGATATACTACAACATCTTACTTACTCGAATACTTGATTGTCTACTAAGATCAACGGTGTAGGCTACAGTGTGATATGCTATAACGCCTTACATACTCGTGTTCTTGCTTATCTACTAAGATAAACGGTGTGGTAGATGCATGTCCAATTGTCCATTCGCACGAGATAAATAGCAAAGAATAATTATATGGTACATAAAAGCTTGTCGAACAAAAGAAAATAAGACGTCAGGTAACCTTGACAACAAACAAGACGAGATAACCTTGATTGTTATCAGCGACGTATGTCGATCATATCTCTAGACACCTGTTTGATCGTCACGAGCGAACTGATACGGGATTGCTATGACCATTCTGTGACAACCACAGCAAGTAGTCTGAGCCAAGATGGAGAAGAGAACACTACTGTGTGTTATATTCTTAATCTTAATACCATGCATCGCTGGTGTCGGCTGGGTATGTCTGAGCACAGTCATGATCTTAAGATACAAAACTTTACTCTGTTTTAGATTTGATTGAATCACCCCGTCTAATGTAGCATTGATGCAAATTGCTTTGTACCCTGTCTAAGAACATCTCAGATGTACAGGATTTTTCACCGATGTTGTGCGCTACATTCATGCGCTTTTTCGGTGTTAACATACTGACAGAGGCGCGTTTACAGAAAATGCGCAACCATTTCTGGGGCCCTTCTGAACGTATACACTGAGAGTCTGAGACTCTGGTGGTGTTTAGACTATCACGTGCAAAAACTTTTGAAGTTGAACCTGAAGCCGTTTTTGTGAGTGTTACTGGCACTGTAATTATGATTTCTTATAGAAGCCATTTCAAGGAATTTTAAGTTATTTGGTTCAATGTTATTTTTTATAATTGAAAATAATGTTTTCATTCGTTTGGAGGCCCTCCGAGATTTGGGGGCCCTAGGCGCGCGCCTAGTGCGCCAACGTGTAAACGCGCCTCTGGATACAGAAATGAAACAGAAGTCGTTAGAGGAATTTTAGAATTAATTCTTGCATATTATGATGACGAATTATATGAATTCTCTAGTAGTTGCATGTGCACATTAAAAACAATCTCATAGTTCCTGTTTATAGAATTAGTCATGCTTTATTAATTGTGCTCGTTAAAAGAGCTGATCATCTTGAACCGTGGTTTGTGCGAACGTAGGAGGTGGTCACCCCATTGGACGAATACGTGCACAGGGATGACGGATACTTCTCGTGGCGGGAAGTGGCGTCATACAGATTCGAAAAGGTTACCGTCTATGTCATCAATATGACGTCACAAATATACCAGGACGGTAGGGAATCAATTGTGTTGCTATGTAGGTTGTGGCTCTGTCTTTAAGTTTAAAAAAATCCTTTATAAAATATCAATAACATATTATATAGACTACGCATAACGTTGTCTAGCCGCAAAAGACAGTCTCGTCCAAATGTGATGCTACTTATAAAGCAGCACATGACAAACAACAGTTCGCTCAAAAGCAAACAAAGGAGACAGAACTTCACAGAAGTCCCAGTTTGGTCAAATTGAAAACTATTGCTCAGTATAGACAGCGATGATGCGACACAAGAAATAGCTTCCGTATACGTCATGTGACTTACTTGTGTAGCGGTATGTTCTGTGCCTTGTCACCGGAGGGCCGCAGGTTCGAATCTGCCTCAAGCCGCTGCGTAGCGACTTGGACATGTTGCACATCTACCATTATTGTCAAGCCCTCGTGAAAAAGCTGGTGCCCTGCGCTGGGCGGTCTAGTTGCGCTTTAGAAGTTTGAAGATTAGGATTTAGTAAGGTCACGTGTACTCAATGTCGTGCTTGATTTCCTTAGAAACCTTCAGTTCTCACCATATCTGGTGGCACATCATAGACGTGGCCATTCCAGACGAGCTTCTTTATCTGGACGCAGGCGTTCTCTTCATCGATGGCGGAAGTAACCGTCCTGATGACCCGTGAGTTCATCTGTCGCTTTAGTTCTGCATAGATTCCTCTGCATGGCTTATTAAACTCTCTTAGACAACCGTTTCTCTTCTCATTATTTGCCAATAACGCCAACGTTCACCATCACACACACACACACACACACACACACACACACACACACACACACACACACACACACACACACACACACACACACACACACACACACACACACACACACACACACACACACACACACACACACACACACACACACACACACAAACACACACACACACAAACACACACACACACCTACACACACACACACACCTACACACACACCTACACTCACACACACAAACACACACACACCTCCATTTACAGCCAGGCCAATTATGTATCTGGGGTCGTTTGTGAATGTGATTTAAATAAAAGGTGCTATAGTGTCTATTTATGTATATACATTCATACATACATACATACATACATACATACATACATACATACATACATACATACATACATACTTTCATACTTTCATACATACCCACATACATATTATATATTTATGCCTACATACATTCATACATACATATATATATTTATACATACAGACATATATACATACACACATACATACATACATACACACATGACAATGACAATGACAATGACAATGACAATGACAATGACAATGACAATGACAATGACAATGACAATGACAAAACTCGTTTATTGAAACCAATAATCACAATCTGAAGAGCAAACAAATAAACTTACATAGCAAGCTGGTATCAAAGGGATGTCCCAAAAAGGAAAAAAACTCCCGCTAGCAGGGACACCTATCTACAAGGCTAATATACAATGGCGCGAAACAAGAACCATCTTGTAAACCTAAATTATTTTGCCTATATATACAGCGAATAAATGTCTTAACTACCATTGCCACACTTGGGCAATGAACAAAATTATAAAAAAAACGCAGGAAATAAAGAAAAAAAAACACATATGAAAAGAAGAAGGTAAAAAACCAACTGTCAGAGACTCAGTCCAATGGGGCAAAACGATAAGGAATGGTACTAAGCCAAGGATCGGACATTCTATCAAGCTTCAGCGTAATAATAGACAGGGATTGGATCATACATTTACTATAATACACAATTCAAGTATTAGAATTAAGTAAGTGATGGCGCAGTGATTTTTTAAAGCTCTGAAGAGTCCCCACCTGCTGAAGTGAAAGGGGAAGAGCATTCCATATTTGAGGACCAGAAACATTGATTGAGAATTTTCGTGTGTTTGTGCGTGCAAAAGCTGGCCTATATTTGGTGGCACTCCTAGTGTCATGGGAATGGATGTCAGAGCCTATTTTAAAGAGTTTCTTAAGTATAGCAGGTAGAAGATTTCTTGTAAGTTTGAACATAAGTAGTCCTATTTGATAACTCCTGATTTGATCAATTTTTAGTATTTTATAACAAGTGAATATTGGATCGGTATGCGCGCCCCAGGGAGCTCCGCTAATAGTACGTATGGCTCTTTTCTGCAAAAGACCCAACTTGTGAAGCCTCGAGGCGTAGGTGGAGGCCCACACTATACAACAGTAGGATAGATAGGGATAAATAAGCGAATAATATAATTGGGTGCGTATTCCTGGCGGTAGTTTGTTTGAGGCACGATAAATTATTCCTGTATTTTTTGCAACCTTATTTGCTATACTCTTAATATGCGAGTCCCAGGTTAGATGCTGGTCTATTATCACTCCTAGAAATTTAGTGCTATGAACTTGGTTAATTTTATAATCATTTATAGTAAGACTAATAGAGTTATCCGACGGCCCAGCCTTTCTGCGCGATTTAAAAAGCATAAAGGCTGTCTTATCAACATTGAGGGATAATTTATTTGCTAAAAACCATTCAGATATGAGACAAAGTTCAGTGTTAACAGTACGAACAAGGTTTAAGTAGGATTTATCCGAATAAAATAAGGTCGTGTCATCAGCAAATAGTATAAAAGATAAGATAGACGATACATTAGGCAAGTCATTAATGAAAAGCAGGAAGAGCAGAGGTCCAAGGTTAGAACCTTGGGGAACCCCAAATTTAATGTTTTTAGTATCAGATGCGGCACCATTACAGTACACATATTGTAACCTGCCACTTAAATAACTCTTAAACCATTCCAGTTGAATACCTCTTATACCGTAATTAGCTAGTTTGTGAAGGAGTATAACGTGATTTACGGTATCGAATGCCTTGGAAAGGTCGAGGAAAATGCCAATAGAGTACTCATTGTTATCGATGGTATTAGATATTTTATCATACAAATTAATGAGGGCTAGGGAGGGGGACTGCCCCGCTTGAAAACCATGCTGGGAGTGAAAGATAATATTGGATTTATTTATATAACTGACTAGCCTGTTTGCCATTACTTTTTCGTAAAATTTTGCAAAGTAAGGTAAAATCGAGATAGGTCTATAATTTGAAACCTCATTTCTATTGCCTTTTTTGAAAATAGGAATGACTTTTGCAATTTTTATAGCCTGAGGTACTATACCCGTATTTAAGGAGCAATTTATAACTTCTGATAGCGGCGCAGCTAGTAGTGGCAGACTAATAGCAGCTATGGTGGGATCGATATCATCAAAGCCTCTGCTATGCGTCGATCGCATAGAAGCACCAAGCTGCAAAATTTCCTCTGCAGAGATGGGAAGCAGACCAAAAGAGTTAGGCATAGGAGGACTGAGGTAATCGGAGTAAGAAGATTGAGCAGCCGGAATCAGGTCAGCTAAAGACTGGGCAATATTGGCGAAGTAATTGTTAAAAGCAGTAGCTATAAGTAAAGGATCTTTGCTTTCAATATTACCAATCTTCAGACATTCCAACGGAGGGTCTCTCTCACCCAATTTAACTATATTACGAATAAGACTCCAAGTCTTTTTTAGATTAGAGCTATGTTTGGTAAACTCAATTTGATAGAAACTTTTTTCGGCGTTATTCCTGGCTGCTTTGAAAATATTTCTGTAGACAGTGAACTTTTTTTTATTAATGACAGTGGGATTTTTTATATATTTCATATAGAGTCTAGCCTTTTTTGGGCAGATTTAGCTAAACCTTGAGTCATCCAGGGGTATTTGACTTTATGTTTTTTTATATTTTTTGATTGGTATTTGGGAAAGGCACTGTCATAGCTGGTTAAGAATTTACCTAGAAAGAGGTCATATGCTAGATCAGCTTTATTACCATTGCAAGCATCATAAACAGTAGACCAATCAGTTTCTTCAATTTTTTTGAGGAACTCTTTTTTATGCACTTCAGAAGTTATTCTACCATCGGTGTAATTAATATTACAGGATGGGGGTGGGTGTAAATCAAAGGCCGCAATAATAGGAAGGTGATCAGAAATATCCGAGATGATAATTTCAGAATGAGTCAATTTGTCCCAAGCACTCGTAAAAACATTATCTATTAGAGTAGCAGAATAGGTAGTGATTCTTGTGGGTCTAGTAATGGTTGGTAAGATATTATAGGAGGCCAAATTATCAAGAAATAAACCCGTCCCGTGATGGCTCTCAGCACGTAGTAAATCTATGTTAAAATCGCCTAGGAGAAAGAGATCGTTATTCTTGGTGGTAATTTTTGATAACAACATATCTATTTCAAGTCTAAATTTTTCTAAGTCAGTGTCCGGCGGTCTATAAATGGTGCCTAATTTGAAAGATCCTTTATTAGTCCTGATATTAATAAATAGGCTTTCATATGTTAGCGGCGAGCCTACAAGCTTTTCCGTTTCCAATATAGAATAAGAAATACCTTCTTTAACTAAAAGACAAATACCTTCTTTAACTAAAAGACAAATCCCCAATCAACCTATCGTATTCACGGTAAGTGCTAGCACGGTTATCGAAACATACATACATACATACATACATACATACATACATACATACATACATACATACATACATACATACATACATACATACATACATACATACATACATACATACATACATACATACATACATACATACATACATACATACATAATACTTACATACATTGTCTAATTATACACCTTTTCTTTGATCTGGCTTTCGAAAGTCCACCGGATCAGACAGACACGGCAGTAATACTAACAGCTGGTCTGGCAAACGACACAGGCTGCATTTCGGCAACCATCAGACAAATCCCCAATCAACCTATCGTATTCACGGTAAGTGCTAGCACGGTTATCGAAACAATCTTATTCAATTGATGCAAAAACTGGTCTCAATAGACAGTGTTTAATCTAGACGTCTTTTGGGGGGAAATTCCCCCCCCAGGATTGAAGTTTCCGCCCCAGAACTCAGCAATATTGTAAGGCAGAGACCTTTTTGGGGGGAAATTCCCCCCGAGAAACCTTGTTTCCCCCCCAGAACAGGGGGACTAGATTACACACTGCTCAATAGATGAGGCAAATTGGTCATTCTTAAGAAATGCCGGTCATAGGGCTCATATGCATATCAGCGCGTGTTGCAATATTCTGTTTTACAAAATTACTATACATATCTTACATACTACTTGTGCTCCTTTTTGGACCGAGACCTGGATGTTCATGGTGGCCACAGAGAAGAACCTGGATACTTTAAAAACTATGGTGTTTGACAGAGGCGTAATTTGTGGGGTACGAGGGGTACTTGTACCCCACACTTTTTTGATTGGGGGTACCATACCCCCCAATTTTTTGACTAGGGTACCTTACCCCCACGTTTTAAACAATGTCAATCAATATTTTTTTATTGAGCCTGCCCAGAGATCGCAGTCTCCGCCTTGCTTCTTGTATGTAAGAAATTGGTACCCCCACTTTATAGACCACAGTTACGCCACTAGTGTTTGAGCGTTTAATAGTAGTGCATTAAATTGTCAAAGGAAGTGAATTAAAAATGCTACATAGTTTGCTTCTCAAGCATAACTTGCAAATGAAGAAGACGGATGTTTTATGTGCAGTGATGTTTTTTTTTCTAACAGAATGATCCGACCCAGAGGTCTCGATCCGAAGACAGCATCATCGCTTGGACCTGGCGGACTTACATCGACGATCCGACACCGGATAAGGAAATCATTCTGCGCATGCCCATGACGAAGGTAAGTCAAACTGACGACGGTAAATCAAAGTGACGAAGGTAAGTCAGACTGACGAAGGTAAGTCCAACTGGCGAAGGTAAGTCAAACAGACGAAGGTAAATCAAACTGACGAAGGTAAGTGTTCGTATCAACGCCACTCAGCACTGTGTGACCCCAAGCGACACAAACTCTCAGTATAGATTGGCCTACTCTGTAGATATGGCTTTGTTGAAGAACTGATTAAATTTATTTAACAACTTTTAAAACTGTCATAAATATTTTTTCTTAGGGGCCATCCACATATTACGTACGCAATGAGGGGTCGGGGTCGGATTTAGGCGATTTTGCGCACGGGTGCGAACGGGGGGAGGGGGCAAAATGTGTACGTACGCAAAATAAATTTCTAATTATGACGTCCACATTAGCCTATTTATAACTCTGTATCTATACATATAGTTTCCTTATATGCAAATTTGTCCTTCGTAGGAGGTCACGTCACAAACGGCTTCTGTTCTATTGTGAAACCGTTTGTGACGTCAGTACTGTCGTCTTGACGACGGCGGTCTTGACGACGGCCTTGACGACGGCGATCAACGACCAACGATATACACTGCCGTCATAATTATGACGGGGAAATACACTAGTTGTCATATATAGTCGTCCGATGGCATTTTATTACATTACTAGCTGTAACCCGTAAAAAATCACGGTTAACAGTTCTATCGTTCTAGAGAATAAGCCCGTTATATTATGACGTCATAACCCTCCTTCAATAGTGTATTTCCCCGTCATAATTGCTGTAACCCGTGAAAAATCACGATATAATATTATAAAACAATTATTGCAGTGATAACAATTAAGCTTAGGCCTACTTCCCCGTTATATTATGACGTCATAATACAGGCCTATAGCCGTCGTCAAGACAGCCGTCGCCAAGGCGGCAGTATAGTGACGTCACAATAGTGTTTGTTACGGGACAGACAGACGTACATCGGTTATTATGTTGTTTGATATAAAAGCCATGTGCAGTTATTCTGTGCTGTGAACGAGACACCTATAATTGGCCCTCACTCATCCTTCAATCTGGCCTAAAGTGCAGACAGTCGCTGCCTGGAGCTGTTATTTCTGCAGCTGGTCTTGGGAGGGGGGTTGCGTCAAGCGTACGTACGCAGGTGGGGGAGGGGGTGGAAGAAAGTACGCTTGCGTACAGGGGGGTCCAATTTTCCCGGATTTTTGCGTACGTAATATATGGATGACCCCTTAGTCTAAATAAAATTATAATATCGAGCCGGTATGTGTTATAGCTAGTCTTTATGTTGTTTCGTTTTCGTATTATACAGGCAGCTAAGCGAGGTCTCGATACAATCTACGAGGTGGCTAAACAACGAATACCAGAGACAGACATTCAGCGATTCTTCGTTTCAGGAGCATCAAAGGTATTCAGAAACTTAACAATGAGAAAATGAGTTATCAGAATTAAATAAAGAACTGACAAGGAAAAAACAACACACTTTGGATTACTAAGCTGAAGTGTTTTGCGGCGTGACAAATTACCTTCTGACCGAAACTATCGGCGCGTGACAAATAGTAGCTATACTAGCCTAAGCTATAATACAGGAGAAACTTCTTCCTTACCTACGAAATTGTAATTTCAAATTCTGCATAATAAAATCATCGTAACATGACAATTCAATTTTGAATGTCTTGTCAGTTGCTAATAATGGTTTTTATTATTAGAGAACTCATTTTATTTTGTTTAAATCTGAACTTGAGTCGTTGTTGAATGTTGTATCTTTAATCAGTTTGCTTTCGTTTAGGTTATGAGGTCGTAGGTTGTTTACAGAGTAGACTGACTAGAGTTAATTGCTTATACACGCAAAATTTAAACTGGTTACGGCGTTACGCGATATGGGGTTAAAAGCCTTCGGGGGGAGGGGCAGACACTTGGAAGTTAAGAAACTTGGGAATAATAAATTGGCTTTTCAAAGTTATAGCCAATGTTGATCGTTTGGTTATTCGTCCGTCGAAGTCATCTGGATTGTTCTGGATGCTGATCGATGTTCATTCGATTTGAATTGCTTTAAACAGCCATGTCACGCATCCATGTATTGCGTGTGGTAAATGCAAAGTGAATCTCTTCACAAATAACTGTGTATTTCTTTGTCACGCATAGAGAGGTTGGACGACGTGGAGTTTAGCAGCAGTGGATCAACGAGTGGTCGGCATAGCTCCAATGGTCTTCAGCATGATCAACATGGATGAGGTAAATCAACAGGGGTCAGCCGGGTAGATATTTTCCACCGAGTACCGAATCCGAGTATTTGGATGTACTATTTCCCGGATCCGGGTCGAACAGAGTATACCATTTGTTCCATATTGCGAAGCTTCACATTTTCATGTAATGAAAAATAATCGAAATTAATGTCTGTACTTGTAATAACTGACTAATACATTTTAAATTTTAGAAATAAGTAATCAATGAAATGGACTTGATATCAGTTGTGGACTTCCAGTGTTGGTGTTTTTTGTACTTTTCCTCTTCAAAATGAATAAGCAAGATGAAACTCAAACCTGATATCATCATAAGTCAGGGAAATAACGATTTTAGGTTTTGATATAAGACTTAGTGTAAATGGCGCGCAATACACGGTTGCAATTATTTACATTAAATTGCATCCACGGTGAAAAAAGGTAAAGGTTCTGAGCTTGGACTCGCGGGCAGTGCTCGAAATGGACCGGAACGCACCGGAACGCCGTTCCGGTTCGTCAAAAGGAATTAGCGTTCCGTTCCGGTTCGTCAAATGAATTATTGTGGAAAATACTATGAAATTAACGTGAGTGCTCCCATATCTTTGACTAGCGTTCCGTTTCGTAAAATTTTCCATTTCGAGCACTGCTCGCGGGTCAGTGTTTTGTCCTCAGTCTTCTTCCAGTATGCTAACTGTGCATACGCTATTCAACGTGGGCCATTTTCAAGTTACTTATTTAGAATTGTCATTTCTAGTAAATTGTTTTTTCTTGTCTTTAATTCTTCAGACGGTCATGAAGCATTATCAGAACATGGATGGCGCTTGGTCCTTCGCTCTCGCATCCTACTACAACGAAAATCTCACACAGGAATTCTTCAATCCAAAGGCCGACGAAATCTGGTCCGTGGAAGATGTGTACTGTAAGCATTTACACAATTATGTAGGATCCATCGAATAACTATGACCATTTTATTTAAAAAAAGATTTCTCGATTTTTCAAAGTCCATTGATTTTTTAGATGAAACTTTCTTTTTCACTTGCGTTTCTTGCGCGACACATTTATGTCATAGGTTACGTTTTAATCATTTTCCTCTTATTTATTTCAAACTGAATATGGCTGAAGACTACAGAGAACGCCTTACCCTTCCGATTCTGGAGCTCGTCTCCAGTGGAGATGAGTTCTTTCTTGCGGATGACAACTGGAACTGGTGGAACGGAATCCCAGACCCAAAATATCTCCTGTGAGTGTACACACGTACATGTAATCAATCAATCAATCAATCAATCAATCAATCAATCAATCAATCAATCAATCAGCTAAGCATTTATATAGCGCCTCTTCATGGAAACTATTCAGAGGCGCTCCCAGCCCAACCTCGGCGACAGAGAACAGTCTTTAGAGCAGAGAAGAAAGCGGTGGACGAGTGTCGAGGTAGAGACCGCAGCTCAGGAGGAAGCCCATTCCAAATTGTAGGTCCTACCACGGAGAAAGCGCGCTGCTGCACAGTAGCGGTGCATGCGAAAGGAACAGAAAGGTCACAACGGGTGGCAGAGCGAAGAGAGCGGTGATCAGGTGGAGCAGAGGCACGAGAACAGAGCTCGCGCAGACAATGGAGGCAACCTTTATCCGTGATTCCCTGCACTGGCTTCCTGCTCAACAGCGAATTCAGTTTAAAACCCTCACTCTCATGCGCAACTGCCTCACTGCCTCTCCTCCGTCTTACCTAATGAGTTTTTGCAACCCTGCAGTTACTTCCTTGCCTGCGAGGCTTCTTTGCGATCTTCGGCTCGCGGCCTTATTGGTTCCCTCGTATGCGCTCTTCCACGGCACAATCCAGGAGTTTCGTCTATGTTGGCCCCTCTGCTTGGAACTGTCGCCCCTTGTTTCTCCGCCAAGAGCTTCTTGCCCTCTCTCCTCTCCAGTTCCGTAGACTCCTGAAATTTTCCTTTTTGCCGGTGCTCGCATTGATGCGGGTTGAAAGCGCCGCTGATCTGAGTGGTGCTATATAAGTTTTCGGTTACAATAACAATTACAAACCGGTAGACAATGCGTTGCGAGAGTGGTAACCAGTGAAGGACGTCTCGCGTGTATTCAGAGACATGGCCGAATTTAGGAATGCGCCCGACTATGCGTGCAGCGGAACACAGTACGAGTTCGAGGCAATTCAGTCGAGTGATGGGAAGCCCAATACAGAGGGAGCAACGGTAGTCAAACCGACAGGTAATGAAAACATAGGCGAGAGTAGCAGCAGATTGCGGAAGGAGGAAAAATGGCGGGAAACCACGCGAAGCTGTCGCAGGTGAAAGTAGCAAGCACTGCGAGACACGAGGTAGCTGCGAGACACGAAGTAGCTGCGAGACACGAGGTAGCTGCGAGACACGAGGAGAGAGGGCGAATCCAAGATGACGCCAAGATCTCTGACGGAGGCAGAAAAGATAATATGGGGAACTCAGAGGTAGTCTTAGCGAGCTGTCCCAGGGAATCATCTGTAATAATCTTTATAACACTCGTGTTCATCTGAATGTATCTTAGTATATGGTGATTAATTATTGTTTACTAAACATTACACATGAAATGATAGGCCTAGCTTTTGCTATAAAAAGGCGCACAAGTAATTACTAACAAACATAATGAATTTTGTTGATTGCTTTATATACAATTCGTGTTACTTCTGCTATGTAGGCTAACTTGCGGTAGCAATAAGCGAAGCATTAATGTTCAGATTTTTATGATCTGCAGCATCTCTGAGTAATTCGTGACATACTGATGAAAGATATGTGTCACATTTGCAGGATGTTACCGAATGCGGAGCACGGAATGGCCCCTCATTACCTTAAAATTTACGAAACTGCCGTCTCTTTCTGGCTGAGTTACCTGGAGGTGAGCGAACAACAACGTTACACAATCTGTGGAATTTCGCATGTTACATGAATTTATTTAGCACCCAGTTTTGATTTTCTGTTCGATGACAAATAGCAATTAATAATTTGCTATCATTTTCCTGAATGATTATCGATTATACTTCCTTACTTTCCTATTATTTTCAGATCCTCATGATTGAAATCTTGTCATTCTGCTAGAATCATCATCATCAGCGTCGTCGTCATCCTCATTAAGATCTAGTATTAAATGACTAAAGATTACCCATTCTTAGCACAAAAAACTTACTTTCCTGTGATTTGATTCTCTCCAGAAATAATGTTGGAATACTAATGTACTTCGTTGCGTTAGCCTTATATTCTATTCCTAACCTTTTGTTGTTGTTCCTCAATATTAGATTTATTAGATCGACTGTGTGGCACAGCGGTGGATTGGTCATAGCTCTCGGCCTGTAACACGGAGTCTGACGGAGAATAGGAGTGCGAGTCTCCACTGAGGTTTTTACTGTATAGGGACCTTGAGCAAGTAGGCCTACTTCATTCACAATTCCTCAGCACAATCGATGTTCTGCCGTATAGTCGTGTGTGCACTTGCGACCATTGGAAGGAGGGCAATATCAAATGCAATTGTATTGTATCACATGCAGTTGAATTGTATTGTATCATATGAAGTTGTATTGTATCACACGCAGTTGTATTGTATTGCATCAAATGCAGTCAGATTGTATTGTATCAAATTCAGTTGTATTGTATTGTACGTATTGTATTTATGTTTCTTATTGTCTCAGAATTAGAAAAGGTAGATGAACATGAAAGTATCTCAAACAAATTGCAATACTGATAAAACTGCATTGTTTTTAAATTTTGTAGGAAATCCCGTATCCACAAGTAACTTGGGAAATGTCACAGGTTCGTAATGATTAAACGAGGTTTAAACCGTTTTCATCTTCATTACAATTACAATTTAGGCAGGTAATTGTTCTCAAAGCGTACTGCAATTCATCTAGCCGCTACACGATGCTTAATTTTACACAGTGGGTAGCGAGTCTGCCAAGGTATTCACAAGTGGGTCGCGACCCAGAGAAGTTTGTGAACCGCTGCCATAGCCGACCCTAGTACAAATGAATGCAAGCATCAGAGTGGAAGCAGTCTTAGGAGAGAGCGAGTAGCGTAGGGGAGAGTTGCCCCAAATGGACCGTTGCCTTAATTGGACCACAGCCGATTTACACCGTAGGTGGTCCATCCATGGTAACTCTCCCCTATACTGTGGATATGGCGCAGATAGTGGAGGTACATGTATGTTCCAGTTGTTTCACATGCTGACTTCATAATTTTGTCAGAAAAGGTCAATTCCTGGTTCAAGGCTATACAAAGGTCACGCATAGAAATAAAGATTGAGCTATTAGGAAAGTGCGGTTGCAAGTAATGCAAGTCCATATTTTGGAGCTGCCAGCGTCTTACTAGCCAGATCAGTTTAATTTTAGAGAGATTAAGCCGGAGGCGGTTAGATAATATCCAAGCCAAGGGCAATCCAGACATCTTAATGATTTCACAGTCAGGTCGGTTTTTTCCTGATTAATATACTGCTCTTTGTTTCTTTCTTAGTTCTCGTTTTTTTGTTTTTTGCTCTACCATTGTTGATGAATTAAAGGCTGATTATCCAGCAAAGAGTTTTGTTGTAGTATGAAGGCGGTGGATCGATTGTTATGTCTTCGAATCCTCCCCCAATCTCCATTACAGCCTACACTGCCCAAACACTCGGTAACGATACAAGGTAAAGATTTCATATTGAATCCATTAACTCGACGATTTAAGTTGCGTATCCTCGCCATGTTCAATTAAGCTGTTATTCTTATGAAGCATTCTGTAACCAGCGAACTATTCATTTATTACTATATTGTTTTTTTATCTCGTCTTAAATCTGAAAAAATAAATAAAATGCTGTTTCGAGGATATTTTCTTCTACGCAAATTATCTCTGTTCATTCAGGCGTGACTTTCGTCTCGCTTCGCTGAGTGAAAATGATGAACCACAGCTCCATCCAGTCTGGTGGAGAGAAACTCTTGAAGTGGTTGACTTGGTGAGTTTTTGCAACAAATATTGATGTGCATAATATGAGGTTACCAATGCATAGTGAATAAACACGATTCTGTTATCCCTACAGTTTAAAAAAAACTGACATCGAAGTGAATTGAGTGATACGGACTCAGTGAGTGCTAGGGTGCATGCAGCTAAAAGTGTAAACCAGCTGAGAGTAGGACCAGAAAGGCCAAACAACATTCGCTACCTGTAATCGACCATACCAAAACGGCAGAAACATTCAGTAATATGAACGCCTTCCTTTGTTAATAATGCTTGATCACGAAAATACATGCATACTTACATACATGCATACATACATCCATGCCTGCATGCATGTATAACTTAAATGCATGCGTGTATGTATGTATACATACAAACATGTATGCATGCATGTATGTTGTTACGAGTTCATCCTAATAAAAGCTCAAACAACTCGTGTCTAGTTTAAACAGGTATAATTCTCCAAACAAATTAACGATACATTACCCAACCGTAGAATGACGGTGGAAAACGGTTCGCTCATCACACACGGAAGAACGCCAAAGAAAACCTGGTCTTCAATGCAGCAACAGGCTGACGACCAGAAACGAAGACACGTAGAACGTACGTCAAACACCAAACGTGTAAAGCTTCACGAAAGTAGCTTAACTACCATGCACAGGAAGTTCTCGGACAAGACCACGGCCAGTCGGCAGTATCATCAGAGACTTCACCCACACACCCTATTCTCTGTCCTTATATAGTAGATCTTTCCTCGGTAGAGGTCTCTTATTAGCCAAAGAAAACCAGTCAAGCAGGACTCTTGCCCATCCTAGGACTAGTCAGTCATGGGATCCTAACCAGTGCTCGAAATGGAAAATTTTACGAAACGGAACGCTAGTCAAAGATATGGGAGCATTCACGTTAATTTCATAGTATTTTCCACAATAATTCATTTGACGAACCGGAACGGAACGCTAATTCATTTTGACGAACCGGAACGGCGTTCCGGTGCGTTCCGGTCCATTTCGAGCACTGATCCTAACAATGTATACATACATACATGTATGTATGCATGTATGTATGTATGTATGTATGCATGTTTGTATGCGTGTATTTATGTATGTATGCATGTATGTATGTTGTATGTATGTATATTTCGGCGGATCCCCGTAATAGCGGACCCCCGGAATAGTGGACCGGAACCCCAGATTGCAGGGTAGGGATGAGGAATTCAAATGACGTTGAGGTCAGAATAGGTTAACAGAAATGAGCAAGAGATAATGAAGGAAACCAACTCCACCGCCCAGTTCATCCTCCGAGGTTCATGTTGGCTCTAAGTCTAATAAAAAGCAGCAGTTGTTAAATTCAGCCGGATCAGTTGTGTCGGCCAGTTTGGACCAGCGGTTTTTGTAACATGTTAATACAACCACACAGAACGCCGGTGAAGTTTCCATTCCAAATGCACCGAATACGGATGCCACTGACATGGTTTTATAAAGTTCACTTCGTGGAGAACAAGTTCGTTTGGTTTAGAAATCATTCGCATAAGATTCGCATTTGTACTTTGCAGCGTCTTCGCTGCTTAGAAATTTTCAGTTTGTTGACAAAAATTATCGTCGTTCTGTTGTATTGCAGGGTAACGGCAACTACAGTGTAGACGCCCAAGTGGTTGACGGTGAATATGTCGGATTCTTTCTCTCGGTCAGTATTGCATTGCACAATAAGCCAGTTCAGCATTAGCAATGCGCATGCGCAGCCATTATGCTTTCACTTCCGGTCGTTCATCAACAAACTGAAGCATGCCGTTGCCGATATTGCTATGATCTAGTTTGACCCAGATATTAAAAAATATTTGACTCACTAGTCGATCATAGTGTAACAATAAAATGCGCACTTGTGCGATTGTTAATTGCGTGAGCGGAGATTCTAAGCGATCCGCCATGTTTTACTTTGTTGATGAACGTCGTTCCCGTCATGCCTTGCGCGAAAAATAAAGGTGAACTAGCTTATTCTTTTCATGCCAAAATCATAATACTGCTAACTCAAATCTAAAACAATTAACAAAGAATGCACACGACGTGATTATTACGACGACTCTCGTAAAGATGAGCATAATGTTACCTGGAATAAGGTAGCTTCGTTCTGTGGTAACCAATCAGTCTTTTAGGCTCAAAACCTCGCGATTTACAAACTTTCATGTTAACCAAGCACAGCATCTGCTCGCAAGTTCGGAAAATGTCCCATCTGGAAAAATACTCACTGCTTCCTTTTAGCTACAACTTTTCTGTTTTCATACTATTCTCGAGGTGATGCCAGCCTTATACATCGCTCTATCTATATGTACTAAATGGACCAGGGACCAGACGTCCAAAGTTATTGTATGCACTGCGTCTGGAAAAAAGGTATCCCTTATGATAATATGAAAATAACTAGTAAATATTCATCGATTTTTAAAATTACTAAACAGTTTTAATCCTGACATAAATGTCAACAAATTTATAATTTACAAACGGTCCCCGCTAAAATATTACGTCATAATGACGTCGTTAAAATATAAATTTAAAAACAAAACTGTTAGAAAATGGTGTTCAGCCAAGAAGATATAATTATTATAAGTTTTTTAACGGAAAAACAAACATAACGGACACTTTGAACACAGCTTGTAGTATAATATTATTCAAATATAAAAATGAAATTAAACTTAAATTTATAATTGTTGAGTAACATTTTAAAATAATAGTGAAATCTTAAAGATAATTTCTTGTGCCATCCTTAACACTTGAATCTTAATGCAAATGACATCATTATTACGTCACTGTTGGATGACAGGAACTTCTATATTTTAACCAGTATTGGCTAATTATGTCAGGATTAAAACGGTTTTGGAATTTTAAAAATCAATAGATATTTACTAGTTATTTTCATACTACCATAAGGGATTCCTTTTTCCGGACACAGTGCAGATAGGTGATAAGTGGCAAAAGTGATAGTTTATGACAGCAGCGAGTGCTGTGGTAATGCAACTAGTTGCTCAGCAGTCATAGTGTAGGGTCTAATTATGCGTTGCAGAAAGAGTTGCTGTAGTCTTATCTTACTAGGTTATTGTGTACTGAATTTCGTTTCGTTTTCCGTGCAGGGAACGTGGGAAGGTCCGACGGGGTACCGAATGATCTTTACGACGCAGGTGAACATCGTCCCAGATACGCGTCCTCATGCGCCATGCACGGATCCACAATCCTGCTGGAGTGTTCTTGTCTAACCGGAAGCACAGCTGAAGACTTAGACTATTTAATCTGAAAAGTAGTTCTTGGGTTAAGAGGTGCTATAGTGGACGATACGAATTAAAGCTGTTGGTTTTCAAATGAGTTATATCCTCTTTGCCCTTATAAACATGATGCTAGCCTATACAACAAAAGTCTCTACGAACCAGTAGGAGATTAGGCAGAGGCAAAATTGTAATCCACCACGTTTTAAATTTACTGAACTATCTGCTATACGTTGTACCTAAGACGCTATCGTATTCGTAATCGTAATCTCGAGATTTCTACGGCGCTGTAAAAGGCGAAGTTTCGAAAATCAACCTAATCACGGGCGCTAAGACACTTATCCAAGCTGCTGTATAGACCTACCTGAAAATTCTAAGTAATGTAATGACTGTAAATTGAATGTGAATAAAAAAGCTAATACATATCCTGTAAATAAGCTGTGGTCCAACAAAGCGGAGTCGATCGAGGGAATTATCTTATAAACAGGCGCTTAGTCAAAACATAATCGATTGGGGGGGGGGGGAAATCGGTTCCATATCAAGATCCAAAAGGAGTCAGGCAGGCAGGCAGGCAGGCAGGCAGACGGACGGCTAAGGTGGATGGTATTTAGACTTGAAATGGCGAGGGAGGTAAGGGAAGAGGAGGACTCGGGATGGGATCTGTGAAAGAGCAATGTTTTCAGTTTTAAGTGAAAGACCTATGTGATGGCAAGAGGTGAGGTTTGGTAAGTTCGTAAGATGGATCAGATATTTGTCGCAAACTGGCCGGAGATTGTTCCAGAAAGCTAGAACAGCTATGGCTATAGTGCGATTCTCAAATTTTAGTGATGAGGTGCCGAAAAGGGCGGAGAAGTGTTAGGACGGAAGAGGAGGGAGTTGAGCGAAGTGGTTGGACCGTGAACAGCTGACGGAAAGAGGAGGGCTGGGAGCATTGGAGTATTGTAGGTAAGTGATATGACTTTATATTCTATTCGTTCAGATATTTTAAGCTAGATCAAATAAGGTACGTATTATACACAGATCGAAAACGATATAGCCTATCCTACCCCAAACGAAACTTCCATTGTTGATCCATCAGCCTTTCCTAGCGGAACCGTGTCTGATAACGTTGGTCCACGGCTGATGCGTCAGAAATGCTTGGTTCTCCCACGGACCATGTAGAGGCGTTGCCCTCTCATGTGATATGTTACTCGATTCTTAATAATCATCCCCGAGACACTTCAGCCGACCCCCTATCATTAGACAACGTTTCTAAAGTCCTTTTCAATCTCCAAAAGATGCTGGATGTGTGCTTTCTCTCTATCTCATCCTTTCTTCACAACTCCGACTTTGAGAGCGCCTAGGCCAACTGTAGGCTACAGTGTGATATACCATAACAGCTTACTTACTCGTATACTTGCTTATCTACTAAGATCAACTGTGTGATAGATGCATGTCCTTTCGCACGAGATAAGTAGCATAGAACATGGTACAAAAAGTTTGTCGAACAACAAACAACCTTGATCGTTATCAGTGACGTATGTCGATCATATCTCTAGACACCTGTTTGATCGTCACGAGCGAACTGATACGGGATTGCTATGACCGTTCTGTGGCAATCAAGGCGAGTAGTCTGGGGCAAGATGGAGAAGAGAACACTACTGTGTGTTACATTCTTAATCGTAATACCATGCATCGCTGGTGTCGGTTGGGTATGTCTGAACACAGTCCTGATCTTAAGATACAAAACTTTACTCTGTTTTAGATTTGATTGAATCACCACGTCTAATGTACCATTGATGCAAATTGCTTTGTACCTTGTATAAGAAAATCTCAGATGTACAGGATTTTTCACCGATGTTGTGCGCTACATTCATGCGCTTTGTCGGTGTTAACATACAGAGGCGGTTTACAGAAAATGCGCAAGCAATCCTGGGGCCCTTCTGAACGTATACACTGAGAGTCTGAGACTCTGGTGGTGTTTAGACTACCATGTGCAAGTGCAAAAACTTTTCTTTTTTGTTGTATTTTCTTTTTTGTTTTGTTTCGTGCGCCTCTTTGTATAACTTGTCTGTTAGCCACAGTGCGTTTGCAGGTGGTTCATTAAAGAACATACTTATTTACTTACTTACTTTTTGAAGTTGAACCTGAAGCCGTTTTGTGAGTGTTACTGGCACTGTAATTATGATTTCTTATAGAAGCTATTTCAAGGAATTTAAAGTTATTGGTTTAATGTTATTTTTTATAATTGAATATAATATTTTCACTCGTTTGGGGGCCCTAGGCGCGCGCCTAGTGCGCCAACGTGTAAACGCGCCTCTGGATACAGAAATGAAACAGAAGTCGTTAGAGGAATTTTAGAATTAATTCTTGCATATTATGATGACGAATTATATGAATTCTCTAGTAGTTGCATGTGTACATTAAAAACAATCTCATAGTTCCTGTTTAGAGAATTAGTCATGCTTAATTAATTGTGCTCGTTAAAAGAGCTGATCATCTTGAACCGTGGTTTATGCAAACGTAGGATGTGGTTACCCCATTGGACGAATACGTGCACAGGGATGACGGATACTTCTCGTGGCGGGAAGTGGCGTCATACAGATTCGAAAAGGTTACCGTCTATGTCATCAATATGACGTCACAAATATACCAGGACGGTAGGGAATCAATTGTGTTGCTATGTAGGTTGTGGCTCTGTCTTTAAGTTTTTAAAAATCCTTTACAAATATCAATAACATAATTATTATATAGACTACGCATAACGTTGTCTAGCCGCAAAAGACAGTCTTCGTCCAAATGTGATGTCACCTAAAGCAGCACTTGACAAACAACTGTTCGTTCAAAAGCAAACAAAGGAGAAGGAATTGCCAGTTTGGTCAAATAGACAACTATTGCTCAGTATAGACAACGATAATGCGACAGAAGAAATAGCTTCCGTATACGTCATGTGACTTACATGTGTAGCGGTATGTTCTGTGCCTTGTGACCGGAGGGTCGCAGGTTTAAATCTGCATCAAGCCACTGCGTAGCGACTTGGACAAGTTGCTCACCTACAACTGTTTATTTTGGTGTCACCCTCTCCGAAGGTGTCACCCGGTGCGGCCTGCACCCCCGCACCCTCTTAGTGACGCCACTGGTCACGTGTACTCAGTGCCTTGTTTGATTTCTTTAGAAACCTTCAGTTCTCAGCCTATTTGGTGGCACATCATAGACATTGCCATTCCAGACAATCTTCTTTATCTGGACACAGCCGTTCTCTTCATCGATGGCGGAAGTAACCGTCCTGATAACCCGTAAGTTCATCTGTCGCTTTAGTTCTGCATGTTTTTTAAGGGGTCTCTTACAACATAGATTCCTCTGCATGGCTTATTAAACTCTCTTAAACAACCGTTTCTCTTCTCATATTATTTGACAATAACGCCAACGTTCACCATCACACACACACACACACACACACACACACACACACACACACACACACACACACACACACACACACACACACACACACACACACACACACACACACACACACACACACACACACACACACACACACACACACACACACACACACACACACACACACACACACACACACACACACACACACACACACACACACACACACATACCCACACACACACACACATACCCACACACACAGGCCTATATATGTATATATGCAGCCAGGCCACACGTGTTTGGGGTCTTTTGTGATTTAAGAAAAAGGTGCTATAGTGTCTAGATACGTACATTAATACACGCATACATACATGCATACATACATACATATATATACATACATACATACATACATACTTTCATACATACCTACATAAATACTATAATTTTATACTTACATACATACATACATACATATTTATATATACAGACATACATACATATATACATACACACATACATGCATGCATACATACATTCATTCATTCATTCATTCGAAGATTTATATAGCGCCTCTTCAAGGGAACTACTCAGAGGCGCTCCCGACACCAGCACGTTCATATAAGACAGTTTTAAGTTTTGCAAGAAATATGCCAGGGGTGGCCCCAGGGCACATGCGGAGCTCTAAGGGAAGTGTATTCCAGACTACCGGGCCCACCACTGAAAAAGCTCGACTTTGCATAGTCGTGGAACGAGCAAATGGAACTAAAAGTACATACATACATACATACATTCATACATGCATACATACATACATACATACATACATAGATACATACACGCAAAATAGTTACATACATTGTTTTCTTTTATCTGGCTTTCGAAAGTCCTCCGGATGAAACAGACACGGCAGTGGTATTGACGGCTGCTTTTGCAAACGACACAGGCTGTATTGGGGCAACCATCCAGCAAATCCCCAACCAACCTATAGTATTCACGGTAAGTGCTAGCACGGTTATCGAAACGAGCTTATTCAATTGACCCAAAAACTGGCGGCTATAGATGAGACAAACTGATCATTCGGTATAAATGCCGATCACACGGCTTATATTCATGCATACATACATACATACATACATACATACATACATACATACATACATACATACATACATACATACATACATACATACATATATACATATATACATTAAATTGCCAAAGGTAGTGAATTAAAAATGCTACGTAGTTCGCTTCGCACGCTTAACTTGCATACGAAAGAAGACGGATGTTCTATGTGCAGTGATGTTCTTAATTTCAACAGAATGATCCGACGCAAAGGTCTCGATCTGAAGACAGCATCATCGCTTGGACCTGGAGGACTTACCTTGACGATCCGACACCGGATAAGGAAATCATTCTGCGCATGCCCATGACAAAGGTAAATCAAACTGACGAAGGTAAGTCAGAGTGACGAAGATAAGTCAGAGTGACGAAGGTGAGTCAGAGTGACTAAGGTAAGTCAAAGAAACGAAGGTAAGTCAATCTGACGAAGGTAAGTCAAACTGAAGAAGGTGAGTCAAACTGGCGAAGGTAAATCAAACTGACGAAGGTAAATGTTCATGAAAACGCCACTAAACGCTTTGTGACCCGCAAGCGACACAAGCTCTAAGTATAGATTCGTCTACTCTGTAGATGTGGCCTTGTTGAAGGCATTGATTAAATTTTATTCAACAACTTTTAAAACTGTCAGCAAATATTTTTGCTAACATAAAAAATATGATAAAATTATAATATCGAGTCGATATGGGTAATAACAGTTACTCGTCTTTATGTTGTTTCGTTTTCTTAAAATACAGGGAGCCAAGCGGGGTCTCGATACAATCTACGAGGTGGCTAAGCAACGAAGACCAGAGACAGACGTTCAGCGATTCTTCGTTTCAGGAGCATCAAAGGTATCCAGAATCTATACACTGAGAAAATGAGTTATCAGAATTTTAAAGAAAAAACTTACAAGGAAAATAACAACACACTTTAAAGCACCAAGCTAAAGTGTTTTGTGGCGTGACGAATTACCTTCTGACCGAAACTATCAGCGCGTGACTTATAGTAGCTTTTAGCCCACACAATTTTTAACGCAGTAGAAACTTATTCCTTAGCTACGAAATTGTAATTTCAAATTCTGCATAATAAAATCATCGAAAAATGAAAAATCAAGTTCGAATGTCTTGTCAGTTGCTAATAATATTTTTTATTTTTAGAGAACTCATTTTATTTTCTTTCAATCTGAACTTGAGTCGTTGAATTTTGTATCTTTAATCATTTTTGCTTTCGTTTAGGTTATGTGTGTGGGATTGAGGTCGTAGGCTGTTTACAGAGTAATCGTAATCGTAATCGTTGTCTCCAAACTTCTAAAGCGCCACTCGAAGGCCAAGCGCAGGGCGCCAGCCTATTCACGAGCGCTACGTCAGATCAGAGGGGTTTCCAGAGAGTAGTCCAAGAGAGATCCAAGTCCGGTTTCCAGAAGGCCAAGCCAAATCAGAGGGGGTTTCCAGAGAGTGGTCCAAAAGAGGTCCAAGTCCGACTTCCAGGGGGCCAAACCAAAATCAAAGGGGTTCCAGAGAGTAGTCCAAAAGAGGTCCAAGTCCGATTTCCAGGGTACCAGATCAGGAGGTTTCCAGAGAGTGGTCCAAAAGAGGTCCAAGTCCGATTTCCAGGAGGCCAAACCAAATCAAAGGGGGTTTGCAGAGAGTAGTCCAAAAGAGGTCCAAGTCCGATTTCCAGGGTATCAGATCAGGAGAGGCAGAGCAGCTGTCCAGACGGGTGTCGTTTACGGCGAGAACAATTGGAAGGCGGAGTATCAGATGAGTCAGGGTAGGAGTATTTGAAAAGGTGAGACTTCAGTTTTGAGTGGAAAGCCCGGGGGTGATAGATAGAGGAACATGAGGATGAGGATGAAGGACGGGTTGCAATGATGATGGAGGCACTGAGAAACTGCGAAATTCAGGGGGGAGATCATTCCAGAGGCGTGGTGCTGTGATGGAAATGGCTCGGTTGGACAACTTGAGGCGAGTAGTGACTGGAAGTCGAGAAAGACTGAGATAGGACGATGATCGGGTGGTAGACTGACTAGAGTTAATTGTTAATAGGCCTACACGCAAAATTTGAACTGGGCACGCGATATGGGGTTAAAAGCCTTCGGGAGGCAGACACTGGGAAGTTAAGAAACTTGCGAAAAATAAATTGGCTTTTCAAAGTTATATAGCCAATATTGATAGTCTGGTTATTCTTACTGTTGCGACGGTGTCCGTCGAAGTCATCAGTTCACTCTACTATGCTGATCAGTTCCCTGTACGATTGGATTGTTCTCGCTGCTGATCGATGTTCACTAGAGCAGCGGTTCCCAAACTTTTCGGGGTCGCGACCCACTTGTGAATATCTTTGCAGTCTCGATACCCACTGCGTAAAATTAAGCATTGTGTACTAAAATTTACTTTGTAAATGGTATCGAAATATGCGGATTTACGTACAGCGCCTAGAAATTTAAAGAATTAGGCCTAAATGGAAACTTAGGTAAAAAAGACAGTTTACAATTTATTGCAATCCCGCTAGTTATAGCCAAAACATAGCCAAATTTTGTTGCTGCACAAAAATTGTTTCTTGAACAAATTTTGCGACCCACTATGCCAGAGTTTCGCGACCCACTTTTGGGTCGCGATCCACAGTTTGGGAATCTCTGCACTAGAGTTGAATTGCTTGAAAGAGCCATGTCATGCATCAATGTATTATGTGTGATAAATGCAAACTGAACTTCTTCACAGATGACTGTGTATTTCTTTGTCACGCATAGAGAGGTTGGACGACGTGGAGTTTAGCAGCAGTGGATCAACGAGTGGTCGGTATAGCTCCAATAGTCTTCAGCATGATCAACATGGATGAGGTAAGTCAGGCAATTACGATAATATTGTGCAAATGGCGCGAAATTCATGGTTGCAATTATTTATATTAAATTGCACAAGTCTATTTCGCATCCATGGTGACAAAGGTTCCCTCTCAAGTGTGCAAACTCAGCTAAGCGTGGACACGTGGGCCAATTTTTTTGTCTTGAGTCTTCGTCCAGTATGCTAACTGTGCATGCGCTATTCAACGTGGGCCATTTTCACGTTACTTAGGCCTATTTAGAATTGTCATTTCTAGTAAATTGTTTTTTCTTGTCTTTAATTCTTCAGACGGTCATGAAGCATTATCAGAACATGGACGGCGCTTGGTCCTTTGCTCTCGCATCCTACTACAACGAAAATCTCACTGCGGAATTCTTCAATCCAAAGGCCGACGAAATCTGGTCCGTGGAAGATGTGTACTGTAAGCATTTACACAATAATGTAGGATCCATCGAATAATTATGACCATTTTATTTCGAAAAAGATTTCTCGATTTTTAAAAGGTCATTGATTTTTGTAGATGAAACTTTCTCTTTCATTTGCGTTTCTTGTGCGACACATTTATGTCATAGGTTACGTTTTAATCATTTTCCTCTTATTTATTTCAAACTGAATATGACTGAAGACTACAGAGAACGCCTTACCCTTCCGATTCTGGAGCTCGTCTCCAGTGGAGATGAGTTCTTCCTTGCGGATGACAACTGGAACTGGTGGGACGGAATCCCAGACCCAAAATATCTCCTGTGAGTACACACGTACATGTAATCAATCAATCAATCAATCAATCAATCAATCAATCAATCAATCAATCAATCAATCAATCAATCAATCAATCAATCAATCACTCAATCGACTAAGCATTTATATAGCGCCCCTTCATGGAAACTATTCAGAGACGCTCCCAGCCCAACCTCGGCGAAAGAGAACAGTCTTTAGAGCAGAGAAGAAAGCGGTGGACGAGTCTCGAAGTAGAGATCGCAGCTCGAGAGGAAGCCTATTCCAAATTGTGGGTCCAACGACGGAGAAAGCGCGCTGCTGCACAGTAGCGGTGAATGCGAAAGGAACAGAGAGGTCACCACGGGTGGCAGAGCGAAGAGAGCGGTGATCAGGTGGAGCAGAGGCACGAGAACAGAGCTCGCGCAGATAGTAGCGAGCACGGCCAAGCTGACATTTCCAGACAATGGAGGCAGCCCGTTAGACAATGCGCTGCGAGAGTGGTAACCAGTGGAGGTCATCTCGCATGTATTCAGAGACATGACCAAATTTAGGAATGCACCCGACAAGCGCGCAGCCAAACGCAGCACGAGTTCGAGGCAATTCAGTCAAGTGACGGGAAGCCCAATATAGAGGAGCAGCAGTAGTCAATACGACAGGTAATGAACGCACGAACAAAAGTAGCAGCAGATTGGGGAAAGAGAGCGGGAAACCACGCGAAGCTGTCGCAGCTGAAAGTAGCAAAGCGCGGTTCAGCTGCGAGATATGCAGAGAGATGGTGAGTTCTGAATCCAAGATGACGCCATGGTCTCTGGCAGAGGTAGAAAATTATGGGGAAACTCAGAGGTAGTCTTAGCGAGCTGCTTGGGGCGCCATCTGCAATCTGTAAAGCACTCGTGCTCATCAGCATGTACCCTAGTATGCTAATTAAAAATTGTTTACTAGATGTTACACCCAATATTAAATGGTAGCTTTTGCTATAAAAAAAGCGCACAAGTAATTACTAATGAATTTTGTTGATTGCTCTATACATGATTCGTGTTGCTTCTGCTATGTAGGCTAACTTGCGATAGCAATGATCGAAATATAAATATTCTGATTCCTAATCTGCAACATTTCTGAGTTATTCGAGAAATACAGTTGAAAAACATGTATGACATTTGCAGAATGTTACCGAACTCGGAGCACAGCATGTTCCCTCATTACCTCGAAATTTACGAAACTACCGTATCTTTCTTGCTGAGTTACCTGGAGGTGAGCAAGAAACAACATTTACACAATCTCTAAAATTTTGCATGTAACATGACTTTATGTAGCACCCAATTTCGACTTCTGTTCGATAACAAATGGCAATTAATTTGCTATCATATTCCTGAAGGATTATCGATTATGTTACCTATTATTTTCAGATCCTCATGATTGAAATCTTGCCTTTCTGCTAGAATCATCATCGATCATCATCGTCGTTGTCATCGTCTTCATCCTCATTAAGATCCTAATTATATGACTAAAGATTCCCCATTCTTAGCGCAAAAACTTCGTTTTCTGTGATTGATTCTCTCCAGGAATAATATTGGAATACTAATGTGCTTCGCTGCGTTAGCCTCATATTCCATTCCTAACCTATTGTCGTTCCTCAACATTAGATCATTGGATCTATTGTGTGGCACCGTGTTCGATTTGGTCAGAGCTATCGGCCTGACGGAGACTGGGGTTCGAGCCTCCACTGAGGTTGTTACTGTAGGGGAAGAAGCATAAACGATGATCTGTCGTATAGTCGTGTGCACTTGCGACCATTGGATGGAGGGCAATATCAAATGCAATTGTATTGTATCACAGGCAGTTGTATTGTATTGTATCATATGAAGTTGTATTGTATCACATGCAGTTGTATTGTATTGTATCAAATGCAGTTGTATTGTATCAAATGCAATTGTATTGTATCACAGGCAGTTGTATTGTATTGTATCATATGAAGTTGTATTGTATCACACGCAGTTGTATTGTATCACATGCAGTTGTATTGTATTGTATCAAATGCAGTTGTATTGTATCAAATGCAGTTGTATTGTGGTGTACGTAATGTATTTATGCTTCTTATTGTCTCAGAATTAGAAAAGGAAGAAGAACATTAAAATTAATATCTCATACAAATTGCAATAATGATAAAACTGCATTGTTTGTCAATTTTATAGGGAATTCCGTTACCAGTTGTAACTTGGGAAATGTCACAGGTTGGTTTATGACTAAATCGACTTTTAAACCGTTTTAATTTTCATTACAATTACAATGTAGACAGGTAATTTTTCTCAAAACGTACTGCAGTTCATCTATGGCATATTCTATACATAAGTCGCTATGCTTTGCAATGCCGGAATCCCCAAATGATACGTTGCTCGCAAGTACGAGACATTATCGCAATCAACCATGTTTAGTACTTGGAATACCAGGCCACCTGAGCCTGCTGAGCCCTACATTCTTTTGGGATAGGTATCTGTGTAAGAGTACCTACGGAACATTAGGCCTATAAGTTATTAAGGATGCTCTGGTATCGTCTTGTTTACGCTTCAACCAAAAGTCGCGAGTAGATCCTGCATACCAAGGAAACACATTTCTGAGGTTTCGCTGTGGAGTAACAGAACTGCAATGTTTAAAACAGATTGAAGTTGGCTAAAAACAGGGAAGTCTGTGCAGATGGCAGTACCTTGCCGACCCTAGTACAAATGAATGCAAGCATGCATCAAAGTAGAAGCAGCCTTAAGAGAGAGCGAGTGGCGAGTATATAGTGGACATGGAGAGACAGTAAAGGTATGTTCTATATACTGTCTTCATATGCTCAGAGAAGGTCAAATCCTGGTTCAAGGCTATACAAAGGTCACGCATCGAAATAAAGATTGATCTATTGGGAAAGTGGGAGTGCAAGTAATGCAAGTCCATCTTTTCGAGCTGCCAGCGTCTTATTAGCCAGATCAGTTTAGTTCTAGAGAGATTAAGCCAGAGGCGGTTAGATAATATCCAGGCCAAGGGCACCTCAGACATCTTAAAGATTTCACAGTCAGGTTGGTTATTTCATGACGAATGTAATACGTTTTGCTTTTTTCTTATCTCTCTTTTTTGTTTCTGCTCTACCATTGTTGATGAATTAAAGGCTGATCATCCAGCAGAGAGTTCTATTGTAGTATGAAGGCGGTGGTTCGATTGTTCTGTCTTCGAATCCTCCCCCAATCTCCATTACAGCCTACTCTGCCCAAACACTCGGTAACGATACAAGGTAAAGATTCCATATTGAATCCATTAACTCGACGATTTAAGTATCCTCGCCATGTTCAATTAAGCTGTTATTCTTATGAAGCATTCGGTAACCAGCGAACTATTCACTTATTGCTATATTTATTTATCTTGTCGTAAATCTGAAAATATAAATAAAATGCTGTTTCGAGGATGTTTTCTTCTACGCAAATTATCTCTGTTCATTCAGACGTGACTTTCGTCTCGCTTCGCTGGGTGAAAATGATGAACCACAGCTCCATCCAGTCTGGTGGAGAGAAACTCTTGAAGTGGTTGACTTGGTGAGTTTTTGCGACAAATAATTAATTATGTGCGCAATATTAGGTTACCAATGCACGGTGAATAAGCATGATTCTATTATCCCCACAGTTAACAAAAAAAACTGAAATCGAAGTGAATTGAGTACACGGACTCAGTGAGTGCTAGGGTGCAGGCAAAAGTGTAAACCAGCTGAGAGTAGGACCAGAAAGGCCAAACCAACATTCGCTGCCGGTAAGAATGTTTCATAATCGACCACACCAAAGCGGCAGAAACATTCATTAAAATGAACGCCTTCCTCTGTTAATAATGCGTGATCGTGAAAACGTGATTTTTAACGTCAAATACGGTAGCGCAATACAGTGGAATGGTAGGGTAGGCCCTATTTACGATAGGCAGATTGGAAAGGAAGATATACATGTAGTTTATGCCATGAAAGATGACTATACTCAAGCGGTTCACAAATACCTTATCAAGGGCTTTGAAGATGAAAGTTGGAGAATGTTTAGGGCTGTATGGGACAAGAATGTTGGATTTAGATATTGAAAAATTCAACAAGGTCTGTGACTAATGACAGAGGATGTAGAAGGCGGTATATGCCGGAATAAACCTAAACAGCAATAGCAGTATGATCCAGACTTGTTGTCCTCGAGACCAAGGTCTTGGTCACGAGTGCACTCGAGTTCGTATTTTGAAGTCTTGGTCTTGGTCTTGGTCTTGGTCTTGAGGTTCAAAGTCTTAGTCTTGGTCTTGAGGTTCAAAGTCTTGGTCTTGGTCTTGAGGTTCAAAGTCTTGGTCTTGGTCTCGCAAGACCAAGACCAAGACCGGCTGTCAATATGAACAGTCATTTAACAAAACTCAAGAATTTAAAAATTTATCAGGCCTGTTTCCATCATAGCCTAAGACAACTACCTACGGACGGATACAAGTCTTGTTGGTCAGGAAAACCCATCGGACACAGCAACTAAGTTATGCTGTGTCTGGAAGCCCTGCCGAGACTTTTTCTGAAGCCAGACGGTCTGATAAACCATGGGAGGATTTGAAAAAGGCTCACGATTTGTACATTTACATCCAGTGCTTGAAAAGCTACTGTTTGTGCCAGCGACTTCAGCACCTGTAGAACGTATTTTTTCACAGGCGGAATTTTTATGAGGCCCCACAAGGCACGTCTTGATCAGAAAATTCTGAGCAAATTGGTTTTATAAAATACAAAAGGCATTTGGAATTACATTTTTCATGAATGACTTTTGTAAATATGAATTCGGAATTCTCTACAGTCTGCATTTAATGCTGTATGGGACAAGAATGTTGGATTTAGATATTGAAAAATTCAACAAGGTCTGTGACTAATGACAGAGGATGTAGAAGGCGGTTTATGCCGGAATAAACCTAAACAGCAATAGCAGTATGATCCAGACTTGTTGTCCTCGAGACCAAGGTCTTGGTCTCGAGTGCACTCGAGTTCGTCTGCATTTAAAGTTAATTTTCCTTAATAAAATAAAAGACTCGAGTTTTCATTAAAATAGCGAGTAGTCGGACTTGACAATTTTTTGTAAGGAAAAGAAGTCTTGGGCTGAAGTGATTTTTTGGGTCTTGGTCTTGGTCTCAAGGTTCAAAGTCTTGGTCTTGGTCTCGAGGTTCAAAGTCTTGGTCTTGAGGTTAAAGGTCTTGACAACAAGACAGGTATGATCACTGATCAGTCAAATACGATTTCGATGCAATACATATTTTTGACAGCGGAAGAGTTAGACCGGGTTATTAGTCGGGTCAATATACGATTTGACCCCAAAAAAATTGCAAGAAAACGTTTTATGCTGATTTTCGGGTGCATTTGGTCTGGAAATGAACATACTAACAGTTTACCAAAATCGGACCACGGGAAAAGGTCAAATTTTGGCGCCAAAAAAGATGGCCGCCAATGAGGAATGAATGACTCAAATGTACACAACCTGCTTAAATTGACAGAAGCAAATCATGTAACAATTTGCTAACAGGTGTTTCTAGACTAATTTGACCCTGCTGAAAACGAAAATCGCGGTAAGCAAGCTGGATTTTTAACGGTTGCATGGAAAAACAAGATGGCGGACAAAATGGTGGTAAATATCTTCCAATGGCTGTAAGTAAGGTCATGTATATGATGGAAACATGATTTTAGAGTCTAAATAAACATTTTCGGGGTCAAGGAATGCAATGGAATTAAACTCACATATGTAGCACTTCCAAAAAACAAAATGGCGGACAAAATGGCGGACAAGTATCTTCGAATGGCTGTAAGTAAAGTCATGTATGTGATGGAAACATGATTTTAGAGTCTAAATTAACATTTTCGGGGTCAAGGAATGCAATGGAACTAAATTCACATATGTAGCACTTCCAGAAAACAAAATGGCGGACAAACTGGCGGCCAAGTATCTTCGAATGGCTGTAAGTAAAGTCTGAGGGTTACCAGTATATACCTGCTTCCTAAAAACGGGCTATTGTTTTCCCGACCTTGAAAAAGCAAAACCTTGACCTAAATGCCTGTCAAAATTACCGGCCCATCTCCCATCTTTCTTCCCCCCTCAAAGACCCTTGAAAGACCAGTTTCACTCCAGCTACGTCCCTACTTTGAGCAAGCTGGGCTTTTGCCGGCCGACTTCAGGGGCCACCATTCCACCGAAACTGCTCTCTTATCTGTCAGATCTTTATATAGCTATTGATCACTCTCACCTCTCTTCTGGCGCTTTTTGATGTCTCATCTGACTTTGACATGGTTGACCATGAAATCCTCCTTCAGCGACTGGGGCTGTCCTGTGGCCTATCTGGTGTTCCTCTTCTTAGGTTTAAATCATACCTCTCTGACCGCTCACAGCTGGTTGTCCTTGGTGAAACCAGGACTCAGTGGACAGAGGTGGAAGTTGGTGTTTCCCAGGGGTTGGTGCTCGGTCCCATTCTATACATCCTCTTCACTGCTGAATATCCCGTCTCTGTTTACTAAACATGGGGCAAATGGCCATCTTTATGCAGATGATGCTCAGGCTTTTGTACATGGTCCGTCAACTGATCAACTCTCCCTTGTTCGCTCCATTGACCATCTTGTCTCTGACCTTCACTACTGGATGTTAACTAACCGTCTCTGCCTCAACACTGCTAAGACTCAATTGATCTGGTTTAGGACTAAGCAGCAGCTTGCTACACTCAACTTTCCATTGCTGACTGAGAAATTCCCTGCTTACACCTACTCTTCCATCGTCCTCGACTTGGGCGTCACACTTGACTCCTCCCTGACATTCACAGAGCATATCTCCAACATGACTCGCTCCTGCTTCTTTCAACTGAGACGTCTCAGGGCCATCGGACACTCGGTCTCACCTTCTGTCTTAAAAGTGTAAACCAGCTGAGAGTAGGACCAGAACGGCCAAACCAATATTCGCTGCCGGTAAGAATGTTTCATAATCGACCATACCAAAGCGGTAGAAACATTCAGTAAAATCAACGCTTTCCATTGTTAAATGCATGCTTGAGCATGAAAACGTGATTTTTAACGTCAAGTAGGCTAGCGCAATACAGCGGAATGGTAGGGTAGGCCCTATTTACGATAGGCAGATTGGAAAGGAAGATATAGTTTATGACATAAAAGATGATTACTCAAGCGGTTCACAAAAACTTCATCCAGGACTTTGAAGATGAAAGTTAGAGAATGTTTAGGGCAGTGTGGGACAAGAATGTTGGATTTAGAGGTTGAAATGTTCAACAAGGTCTGTGATTAATGACAGAGGATGTAGAAGGCGGTTTAGGCCGGAATAAACCTAAGCAGCAATAGCAGTATGATCACTGATCAGTCAAATACGATTTCGAAGCATACATATTTTCGACAGCGGAAGAGTTAGACCGGGTAATAAAGAGATCAAGTGTATGACCCAAGTTATGAGTTGGAAGATCAGAGGCTTATAGCAGAACAAAAAACCTGTGAAACAGTGTTCAGAGTGCATATTTAAGTTCCCCATTATAATAGGTTCAGAATGAGAAGAGATCAGGAATCAAAGCGGCGACTGGAATTCTGTAAAAAAAAGTAAGACAATGAAAGAAAGGGGGACACTAAAGAGAGAGCTGGTTTCCAGATTGCAGGGTATACGGATGAGGAATTCAAATGACGTTGAGGTTAGAATAGGTTAACAGAAGTGAGCAAGAGTCAATGAAGGAAACCAACTCCACCGCCCAGTTCATCCTCCGAGGTTCATGTTGGCTCTAAGTCTAAGAAAAAGCAGTAGACTGTTGTTAAATTCAGCCGGATCAGGTGTGTCGGCCATTTTGGACCAACGGTTTTTGTAATATGTTAATACAACCACACAGAACGCCGGTAAAGTTTCCATTCCAAGAGTACCGAATACGGATGCCACTGACACGGTTTTATAAAGTTCACTTCCTGAAGAACAAGTTCGTTTGGTTTAGAAATCATTCGCATAACATTCGCATTTGAACTTTTGAACTTTGCAGCGTCTACGCTGCTTAGAAATTTTCAGTTTCTTGACAAAAATTATCGTCGTTCTGTTGTTTTGCAGGGTAACGGTAACTACAGCGTAGACGCCCAAGTGGTTGACGGTGAATATGTCGGATTCTTTCTCTCGGTCAGTATTGCATTGCACAATTCTTTTAATCCCAAAATCATAATACTGCTAACTTATATCTAAAACTATTAACAAAGAATGCACACGTGATTATTACGACGACTCTCGTAAAGATGAGCATAATGTCACCTGGAATAAGTTAGCTTCGTTCCAGTGGCGTCACTAGGCCTGGTGTCACCCGGTGCGGTAAGTCATGGTGTCACCCTCAAAAAAAGTGATGACCTTTTTTAGGAATTCGTCTCCCAAAAAAAGTGATGACGTTTTTTTTAGGAATTCCTCATCTTCCAAAAATTTCATCATTTCATGTTGGGTGTCACCCCCCTCTGAGGGTGTCACCCGGTGCGGTCCGCACCCCCGCACCCCCCTCGTGACGCCACTGCTTCGTTCTGTGGTAATCAATCAGTCTGTTAGGCTCAAAACCTCGCGATTTACAAACTTTCATGTTAACCAAGCACAGCATCTGCTCGCAAGTTCGGAAAATGTCCCATCTGGAAAAATACTCACTGCTTCCTTTTAGCTACAACTTTTCTGTTTTCATACTATTCTCGAGATGATGACCTTATATATCGCTCTATCTATATGTACTAAATGGACCAGGGACCAGACGTCCAAAGATATTATATGCATTGTGTCAGGAAAAAAGGTATCCCTTATGATAATATGAAATAACTAGTAAATATTAATCGATGTTTTAAATTCGAAAGCCGTTTCAATGCTGACATAATAATTGTCAACAAATTTATAATTTAGAAACGGTCCCCGCTAAAAATATTACGTCATAATGATGTCGTTAAAATTGAAATTTACGAAACAAAACTGTCTGAAAATGTGTTCTGCCAAGAAGACAAAATTATTATAAGTTTTTAACGGAAAAACAAACATAGCGGACACTTCGAACACAGCTTGTAGTATAATATTATTCAAATATAAAAATGAAAGTAAACTAAAATTTATAATTGTTAGGCCTAAGTAACATTTTAAAATTATAGTGAAATTTTTAAAGATAATTTCTTGTGCCATCCTTACAACTTGAATCTTGATGCAAATGACATCATTATTACGTCACTGTTGGATGACAGGAACTTTTATATTTTAACCAGTATTTGCTAATTATGTCAGGATTTAAACGGTTTTGGAATTTAAAAAATCAATAGCTATTTAACTAGTTATTTTCATACTACCATAAGGGATACCTTTTTCCGGACACAGTGCAGATAGATGATGAGTGGCAAGAGTGATAGTTTTTGATAGCAGCGAGTGTTGTGGTAATGCAACTAGTTGCTCAGCAGTCATAGTGTAGGGTCTAATTATGCGTTGCAGAAAGAGTTGCTGTATCTTAGTAAGTTTCGAATAGTGTATACTGAATTTCGTTTCGTTTTCCGTGCAGGGAACGTGGGAAGGTCCGACGGGGTACCGAATGATCTTTACCTCGCAGGTGAACATCGTCCCAGACACGCGTCCTCATGAGCCATGCACGGATCCAACATCCTGCTGGAGTGTTATGGTCTAATCGGAAGCACAGCTGAATACCTTGACTATTTAATCTGAAAGCAGTTCTTCGGTTAAGAGATGCTATAGTGGACGAAACGAATAAAAGCTACTGGTTGTCAAATGAATTTGTCTCCTCTGCCCTTATAAACACGACGCTATACACTGTACACAGCATAGGTCTAGCGACTCAAACCTATATGAACGAGTAGGAGGTTTGGCAGAGCCAAAATTTAATCCACCTCGTTTAAGATTCACTGAATTATCAGATTATACGCTGTACCCAAGACGCTGAAACACTTATCCAAACTGCTGTATAGACCTATCTGAAAATTCAAAGTAATGTAATGACTGTAAATTGAACGATAGCTTGAAAGGCAGTTCTCCTCAAAAGATCGAGTGTGAATGAAAAGACCACCTAAGTAATAATTATTCTGTAAAGAAGCTGTGGTCCGACAGATGATTTATTTCAAAGGTGTAGTGTAACCCAATTACCTTTAGCGAGTTTTTAAGTGAATCATTCTGAGAGAGGAACTTTGTGCATGAAAATTATCCAGTTAAATAGGCCTGAAATAAAATAGTACTATAAAGTAAAGAACACAGTCTTGTGATATTTTATATCAGCGGTTTTCAAACTTTATTTTTATTGTACCACCGGGTAATAAATCGAAAGTTGGCGTACCACCAGCAAAGGTCAGATCAAAAACAACGGGCGAGCGCGAAGTCCCCTTGCAATTAGCGTAGGACTGTATATAGGTAGACAAATTTGAAAATTAATACATAATTTTAAGAATGTAATCTTTTTGATTTTTCACGTACCAGTTAACGACACCTGGCGTACCAATAGGGGTACGCGTACCGCCGTTTGAAAACTGCTGTTTAGTAGCAAGATAAGATTGCTTAATATAAGTTAAGACCACTGCAGAATAGGGCCTATGTGTATAGTTTTACGGACCATTTTCGGATATGACTGTTTCGACCATGTTTATTATCATTCCGAATGTGAATGTCTCTCGAACATTAATATCTTTCCGAATTCATTCTAGATTAAATAAGGTACGTTATATAGCGGAAAACCCTCTGTCGATCGCGCGCTGCCGTGGATCTTCATAGGAAGAGGGAGCCAGTTCAACGTGCGGCCAGACTTCATCCGCGTAGTAAACAGGCCGTTTGGCCTGCAGGCGCTCACAAGGTCTTACTACAGGAGGCTGGCTGATGGCATTAAGTTTGTTCATTGTATCCAACTGCGCGGAGTTCAATTCTGAAAGTTGCACAGAACAAGAACGCTAATCTTGACGAATCTATAGCGTATCCCACCTCAAATGAATGTTTGTAGTGCCTGATCGGCCATATCAAATACACTTATGTCAGTCTGCTCTCCCTTTCTGTCTGGAATCTCACTTTATACCGTATCCTTAAGTCACATTGTGTGCAGAGCTGCTGAGAGCTACGTGTTGGTTTCTGACAGGCCTTATCTTCGGACTTCCATTGTGAATATCAAAGTTGTTATGCCAATCTTAGCAAGAGATCTGGATACATCTGCATTTCCTAGCGGAACCGTGTCTGATAACGTCGATCCACGACTAATTCGTTAGAAAGGTTTGGTTCCCCAACGGTCTATCTAGATTCTAGAGGCGTCGTCCTCTGGTGTGATAATGTTGCTCGATTCTTAATTATCATCCCCGAGACACTCGAGCCGTTCACCTACAGGGTGGGCCAAAAAAAGTAATCCCCTACAGGTTTTTGCTAATATTTCGGCCAAAAGTCAGAATTTTTAAATCAAGTTTTACTATCTGAAAGGTAATTCATATTTACGTATAACAGCCAAATTTCAACAAAATATTTCAATCAGAACCAAAGTTATATCACTTTTACTGAGTTCACCCACAATTTTTTGATGATCCAAAAACATGTAACGCAAAAAAAGTAGCAAAAACGATTTTATTAGCCAAAACCTGTAGAGGGTGACTTTTTTGGCCCACCCTGTATATTTAGAAGGCGCGCCTAAAGCTCTTCATAATCTACTCCAGTTGTCATTATGTGTTTTCTCTCTATCTCACCCTTCCTTCATAACTCCGTCTTCGATAACGCCAATGCCAACGGTAAGCGTCTGTCTCTTACCACCGTATTTCACGCATTTGTCTGCTCACGCTTGGACTACTGCAACTCACTCCTCATGGGTCTCTCTAAGCAGCGTCTCTCCCCCTTCAATCTGTTCTAACTGCTTCTGTTAAGCTCATCGCTCGACTCCCCCGCTTTGCCCATATATCTACTTACATGCTTGATGTCCTGCACTGGCTCCTTATTGCCGCACGCATCCGTTATATCTCTAAATCTCAGCAGGGTACTGCCCCAAAATATCTCTCGAACTATCCGCGAAAGCTGCTATCTGCATCTTCTTCTCGCTTATCTGTGAATCGGCTTGATCTGTTTGCTCCCAGGGCTAAAACTGCCTTGGCCCAGCACCATGCATTTGCTGTGATGGGTTCCACAATCTGGAATGACCTTCCCCTCTGCTCAGGGCCAAACTAATGACTGTCTTTTCCTCATCGGTTCTACGTTCCCTAGAGACATTTCTGTTTCCCCGGGGCTTCTGTGCTGAGAGCGCCTCTGAATAGTTATTCTGCGAGAGGCGCTTTTTAAATTTCTAGATGCAATACAATACAATATAATAAAGCGTGATATACTATAACATCTCACTTACTCATTCGTATACTTGCTTATCTACTAACGGTGTGATAGACGCATGACTTTTCGCCCTAGAGAAGCAGCATGGAATATTTTACAAACGAAGTTTGTCGAAGCAACAGACAGTGGCGGCGCTACCATGATCGAGGTAGGTCATTTGACCTGCCTATTTTACTCTTGACCTGCCTTATGACCTGCCTATTTTAGTCTTGATCTGCCTTATGACCTGCCTATTTTACTCTTGACAGGTTTGGTTGACTGTTTCTGTAATGTCGTGCTTCTAATCAACATACATGTTCATAATGTTCTGAGTAGCTAATCAGTACTTCCAATTCGTTAAAGATTAGTAAAGTAACTAAAGTTTAACGTTTTAATAGCTGAATTGTTTCAAATTTGAATATGCTAAAACAATTGGGCTATAAGCGTTCAATAATAATTTTCTTCGCTTTATATATCTAAGCTTTGCTGCTTATATTGAGGTTATGCTGCTTGATGCGTCAAGCTCAACCATTAATTTCTTCGACCTGCTGAATAACTCCCATGACCCTGATGCGACCTGCTGAAATTGTACAGCTGATAACAGACAAGATGTCAGGTAACCTTGATCGTTATCAGCGACGTATGTCGATCATATCTCTAGACACCTGTTTGATCGTCACAAGCGAACTGATATAGAATTTCTATCACAATTCTGTGACAACCAAGGCAGGTAGTCTGGGGCAAGATGGAGAAGAAAACACTGCTGTGTGTTATATTCTTAATATTAATACCATGCATCGCCGGTGTCGGTTGGGTATGTATGAGCACAAAACTATGATCTGCTTCTGGATTTGATTGATTCACCGCATTTAATGTAGCTTCAGTGGCGGCGACAGGTATACAGTTTCATCAGGTCGCGTCAGGGTCATGAGAGTCATCCAGCAGGTCGAAGAAATTAATGTTTGAGTTTGACTCATCAAGCAGCATAACCTCAACATAAGCAGCATAGCTTAGATATATAAAACAAAGAAAATTAATATTGAACGCTTATAGCCCAATTGTTGTAGCATATTCAAAATTGAAACAATTCAGCAATTAAAATGTTAAGCTTTAGCTACTTTACTAATCTTTAAAGCAGTGGTTCTCAACCGGTGTGTCGCGACACACTAGTGTGTCGCGCATCGACCGGCAGTGTGTCGCGTAAACCTGGTGTGTCGCTGGTGTGTCGCGATAAAATTGGTGTGTCGCGAATTCTCACAGCCTACGCCCGTCATTTCTACATTACACTTACTTACTTGAAGCTTAGCGGACGTAGGCTGTGAGAATTCCTAACAATCCATTTATAATATCTATTCTATTATATCGTAATCTAAGGTGGCCATGATGTTTATCTTATACACCATAGACCCCTACACGTTTGCGATGGCGCCGATGTTAACTTTTACCCATTATTGCAACATTTGGAAAGGATAAACTGATCAGTATAAAGCGAACATGTTGCGAATCTTCTACTGGTCATGCGAAATAAAATTTTGGTAGCAATGAGACGGGTTCTAGCACCAACAATAGTGAATACGTAAACAATGACGCTGCCACTGCTAGTTTTAGTAAACCAATCAAGAAAAACATGAGAAAGAAGAAATCTAGAAAGTTATGTACAAGCAATCCTCAAGAACTCAGTTCTGGGCTAAGACATACAAAGGGGAACATTACAATACACTGGAGAGGTGGGCGTCCGGAGGAGGGCAAGGGGGCATTTGCCACCGAATTTTGCAAATATGTTACAAAAATAAAATCTTTTTATTACTATGATTATTATAACAGCCCAACACGATTTTAAATGCAAAAACCTCTTAATTATTTAGGTAAGTCCTTGACAGTTATTTATTTTTAAAGTTGTCACGTGTTCTATGTTCATGAATATGGAAACACGTCACTTTACTCCTCCTACAAAATTTTGTGCCATGTAAAAAATTTTGCCCCCTGTAAAAATTCCTGCGGACGCCCATGCTGGCGAGCAAAGCAATCAAAGAGTTGGTTTCATTTCATAGTTCCTACTTATCTGAGCAAGGTTTTTCTCGGATGATCAACATAAAGAAAAAAAGGAATAAAGCGGTCAGAAGATCTCTCTCAGCCTGCTTACGTGATGCACTTACAAAAACTGTGGATCCTCCATTTGCAAATAATCCACAGAAAATCCAGGACCAAAATCTCAGTAACTGCATGCTACTAAGTTAACGTAGAAACTGGAAAGGATTCAACATGAACATTTTCATTCTTTAAAATGTTAAAAATTTAAAATGTTAAACTAGTTTAACTTTAACATTTTTAACAATGTTCACATACGATTGCGTGGTGTGTCGCCAAATTTGGTGGCAAGTTTAGGTGTGTCGCGTGCCAAAAAAGGTTGAGAACCACTGCTTTAAAGAACATCAGGCAGGTCAAGAGTAAAATACCGCGACCCATATGGTATCGCCGCCACTGTGCAGCATTGATGTAAATTGCAATGTAGTTCGTCTATACTATAGAACATCTAAGATGCACCGGAGTTTTCAAAGATGTTGCGCTCTACATTCATACGCATCGTCGATGTCAACATACAGGTGTGAAACAGAAGTCGCTAGAGGAATTTTAGAATTAATTCTTGCATATAATGATGACGAATTATATGAATTCTCTAGTAGTTGCATGTGTACATTAAAAGCAATCTCATAGTTCCTGTTTAGAGAATTAGTCATGCTTAATTAATTGTTCTCGTTAAAAGAGCTGATCATCTTGAACCGTGGTTTGTGCGAGCGTAGGATGTGGTCACCCCACTGGACGAATACGTGCACAGGGATGACGGATACTTCTCGTGGCGGGAAGTTGCGTCATACAGGTTCGAAAAGGTTACTGTCTACGTCATCAATATGACAGCACAGAAATACCAAGATGGTAAGGAATCAACTGTGCTACAATGTAGGTTGTGGCTCTGGCCTTAAGTTTCCATAATAGTTTACTGATAATGATGATAATGATGATGATAGCGCCATATAAATTGTCGTTATTATTATTATCATCATCATCATCATCATCATCATCATCATCATCATCATCATCATCATCATTATCATCATCATCAACAGATGTAGGCTAAGCATAACGTTATCTATCCGAAAAGGACAGTCTCGTCCTCTACTAACACATCTAAACTTCAGTCCATCCTAAATGCTGCTGCTCGCCTCATAGGGGGCATCATGAAGTTTGCCCATATCTATTCCTACATCCGGGACTCCCTTCACTGGCTTCCCATTCACCAACGCATTCAATTTAAGGTCCTTTCCCTATTGCGTAACTGTCTTGTTGGCTCAGCTCCGCTGTATCTCAGGACTTACTGCACCCCAGTTTCCAGTTTGCCTGGTCGGGCCTCTCTCCGGTCATCTGCCCGTGGCCACTTGCTAGTTCCTTGGATGCGCACTGCTACTGCACAGTCCCGTAGTTTTGCGGTTGTGGGCCCTTCCAGCTGGAACAGCCTCAGTAGATAGGTAAAGCAGGAACTGACGCAGTCGCTAGGTGTCGTTCTGAAAGCTTAAGAACCGTTACAATGAGTGAATCTGAAACCGGAGTTGACGCATTCGCCAGGTGGAGTTCTAAAAGCTTAAAAACCGTTACAAAGAGTGAATCTGAAACACCAACCCGTTGGTGCTATCAAGGGCCTGCCAGAGGGGAATGGAATGGTCATTCAGGGTAAAGAAATGAGATTACAAGCCTTCTCGTGACCAGCCAGCCCTTATAAACAGATCGGCTTTAAAAACAGTGCCTATGCTTATAACTCTCCCAGCCCTAAGTCTGCCACCTTCTCATCGTTCTCCTCCAGCACCAGGCAATTAAAATAACTCAATAGCACACACAACAACACACAGACACACACACAGACACACACACACAGACACACACACACACACACACACACACACACACCTACACACACACATACATACACACATACACAAACACACATACACACATATACTGTCTGTGTCTGTCTGTCTGTCTGTCTGCAACGCACCGGCAGACAAACAAACAGAAGAGACGCCCATATAGACAGGAACACACACACATACAGAGGCATAGACAGACCTACGCACAGACAGGCCTATACATAAAATTTTAAGTTACAGAATCGGATAGAGGGTGAAAAATCCGGAATTTTGCGTACCTACACGGCATACTTCGCTTTATAAATAAAGAAACGCAGTGCTGGCCCATTTAAATCTTCAGCCATGAAGAACATACTGGGCCAAGCTGCCCATCTTAACGACTGCAGAACAAGCCACCTATCGAGTGTGGCGGAATCATTTGATAATGCGATAGATATAACAAACTGAAATATGGTTCTTCTCGTAGATGGCACAGTAGCTACATTGGTAACAGCGTTAGGCATGATTGTTACGATCCCAGTTCGCCTCGCGAAGACGGCATGACTTTTGTAAATACTTTAGTGATTTAAAATCTTGGTCTATCACGGTTGGTATCCTACACTGGGACCTTAAATTGCGTGGTTCCGATCCATACGGGCAGAACACTCATCCGATCAATGATCAAGGTCGAGACCATACAGTCGCTATATAAAACACGTACATTTGCATGTTCCCATTTCAGGTTACACGAGGGCTTAATTGATGCAACCATCATTTGTGGGGCGTGGTGGCTCAGTGATAAGTTCGGCGCCTTGTGACCGGAGGGTTGCAGGTTCGAATCCCACTCTAGCCGCTGCGTACGGACCTTGGGCAAGTCACCCCGAAAGAAATTTTTCATTGACAAAAATTCATCAGGCCATAATCAATATTTCCACCAGAAACGTGCAGAAAAATCGTTTCTACGCTGTGTAAAATTTTTTCACCCATCCCCAAAAACTTTTACCCCGAAACAAATTTTTCATTGTCAAAAATTCATCAGGCCAAAATCAATATTTACACCTGAAACGTGCAGAAAAATCGTTTCTACGCTGTGTAAAATTTTTTCACCCATCCCCAAAAACTTTTACCCCGAAACAAATTTTTCATTGTCAAAAATTCATCAGGCCAAAATCAATATTTACACCTGAAACGTGCAGAAAAATCGTTTTTACGCTGTGTAAAATTTTTTCACCCATCCCCAAAAAACTTTTACCCCGAAACAAATTTTTCATTGTCAAAAATTCATCAGGCCAAAATCAATATTTACACCTGAAACGTGCAGAAAAATCGTTTCTACGCTGTGTAAAATTTTTTCACCCATCCCCAAAAAACTTTTACCCCGAAACAAATTTTTCATTGTCAAAAATTCATCAGGCCAAAATCAATATTTCGAACGAAATCGTGTAGTGAACGCAAATCTACGCTGAGTAAAATTTTCAGCCGGACTTTGAAATTTCAAAACGTGACACTTCTCGTCGTTTTCTGAATACCATTTTTCGGTCACGTTTTTGGACTTGTGAATTATGGAAATCGGGGAACTATGGAAATCGGGGAAATACGGAAATCTGGAACCACGGAAATCGGGGAACTGCGGAAATCGGGGCACTACGGAAATCGGGGAACTGGGGAAATCGTACGGCGGTGGCGCGGTGACCTGCGGAAACTTGAGCACATAAAAAATTATAAATCCGCTAATCGTATGGTGGTGGCGCGGTCGGAACAACAACAGATTCAACGTTCCAACCACCTACGATGAAAATTTTTATATCGTGGTTCGCGGAGAAGACCCAGCGCTGGTTAGTTTCTTGATTAGTTCTGCCACCATCTGGTCTTTGCTTTGACTCGGCAACTCTTTTTTTCCATTCTTGCTTTGTATATCACGTTTCATCGTTCTATATTTCTCCTCCTCTCCCAAAATAAGCTTATACTCTTCATCGCTAATAGCCGTGTCTTCCAACGCCTTAGAAATGTGGTCATGAACTGTGTTTAGTTTACTTTCCGCCAAAATACAAATTTCGTCGTGTTTTGAAGCTTTAGCAACAAAACTTCTACTGACAACATTTCCAATAATATCCAGAAAACTCGTCGCTATGGCCAAACTCTCCAGAACAATACCAGGAATAAAACCAATACCAGTGGCTAACATAGCTGCCCCACCCACCCCAGTTCCAAGACTAACTATAGCAAGGCCGGCCGACGCCCCATTAGCCACATCTACAACCCTCTTATACTTTTTACACAGTTGTCCCCGACTTATCGCCCCAGACCTCAGGAATGCTTCTATTTCGCCGATCTTCTGCAAGCGAAATGTTTGCGACGTCGTGTCTGACGAAATTGTTGACTCCATCAGCGGTGGGTACAAAGACATACTTTTTTATAGTTGCTCTATCAGTAACGTTACGTTTAACTCAATAGTTGAAGTACTTAAAACGCCTCTCTTTTTTCCTTCAATTCGAAAACTCGTTTGTCCTGGAATGAATATTGCCCTAGATGCATCAAATTGTCCACTTTGAATGTCAACTGTACGATCGATGCTACCCGCGGCTGTAATAATGCGAACTGACGCATCACCGGTACTAACACCAAACATTGTAAGCTTCCAGAACCCGCCCTCTAACGAAACCCCCTGATTGGTGGTTTGCAAAGTTATACACGGAAAACGCGCAGCGGTCAATGGAAGAGTTTGCCACGCAGTCGTGGTTACCGTTCCGGCCGCCGTATAGATATCGCGGTTGTGGTAATCGTCAGACACGAAGTCGATGTGCTGTTGAGGCACCGCGGTCAATAGCTCTGCGGTGGGCTTCGGGATGTCGTACCCCCAGTGGCCCACATCACCTAGACTGTCTATGCTGTATTTGCACATGTCTATTTCTCCGTGTTGCCGGAGATACCCCCGAATCTTGTAGTGCGCGTCAGTCATATTTTTCTATATTACTGACTGTCCCCCGTGTCTAAAATATGTATAGATCTGGAAGTGGGATATTCCAAAAGTAGGTTGTGGTGGGCTGGTGGCCAAGACCATCAGCCTGAATTTTTTGTATAAACTCTGAGTTGTGAAGGTGAACTCTTGCGCAGAATTAGTCAAAGTGACATTGGAGGTGATGAGCGCATCAAATCTATTTGCATCATCGGCTGGAGTCCCATAAATCTTCCAGGACGTGATACGTGGTGCAGTAGGACTAGATCCCCCAGCCAGACTAACCTTCCATACTCGCACAGCCGTCGGGCATTCAATCTGTAACCAAGTCCTACTAACCTGAGGACCAATATCGGCTCTCGATGTGGACGCCGTCTTCCACTCACCTCTCACACCCGAGTTGAAGGCCATATGAGGCGGGTTAGTGGGTAAAGATTCGTTGGCTGAGGCAATAAAACCTGTTTCGGAAACGTTTCTGGATAGGGGCGGAATATGGCCGCTGTAGTTGAGAATCTTGATATCCTGCGCGTATCGCCTTTCATTAGCTATCTCACTGTCTACATACCGCTTGTTAGTCAGGTACCATGGTCCCGAGGGCGGCGTATCATTTTTCGTAGTGGCGTTGGTGATCAGCTGCGTCACTTGTTTCAAACTCGCGGCGTCGCTATCGGATCCTGAAATTTCTGTTGGGAGTCCAGTCACTCTTTTTCCACCCATAGCCAGATCACCGGTCATGGTACTGCCGGATTTGAGCACGCATGCGCTCCTAACGATAACATCTTGCTCGTTGGCATACCTCTTAGCGGCGTCAGCTTTCTGGTCCGCATAGAGTCTAACGGAAGCTCCAATCTCAGCGTTTTTCACGTCAACGTATCGTTTATTTGTCACATGCAACGGTTCTGTTGGTACTCTATCACTCTTTGTCATGTTGTCGGCGATCAGCTTCGATACTTGAGCTATACTCGTCGCGTCGCTTTCGGACGTTGCTGCGTCTGTAGGGAGCCCAGTAACTCTATTACCGCCCATGATTAAATCACCAGTCATTGCATCACCAGCTTTAAGCACGCATGCGCTCCTAACGATAACATCTTGCTCGTTGGCGTACGTCTTAGCAGCTTCGGCTTTCTGGTCCGCATAGAGTCTAACGGAAGCTCCAATCTCAGCGTTTTTCGCGTCCACATACCGTTTGTTAGTCAAGTACTTTGGTCCCGCCGGCGTCGTATCATTATTCACAGTGGCGTTGCTGATCAGCTGCGTCACCTGTTTCAAACTCGCGGCGTCGCTATCGGATCCTGGAATTTCTGTTGGCAGCCCAGTCACTCTTTTGCCGCCCATGGTCAAATCACCAGTCATAGAATCGCCGCTTTTGAGCACATGCCCGCCTCTTACGATAGCATGCTTCTCGTCCACATATCTTCTAGCGGTGGTGACCTTCTCATCCACGTACTGTCTGTAAGAAGCGTCGCGGGAATCTACATACCGCTTATTCACCACATGCAACGACTCCGTGGGTACTCTATCGAGTTTTACTAGAGCGCCAGCGACCGCTGTTGACACTTGTTTCCAACTCGCTGCGTCGCTATCGGATCCTGAAATTTCTGTTGGGAGCCCAGTAACTCGGTGGCCACCCATAACTAAACTTCCAGTCATTACACCGCCGGATTTGAGCACGCACGCATTCCTGACGATAACATCTTGCTCGTTAACATAACTTTTAACAATAAGGTCCTTGTCATCTGCATACCGCCTAATGGAATCTCTCAGCCCCGCATTCTTCTCGTCCGTGTACTGCCTGGCATCGATAAGCTTTTGGTCTGCATGATTTTCGGCTGCGGTCGCCTTCTGGTCCGCGTATCGTACCACTTGTGCCCAGCTCGCAGCGTCGCTTTCAGACGCACCAGCGTCTGTGGGCAGCCCAGTAACTTTGTGACCACCCATTTTTAGAACACCAGACATCGTTCCACCGGTGATTTGTAAGTTGTCCTGATCTACGATGTCTGCATAAGCCTTTGTCGCGGCGTCTGTTTCCATCGTGGGCGTTCCCACGTTTGTCAGTCGAAAACCTCCAGCCGACAGAATTCCCATCATGGTATCACCCGCTTTGTGGACGAGCCCAGCGGCGCTTATCTGCCCCCCTCCCACCCCACCTCCACCGTCTCTTCCAAATTTATCAACCGGCATTTTTTATATACAAAAAGGTGACGGAAGTCTAACATAGGTCAAGCACGATGTCTTCAAAATTCTTTCCGGCAGCGAGCTCTCTTAGCACGGTCAGGCAGAGATGACCACATACCACATCATCGGGCCCCTGTAGCTGGAACGTTTGAGTTCTTATAGGATTTTTTAAATATCGAGAAATTTCGAGAGGTGGATCCAGCCCATAACTATCAAAATAGACGGCTGTAGGTCCATCTATCCAATAGGCGACCCAGTGAGTACCACCACCAGAACCGGAATCCAGATTAACCAGTCCACACTCCTTCTCACGAGCCACGGCGGGCAGACCATCTCGCATGAAAACACCGCGGAAATGCGGCAGCGCTCCGGCAACTTTCTCTATATCGAAGTTGCTCAGCGGTTTTAGTTTTTTTGTCCGATGTACAGGCCGGATCCTTTACACATTGAACAGCAACCACCATAAGTCTGGCGCCCGAGATATAAACCGGTCCCGCGGACCTGAGCTTCGAGTTCGCGATTGTGACGCGCGGCCTCTGCTAAAGCCGCGTCGTCGATCCGTTTTTTCTCGGCTTGGGCCGCATCGCTGGCCTGTTTCTTGCGCAGAGCCTCTGCATCGCTGGCCTGTTTGTTGTGCACGGCCTTTGCCACCTCGGCGGCCCCTCCAGCCGCGGCACCCACCGCGGTTAACCCACCAAAAATCAGTGGGAGGAGAGCCAGTAGTGGAAGAAATCCGCCCGATTTTGTCATCTTTTTCAATTGCGTTTTGGTGAATCTCAGCTCCATGCCAACGCCTGAGGTAATCTTCTTCACTATTCGGGCGGCTTGAACTTTTGTGAGCGCGAGCTTATCGTTTCCGCGAAGCTGGCCATGAGTGAGCCGGATCGTGGCGCCAGTGCCGGCACGCGCAGCTTTAGCCAATGTTTGCTTTTGCCCTTCGGTCAGTGAAAGGCCGAACGCAACGTATTCAGTTTTCATTTTTGGAAAAAATATATCTAAAAGAGGGCCTTGTATCTAAATGTGAAAACCGATTTCTAGTAGACGACGTTGAATTTGCTGCCATCCGATTCAAAATTCAGGAGTCGGTCGCTGATCAGGACGGCATATGCTGTCGTATTATTTGGTACCCCTTCGTTAAAGTCCACCTTGATTTGTATGTCCTGTACAGAGGTTTTAAGTCGTTCGGATTGCCTGCGCACGTCCAGGACGAAGATCGGAAACAAATCTACAAATTCCATTGGTGTCAGTTGGCATGACGATTCACGCGCGTCTATGCCGCAATATTCTTCCTTGAAGTCACGTAGGGCCTTGTAAGCGCGAGAGGTTGTCCTCTTGGTGAAGTCGAGATTCATGTCAACCACCGGGTAGCGATCGCTGTTGAGCATAGCGAAAATGTTGCGAACCTGCACATGGTCAAACAGTGCCGGATTCTGGCCTTGATGTGCATTCTTTCCAGTTTGAAAAGCAACAAGAATCCAGCGTGGCTTTTCCGTGCCCGACTTAACACTCAAACGCCAGGAAAAAGTCGTCGCTCGTGGCACCGCAATGTTGTCGCATTGCATGGCGCGGAATGCCACAGGTACCTTAACCTTGGCTTCAATCTGCTTCATAAGCATGCTTTTATACTCCAGAGCGGGTATTATATGCGGCATGAACCAGGAGAGTTTAGTCAGCGCGATCTGGCCATTGGTCGCTGCGGCTTCCTTGAAGATCGCGTCTGCATCCCCCTGCCGGCTCAGCAGTAAGGAGTGTTTAATCCCGTATACGACTTTGTGGTAATCATCGCAAAAGCCGAATAGATGTCTTAAGGGAACAACGAATGAAAACGTTCCAATAGGGACGGGTTTTCCAATGATCATCAGTCGACGGGCCTCGAAGCCGATATTCGCGGTCGCCGCCGCCGCAGTCGTGTCCTTCTGCCAACACATGTTTAAACCTTCGCCTTTGGAAAAATCATCGCCGTAAACCAGCATGCCTTTCATCGTCGTGGCTTGCCCAGGTGACATGACATTCTCTATCTCGGTATTGTTAGCCAGGTATCGAATTTGAGAAAACATGTACGGGATGGCGTTGTTGATGAATGACACTAACGAGTCTGCGATGTAAGCGGCGCCTGTTGTTGTAAGCCTGCCCTCCACAAGAAGGTAGCTCTTAGAAGGTTGCGTGAAAATGTCTTGGTTCTGGATGTCGATCTGTATGGCCTGGCCGTTATTAATAGCCGCAGGATTTTGTGACTCATACTCGCGGTATTCAAACGATTCGATGCTATTATCATCGGGCACTGCCGAAGCGATGTCCAACATTTCACTCGGCACGTCAAATGCCGCCATTATTATAGCTAAAAAAGTTCAAGCTTCAATTATTAATCATGCTGTAAATGAATTTCATATGTGGTGAGTTAAACATTTGTTAAATTGCGTTTTGTGAATTAGTCAGAAATTTTTTTATTTTGCGAGAAACAGACCCCTACCACCACGACTCGGCTTTATAGTCTTGAAACCGGATCCAGCAATGCGGCTGTTTATGTCAGCCATTGTCGGAACAACGGGTGGCGGACTTACAGCCAGTTGTTTTAAGTACTCGATGCTCTTGTCGCTGAGCGCCTTCTCCAAAGGTGCGGGAACCGCTATTGGTGCTTTTGCGCCGGCAACAGCGCGTCTCGCTTTCACGGCATCAACGATTTGTCTGACGGCAGACGCTGTTGTGGCCCCAGCTTTCACCACATTACCAACTACATCCGCAACATTTGTTATTACACCTTTATTAGCCGAGATGAAGGAGCCTGCACGGCCAAGGAAGCCCGCGATTTTGGGTATCCAGTCGAAAAGTCCACCACCCACAACACGACGCCGCTTTTTAATTCCAAGAACAAACATGAGAATATTTAAGTGTGAAAATCTACGCACTGCGGATGTGAAACCTTATAGTTACTGTCTCACCGCGGAGGTTTAATTGTTCACCATTCTGGTCGGTCAGCCACACACGAATGCCCTGTACGTTGCCAGCCGGTGCAACTGGTAGGTACACCAGATTTTTCGGAGACTCGATTACCTTGTAGCCGGGCGACACATCCGGGAAAAAACTGTAGATTACTGGCAGCTGGCTACCATTTCGATACGATCCAGAGATAATGTCACAATTTACCAGGATTGTGTCCACCCGGAGAATATCGACTGGATTTTCTCCCTCTTTATAACCAAGACCAAGCCTCTGAGGGTTAAAACCGAGCGTTTTCCTGATGGTAGATGCGGCCATATCTACCTTATAAAGGGCATTCGTAATTTTTATGAAAGCGCGTAGGGTAGATGCGTTAGCTCCTATAGTAATGGGAGAATTAAAGCCGAGTTGAACAACACCTGTCGGCGGCGGATTTTGCTTTTCTAACTGCCGGCTGATTTCATCATTAATCTGTGCGATCTCGTAGCTTCCGTCGGGCAAAATGATCGTCTTCCACGTCTGTAAATTGGTGGCGCTGTAGACGAACTTGTTATTTGAACTGTCAATGTTCGGAATCGAATTATAAGTTTCAAGATTGACCAAAGCAAGCTCAAAGCGTCTTTTTGGATCCAGGTACAGCGGCGGTGAGAAAGCCGTGGTCCACCCTGTAGTATCTGAGGAAACAACTATGCTAAAATTTTCCTTAGGCTGCAAAAGGTCTCGAATTTCCTCGAGCAGTTTCTCCGAGCGTTCCATCTGAGCCATGAATTTTGTTTTCTATTTCTATTTTATGAGCATGTTTCTATTCAATTCGAGTGCCAGCTCTTTGGAGATCGCACCGGAACGCAGTAACTCGTCAAGAATGGCGGAGATTTCGTTGCCGAGACCAGTGTTTCCCGCGGCCCTAGAGGCCACCAAAAGCTGCAACCTCTCTACCAGGGCGTTTGGATCGTTGTAAAACTGCACCGCGCCGCCACGAATCAGCTGGAACTTTTTACTTTTCCGGCCATGAATAGGCAGACCAGACATCTGAACGAGCTTTTTGAAAGTTTCAATTGCCTGAGGCGAATATTGCTTAGTCTTAACGAAGCGTTTCGTTAACAGGCTGAACAATGACTCATCGGCAGGAGCTTCGAGCACGAGGTTGCCACCTTTAAACACTCTCAGTCTACCAGCAGACAGCGCGACGGGGTCGACGGAGAGCTCACCCAAGGCGCTACCTTGTAATTTAAGAGGAACGGCTGGGACACTGAAACCCTTTCCCTTTTTGATGAGGCTGTGGCCCGCTAGCAGTGTATGGATTCGCTTTTTATATTCCCTTAGGGCTTCGATATCTGCAGTCACCTCATCTACCTTTTCTTCGTCTCCTTGCTTATTGGCTTTCCTTTTCTCTTTGCCCAGGGTATGGCGATTATAGTGATTTACCTCACCGATTATCTTTTCAGCACCTGCAATGTCGGCTAAATCGAGCTCGCTCGGAGGTTTAAACCCATGTCGTGTGATTGCCGCGACGTTGAGATATTTGTTTGGATCGACTAACAATGCGGGGGGGATTCGGGGTGCTGGAAGCGCTGGAAGGGCTGGAGCAGCTGCTGTTCCCACGGAATCACCGAACAAAGCTGCTATCGGGTTATAATTAGCAGACTCTGAAATCTGCGCCGGCAAATCCTGTAAAGCGCTGGTAACTTTCTGCAGCTCCTTAGACGTAGCCGCCTGGGATTCAGCTGTGGCTGTGGCGATTGGTTTGAAAAGCTTTGCAGCATCGTACTGAAGGTTGGCTTCACCGAGCTTCTCATCCACGAAACGCTGTCTCAATCGATTTCTGCGAGCTAAGTAATCCTGAGTTAACGCGTCTCGCTCCTGTTTAGAAGAAACCTTTGTCCACATCGTGGTTGTATGTCGACTATATCTTGTAAGTTCTTAAGTGTGACAAGTTTCACAATGTGACTGATAATATCGTCACAACTGTCACGCTAAGGTATTTTTTATACACATTCAATCAATCAGTAACGATAACTTTTGTCCACATCGCGTTTGTATGTCGGCTATATGTTGCCTATATCGTGTCTTTAAATACTTGCCTTGGGCTTATAGAAGCGATCGAACCCGCAACGATATTTTCCGTCGTACACTTTAGACGTCAAATCTATGACTGCGAATCCATATGGCTGGGCAGCACACTCGCTGAAGAACGTACGGAACTCATCGAAAGACATGTCGCCGCCTACGAACGTATCGTGAATGGCTCGCAAATTTTTGCTGTCTTGGTTGAAGAGGACTATAAGATTAGCATTGTCACGGATCGCTTGCTTCGGAATTCGAAAATAATTCTGTGTTAAGTAGAAGCAGTCCGCGCCACCGTGTCGACCCATAGTGAAATACCTTTCGATGGGCGACTGTTTTTCAAGCATGACGTCATCGAACACTAGAAGGCTTCTGGCATTCTTATTTAATGATTCAACTGGAACTATTTCATCTGAGCAAGAGTGAAAGGAAGCCACTTCCTTACCGGCAACTTTTTCGAGTTCTGTTATCCAGTCCCGAAGAAACTGATATTTTTCCTGTCCCAGAGACTTTGAGTATAGATAGAGCCGGTCAAAACGTAGGTACCCCTTCTTCAGAAGGAGGTTGAGTAGTAGGTTTGTTTTTCCACATCCGCTAGGCCCACAGATTATGCATCGTATGCTTGATGGCAACAACCAATGGTGGTGTTTTTTCCCATCGTCGGCTTCGAGGTCAAAATTTGTTATTTCCATATAGAGACAACGAGTTATGATTGTATTCAACGAACACAATGTATTGCCTACGATGTAAGAAACATACTGAGACTTCAAATGAAACAATCGTCGAGTTACGAAACGGTCGGCCAGCCAAGAAGGGAACCTGTGCCGTCTGCGGTGCAAAGAAGAGCCAAATTTTGCCTTCTAAAGTGCGAAAGACCGGAGGTTCTCTACTGAATAGGGCCCTCAACGCTCTTCCTCTCCCTGAGATGCATATGAGTCTTCCATCCGGTATGTCTTCGGAAGATAATCCGGGAGGTTCTTTTCAGAACACGGGAAAGTACTCTTACTGTGGACCATTCACAAAACTCGACAAACGGCTGTCACAGCGATATCACGGTGTTAATCAGCTCGACCGTGCGTGCCTCCACCACGATGTGGCTTACGCAGTTCATAGAGATACCCCAGGGCGTAATCACGCAGATGACATCCTCCCTGCAGCCGCGTCTAAGATCGCACTCACCGATGAAACTCCAGATTATGAAAAGAAAGATGCCCGGCTCGTATCGGCCATTATGTCAGCAAAGTCCAGGCTGGGGATGGGTGTCAGAACGAAGGGCCAGCGAAAACGCAAATGAAAATCATTTGTGTATGTGTTTACCTGTTTGTTATATATAGTTTAACTGAAATGTCTAAGCACCTTTCAGCCGTCTATTACAGCCCTAGAGGTTACTGGCGAGGTAAGGCTGCGGTGAAGAAACTAGCCTCAGCCGCCAAAGTTTCCGAGGCCGAGGCTCGTGATTGGTTGAAGAAACAAGCTGTGTGGCAGATTTATCTACCCGTTCCACGCCGCATACCGCGTCCAAAGTTCGAGGAAAATCGACCAAACGCCGTACACCAAGCCGATCTCTTGTTTTTACCTCACGATAAAGTAGGCCGAAAGACGTATAAATACGCTCTCACTGTTGTTGATGTTGCTTCACGATACAAAGAAGCAGAACCGTTGATCAACAAAAGTGCGACCGAAGTCGCCGCCGCTTTAAGCCGGATCTATAAGAGGGGCCCATTGACTTGGCCTCGACTCTTTCAGGTCGATCCTGGACGCGAATTTATGGGTGATTTTACGCCGTTGCTGAAGAAACACGATGTTCTTGTAAGACGCGGACAGGCCGGTAACCATCGTCAACAGGGCATCGTTGAACGCTTTAACCGTACTCTAGCTGAGCGACTTTTCGGTGCCCAGTACGCTCAGGAATTGCTCCTGGCTGCAAGGGGGTCATCCGAACGGTCGGTGGAATGGGTTCGCCGGTTGCCCGAAGTTGTGGCTGCACTAAACGATGAGCCGACGCGCTTGCTCGACATGAAGCCGGTTAAAGCGATGAAAGCTGCTAAAGTGACACAGAAGCCCTCTCATTCACAAACTAAAACTCGTTTATGGGGCTTGGATGAGCCTGTTCTCGGACACGACGTTCTCGTCCGATACTTGTACGCTCCCGGGGAACTCGAGGGTGGTAGCAAACGAGCCACCGATCCTAACTGGTCGCTCACCATCCACCCTATTTTGGATGTTGTTCGGCAGGCCGACCAACCGGCTTTATACCATCTAGTTGATGGGCCTGGCCGCGGGTTTGTACGTGAGGAGCTGCTTCTGGTGCCAATGGGCACTGAGTTACCCCCCGATAGAATACTCAACCGTCGTTGATTTTGTAGTGCCCATATGCCCGCGTTGTTATCCCATCGGCCTCGATCCACTTTTTTGTGTCTAATGGAGAGAGGCTGATCTTATTCTGCTCGTACACTCCGATCTGGTGGTCGTGGCTTCGAATCACGACTTGTGTGTGCCGCATTTCCTCTCGTTCGAACAGGCATTTCTTGTATAGCTCGTGGTGCAGATCCTTCTTCACAACTGCTCTCTGAACGCCTTTTGCTTTCCTGATCTCTGAACCGCCTGATTTTAAGATCGAGTACATCTTCGGACGCAGTCCCACGAATTCGGCGATGGCCAATCCGTTACATTCATCCTTGAACTTGCCCACGACTTTCTTGTTCTCGACGTCGTAGTATGGGCTGTCTCTAGAAAACTCACTAAAGTCGTATAGGTGTTTTTTGTTCCACATATCGGCATAGGCGTTCGGAGTTTCCACCTGAAATAACAGGCTGTCAGTGTCTGTGTATAAGAGTTGGGCATTGTTGCCGTACTCGTTTTTCACATCGTTGTACCAGAAGTCGTACATCAGATGCTTGCTGAGGTCGAGGACAGCCTGGCCGACATATACAGGTCTGTTTAACTTGAGCTTGTTCTTCAAACTGTGAATCGCGGCGAGTTGGTCGTTGAAGATTTTGTGTGATATGTAGGCCGGGTCAGCAATTAGTTTACGAAGTTTGTCAACTTTTGAGGTCGGTACCAGGTTAACTCTGATTCTTTTTCTAAGATTTTCCATGGTCTTTCCAAAGACCGCATTATTAGCCAGTTTGAAGAAATCCTTCTCAAACTCCGACGTTGCCTTCGCTCTCAATTTCGTATTCATCTCGATGTATGGAGCCATCCATGCCTCCTGTCTAAACTTAATGACACGATGAATTTTAGAAACTCGTAGCCCTAACGAGTGGTAGAGTTTGAGATTTCTATAATGGACCACATACCGCTCCTTAGGTCGTAGGCTTGGTACTAACTTCACATGCTTTGTGAACTTGCCTCCCAACTCGTTCATAAGCACATTCTGATAGTCACTCAACCACTCCTCTTGGACTGTCAGGGTCTCCGGTGCTAAGGGATAGTCGCTATGTGATTCGTGGAGGTGCTCCGGGTACCCGAGATCGACTTCAAGTAGGAAGCCTTCAGGCGCGTCATCTGGAGTTTCCAACACTTCATCGAGAGTTGGACTTTCCCAGCTAAATCCTCCAACTCTCAGTGGCTGTTGCATCGCCCAGCCGTAAAGATTATTCGCGTCGAGATACATGATCCAGTTGTCTGGCTTCGTGGTATCGTAGTCGGGGCATTGTGGGTTGTTGGCTTTTGCGAAGCGCTTAGATACCATCGAGATTCCACCTCGGAGACCTTTCTCTACGAACAAATGCATGTCTATATCGGTTAAAAGTTCGAGTTCGATTTTCGTCTTTTTCAACAAAGCATCCCAGGCCATTCCTGGCAGGCTGAAGTAGTTAGCCGGGTCGAGACTGTAGTGTTTCATCGATGTGGATCTGAAGGTCTCGAAGACATCGGCTAGTAGAAGTACATCCGTGCGGAGATACAGGTCGTGATAGTCGCCCAGAGTTTTACAGTCGAATTCGTTCCATACTCGTTGGGCGTGTTGATAATCCTCATCAGAAATGTTCTCTCGTGAGAGCCTGCTGTAGAACGCTTCTTTGGGTGGAAGTCGATCTTCTTCGAAGCGGTTGTAATTGTCAATGTGCTCGTAACAATATACGCCCTTTCGCCTCAAAAGATCTAGTTTTATCCTATCATTGTGAACGAAATTTTCCTTTATATATGCCGTAGTGGCTTTCAGATCCTCTAGCGACAGATTTCCTGATAATTTATCCAACGAGCTGTTTAGAAACTGGAGACTATCGATGAACTGTAGTTGTCCAATGTTAAATGTCATGTATTTCTCCATATTGTTTGGGATGCAGTTAATTTCAGTTTCCTCATCCTGTGCGGCCTCACAGCTACCTATCGCTTGCATTATGAGGTGGCTGTCGTAACCTCGCAGATTGTGGAAGACCACCGGTACCTTACACTTATCTGGATATATTCGAAGTTTGAGGTTGCAAGCGTTGTGAGCAGCACCTCTGTACTTACCGGTAATGTGGCAGTGGTCACGAACTCTATCCGCTTCGAGAGCATTTCCGCAGATGTGACATTCGATAGCCTCGCGGAATGATTGGCGATCGGCCGCTGACATAACCATCTTAGCTGGGGTGGCCAGCCTTTGTTTGATAGATGTCAGCTCGCCTTGTAGTCGTTTTAGGAACTCTTCCACGGCGTTTTCTCCACGATATAGCACCGGCTTCTTGGTGCGGCCATCGTATCGAACCACTATGTAACAGAAGCTGCATGGTTTCTGCTCAGCTATCTGTCTGGTGTTGCTCTCGTTGGGGTTCATGACTGCACCTTTGATTGGTATGTTTAGAGCCTCGAAGTCTGCATAAACGATATACGGGGCTCGCATCTGTTTGTGATGGTTCTGGAATTTGAGGATATTTTCATCGTCTTTTGGCATCTCAATCCGCTGAGGGTTCTTACTAATACCCTGGCAATCTTTGATATGGGCATCCAGCAAGTCTTGTCTACAGAATATGTGTAGGCAGCGACGACATGGGTGTTTCTTGTGCTTGTCTTTGCTATTTTGATGAAGAATTCGGCCAAGGTCTTTAATCCAGACGTAGTGGTAATCCTCACCTTTAACTAATAGTAAAAGATCGATATTATAGTCTCTATTGGTCTGCTTTGAGACATAAATCGGGTACAGCCCTTCATTCCATCCGAAGACCGATACGGACACCATCGGGTTCTGACGCTCGAACTTGCCGACATCTGTGACCTTCACTGGAAATTCTATTCCGTCGAAGTTTAGCTCGAGGAGGTGGGCACGATACTTAGTTGGGCGTTGAGGGTCCTTATCTACTGGATACATTGCGCTTAGAATGGCCCACTCGAAGCACCGGTTGTCTTCATTCTTTACATTAACGACTGAATGATAGGGGATATACTTCGGTGTTGCAAAATAGCTCTTGCCTCGGAAAGGCTTATATCTTGCAAAACTGAGGTCTAGCGCCACGACCCGCCTCACCCTCCACCCCGACCCCTCATTGGTGTAATCCTCGAGGAGTTTTAGTATTTCGGCCTTGGCCTTCCGTATAGCCCCTTGGATTTTACCCGCATTGGTAATTGGTGCTGCTGTGCTTCGAAAGTAGGCGGTGTTGGTAATGATGCCGGGGGGCGTGTTGCCACCATACACATTATCAACGGTCGGTGCCAACTTTTCCAAATCAACAGTCAACACTTGTGAGTATTACAAACCGCCATTTCTCAAGAGCTCTTCGTTTAGCTGTGCCTCGATGTTCTGCTCCATTGCACTCAAGAAAGCCAATGCATCTCCTTCCAGCCTGTTGTTAAGAGGTACTTCTGCGCGGAAGTCTCTCAGATGCTGATTGGCGAGCTCTTTGTGCACTAGAAATGGTGGTGGCCCACCTCCATCCTTCTTAATTAGGAGAGGGTCGAATTCTGCCAGAAGGGCTTTACGTTTTGCCCCTCTATGCTTGCGCCCTGGAGGAATTGGCCTTGGAAGCAGTGGCTGTAGTAAGCGCCTTTTGACTGCATCTGGGATAGGTTCGTCTAAGATATTCTGTAGAACAGCTCGAAGAGCTGGGGGACCAGTAAACTCACCCAACAATTGTTCAATTTTTTCATTCGTAGACAATGCCATAATTATAAATTATTTTATATTACTATGACAAACTTTTTCTTAATACAATAACGGAATCGTTTGTTTAAAATGAAATTTTGTTTACTAGATATTCGATTGTCGCTTGCTCATCTGTATTATCTCAATACAATAACGGAATCCTTTCTTTAATAGAGAATTTTTTACTCTACTACTATGTTCGCTAGTCTTTTCCATTCTTTCTCGAATTCGCGGGTTAGTCCGCAGCGTCGAACTCTTGATTTTATGACGTAATAATCACAACGTATACACTCACCTAAGTGGTTTTTGATTCCCCTTCCACATTTGGCGCATGGTCTTGTCTCGTAGCCATTTCGCAGCTGTGCTAAATGTTTGAAACAATACTCCCCAATGCATCTACGAGGGCAGAGATTTTGTTTGCCTATCATAAGCCATTTGCAAAAGTTTTGCCCTAACATTATGTTTTTATGTATACCACAACAGATTCTTTTATTTAAATTGAAAAATGACCCGGTTTGGGCCGGCCTCGTGGGAGGTTCTCGGCCGGCAGCAAACGTTGGAAATCTCATTTCTTTACCTTGAATGACCATTCCATTCCCTCTGGCAGGCCCTTGATAGCACCAACGGGTTGGTGTTTCAGATTCACTCTTTGTAACGGTTTTTAAGCTTTTAGAACTCCACCTGGCGAATGCGTCAACTCCGGTTTCAGATTCACTCATTGTAACGGTTCTTAAGCTTTCAGAACGACACCTAGCGACTGCGTCAGTTCCTGCTTTACCTATCTACTGCCTCCCTCAAGGCTTTAAGCTTGTCCTCCTCTCTCTCTCCTGCCCAGTTTCGCAAGCGCCTGAAAACATTTCTCTTTGTCAGTGAAGACACTAACCCGGGTCGGGAGCGCCTCTGATTATGAGTGGCGCTATATAAATTCTCGATTACAATTACAATTAAATGTGATGTGACCTAAAGCAGCCAATAATGACAAACAACGGGTTCGTTCAAAAGCTAACAAAGGACACGGAAATGTCAGCTTTGTTAAATAGACAGCTATGTCGCGTGAGGAAGTCGACGCCAACGACGAAAGGGCTTCATCATCATGATATAGCCGTCGTTGGCGGTCGAGATGGAATGATGACGGACATAAGCCAGTCAACGCCTGAACAACGACAGAGTCAGCCAGGCCGGGAGGTAACCAAACACCGCTCGACCGAGCTGTAACATGACTCCGCTCGGGCCGCTGGCGAAACCCGAGACGAGGCAGAACCGCATCTGGGCGGTTCGGTCGGGCGAAGCGACGAGAGACGGGGGAGATGCCGGGGGGGAGGCAGGTCCCCGACGGCTAACGGCGTAGCGACGATCGGCGAACCCCGATCTCAAGGGAGTAACCCGAAACCAGGATGACACTAATGAGGCGTGGGGAGGGCTGAACGATGGACGTTGCGAAGGACCTACATAAGGAAGGGTAAATGTTACTACGGGACTTATACTACTGGCTTGCGCGACGTGTGGACGACGGTCGAGAGATCAACATCGAACGGGGACGAACAGCGACGGCAACAGAGTAAAGTCCGTCAGATTCAGAGACTGACGTGGAGAACGATCTGTAGTTAAGCCTTGCGAGGCAGTACTTGAGATAGTCCTAAGTTATATCTAAACGAGTTAATGCTACGTGGAAGTTTCCGTAAAAGTTAATGTATATATTTGTTTATTAATTAAATACTTTTATTAATCAAACAAAGTTCGTCGTGAGTCTTCTGTAGAAAAGTTAGGCAGCTTTAATTAAAAGTGCAAGTAAAAGAACATAGCGAGTCGAGGGTCGACATCACCACACAACAATCACACAACGGCGACCTTCGATCGCGACATTGGCGCAGTCGACAGGGTTTTCAACTGAGGACGTCACGACTAGTAGCGGATCCGGAAACGGAAGAGAGGAATCTGAACAGATCGGGACCAGCGGCGAATACAACCCTTCGCAACTGGAGAAGTCGAGTGCCGGACTCCGAAGACGAAGGACTCGAAGCGACCGACAGCAACAGGCAAGGACGAGGAACCAGAGCGCCAACGGACGACCGACCATCGCTAGCAACGACGGACGGAAGTGACGACGGAGGACAGCGGATCAGCCAAGATATCAAAAGACGGAGCACGCTCGACGTATTCAGAGGGTAAGTCCTTACTGGTAGTCGTGGTAATCTGTGAGATTGCGGTTGAGGTCTGGATGAGGATTGGCGTGCGAATAGCCGAGGCTTTTGAGTAGCTCCTTTTGCTCAGTTCTGTTCTTGTTGTATTTTGGTAGAATTTTAGGACATTGTTTTCTTTGATTTCTGACCAGCGGTGACTCTCCTCTAACTTACTTACCTTTTTCTATTAGTGAGCGGACTGTTGGAAGATGGATAAGTTGTCGGTGGGGAAAAAAGTGAGGGTGCAGAACATGCCCCATCACAGACTAGTCGCATATCTAATAAAGATGGGACTAGGAGAGGAGGAATTGGATTCCATGAGTATGGACCAGCTCCGAGAGGCTAGTGCTGAAATAATTGTTTCTGGGCGAGAGACCCCGCGAGAAGTAAGTGAGGAAGTAAGCACAGGTAGCCTAGAAGGCAGTATTAGCTCGGCAGTGCAACTGCAATTGGTCGAGTTAAAACGATTAAGATACGAGAGAGAGGAAGCGGAGAGAGCGGAGAGGAGAAAGGAAGAGAAGGAGGAAAGGCAGAGAAGGATCGAAGAAGAGAGAGAGAGGAGACTAGAAGAGAAAGAAGAAAGGCTGAGGAGAGAAGCGAAAGAGGAAGCGGAAAGATTGAGGAAAGAAGAAAAGGAGGAAGCGGAAAGACTGAGGAAAGAAGAAAAGGAGGAAGCAGAGAGACTCAGATTGCTTGAGGAGAAGCAGAGAAGAGAAGAAAAGGAGGAAGCGGAAAGATTGAGGAAAGAAGAAAAGGAGGAAGCAGAGAGACTCAGATTGCTTGAGGAGAAGCAGGCTGAGAAGCTCAGGTTGCTTGAGGAGAAGCAGAGGAGAGAAGAGAAAGAGGAAGCCGAAAAGCTGAGGCTGCTTGAGGAGAAGCAGAGAAGGGAAGAAAAAGAGGAGGCAGAGAGACTCAGATTGCTTGAGGAGAAGCAGGCTGAGAAGCTCAGACTGCTCGAGGAGAAGCAGAGAAGGGAAGAGAAAGAGGAAGCAGAGAAATTAAGGCTTCAGGAGGAAAAGCGGAGGAGAGAAGAAAAGGAGGAGGCAGAGAAGAGGGAGAAGGAAGTCCGTGAGGAAAGAGAAGCGGAGAGGAGACTCAGAGATGAAAGGGATTACAATTTAAGACATTCGGTCGTAGGACGAATGAAAACTTACAGCGAAAGCTTGCGTGGACTCCTACCTAGATTCCCAAGCGACCATGCACAAATCCCTGGCTTTTTCGTGCATTGCGAAAGATTATTCGACTCGTGCGCTGTCCCGGACGACCTTCGTAGTAGATTACTCTTGACCTGTCTAGACAACCAGGCCAGAGCATTGACGGCCAGGCTCACACAAGAGGAACTCGACAATTATGGCAGACTAAAGGCTTTCTTGTTGAAAGAGTTCAAAGTGAGCGCGGTCTCACTACGAGAGCGATTTATGAACGCCAAAAAGGCGGCAGATGAATCGTATACCACATTAGCTTCAAGACTGCATAATTTACTCTCGTACTACTTGCAAGATCGCAAGGCAATAACGTTTGATGACGTAACGAGCCTTTTGATCGCCGACAAAATGAAGGAAATGTTGCCCAGAGGATGCTTAAACTTCATCCTCAGTCAAGAACAGCAGAATTGGTTGGGGCACAAAGACTTGGCTGCAGCGGCTGACACTTACGCCGCCACTCACCCTTGGCAAAATGACTATGCAAAACATAACCCAGGCACGAGTAAGACGGAGTCACGCTATGCGAAAGCACCAGCGCCTCCACAGACGACAGCTAAACAGACGGACAAATGGACTGACCGATCAGGAGGGACACAGACAAATAACAGGACCGACGGACGCCCAACATCGGAAGAGATTAGAAGGCGGGGCCTTTGTTTTCTGTGCTTATCTCCAGATCACAGGGCTAACGTGTCCTCACTGGGGACCTCAATCTACATCTCGAGGATCCAACGCTTTCCGAGTCTCGGGAATTCGCTGTGGCGCTCGAACAATTCGGCCTAAAGCAACACGTCGCGGAGCCTACCCACCTTCTGGGTGGCTGGCTCGATGTCATCGTCACCAGGGATGACTGTCAGGTCGCTGATGTTACTGTCTTCCCACCTACTCTCTCTGACCATGGTCTTGTGGCTGCCACTATTCCTTTCATCTACGAGCCTCTTCTCGTCGCTGTCAGGCGGTTCCGGCATTGGAAAAGTCTTGACCGCTCTGCCTTCAGTTCAGCGCTCCGAGCTCATCCTCTCTTCGCGGATGTCAAGGCAGCCTCTCTGCTGTCTACTTCGGAGCTGTTCAGCTCTTATGAGTCTGCGATGTCCGGACTTATCGATGCCTTCCTCCCAGTGCGTACTATTCGAACGCGACATTGTCCGCTGTCTCCATGGTTCAACGCGGAATGTCGCGCGCTTCGACGTCAAGCGCGGCGCCTTGAGAGGATCTTCAGAAGAACGCGCTTGCCGGCTGACCAGGCTTCCTGGGTCCACTTTGTCCGGAGAATGCACGCCACCTACCGGGACATTGAGCGGGAATACTGGGAGGCCATCATCACTCGCCAGTCGAAGGACCCGATGAAGCTGTGGACCACCTTCAACGGCCTCCTCGGTCGTCAAAGGGGTGGTCGTCAGTCGCATTCTCCTCCGCCCTTCTCTGCGGATGCGTTCCTAGAACGATTCTCCGCCAAAATATCATCAATCCGCGACGCTACTGCTGGTTCCTCTCCTCCCGTCTACTCTACTACGGAATGTCGGCTTCCTACTCTTAATGAGATCACGAGCATGGAGTTACGTGAACTCATTCTTGCCTGCGCGCCGAAGACGTGCGAATTGGACCCTGCGCCAACGTTTCTGGTTCAGGACTTTATCGACGACCTTCTTCCGTTCCTCACGGTGCTGTGCAACTGCTCGATCCGTGAGGCCTGCCTACCAGCCTCTCAGAAACAGTCCATTCTTCTACCTGCCTTGAAGCGAGATGGCTTGGACCCAGGCGATCCAACCAATTACCGGCCTATCGCTAATGTTACTTTTCTATCTAAAATTCTAGAACGCATTGTAGCTAATCAGTTAATTGCATATCTAGACTTAAACGAATTGATTCCTGTTCAGCAGTCGGGCTTCCGTAGAAATCACTCTACGGAGACCCTTCTGCTTCGCCTTCTATCTGACTTCTATGGCGCCATGGATCGTGGTCAGATAACTCTCTTAGCCCTATTTGATGTGAGTTCTGCTTTTGACTCTATGGACCATCCCATTCTTCTTCAGCGCCTCTCCACCTCCTTTGGGTTGGTCAGTCAGCCTTTGCAATGGCTCCGTTCCTTCTTATCTGAACGCACTAATTGCGTTGTCCTTGGCTCCTCTAGGTCCCTTTGGGTACCTGCTCCATTTGGCGTGCCTCAAGGCTCTGTCCTAGGCCCCTTGCTATATCTTCTGTACACGGCTGACATCAGTTCTGTTTTGTCGTTTCAGGGGCTCCTACACCAACTCTATGCGGATGATGTGCAGGCCTACATCCATTCCCATGCCTCTGACGCGGTGGCCTCTGTTCGGCTGATGTGCCAAGCCATTGATGCCCTTTCCTTATGGATGGCCTCCAATCGGCTTCTCTTAAATCCTACGAAGACCCAATTTATATGGCTGGGCAGCCGTAGACAGCTAGCGGGCGTTGATTTGCGCCTGCTAACCCGGATCTTCCCTAATATTACTTTTTCACTCACTGTCCGAGACCTCGGTATCACCCTTGACCAAGAACTTACTCTTTCGCAGCACGTGAATCTGCTTACCCGAAGCTGTTACTATCAGCTTCGTCAGCTTCGAGTGGTCTCTCGTTCTCTTTCACACGATGCTGCTGTGGTTCTCGTCCATGCTTTTGTTATCAGTCGAATTGACCATTGTTGCTCGATTCTAGCTGGTCTCCCACTCGGAGTCTTAGGGCGTTTGGATCGGGTTCTACGCTCAGCCGCTCGACTTGTCGGGCGTATCCCCAAGTTCGCTCCTGTATCTGCCTACATGCGCGATGTGTTGCACTGGCTCCCTATCGCGCAGCGTATTTCCTATCGGATCGCTGCCTTAGTCTCTCGTTGTCTTCTAGGCTGCGCTCCATCTTACCTTCGTGACCTTTGCCGCCCGGTGTCCGACGTCGTAGCGCGTCGGGCACTACGCTCCTCGGCCAGAGGGGAGCTCTTGGTCCCGCGTGCTCGTTCTTCTATTGGGCAGCGCCGGGCTTTCTCAGTTGTGGGTCCCTCCACTTGGAATGGGCTCCCGCTGGAACTGCGATTACTACCTCTGAATAATTTGCCTGCATTTCATAAATCGCTCAAATCTTTCTTTTTTAGCCGTGGCTGAGCTGGGAGCGCACCTGAGTAGGTATCTTGAAGGAGCGCTATATAAATCTTCAGAATGAATGAATGAAGAACAAGCAAACCGAGAGTAAACAGGTGAGGCGTGTGCGGTCCAACCAACCGTGACCAAAGCTCTAGACGGACAGGTAGGCAATCACCGCGAGGTGCGACAAGACGGACCGTTACGGATCCAGGAGATAGACCAGCATGCATTGCCGACAAACCCGGCATGCATTGACGTGGAGGAGACGTATGCGAGAGAGTACCTGAAAGTGTACACTGCAGGTCTCCCTGTGATTTCATCTCTAATCGACAGCGGGGCCGAATATAACTGCGCGCGTGCTGATTTAATCAGACCGCTCAACCTGCCCGTAGTTAAACAGATAGAGGTGAAAGGACTTAACGGTCAAGCGATGAATGTGGACGTGGTTCGGCTGAGACTCAAAGGGTCTCAGACCGACAAGGTAAAGGAGGGGGAGGTAAACTACGCCCCCGATGTGCGGATTTGGACAGCGCTCATTGAAGAGCTTAATGAGCCGCTAATTATCACTCCCACCACAGCCGACTTACTGCGAGAGACAGCGCTGTACTCGAGACACGCGGTCAGCACACCTGAAATAGATCAAATTTCAGAAGCGCAGGCGGCCATAGGTACAGAGACGAGGGAGGAAGAGGACAAAGAGGAGGAGGTAGAAGGACTGAGGTCGCTGATAGGCGAGGACTTCTTCACAATCGCTCAAGCAGACAGCGAGAGTGTAGTAGAAACCAGTCCTGGAGAAACAGATACTGAAGAACAATTCTTCAACCCAGAAGCACCATCCCCACCCAACGGAGATGCAATAGTAAGCAGAAACAAGATGGCGGCCGAACAAGCTCAATGCTCGACCTTAGCACCATTCTTGGTCCACGGGAAAAACGAGGCAAAGAACTTCTTCACTGAAGATAATTTGCTCTTTCATAAAGATAAATTAGCTGGACATTCTGTAAAACAACTATGCTTACCGAAAGAGAGAATAGACAAGGTCTTAAGCTTAGCCCATGACGCTGCGTTCGCAGGTCATATGGCGCTGTGCGAGAAGGACGAGGACTTCGGTCACGTGGAAGCAGTGGGTAGCTTCAGCACGAGCCAGACACGGCCCAGTGCACAAGTAGATTCTACCGCAGTTGCACACTTAACGGTAGCAGAACGGGAACAGCTGTTTAAACTGTTAGACCGGTTTCCAGATGTATTTTCAGATAAACCAGGTTTCTGTCCCATTCTAGAACACACAATCACGGGTAGTGCGGATTTTAGGCCGAAGAGTTTACGCGCCTATAAGGTGCCGGAACTGCTCAAACCTGAGGTGGAGAAACAAATCCGCGAACTTTTGGCCCTAGGCATCATCGTTCCATCGCATAGCGCAATGTTTAGCCCCGTTGTGTGCATTGTTAAAAGGGGAGGTCAAGGCGGTCTAAGACTGGCCATCGACTACCGTTACGTAAACAAATTCTCGGCGGGTGACGCATACCCGACCCCCGACATTCAGGAAGTGCTACAGAAGGTAGGAAGTGCAAACTTCATATCCTGCTTTGACGCGCGTCAAGGATACTACCAGATTGGACTTCACAAGGACTCTCGATGGCTATCGGCCTTCGTAGGTGACGCCGGCCTATTCGAATTTGTACGATTGCCCTTCGGTTTGAAATTAGCCTCGAATTCATTCATTCGTTGCATGTCAAAGGTCCTCCATCCGATTCGTGACTTCACTGAGACATTTGTGGATGACATGGCAGTGCATTCGATGACGTGGCCTAATCACATGAAACACCTCGAGAAGTACTTAATGACTATTCAACAGTCGGGTCCGACCCTTAACATTAAGAAGAGTTCCTTTGCTAGACGACAAACAACGTTTGTAGGTCACCTGATCGGATCAGGGAGCATTGAACCGGATCCTCTTAAAATCGCAGGGCTAGGGAAAATCCCTCAACCCGAGTCCAAGAAGGACATACGAAGATTAATCGGTTTCTTTAGCTATTTTAGGAATTTCATCCCTAACCTGGCTGAGACAGCCAGAATCCTCACTGACCTGACCCAGAAATCGGTGCCTGCTAAGATACCCTGGCGAGTTGAACACCAAAATGCGCTAGATAAACTTACGCACGATTTAAACCACGCTGTATGTTTGCAGACAATCGACTACAGCAGGGAGTTTGGTCTATCTACTGATGCTTCCGACAAAGCAGTCGGGTGTTGCTTGTTCCAAACTCAAGACGATGGAACAGAACGACCAATATGTTTTGCTAGTTCTAAACTAGACACTACTCAAGCGCGTTGGTCCACTGTGGAACGCGAAGCTTATGCTGTGATCTTTGCGTTAAAGAAGTTTAGGAATTGGATTTTTATGTCAAGGACCACCCTCTATTCTGATCACAACCCCTTGACTTTCCTAACTGCTTCTACGCCTACAAGTGCGAAACTTGCGAGATGGGCTCTAGCCCGCCAGGACTTCGATATCTCTTTTAAATATCGACCTGGATCGTTGAACATTCCCGCTGATCTCTTGTCCAGACTATGATTGAGGAGAAGGCGGACTACCATGTAAGGCACCGCGATAACTGTACATATTAATTTCTAACTGTGCTTATATTTTGTATTTTTCATGGGAACGACGAGGACATGGTCTGGAGGGAATCAACGGAGGGATCGACATCATTCTCAGCCGGGAGGCGAATCAAAGACTGGCTTTGTCCTCCCCCGGGAAGGGAGGTGTCGCGTGAGGAAGTCGACGCCAACGACGAAAGGGCTTCATCATCATGATATAGCCGTCGTTGGCGGTCGAGATTGAATGATGACGGACATAAGCCAGTCAACGCCTGAACAACGACAGAGTCAGCCAGGCCGGGAGGTAACCAAACACCGCTCGACCGAGCTGTAACATGACTCCGCTCGGGCCGCTGGCGAAACCCGAGACGAGGCAGAACCGCATCTGGGCGGTTCGGTCGGGCGAAGCGACGAGAGACGGGGGAGATGCCGGGGGGGAGGCAGGTCCCCGACGGCTAACGGCGTAGCGACGATCGGCGAACCCCGATCTCAAGGGAGTAACCCGAAACCAGGATGACACTAATGAGGCGTGGGGAGGGCTGAACGATGGACGTTGCGAAGGACCTACATAAGGGAGGGTAAATGTTACTACGGGACTTATACTACTGGCTTGCGCGACGTGTGGACGACGGTCGAGAGATCAACATCGAACGGGGACGAACAGCGACGGCAACAGAGTAAAGTCCGTCAGATTCAGAGACTGACGTGGAGAACGATCTGTAGTTAAGCCTTGCGAGGCAGTACTTGAGATAGTCCTAAGTTATATCTAAACGAGTTAATGCTACGTGGAAGTTTCCGTAAAAGTTAATGTATATATTTGTTTATTAATTAAATACTTTTATTAATCAAACAAAGTTCGTCGTGAGTCTTCTGTAGAAAAGTTAGGCAGCTTTAATTAAAAGTGCAAGTAAAAGAACATAGCGAGTCGAGGGTCGACATCACCACACAACAATCACACGACGGTGACCTTCGATCGCGACAGCTAGTACAGCGACAACATATTGAATAACTTCCGTATGCACCACGTGACTTTCTCCAATTTAGTAAGGTCACTTGTAGTGGCGTCACTAGGGTTGGTGTCACCCAGTGCGGTAAGTCATGGTGTCACCCTCATTAGAATGTTCAAAGTGTAAATTAGCACAGATTTTCAGCTTTATGTAAATTGGCACTGATACAGTGCATGTAAGCTGGGCTTACGAAAAATGTTTTTGTTGTTATCTGTTATTATTAATTTAAAAATAATAAATTTCTGCTGAAATTCTGCACAAAACTTTTTTAGACAGTCATTTAGTCATTTTCGTGTCATCGTCTCTGAAGGTGTCACCCGGTGCGGTCCGCAACCCCGCACCCTCTTAGTGACGCCACTGGTCTAACTTACGATTACAATTTAGTAAGGTCACGTGTGCTCAACGCCGTGTTTGATTTCCTTAGAAACCTTCAGTTCTCAGCCTATTTGGTGGCACATCGTGGACATTGCCATTCCAGACAATCTTCTTTATCTGGACGCAGCCGTTCTCTTCATCGATGGCGGAAGTAACCGTCCTGATGACCCGTGAGTTCATCTGTCGCTTTTATCCTGTGTGTTTTCTTAAGGGGTCTCTTACAACAAATGGCTTCCGCAGCACAGTTCACTAAAACATTGCATATTAGTCGCAAACGGCGCGAAACTCATATATAGAACAACTACATTGACACCACTGTGCATGTATGAATTCTTACAGTCGCAGTAGCATTGAAATCTGACACAAATAATTCTACTTAGACTAACACGTCTCCCGTGCAGAACACCTGCAAGCCGTTTCGGCAAAATGTGTCTGCTGTGGAAAATCCAGTTTTCTTTCCCGCTATCTAAGATACACAGAGGCAATTCACAAACACAACTGTCCCGACTTTCAGAACTTTACCCCGGGAAATGCCTCTCTTAAACAACCGTTTTATTTGTCTCCTGATATTATTTGCCAATAACGCCAACGTTCACCATCGCACACACTCACACACACTCACACACACACACACACACACACACACACACACACACACACACACACACACACACACACACACACACACACACACACACACACACACACACACACACACACACACACACACACACACACACACACACACACACACACACACACACACACACACACACACACACACACACACACACACACACACACACACACACACACGCCTCTCTATTTACAGCCAGGCCAAACATGGGTCTGGGGTCTTTCGTGACTTACTCAAACGACGCTATAGCAAATGTCTACATACATACATACATACATACATACATACATACATACATACATACATACATACATACATACATACATACATACATACATACATACATACATACATACATACATACATACATACATACATACATACATACATACATACATACATACATACATACATACATACATACATACATACATGCATGCATTTATGCATATATGCTCTTATTGAGAACACGTCGCAAACCATAGACTGTTCCTTTGTTTCCTCTCGCCTTGATTATGCTAGTTTTGTTTTTGTTGGTCTCAGACCATGAACTCAGCAGGTTGCAACGCATCCAAAACTCCTTAGCTCGCGTAGTATACTGCGTGTTCCACTACGAACAAGCTCCTCGGTCCTACTCCATCAGCTGCACTGGCTTCCTGTTGAGTTCAGAATAAAATTAAAATTAGGCTGTTTGACATATATAAAGCTCTCAGCACCAGCACACCTCCGTACCTTCAATCACTACCAACTGCTTACATCCCTCCCCGTTGCTTGCGATCATCAAATACTGGTCTTTTAACTGAGCCACGATGCAGAACAGTCATGGGCTCACGTGCATTCCATGTCTCTGCCCCCAAGGAATGGAATCGACTGCCAATCTCTCTTCGTAGCTCAAATTCACTTTCTACCTTAAAAAAGAGACTCAAAACTCACTATTTCTCCTTGGCTTTCAAACACTTGAATCTTCTGCATCTTCTGCTGGCGGCTGACTATAGCTATCCGCGTCTCAGATTCACATTTCGGTGTGACCATGCGCGCGTTACAAATTTAATAAATTAATAAGTAATAATAATAATAATAATAATAATAATAATAATAATAATAATAATAATAATAATAATAATAATAATAATAATAATAATAATAATAATAATAATAATAATCATACCGCACCAGATCAGCTGAGGTTGCGGGTGCTGCTGCTGAGATAGCAGCTGATAGAAAACATCTAAATTTACTGCCATTTTGTCATCGTATTGCTTTGTGCCCTTGGCCTTTGAAACTCTGGGTCCAATAAACCAGGAAGGCCTCGCACTGATCAACCTCCTCGGCTACCGCCTGGCCCAAATATCAGGAGACAACAGAGAGACTACCTTTCTTTATCAGCGCTTATCTATGGAAATCCAACGCTTCAATGCTGTCGCTTTTGTTAGCAGCTTTTGCACTGATAGAACCATCTGCGAAGACTAGCCCTTCCAGAACAATGCCCCCTAATTTTCGAACACCCGAGGGATCATATGTACCTCGGGGAAAATAATAATAATAATAATAATAATAATGATGATGATGATGATGATGATGATGATGATGATGATGATGATGATGATGATGATGATGATGATGATGATGATGATGATGATGATGATGATGATGATGATGATGATGATGATGATGATGATGATGATGATGATGATGATGATGATGATGATGATGATGATGATAATAATAATAATAATAATAATAATAATAATAATAATAATAATAATAATAATAAATACGTATACGTTGTCTAATAATACACCTTTTATTTGATTTGACTTTCGAAAGTCCACCGGATCAAACAGACACGGCAGTGGTACTGATGGCTGGTCTGGCAAATGACACAGGCTGCATTTCGGCCACCCTCAAGCAAATCCCCAACCAACCTATCGTATTCACGGTAAGTGCTAGCACGGTTATCGAAACAAACTTATTCAATTGATGCAAAAACTGGTCGCAGGCGAATTTAGTGTACTACGCATATCACCAGTTGTGAAAAAAACATACAGGCGCAGGACGCACAACATGAACGAAAGAAGAAGATTTCGGGTGTTCGGGTACTTGGCAAGATGCGATAGCAGATAGGATTACGCTAGGGTGCTCCGAGCCTTGAGTTTCGGCCTATGAGAGGCCCTGGAAAAGACCAGTCGGACGACCAAGGCACACATGGGTTCGAACGGTAGAGTCGGTTCTTTACCCACTGAACCTTTGGCTACACGTACCCTGGAGACCCCCACGACGGTTGGCAAAAAGAGTCGTGGAAATGGCAACGTCCGGAGAGAGGCATGACACGGATGATGATGATGAAGATGAGCCCAACAATAGCAGTGCATTAAATTGTCAGAGGTAGTGAATCAAAAATACTACGTAGTTTGCTTCTCACACTAGTTTGCATGTGAAAATAGATAGATGTTTTAACTTTTATGGGCATCTTTTGAGTGTCTTAGACATCAAGCGGTATTCGTTTGGCTTGCAGGCCTTACACATATTTCTCCGCATGATGCAGTACCGTGTACTCAGAGTATAGGCTCTAAATCTGTGCGTGATTGACAGTCTTATTCGTGGCTGTCATACGCTAAAACTACAGAACAAAAAGACATTAAGTAAACTGTAAGGAGGTTATTCTTGCTACACTAACAATTCACTTGCGCATATTCGGTTTCTGTTAACTGCTTTTGCTCTGTAGACTACAGTTTCGTCGCTGTGAAATGCAATGTCTATATATTTGTCGTGCAATGATTTTTAATTTTTTAAACAGAATGATCCGACTCAGAGGTCTCGATCCGAAGACAGCATCATCGCTTGGACCTGGAGGACTTACATTGACGATCCGACACCGGATAAGGAAATCATTCTGCGCATGCCTATGACGAAGGTAAGTCAAAGTGATGAAGGTAAGTCAAACTGACGAAGGTAAGTCAGAGTGATGAAGGTAAGTCAAAGTGACGAAGGTAAGTCAAACTGACGAAGGTAAGTCAGAGTGATGAAGGTAAGTCAAAGTGACGAAGGGTAAGTCAAACTGACGAAGGTAAGTCAAACTGACGAAGGTAGGTCAAACTGACGAAGGTAATTGTTTGTAACAACGCCACTCAGCACTCTCTGTCACCCGCAAGCTACACTTAAACTCTCAGCACAGCTTGGCCTACTGTGTATGTGTAGATAATAATGAATTCGTTAAACGAACTGACCGCATTTAGTCAACAATTTTTAAACTGTTAGTAAACATTTGCTTAGTCTAAATAGAATAATTATTATAACATCGTAACGCTGGAATTTTAGTGCAGATTATAGTTTATTTTTGGTAATAATGTGTTTTTATATTGTTTCGTTTTCTTAAAATACAGAGCGCCAAGCGGGCTCTCGATGCAATCCACGAGGTGGCTAAGCAACGAATACCAGAGACAGACATTCAGCGATTCTTCGTTTCAGGAGCATCAAAGGTATTCAGAAACTATGCACTAAGAAAATAAGTGATCAGAATTAAACAAAGAACTGAAAGAGGAAAAACACCTTGGAGTACTAAGTGTTTTGTGGCGTGTCAAATAGTATACCTCCTTGTCTTAAACTACAACTCAGTAGAAGCTTCTTCTTTAGGTACGAAAATGTAATTTGAAATTCTGCATGAGAAAATCATCGTAACGCGACGAATCAATTTTAATGTTTTGTGTGATTTTTTAATGCGAATAATGGTTTTAATTATTACAGAACTGAGTTTAATTTTGTGTGCAAAATCTAAACTTGAATCGTTGTTGATTGTTGTGTCTTTTTACAGTTTGCTTTCGTTTTGGTTAGAAATGTGGGATTGCGGTCGTAGGATATGTTTACAGAGTAGACTACGTAGACTAGAGTTAATTGTTTCTTCAGCAACTTCTACTGGGTATGCGAGAAAGGTCATCTTCTGAATAAATGGGGTTCAAAGCCTCCGGGGCAGACACTGGGAAATTAAGAAACGTGAGAATAACAAAATGACTGTTTAGACTTCAGAGTTATAGCCTTTGTTGCTCGTTTCGACGTTCTTGCTGATGTGACGGTGTCCGTGAAACCGCTCTGTTCATTGAATCATTGTACGATTCAAGTGGATTCGATGCTGATCGATGAAGTCGACTCGTTTGAAAGAGCCATGTCATGCATCCATGTATTGTGTGTGATGAATGCACAATGAACTTCTTCACAGATGACTGTGCATTTCTGTGTCACGCATAGAGAGGTTGGACGACGTGGAGTTTAGCAGCAGTGGATCAACGAGTGGTCGGTATGGCTCCAATGGTCTTCAGCATGATCAACATGGACGAGGTCAGTGAGGGCAAATAACGATTTCAAGTTTTACTATTAAACAGTAGGCCCTATATAAATGGCGCGTAATGCATGGTTGCAATTTGTTTACATTAAACTGCACAAGTCTGTTTTTGCATACATGGCGATAAAAGTTTCTCTCTCTAGTAGCAGACTCGGTTTAGCGCGCACCATGGCCGTGTCCACAATGCGGCGCCACTTTTTCTGTCTTAAGCCTTCTTCCAAGCAGTGTCGAGGGACATGTTAAACCATCAGATCTTTCTTGACGACTCCAGTTCATGTAGACCTGGGTCGACCGCGTGGTCTTTTCTAATCCTCTGGAGGAAGCCTCCAGAGGATGAAGCATCTTCTGCAGATCGTGCAGCGTCTCCGAAGAAGCACAGTCCAAGAAAGGTTAGGCTTAGGTTTGAAAAAGAGAGTTTTGAATGTCCAAACTGCACCTAAACTCTGGAACGAACTTTCCTCTGAATTCCGCATATACTCAGTTCCTCCACCAATACCGCGTCTTTACCGCCACTTACTCACCGTCATCTGCTTCAGGCTCCTCTACTCACCACCTCACAGACTTTCCACTCCAAATGTCATCTCTTCAAGAATTCCTACTGTAATCCAGCCGATCCTCTGTCTTCCAAGCTTTCTCGTCCTCAACGAAACCAACCGTACCAGTTGATCTGCCTCTCTGGTCTCTCTGGCAACCGGACTCAGACCTCCGATGGACATCGAGCTCTGAACAACCCCTCTGATACGACGCAGCGCTCACGAATAAGCTGGTGCCTTGCGCTTAACTTTAGACTGGCGCTTTAGAAAATTGGAATTTACGATTACGATGTAAGAATAAACATGACCAGTTTGGACATTTTAGAAACGGAACTGTATGCAAATATGCGAAAACTACTCAGAATGGACAAACATTGCAAAGAAATTCTTTAGAAGTACTGTATATATTTAACATGGGCCATTTTTCACGTTGCTTATTTAGCGTTGCTATTTCTAGTATACTGTTTTTCTTGTCATCAAATCTGCAGACGGTCATGAAGCATTTCCAGAATATGGACGGCGCATGGTCTTTTGCTCTCGCATCCTACTACAACGAAAATCTCACACAGGAATTTTTCAATGCGAAGACGGACGACGTGTGGTCCGTGGAAGACATGTACTGTAAGCATTTACAAAATTATGTAGGATCAACGAATAACTATGGCCATTTATTTCGAAAACGATTTTCCAATTTTTCGAAGTGCAATGATTTTTTTTATATGAAACTCTCTTTTCCATTTGTGTTTCTTGGGCGACACATAATTTATGTCTTAGGTTAGGCCTACTTTTTAAACCATTTTATCCATTAACAGTTTGTGTTGTTTTGTTATTGTTTCAAACGGAATGTGACTGAAGATTACCGAGAACGCTTTACCCTTCCGATCCTGGAGATCGTCTCCAGTGGAGATGAGTTCTTCCTTGCGGATGACAACTGGAACTGGTGGAACGGAATTCCAGACCCAAAATATCTCCTGTGAGTATCCACAAGTAGACCCTACATGTAATCCGTATAACACTCGTACTACATCAGAATGTGTCCTAGTATGCCAATTTATTATTGTTTACTAGATATTACGCCCATTGTAAAATGGTAGCTTTTTGCTATAAAAAGGTGCAAAGTGATTACTGTCAAATATAATGAATATTGCTAATTGCTCTATATATGATTCATGTAGCTTCTATTACTTCTACTGTGTAGGCTAACTTGCGATAGCAATGATTGAAATATTAATATTCTCATTCCTGATCTGCAACATTTCTGAATATTTCGAGAAATACAGTTGAAAGAGATGTATGACATTTGCAGGATGTTACCGAACGCTGAGCACGGCATGGCCCCTCATTACCTCAAAATTTACGAAACTGCCGTATCTTTCTGGCTGAGTTACCTGGAGGTGAGCAAACAGCAACGTTACACAATCTGTGAAATTTTGCATGTGACATGACTTTATTTAGCACCCAATTCGTATTTTCTGTCCTATAACAAATTGCGAAAACTTTGCTGTCATTTTCCTGACGGATAATCGATTAATATGATTCCTATTACTTTCAGATCCGCATGACTGAATTCTCGCCCTTCAGCTAGCATCATCATCGTCGTCGTCATTATCTTTAAGCTCCTAAATATGTGAATAAAGATTACACATTCTAAATGCAAAACATACTTAGTTTGCTGTAATTGTTGAATACGTATACGTGCTTCGTTGCAACAGCCTTCTATTCCATTCCTAAACTACTTTCGTATCACAGTCTTAGATCTAATTTGTAACACGGTGACCGAATGCTTATAAGAGCGCTCGCCCTGTAACACGGAGTCATGGGCTCCCGGGGCCCTAGGGTTCGAGCCTCCACTGAGTTGGTTATTCCTACTGTGTATGGATCTTGAGCAAGTCCTTCACTCAAAATTTCTCATCGCTATCGATGTTCCGTCACATAGCTTGCGCGCGCTTCTGAACTTTGGAAGGATATGGCAATATGTCAAATATCAAATGCAGTCGTGTTCTGTTGTATCAAATACAGTTGTATTGTATTGCCCGTATTGTATCTATGGTTCCGATTGTCTCAGAATCAGACAAGCTAGATGAACACGAAAATATCTCAGAGAAATAGTAATAATGATAAATCTGCATCGTTTGTCAATATTGTAGGAAATCCCGTATCCAAGTGTAACTTGGGAAATGTCACAGGTTGGCTTTTAAACCGTTTTAATCTTCATTACAATTACGGTGTTTATCAAACGCAGGCATTTAATTTTTCGCAAAACGTACTGCAATTCACCTATGACATATTCTATACACAAGTCGCTATGCTTTGCAATGGCAGATTACTCAAGTGATATGTAGCTGGCAATTACAAGACAATAATCGTAATCGACCACGTTTAGTAGGCCTATACGGGTACTTGGAATACGCGGCCGCCTGAGCTAACTCAGTCCGATATTCCTTTGGGATATGATCTATCTGTATACGACTACTTACGCAACATGGAATGCAAGTCCATCTTTTGGAGCCGTCAGCGTCTAATTAACAAGATCAGTTGAGTTTTAAAGAGATTAAGCCGGAGTTTGTTTGACGATATCCAGGCCAAGGGCACCTCAGACATCTTAAAGATTTCACAGTCAGGGGTTGGTTATTTCATGACGAATCTAATAGGTTTTGCTTTTTTCTTACCTCTCTTTTTTGTTTCTGCTCTACCATTGTTGGTGAATTAAAGGCTGATTAATTATCCAGAGTTCTATTGTAGTATGAAGGCGGTGGATCGATTGTTCTGTCTTCGAATCCTCCCCCAATCTCCATTACAGCCTACACTGCCCAAACACTCGGTAACGATACAAGGTAAATATTCCATATTAAATCCATCAACTCGACGATTTAAGTTGCGCATCCTCGCCATGTTCAATTAAGCTGTTATTCTTATGAAGCATTCGGTAACCACCGAACTATTCATTTATTACTATATTTATTTATCTTGTCTTAAATCGGAAAATATAAATAAAATGCTGTTTCGAGGATATTTCTTCTACGCAAATGTTCTCTGTTCATTCAGGCGTGACTTTCGTCTCGCTTCGCTGAGTGAAAATGATGAACCACAGCTCCATCCAGTCTGGTGGAGAGAAACTCTGGAAGTGGTTGACTTGGTGAGTTTTTGCAACAAATATTGATGTGCATAATATGAGGTTACCAATGCATAGTGAGTAAACAAGATTCTATAATCCCCACAGATCAAGTTAACTTATACTAAAGTGAATTGATTGATAGGCTACGGAGTGCCAGGGTACAGGTAAATTATAAACCAGCTGACAGAAGGACCAGAAAGCTTAAACCAGTATTCGAGGCAGGTAATCGACCATCCCAAAACGGCAGAAAAACTTGGTTAAATGAACGAAGTTTCCTTTCTAGTAACGGAGGATGCAGAAAACCATTTATGACGGAATAAACCTTGGCAGTATTGGCAGAATGATCAAGCAAATACGATTCCGTAGCATACATATTTTCGACAGCGTAAGAGTTAGACCGGGTTATAATGAGATCAAGTGTATGACCCAAGTTATGAGTTGGAGAGATGTGCTCTTTAGGATCAAAGGAATTTAGCAGATAAAAGAACTGTGAAGCAGTGTTCAGTGTATCCTCGCGCATATTTAAGTCACCTGTTGTTATAAGTTCAGAAGGAGAAGAGATCAGGGATTAAAGCAGTGACTGAAATTCTGTGAAAAAGTCAGAAAATGAAAAGGAGGGAGCCCCAGGGAGGACGATACACTCTGAAACAGAGGGGCTGGTTTCCAGATCAAGGGTAGGGATGAGGAATTCAAATGACTTTGGGGTTAGAATAGGTTTACAGAAGTGAGCAAGTGTTAGGTGGAGTTAATGAAGGAAACCAACTCCACCGCCCAGTTCATCCCACCTAGGTTCGTGTATAAGAAAAAGCACTGCCTGCAATGAGGGAGGTGTTATGTCCAAAAAAGGAAGGCGTGTTAGCCATGTTGAAGCCACAGGTTTTGTAGCATAGTTCATGTTAATATAGCCACACAGAGCGCCGGTAAAGTTCCATTTCGAAGGCACCGAATAAGCGATGCTATGGTGACTCGGTTTAATGAAAGTTCACTTGTTAAGATCAAGTTTGTTCGGTGTAGAAATAATTCGCATAAAATTCGCATATGAACTTTTGAACTTTTCAGCACCTTTGCTGCTTCGATATTTTTTCTGTCTTTGTGGTGACAAAATTTAAATTATCATGGTTCTGTTGTGTTGCAGGGTAACGGAAACTACAGCGTAGACGCCCAAGTGGTTGACGGTGAATATGTCGGATTCTTTCTCTCGGTCAGTATTGCATTGCGTAATTCTTTTCATGCCAAAATCAAAATGTTGCTAACTTAAATATAAAATATAAAATTATTAATAAAGAACAGTGTGTCTACGCGTGACTAGGACAATGACTATCGTAAAGATGAGCATAATGTTACCGGAAATAAGTTAGTTACTGTACGTTCTGTGGTAACCAATCAGGTTTTAAGCTACAAGCCTCACAATTTTGCGAACTTTCATGTTAACCAAGTGCAGCATCTGCTCGAAAGTTCGGAAAAATGTCCCATCTGGAAGAATCGTCATTGCTCCCTTTTGGCTACAACTTCTCCGTTTTAATTCTATGCGCAAGATGATACCAGCCTAATTCATCGCTTTTTCTATATATACTAAATGGACCAGGAACCAGGCGTCTAAAAATTTTATTATATCGATAGATGATAAGCGGCAACAGTGATAGTCTTCAGAGCAGTGAGAGTTATGGTAACTGTAACTATTAGCAGCAGCTCTGTTTTAGACTGTAAGCTTGAGTATGCTTTGCAGAAAGAGTAACTGTTGCTTTATCTAATACTATGTTATTATATACTGAATTTCGTTTTCCGTGCAGGGAACGTGGGAAGGTCCGACGGGGTACCGAATGATCTTCACCTCGCAGGTGAACATCATCCCAGACACGCGTCCGCATGAGCCATGCACGGATTCACAATCCTGCTGGAGTGTTCTCGTCTAACCGGAAGCACTGTTCGCTAATGACTATTTAATCTGAAAAACAGTTCCTGGGTTAAAAGGTGTTATAGTGGACGATACGAATAAAAGCCGTTGGTTGTCAAATGAGCTTTTTCCTCTTTGCCCTTATAAACATGACGCTGTACGATGTACACAACATAGGTCTATATGAACCAGTAGGAGATTTAGCAGAGCCCAAAATTTAATCCGAATGGCGTCATTGGAAGTGGAAACCTGCCGAAGGGCAGAGAACTTAGAGAAAAGAAGAAGAAAATTTAATCCACCTCGTTCAATGTGTTATGACTGTTATCAGCTATACCGTGTACCTAAGACGCTAAAACTCTTGTCAAAACTGCTATAGACCTACCTGAGAATTCTAATTACTGTAGTGACTGTGATTTGAATGATAGCGTTTGAAAGCCCGTTCTCACCGAGAGATCGAATGTTAATATAAAAAAACAACGAATTCGTACATATCCTGTAAATAAGCTGTGGTCCAGCAGATGATTTATTTCAAGAGTGTAAACTAATAACATAATTATAGCGAGTTTCTCAAGTGAAATAAATATTCGAGAGCTAGATGACTCCTAATCTCCTGTGCTTAAACCCGGCTAAAACTGAATTCATTCTCACAGGCCTGAGTGATCAACTTAGGAAAATCCCAGATCCCTCTATTTCCCTCAACACATTCACCGCCAATTCTCCTGTCCGCAACCTAGGTGTGATCTTTGAATAAAACCTCAGCTTGTCCGATCGCATCGCCCATCTGACCCGCTCTTGCTTCATGCATATCCGTGACCTTAGCAGAATCCGCCCCATGCTCGACTTCAAAACTGCTTCTACAATCGCTACATCCATAGTTCACTC
>OY744614.1:31577721-31618500 GCA_963556255.1 Allolobophora icterica
AGAAAAATGTACATTTACAGTACCGCCGCCTCTAGAGAATTGGTTTTAGCTTCAGTAACGCTTTGGTACCGCTTGATTAGAGCTACTTTAGCGCGTCACGTCGAGAGGGATTGACGCTTTCTTGAGCTGGAAACGGTCTCTAGATGAGCTCGATTCTCTCTTCAATGGAGATGGGCTAATGACATGGGCGGAGCTAACACGCCACAGGGAACGGGTCGTTAGCGATTTAAGATTATCATTAAGTCTGCAGTACTTACTCTCATTAAGTCGCCCTGTATGGTCATCCAACCTTAGGCTCATCAGCTTGCGAGGTACATGTACATGTAGGCCTACATGAAATTATTGTCCTAATAATAGTGTAACGACGGTCTAACTCTCGTTACTAGAATTATCTAGCGGCAGTTTGTATTGCCCTGTGTCCATTGATAGTACGGTTTGATTATATAGCGCCTAAGTCGTATTGCCGTTTCAACTAGCTTCGCGTCTGTTATTCGCGCGCTTTGCCTACGTCACATAATAGGTTGCTAAGGGGTGAACCGCTCGACGGCCGAGGGTAGCTTCAAAGGGAGACCGCCGCACAGACCTAGCGATACAGAGAGACAGAGTCGACGGGTAAAACGCGCATAGATGTAGGTTCTAAGGAATTTCGATATGCCGCCTTAGCGATAGTTAGACGGACAACCGCGCGACGGCGTAGGCCAGGCAGACGGTTGAGGCGGATCAAAGGATTATACCGTCTTTGCGGGTGAGCCCAGACGCGCAGAAATTGGAGGGGGGTTTGACTTCAAACGGGAGCGCAGTTCATGTGAGTGCGATTTCGTGAGCGGTCTCTTTCAAGTCGAATTTGAGAATCTAAAAATAACTCGGTGACATCCGTCCAAATTGCGGAGGGGTTGAGGCCCTTAGCAACGGCTTTACTATATAAGATTTCGGTCTGAATTTCTCAAAAACACTTGTATTTCGACTGCCAAGAAGAAGGTCGTTAGGTTGCGTGTGTGTTTGGCACGCAGAATTTCTTGATATTCGGCGTTTGAACGCCTTGGAGAAGCGTGTATGGCACGCTAGATTTCGCCGATGTGGTCGGCTGGTGTTTGAAATATCAATTGGAATATATTATCAAATTGAGCGAATTTGATGTGCGCCTTTTCTGGAGTCGGATATATCGTGTTTTCAATTTATTTCTGAGCGGAAATTCTGGAATATATTTCGTCTTCTCTGTGGATATAAACATAAATTCGATAATTCGGCAATTTGTGGAAATACGTGATTTACACGTATTGGCAAAGGAGATAAGTTCTCACATATTGGAGATATTTGGAGTATAAATATCTTATCGATTCACGGAGATAAGTTCTCACATATTGGAAGTGTTTGGAGTATAAATATCTTGTCGATCGACGGTAGGCCGAGAAATTGAATTGTTCTTCCGGCCTTGTAATTCGTTGGCCGGTGATCTTTATTTCAGCCGGGGAAACTCTTAGTATAAATTCCCTTTTACTCCAAGTCAATAGAAGGCTATAATATTAGCTTGTTTCTGATAAGTAAGATAACCATTATAACTTGTCTAGAATAATTATATTGCTAGATTATAAGTAAGATAGCCATTACAACTTGTATAAAACTGTTGTATGGTTAGATTGTAAGTAAGATAAGGATTAAGACTCGCATAGATTAGCTTGTATCTCTAACTTGACTATAAGTGTTTAAAACTATAAGTAAGATAGTAGGCTCAATGTGTTAAACTTAGACATAAGATTATAAATAATACAATTGAACCTTTTTAGTTTGCCAGTACGATAGTACTTATTATTTTCGATTAATAATAAACTTATAAAACTTGTACCAAATTGGTTAAGATGGAAATCACAGATGCAGAAAGATCTGTATCGCGCCAATCGGGTTCGAGTTCTGTAGTAGTAGAACAAGCTCTGGAAAGAATGAGTGTGATCCAGGAGCAAGCCTCCGAACGACAGAGTGCTGCAATGGAAAGGCAGAGTATCATATTGGAAAGTTTGGGTGTTGCTCAGGAGCATGCCTCTGAACGACAGAGTGTCGCAATGGACAGACAGAGTGCTATCTTAGAGTTACTTGTATCGCGTTTAGAGCGCCTCGAGCCAATGTCTAATAATAGTAAATTCGCTGTGGAGTCACAAGCGAACCCTGGTTCCAGCAATGTTGCTGGGGCTGTTGCCCATCCGGCAACCGCGCCTATCCACTCGACCATCAGCCTGGTAAATAAGTATGATAATACACAGTTGAGACACGCCTCTGATCTCAGCCTAGCCAATTACATGGATAGTTCTGACTGGCCTACATTTCGGGCTCCACAGCGATGCGTCGGGTCGTCTTTAGAGTTTGCATGTGCGACAATAGGTCCAAGAAGTGACGTGAAACTTGACGAATACGCAGGCGCGACAATATTTTAGCTAGTGTGGTTGATAGTAATGTACAGTAGTATACAGGTAGCTGCTTTACTGCGTACATGTAGTTTGAGAACCTGCGCGAGTGCAAGTGATAGTTTCATAAACTATTTGAGGAGAAAATTAGGAGAACTGATCATAGCATAAACTATTGACATGTCTGGATTAACGCCTTTCTCTGTGGATGAAGGGTATCTTATTATACGACTAAATCTGGCTGGGGAAAAGTGTAATTTAATAGCCAGCTAGGTAAACAGTCACCGAACTGCTCCACCCTCCCTCTCTCTCCCCCTCAACTTCAATATCTCTCCGTTTGTCTTTTTCTCTTTTTGTGTCTCTGTTTCTCTATGTCTGTCTGTCTGTCTGTCTCTGTCTATGTATCTGTCTCTGTCTGTCTCTGTCTCTGTCTGTCTCTGTCTCTGTCTGTCTCTGTCTCTGTCTCTGTCTGTCTGTCTGTCTGTCTGTCTGTCTGTCTGTCTGTCTGTCTGTCTGTCTCTCTCTCTCTCTCTCTCTCTCTCTCTCTCTCTCTCTCTCTCTCTCTCTCGTTCTCTCTCTCTCTCTCTCTCTCTCTCTCTCTCTCTCTCTCTCAGGTGTCTGTTTCTCCTTCTAAAGACCACGTGAAAAGCCAACCTCCAGCTACCCCACCGGGGATTTCTGGTTCGGTAATATAATCTTCTCGGCCATAAAGAATTCAATTTGATTTCTGTAACTTCTTTATGATCAGTATTAGGGAGGAAAACAGAGCACCTCTCTCCGTCTCTCCTTCTCTCTTTCCTTCACGCTCTCAACCCTTAAGGGGCCAACGCAGAACCGTTAAACAATTATCGCAGATATTATCACCTTAATGACTCCACGGTGACGACAGATAACGATCCTTAGACCTGTCTTTGAATGCCGGCCCATGTGTCTTACATGTATGTACATGCATATATGACTATACATGGGTAAAATAATCTCCGCCTTTCCTCTCTCTCCCCTCTACTTCAATCTCTTTCCTTTTGCCTCTGTCTCTGTCTGTGTGTGTCTCTCTGTGCCTCTATGTCTGTTTGTTTGTCTGTCTTTCTGTTCTCTCTCAAGTATCTGTCTCTCCGTCTAAATATCACGGAAAAAAGCCAACCTCCAGCTACCCCACCGGGGATTTCTGGTTGGGTAGCCGTCCGACAACTTACATGTACCTGTCTCTCCTTCCTCCCACTCTCCTTCACGTCTCACCCACTCCCCCACTAGGGCAGTCTTGTTGTCCTCGAGACCAAGGTCTTGGTCTCGAGTGCACTCGAGTTCGTTTTTAAAAGTCTTGGTCTTGGTCTTGGTCTTGAGACCAAAGGTCTTGGTCTTGGTCTTGAGGTTCAAGGTCTTGGTCTTGGTCTTGGTCTTGAGGTTCAAAGTCTTGGTCTTGGTTTTGCAGACCAAGACCAAGATTTTGTCAATATGAACAGTCATTAATTTTAACAAACGGCAAGAATTTTAAAAATGTATCCAATAATTACTCATACAGTTATTGCTTTAGTATTTACATGGTGTGAATGAGGCTTCACTGTTGTTTTGGACAATTATTTTGACTTCCGGTTATTTACCATGGAATGATTTCAAACAGACTCACGATTAATTTGTACATGCATTTACATCCGGTTCTTGAAAAGCTGCTTTGTGTGCTAGTGATTTCAGCACTTGTAGACCCTGTTTTTCACATGGAAGAATTTTTATGAGGCCCCACAGGTCACGTCTTGGTCAGAAAATTCTGAGCAAATTGGTTTTTATAAAATTCAACAGGCATTTGGAATAACATTTCGCATGAAGGACTTTTGTAAATACGAATTTGGAATTCTCTGCAGTCTCCATTTAGAGTTGTTTTGCTTGAATAAAAGAAAAAACTCATGTTTTCATTAAAATAGTGAGTGTTTCGACTTGACAATTTTTATTAAGGAATAGAAGTCTGGATACGACTGTGATTTCTTGGGGTCTTGGTCTCGGTCTTGGTCTTGAGGTTCAAGGACTTGGTCTTGGTCTTGAGGTTCAAGGACTTGGTCTTGGTCTTGGTCTCGAGGTTCAAGGTCTTGGTCTTGGTCTTGGTCTTGAGGTTCAAGGTCTTGGTCTTGAGGTTTAAGGTCTTAACAACAAGACTGCACTAGGGACCAACGGAATGGAGAACCATTAGACAATTTTCGCAGATAATATCATATCGGTGATAAAGAAGTTACACAAACCAAATCAAACATTCGTTTTCAATTTGATTACTGTAACTTCTTTATGGCCTGTCGATCGGGATGATGTGATCCCTAGACAAGGAAGAGAACACGGGAGGAAAACAGAGGACCTCATTCTGCCGAGCGCCAGCCAGGCTGACAACAGCAACACATTGCAATCTCTTGAAATGCAGGCTGTCATACTTTCATATGGCAAATTAACGTATCAAGAGCAAATCGCTGTTCAGTTATCGGCACCAGCATCAGCTGCACCAGCATTACCTTCACGAAGACCCACAGCAGCTGCACCAACATTTGATGTACCAATACCTGCTGGACAAACAGAGGCTGCACCTAATTCGTTCAATATCAGCGGCATCGATTTTCTCGCACCTGGCACCCCATGGCAGTTGCCCCAATCCCTCGGTTGCAGTCGACACTCATTGGTCCTAATGATCCGTTACTGGATCTACCAAATCTCATAGATGAATGGTAGTCACCAATAATTGATCCACGACATCCTTTATTGAACTGGACTTCCTGTGAAACGCAGTTTTGCCCACATAAGCCACACTGCTACGATAATCTACGAACACGAAATAAAAATACAAGAGTTTGAAATTGCTCAAATGAAACGGCAACAATCTGAGGCAATAAAGCGCATTGAAGTTCTGGAAACGGTGGAAACGGTCTCAAACTATGCGGCAACGTACGTCTTTGCAGAGATCTACTGTGAGTCGTCGGCCACAAGAAAGATTTAATAATAAGGATCTGCTGAGGGTGAAAGCGTCGTTGTTCGTAGTCGGACGACCGCTTACATCAGACATATATGCAAGGAGCTCGTTTCCGATTTCTACGAAAACGAACCGACTCTCAACTATAGCGTAGACACTCTTAGGGCAATAAACGAGAGTATACGTTGCTGTGATGCCCCAATTTTGAGCAAGTGTGCAGTTTTGGAACTTTTTAGTCTAGGGGATTTGGCAGGTCGTAACTGAACAGGAAGATCTTCCACGGGAAGCGAAGACAAGCACACGCTCGACAAAATAGAACTGAAGTTCATTCAAATTTATCCACAGCGCAGCATTTGCGCCAGAACAAATGTGTAGAGAAGATCAACTCTGAATTACGTTATTATGTTCGGAACAAGTCTGAAGAAACATGTCTGGCTCGATGTAGGATTGTGTTTTTATTAATTGATTTTGTTGCAGATACACGTCTGGATTTAATCAAACCAAATTATTGGTATTATCATTGGTATTTCTTAGGAAACCCCAATCCGCCATTTTGAAATTCATTTTTGGAAGTGTTCCCCTGGACCGATTTTGTCCGATTTTGGATATGTTATTCAGCAATTTTATCTGAGCAGGAAACCGTTTAAAACGCTTCTGAAGCAATTTTTCCCAGGTCCAACTGTAAATTACCTGGACTATATATAGGCTACGCATAGATGTCGGTTCTGGGGGGAATGCGAAACAGATGCTTGGTCATTCATTGCCTCATTACATTTAATTATGGCTGTGGATGGAACCCTTATCTCCTCGGCCGCTGGTGCCTATCTGTTCGTCAGGTTCTCGCTCTAGTCTTACGAGGGAGGGGGCCCAGGTGGTGTTAGTCCGGAGGTATTATGTATACACAATTATACATTCAGTATAGACCGAACAAAGTCAGACACTCGCTTAAACTATCGGGCGATCAATCGGTGACCAGCGCCCGGTCAGTGCATCATTATACAATATACATGTAGCTGAGTTGGCTAGGGACGCAGGTGAGCCTTACAGTGGGCATATCGGGGAGGTCAAGCCGAGAAGTGATATTGTGTATCATCCATCCAAAGTCGACGTGCATGCTTCTGCTGTAGACCTATACTGTCTGACGTAGCCTACAGTACGATGGCAAGATCTTTCCACTGGAGAAACCTTGGTACGATGGTAACAGCCACCGAACGAGGACCCCCCCTCACTCCCTATAGAGGGCTGTCGAAGAGCCGGCCGGCCGGCCGGCCCGAATCCTTGGGGCAAGGATGTCGCATCTACTGTGATTAGTTCAAGGAAACGGGAGGGGATTTGATAAGATGTCCCGAGCACCAAGGCTATAGGGGAGACTGATTATGTACTGCTATCGCCTCAGAATTGCCCTCTGTTTCATCACCTCATATATACAATTATACATGTATATATATTTATATATATATGCATATGTATTTATTCGTATGGCGATGTTTGATCCTGAAAGGTACTGGACTGTATATATATATAATTATATATATATACGATTTTCATAGATGGAGATATAATATATAAAATATATATATATATATATACATATATAAAATCTTCAGAAGAGATACACACAAACACAAACACAAACACACACACACAAACACACACACACACACACACACACACACACACACATATGCCAACTGATGAAGAGAATCTAATGGCGGACAAATGGTTATTACTATCGTTTTTGCTGACTTCGGATTCAGACCTATAGGATGGAGGTTACTCTGGATGGATTCGGAGTGTAGCAGAATACAGAAGAACGAGGGAAGAATGGGGAAATGAAGGCAATGTACGCAGGAAGAAGGAGTTATCAACTATTCGAGCGAAGAAGGTTTGACGGAGGTCCTGTTCAGCTAGGTGGAAGAGCCTTTCATCCAGTTTAAGAGATGTAGAAAAAAAATGGGGGGGTAGACTTTGATCCATGTGGAGTTGGGGTGTGCAGTGAAGACTTAACTATGGAGTCCTAAGAAAGACTGGGGGTTGAACCCCCAACCCCCGACAATTCTCACCTTGTGCTCTCATCAGTCACACAAATAATATCATTTTAAAGCACAAAAGAGGCCGAGAAAAGTTTCGACTTAACGACATTAAGTCGACGCTACTCATAGAAGTCCACGCGAAACGATGTCCAGTGGCGGCGCCAGGATTGCAGGTTTGAAGGGGCTAGAGCCCTACGCTGAATATTTAATCGCGCGTGAGCGCGAAAAATTTTTTGATTTTTTTTTTGTGCACGAAAAATGCGTTTAAAAAGCAAGGAGCAAGCACTTTGTAACGGCATGTAGATTATGCATTTTCATAAAATTGTATAATTATATTCAAACTAATTCAAATCTAAATTTAACTGATTTATTTTATCTCTTTTTTTTGTGCACGAAAAATGCGTTTAAAAAGCAAGGGCAAGCACTTTGTAACGGCATGTAGATAATGCATTTTCATAAAATTGTATAATTATATTCAAACTAATTCAAATCTAAATTTAACTGATTTTTATTAGTTAGTTACTTATTGCGAAACAATATAAACAGAATTATATGTAAAAAACTCATCAATTTTTGTTAGTTGCTGGTGGCAACGTGTTGACGTGTCAGCTGCCTGGTCTCAGTTATCAAGTTTCCACTTGGCAGTTATTTAACAAAAGTAGCAATAAAAAAGTTTCTTTAAACATCGGGCGACAACTGTATACTGTGTCCCCCTCACTGTTAAAGGTGGACCCCTCCCCCACTATCGCCGCCCCTGAATAAATCATCAAAATAATCGAGTTTTAGTGACTGCAGTGACTGTACGATATAATCCTGCAGATGCTTTACTACACCTGTGATCTAAATCAACTCGCAACACGTTCATATATTCGCGAGTTCAACGTAGGCTATATTATTACTCCTATAGATGTACTCAATTGAAGTGTGTGCCACACACTGACTGGACTGGACAGGTCAGAGATAGGCAAGTGTGGCAAGCAGAGCGATGACACGCACACGCACCTACACACACACCTACACACACATCTACACAAACACATACACAAACACACACACGTGCTGGTTGCAGCGGAGAACTCTGCCAGTCTAGGCCGCCGTGTCATTAAAGAAGCAAACTCACGGTCCTCATCCACGGGTCCCCCTCCCAAACTGTTTGGCCGGTAGATCACGTAAGCCGTTGGCCCGTTGGTCGTAGGCTCGTACAGCAGACGAGATAATGTAGATATCACGGACTGCACGGCAGTGGAGACGAGCTGCTGTGCAGTATGTGTTCTGTTGTACGAGTCGTTGGCTACTGTTATGGAAACATAAGAGGATTTCGATCCCATGTGGAACAAAAAGGCGTTAACCGATAATGGCTTAATGTAGGCTGTATTATCACACGGGACAAAAGAGATATCATGAAAAAATGCAAACCTTTACTTTCGGCCAAAATATGTTAACCCCCACTTTTGAAGTTCGATGAAGGTCGTTCTCCAAACCCCACCTTTGGTAGACGCCTCTGGTTGTAGCCATAAATTTTGTAAGGCTCCTTTCGCAGTCGTGCCATCCAACGTGTGTCTGGCTATTTAGTTTTGTAAATGTATGAAATGTTTGTAGTAATAAAGGACCTCTCTCTTTCTGTCTGTCTAATGCCAATTACAAAATATTTTTTTACACTTTAATGAAATCCCATATCCTGCAATTCAATAATTGTTAAATTCCAACTACCCATTCTTGTAATTGAGTTGTAAAAATTAAAATAAGTAAAAACTTCGGTATAGCTTGACAATTTCCTTATTTTGTTCAGACGTAGGCATATATAAAATATTATATATAAATTTATAAATAATATATACATATTTATTAGGGTGGTCCACGTGCATATGGTAAAATTTCAAAGTGTCCAGAAACTCTCTCCACAAGGCTGCCCTTATTTCACTATGCATACAGAAGAACCATGCCAAAAACTGAGTCAATCTGAGTAGTTTTAGGGGTCGCTATGATTTCAACAATTTTCTGATACATGCATTTCGGATGAAATTTTGTTCATATAATGTTCTGAATTTTTTTCAAATGACTAGAACAATAAGAACACGTAAATGTTGCATTGTGAAGGCACTACCAGTGGTTGCTGGCGCCTTAGACAGGGTCAACCTTCCAGATCGTGGAGCTATGTTTGTGGTTGCATCGATGCAAAGGGCCTAGTATTTGAAACCACATTGTCCAATACATGTAACTATCCATTGGGGAGCTTGTGTTCTCATTGAAGAAGCAGTGGGTCATGAGCTCATGCAGATTGGGTGCCGCCATCATGTTATGGAGGTCGTTCTCAGTGCTCAGTGTCTTCACAGCTCTGTTTGGCACAACTAGGGGACCCGAGGTTGGCCTATTCAAGAGCTTCCGGAAGAAATGGTCATACACACAACAAGTGAGCTACAAACCAGCAAAAGATGGGCTCTTTGGTGATGATATGCACAGGAGGTCATATCATTTTTAACAACTCCCATGAACCTCCAACAGCCCAGAAAGGATTACCTTAAGCTTCTTCTATTGTGACTCATCTTCCTTGCGGGAACTGTGAAGGCCATCAAGTTCCGAGCTCCAGGAGCAATGCACCATGCTCACTGGATGGTGAAGGCCATCTACATGTATGTTCTGAATATGGTACTCCTCCAAGACCAGCTGACGCTGACGGCCCAAGAGAAAAGTATACTGACAGAGCTTCCCTGTTTGCTGCATGGCCGTTTCTGGCATGAAGCTCCACTGGCAACGAATGCTGCAAGGAATGATGCCAAGATGCTTAACCTGCTCAAGATGTATCAATGCCGCTTCCACAGCATTGTCTCGTCGTCTTTGGTACCTTTCTGAACACCTCATAGCACTGGCACTGTTCGACAGTCGGGTTGACCCAAATGTCAAGAGGGCCATGGTAGCCAACCTCCAGCTTTCAAGACTCCATCGGCTCTGTGGAGGGTGAATGCCACCAGAGTCACTGACTTTTTTAGACTGGAGAACTTTGTGACCAAGCAAACCATGCACCTCTTCAAGTTGCTGAGCATCACAGGGAAGGAGGAGGCTGAGATTTTTCTTTGAAAGGACCCAGAAGAATGGGTAAATGACGAGTCCTACAAGAAGTTGAAAGCAAGAGTCCAAACCACGAAGGTGGTTAATGACAGAGCTGAATGTGGCATTGCGCTCATCCAGAAATACAATGAAACGATCTCAAACGATGAAGATCAGAAGCAGTTCTTGCTCCAGTTTGTCCAATGCCAACGCCAGATGTCCCCTACCCCATTCAAAGCAGCCATGACAGTTGATGATCACTAAAAGGAAAACATTGTAAACTGTTGCTATGCATAGTTGCATACACATTTTGACTATATCCTTCAGACATTTTCAAGACTAATGCTTGTTACTGTTGACATTTTTAGATACCAGTTAACAGTTTTTCAATTGTTTTCTTATTGTTCACTTCCTGTTACTGACTGTCAAAAAAATAAAAATGAAACATGGATGTATTTGTCAAAAATAACTCGTTATTTGCTGTTTTTCGCTATTAGTCTGTTGACATTTTTAGATACCTGCAGTTAACAGTTTTTCAATTGTTTTCTTATTGTTCACTTCCTGTTACTGACTGTCAAAAAAATAAAAATGAAACATGGATGTATTTGTCAAAAATAACTCGTTATTTGCTGTTTTTCGCTATTTATCCAAAAAGTGATAATTCATAGCGACCCCTAAATATTCTCAGATTAACTTCAAAATTTGTCAAAAAATTCATAATACTACATGTAACAGGGGCAGCCTTGTGGAGAAACAAATTTCTTAATTTTACTTTTTTGGACCACTCTAATATTTATAAATAATATATATATAAATTTATAAATAATATAAATATATATAAATTTATAAATAATATATATATATAAATTTATAAACTGGTCTTGGTCTTCTTGTATTGGTCTTATGTGCGTGGCCACCGACAATTATTGGTTTACTAAATTCAGAGAGAGAGAGACAGACAGACAGACAGACAGACAGACAGAGACAGAGAGATGGAGAGAGAGATGTGGAGAGAGTGTGGGGAGAGCGGGACGAAGGAAGCATATAGTGCAGAGGCCAGCTACCTCGAGCGCAGGTCTTCTGGCCTTAAAACTTGCTATACAAGGTCATGTGTCAAGCGGGAGCCAAGCCTTGAAGCTCATACACTGCGATGGCCTGTACAACCCTAACTGGATGATGGATGAGTGCTAGGCTAGTCATCTATATCAGAGGGGCCAATACACAGTGGGCTAGCTAGCTACGTTTCTGACGCATCATTTCTTTGAGAATAATTGGGGAAATTCTTGTGCTATGGAGCCTGCTATTTATAAGTGGGCATTCAAAGTTTCAGAGATTTCTCGCTTTTGCTTTTGGGGGGGCTGAACCACATTTTGGGGGGCTAAGCACCCCCTAGCGCACCCCTGGCGCCGCCACTGACGATGTCTCTTGTCATACAGCGGCAGTTCCGCTGCACATATGCCCATCTGTCCGTTTCTCTTTCTGCTTGTCTGTCTGTACATATGTGTGTATGTTTGTATACGGTATGCGTTTATGCCGGCGCGTATATAAAAAATGTATACATATATTTGTGTAAGTATATATTATGTATTTTAGTATGCATGTATTTGCATGTAGGCCTATGTTCGCATGCATTAAATGTGTATGCATATATATGTATGTAGGTATGTAGGCCTATGAATGCATGTCAGTACTATATAATTAGCCTAGGACAATACAACCTAACATAGCAATACAAACAATGCAACCCAATGAAATATAATACAACATATGCAACTGAAGGCAATATAATGCATTAGAATCCAATTCAACACAAGCCCCAGACCAATACCAGACATTCAAACCAATGCTACCCATCGAGCAGGGAAATAACTTTGGTCAAAAAGTGGGGGGGGGCTAATTTCTTACATGTACGAAGCAAGGCGGAGACTGCGATCTCTGGGAAGGCACAATGATAAAAATATTGATTGGCTTTGTTCAATAAGTGGGGGTACGGTACCCCCAGTCCAAAAAGTGGGGGTACGGGAAGTCGGGAACCCCTTGTACCCCCACAAATTAAGCCTATGCCAGCGAGACACACCTCATTGCAATACATTCCAATACGATACGAGCCAATATTATTAGACCAATACCAGACATTCAAACCAATGCTACCCATCGAGCAGGGAAATAACTTTGGTCAAAAAGTGGGGGGGACCAATTTCTTACATGCACGAAGCAAGGCGGAGACTGCAATCTCTGGGAAGGCACAATGATAAAAATATTGATTGGCTTTGTTCAATAAGTGGGGGTACGGTACCCCCAGTCCAAAAAGTGGGGGTACGGGAACCCCTCGTACCCCCACAAATTAAGCCTATGCCAGCGAGACACACCTCAATGCAATACATTCCAATACGATACGAGCCAATATTATTAGAACCTTTTACCGTATAATGCAATACAAACAACCCAATGTAACAATACAACCCAGCAGAATGCAACTTACGCATGCCAAGGCTATTCCCTAAAAAAACTTGTAGAAAGTTCAACGCAGAAAGGAGATCAGCTGGAACAGATTCGTCTTAATGTAAGGTCAGACTGACATTGTCTACATGTCCGAAGTGCAACCAAGAACATACATCCGTTGCCAATTGCATGTAGTTTTCCCTAGCCGAATGACGACTTGAAAATCACTGGACGATCATAGACAATGAATTGGCTCTAGAGCCGTGCTGTCCATCACTGATTTTAAATGGCCCGCCCGAGCTGAAGACCAACCGCAAATAAAAATTGCAAGCACGATTCAAAGCCAAATATTTTAATAAAAACGTCCTTAGACGCTTATTTATAATTATTCTTTTTGACGCTGAGCTATTATAAGCATGCCATACATGCTATTATTCACTGATTAATGCATAATTATTGCCATAAGAAACGACTCATGAGATACAGTAGACATACAGTGTAGGCCTATCTTAATTTCTTATTTAAAGACAGTTACGGTATAGCGCGAACTACCAGAGATCATCTGCCTCTCGAGACCGGCCAGTAATAATTAATTAAGCCACCCTGCTGATAACGGCAGAGCCCCCGGAGCAGTCACCGTCATTAACGATCCAACTAATGATCTGTGGGCGGAGTCTCGACAGCGCCATTTTAGCGTTGTAGTGGCAACAATCAAGCACGAGACTAAGCTTCACGGAGCTCGATTCGCGCTAGATTTGGGCGCTTCTCATGCGCAGCTCAAGCTCTGTAGAGAATTTTCTAGAGCCGGCGGTACTGTACCTTTCATTTACGACCTCTCGTATGGGAATAGAACACCACAGAGGAAAAGAACAGCCATCTTGGCAACGGGCAGGGGTGTCTACACCATAGAAACCTTGGAGCAAATGCTCCATCCAAAAATAGGGGGAGATCTGTCCGTGCGTGTGCCACCATTTTAGGGGGAAGGAAGATGATGGGGAAGAAGAGGGGGAAAGGGAAGTTGCTCCAATGACTTAGGGGGGATAGACGCCCCTGGCCACGGGCATGAACAGCATATCTTAATACGTCTAATGTAGTACCTTGATGAATTACCCAAGAATAGTTCCTTCCTTCAGTTGGCTGAATTAAGTGTATACTGTCTACAGTTGCATGATGGGCACGGTTGCCGAATGAAAAGAGTGCCTGACCTGTAACGCAGAGAGCACGGGTTCAATCCTCCACTCAGATGGTCACTGTGTAAGGACCTTGAGCAAGTTCTTCGTGAACGATTTCTCAGCGCCTTCTATGTTCTTTCACATGATCGTGTGTGCACTTCTGAACTTTGGAAGAAGGGCAATATCAATTTCAGTTGTACTCTACCGTATTGTTGCCTTGTCTTTTGTCTTAGAAAACTTCAGTTCGTGGCCGATTTGGTGGCATATTATGGGAGTGGCGATTCCGGATGATCTTACCTATCTGGACGCCGCCAGTTTGTTCATCGAAGGCGGAGGCAACAATCCTGATGACCCGTATGTTCATTTCAGCGGTTCTTCACTTTTTATTACTGACCAAGCCTCTTAAATTATCTCCCAAAGCAACACAACGCATGGCAACTGTTATAGCCACCGCAGCCGATGAAGTTCAGCCTGCAGAGACGCAAGACCTTGTCGTCACAACCCTCTCGCTACATTATTTTAGGTCATACATAATCGTATTTTATTATATATTATATAGTAACCTTTATTATGTATTATTATTATATATCATATAATAATTAATTATAAAGTCACGTTCATCGGACGCTCGTGGTTCTATCGGTAACAACTGTTGTATAGTTTTTGGTTCGCAGACGGTTCAATAAAGGCGTCCGTGCGGAATTACTTTCCACCAATTAATGCACTGTTGTATATTATGACAATTGCACGTTATGGCTACATAGGCCTCCAGACGAAACAGATTCGTCGACCGTTAGAATAGTCCGCTTTGCTAATGAAACCGGTTGCATTGCGGGTTACATCAAACAGACTCCCAACCAACCAATCGTATTCAAAGTGAGTACAGTATCGTAGGCTATTATATCGCCCTACAAGTAAGCTTGTATTAATTGTAATTGTTGTTGAAAATTTTATGGCGCGTCTTCACGAAAACCTAATCACAATGTTAGCCTGAATCGTCCATTAATTATGTCAACAAAACGGGGGAGGGAGAGGGTTTGAAACAGTTTGACAATTCTTGACAAGGGGAGAGGGTGTTCACAGTTCAAGACAAATTGATGTCAACAATAATTTACTCAAAGCGCAACCATAGATTCGGAAAGTCTTTTTGAGTGATCTGTAACTTTTTTGTCTGTAATTTAATCAAACGCGAAATTTTCTTCATTTTAAATAATCTTGTTCATCGTTCGAAGATTAGGCATAATAAGGAAATGCGTTGCATAGTCTCTTGAATGCGAATGTCCTGGGTTCTTTCAGAAACTCTAATATTTCGATTTTCTTTTCGATGGAAAGATAATTTCTTTTGTCGGGGGGTCAAAATCTTTTTGACATAATTTTTTAGGTGGTTCTTGAATGCTTGACAGTTGTTGAAAAGAGGGAGGGGGGTCAAAAACTGCCTAAAATTTGTTGACATAATTAATGGACGACCCCAACTGTTAAAAAGTTTATAGCGAGCAAAAACTTCATCAGTAAGCAGGATAATTAGAAAATTAATTAGAGAATTGGAAAAGTCACAACTGGCAGATCTCCACACGTGGCGATCAAGCCAGAGTTGGAATATACTTAATTGTCATCCTGTCATCATGCCCACGTGGAGCCCATGTAGGACCCCTGTTTCTGATGGACCTATGGGACCCTTCTGGGACCAATGCGGGTCCATAAAATGTCCGTGTACATGCTGGCAGGGAATGCATGTCTTTGCTGAGAACCTTACTCCATCAGGAGAAAAATTCAAAAATCCTGGACACTTCATCTGAGAACTACCGTTAACTTTGTGCCTGACATCAGCAGGCCGAGTTAACTTTATTAAAACCTTAGAGACAGAGGCTTGTATACACATTTCGTCGAGAGTCCGGTTACCCCAGGCCCACTGTTATATTTGCAGGTTCTTTTCCATGATCGATACCGCCACTCCCTGTCCAATATGTTAAATATGAAAACCTTTATATGAACAATTATGCAACAGCATCAATTCCGTCAACTTTGCAATGACAGTAGCCTTTAGTTGTTACGTCGTAGTTTATGTAAACTGTTACAAAATATTGGCTTGCCTGAATAAATGGGCCTCAACACAAGAGAGAAAGAGAGAGAGAGAGAGAGAGAGAGAGAGAGAGAGAGAGAGAGAGAGAGAGAGAGAGAGAGAGAGAGAGAGAGAGAGAGAGAGAGAGAGAGAGAGAGAGAGAGAGAGAGAGAGAGAGAGAGAGAGACAGAGACAGAGAGAGAGAGAGACAGAGACAGAGACAGAGACAGAGACAGAGACAGAGACAGAGACAGAGACAGAGACAGAGACAGAGAGACAGAGAGAGAGAGAGACAGAGAGAGAGAGACAGAGAGAGAGAGACAGAGAGAGAGAGAGAGAGAGAGAGAGAGAGAGAGAGAGAGAGAGAGAGAGAGAGAGAGAGAGAGAGAGAGAGAGAGAGAGAGAGAGAGAAGGAGAGAGAAATAGACAGAGATAGAGAGAGAAAGAGAGAGAGGGGGAAAGAGAGAACGAGAGAGAGAGAACAAGAAAGAGAGAGAGAGAGAGAAAACGAGAGAGAAATTAAGTAGGTAAGTAGGCGAGCAACTGCTTTTAATTGCTTCTTGAAAGCGCATACACAATTAATGATATAAAACGATTTAAGTGATTGTAACCCAGGTACAATCACGTGTAAGCCAATCCACATAGATTAGCTTGGTCTCTTCGATACGAATTGCATGGCTTACCACGTGTAGTAAGGGATTCTTAATCTGTGTCTTGTGACTGTAGAACGATCCAACGCAACTGTCGAGAAGCGGGGACAAAATCATAGCGTGGACCTGGCGTACATACATCGACGATCCGACGCCCGATCTGGAAATCATTCTGCGCATGCCCATGACAAAAGTAAGACCTATACCAAAACAAAATTCATCTCCGTTCTTGCTGCTTCATCTAGTCTAACCAACAGAACGATAACATTGTTTATTTAGCTGCCAACCATGAAACTATAGGTTGATTTCCCTTACACTTCTCACAATTCGGCGATCATGCTTACCCACAAATAGATTACGCCAGAAAGTTTATCTACAGATTTTTATACGTTCCTGTCCTGGTCCCAACAAACCACATAAATGCATACTGGGCTTATTTAACGAATACCTGTAGCTTATTATTATGTCCAATCGTTATAGGCCTACTTAATGGACGACGCATAAATTTCTGTCCCAGCGGCCCTCAAAAGTAACCTTCTAGGTCATCTATCTGTTACGAAGAACGACTGACCGAGTCTTCTCTATTATGATCATGTTTAAGCAAAAAGTTACAGTTGTAAATAGAGAAAACAAAATTAATTACTTGAGCATCATTAATGTCCTGCGTCTGACTCCGCTGTCTCTTGTATGCAATAGATTCTTGCCTCCATTGGTCCAATCTATTACCTATTACTGTAGGCTACTGTATTTGCCTTACTTCTACTTATAAATTTCTTCACTATTGTAGTACGTACTAATATACAGATTCACACTTTTTTTATATAATTTTTCGTGATGTTCTAGAAAAAGACTTCATTTCATTCATTCATTCATTCATTCATTCATTCATAAAATTGAATATAGCGCACCTTCAAGAAACCTACTCAGAAACGCTCCCAGCCCAGCCCATTTCAATAGGGTGCTTTGATGCCTTAAGCTGAAGTTGTGTGCATCGATTATTATGCCCGCCCAAGTCATGTAGATATTCATTTGTCTTGACAAGTTTTATAGAGATTTCAGAGGCGTAAGAATATACTCCAATTTACTTTAATTATAATCAGTCACCACACGTAGGCACAGCGACTTAGTTGAGAATTTTCGCAGGGACGGTCACGTCAATTGCATCAACTGAAAGCCGGGCTTTCTCAATTGTGGGTACCTCCTCCACATGGAATGGGCTCCCGCTGGAACTGCGCCTACTTCCTCTGAGCAATCTGCCTGCGTTTCATAAATAAGGTATTCCCTTTTAGCCGTGGCTGGAAGCGCTCCTGGGTAGGTATCTTGAAGGGGCGCTATCTAAATTCTCAGAATGAGCGAATGAATGAATGAATGAATGAACATAATTATACAGATAGGCATGTCATAAATGCATTGGAGTTAATGCGAACCTGGGAAAATCTCGTAAACACAGCGTTAAGTTAGAAAAGGTTTGATGAAGATGGAATTTTAAATACTTGTGAGATTAATTAATTCGACAGTTGATTAATAATTGGTTAACTTCTTGACGATTTTATCTAGTTTAGGTTCTCGATTATTATAGGCCTATTCCAGTTTTAAATTACACAAGTATTACGGTCTACTGTTTTAAAGGGAGCCAAGAGAGCCCTGGACACCATTACTGCCGTTTCGAAACAACGGGTTCCAGAAACGGATGTTCAGCGATTCATGGTCTCAGGCGTTTCGAAGGTAACAGTTTCATGCAGTAGGCGACTCTTTAAGTTTCCATTAGACGACTCGAAGTGATTCAGTGTTATCGATGGTCAAGGTGAAAATATTCAGTTGGTTCTGATTATATATAATTTACTATCGGTAGACGGTAAGAAAACGGTACTTGGTGATAATTTGTCGAAAGGTATAGGCCTACAGACGATTTTAGAGACTTTCCTCGACAGGTTGTAATTCTATGACCACGCATATTGAAACTAATAGGATGGGAAAATACGAGTCAATCATTCGTTAGCTGTCATTGATTCTTGCTAAATATTAGCAGAGGCGTCTACACCATAGAAACCTTGGAGCAAATGCACCGTCCAAGAAATAGGGGGAAGATCCGTCAGTGTGTGTGCCACCATTTTAGGGGAAAGAAAGGGTAAGGGGAAGAAGAGGGGAAAGGGGAAGTTGCTCCAGTGACTTAGGGGGGATAGACACCCCTGAATATTAGCAACTCAGAATAGGCTACTTTTGGGTAACTTCTAGACCTAACTGATGCTTTGGATGATCACCATGAAGTAAACCAAATGAACCTGGCAGATCTTCATATGGCTTCCTAAACGGACGTCAATTGTTCCTGCACAACAAGAATCACACTAGCCTCATCCGCGCATACCATCTGCGTTCTAGTTCGGCAAATTATCCCAATTATCCCATTTTTCCAGAGAAAATTCCATAATGCTGCCGTTGGCGGCCATGAAGCAATTGCCCACACCCTTCCCGAATTAAAAAGTTAACCGAACCGTCTTTTCTAAACAATTACTTTTGTTCTCATGTTAGTTGTCTGTGAATAGAACCAGTGTTCACCATTGTAATCGTAATCGTAAACCCAAGATTTATAAAGCGCTACACTAAAGCTAAGCGCAGGGCACCTGCTTATTCACGAGCGTTGCGTCATATCAGAGATCGATGTCCAGTGGAGGTCCGAGTGTCCAGTTGCCAGAGAGACCAGAGAGAAGAGGCATAACAAGGCGCTGTTGAGCACAGGTTGAGTGGCGCCATATATCAAGTACTGTGTGGTGATGATGATGATGATGATGATGATGATGATGATGATGATGATGATGATGATGATGATGATGATGATGATGATGATGATGATGGTGATGATGATGATGATGATGATGATGATTGTGGTGGTGGTGGTGGTCGTGGCCGTGGTCGTGATGGTGGTGGTGGTGGTGGTGGTGGTGGTGGTGGTGGTGGTGGTGGTGGTGATGGTGATGATGATGATGATGATGATGATGATGATGATGATGATGATGATGATGATGATGATGATGATGATGATGGCGGTAACAAATCCGTCCACCCGCGTGGAAGGCTATTTTTTAATTAATAACATAGATTCATTTGACAGATTGTTAAGATCCTATAGGGGCTTGAGTTTTCTTTTAATTGGCGTAACGCGCGTTTAAATGCATATAATTAAACCCCAGTCTTGAATTAATAAACGAATATTATTATTAACAAACTTCTTCCGTAGCGTGGATGGACGACGTGGAGTTTAGCAGCAGTGGATCAACGAGTGGTCTGCATGGCTCCAATGGTCTTCAGCATGATCAACATGGACCAGGTCTACAACTGCCTTAACTCATGCATGCAAACCAATAAATGCGCAACTGATCACTAAATATCTAAATTAAAACGAGAATCGGTAGTCCAGTACTTTATCACGTTTCTAACCCCGGTGTCCTATTCTATTCTAATTTAGTCATTAGGACTTCTCTAACGCCGTAATCATAAATGATGAATCGTTTCGAGTGAAATTGTATTCATCCATGTCCACAGCCTATCGGATGCGTTCATTTCCTCACCACGCGAGTCCCTGAGTGGACACTGAACGAACCCCATCAAGTTATGTCCTATCTCCTCGTCTTCAAGTTATGTCCTATCTCCTCGTCTTCAAGTTATGTCCTATCTCCTCGTCTTCAAGTTATGTCCTATCTCCTCGTCTTCAAGTTATGTCCTATCTCCTCGTCTTCAAGTTATGTCCTATCTCCTCGTCTTCAAGTTATGTCCTATCTCCTCGTCTTCAAGTTATGTCCTATCTCCTCGTCTTCAAGTTATGTCCTATCTCCTCGTCTTCAAGTTATGTCCTATCTCCTCGTCTTCAAGTTATGTCCTATCTCCTCGTCGTATCTACTTGTTTTATCTTTTACAGCAAGAGTTATGTTCTATTTTCTTGCTTTGTCATCTTCTCTCATCTAAAGAACAAAAGTCATGTTCTATCTCTTCGTCTTATCATTTTGTATTATCTTCTTATATCTCGTATATTTTATCTTGTATCTTCTTATATCTTTTTATCTTGTAACTTCCTACTTCTTACATCTTCTTATCTTGTATCTTCTTATCTAGTATCTTATTATATCTTGTATCTTATATAAATTGTATCTTCTTATCCTGTATCTTCATGTGTGGTGTACCGTCTCGTCTTCTGTCTTCATGTTTTGTATCTCATGCAGACAGTCATGAAGCATTTCCAGAACATGGACGGCGCTTGGTCGTTTGCCCTCGCTGATTACTACAACGAAAATCTCACACAGGAATTTGTCAATCCGAAGACGGACGATATATGGTCCGTGGAAGACATGTACTGTGAGCGCCACATTCACTTACTACTACCATCTATCAAGCAGAATTATGAAACATTTCTTTAAAATATTTCATTTTTATAAAGAAAAAACTGCTTGTTATCTCTTCGTTTATTTCTCAAATTCGTAAGCAAAAATATTAACGAAACACTATTTCGCAGTAGGCCCTGCTTGCTTTTGACACTGTTTCAGTAACACTGTTCGTATTAGATGCACTTTGACACTGTTTCGTTAGACCGGGCGGATTGAACATTTTATCCGTATTTGGCAAACTGGTTTCAACAAAATTTGAAAGCAGCTGATTTCAACGCTAGCAGTTTTGCAAGTCTGACTCGAATCAAAATTAATTCAATTCCCTGATTGAGAAAATTAACAAATGCATACATGATATACACCATGGAAATTTCTTCTCTTTGTCAGAGACTCATAGTCAAATAATGTTAAATCTCACTAGCATATCTGAGGGGTTGGAAACGACCCCCCTGGAGTGTTCAGTGAAGACTTAACTGTGGGGTCCTAAGAAAGACTAGGGGGTTGAACCCCCTCCGGACAATCTCCACCCTGCCTAGAAGCTTTGTGTCTCATCTGTAACGGTGGTCAGATAGGACCTGACCATGCTTTGAACATATAACTGTTTACGGTAATTGATTCTGTTCTTAGTGGATACACAGGCGTTTGACACTGTTACACATATGATAATCACAGGCCTAGAAGCATTGTATTACCAGAGAGTGTTTGATATCTACGTCTTTGAATGTACTCAGACTATAAAGAGCGATTTACCCTTCCGATCCTGGAAATCGTCTCCAGTGGAGATGAGTTCTTCCTTACGGATGACAACTGGAACTGGTGGAACGACATTCCAGACCCAAAATATCTCCTGTGAGTACTTTCTCCAAATCCAACCACTGAACTGAGCTACCTATAGAAATAAGCCCACGCATCAGATACAGGCAGTTTTGAACCCTTTAGAAACTGTATTTGATGCACAGGTCACTGAACCATAGCCTACCTGTTTCGAAAAAAAGCTTTGGAACAGGTAAGACCGGTCTTACCTGAAACAGAAATGAGCAAGAGGCGACCATGCCAGCAGAACAGCATTGTTCCTTTTGAGTATACCCGTTGTGCCGTTGACACCCATTAACTACTGCAACAACTTGTAACACGAACTTGCATCATGGTGATCAATAAAGCTTAGCAATTGAGCTGAATTGAACTGAAATAACGTTTCTTCTAGATTAATACACTATCCAGGTCCCACACATACAGACCATTTGCTTGATCATTTTCCAGGATGTTACCGAATGCCGAGCATTCAATGTTGCCACACTATGCGGAGATCTACGAAACGACCGTTTCATTCTGGCTAAGTTACCTTAATGTAAGCGAATTTCAGTTTCAGGTTTCCGCTAGTTAGATTCCAGCAGAGATTCGTAATCGTAATCTTAAAATTTCTAAAGCGCTACTCTAAAGCTAAGCGCAAAGCACCCGCTTATTCGCTAGCCTCCTTACTCCTTAGTCTTTCCGTAAATGTTCTCTTTTCCGGTTACTTTAGTTTCACTTTGTCATAGTTTTCTGCAGTTTCTACGCACAGTCATAAGGGTAAGAAATATTTTTCCAATTTTCCACGTATTCAGAATCTTTAATTTACTCAGCGATGAATCTATACATATAATATCCATATAGTGTCCGTCTGTCGGGGGACGCTACGTCACAAACGGGTTCTGTTCTATTGTGAAACATAAACCGTTGTCTTGACGACGGCGGTCTTGACGACGGCGATAACCAACGATACATATAGGCCTATAATATGACGTGATAACATGACGGGCAAATACACTATTTTAAAATAATTACGCCACAGAAACCTAGCGTATGAAATCTAGTCGATATTTGAATATGATGGGGATAAATTTGAAAATTAAAATTTAGATGAATAAATTTTAAATAAATTGAAATGAATAAAATCGACGTTATATCGAGTTTTAATTGAAAAAAGGCCTAGGCCTATTCGTCATTAAATTTTCTGGAATAATTCTGAATTTTCTTTTTCGTCTTTATTATTCAGGAAATCCCCTACCCAACTGTGACGTGGCAGATGACGCAGGTAAATAGTAATTTTATGCTGAATTTTAATTCTGTGGCACCGTTGTCTCATGCGCAAGGCACCAATCGATGGCTCACCAAACCCATCCTAAATACGAGCCAATTTCTCGTCTACGCTTCAGATTAAGATTAATTCACTTGGCCTGCATAATATGTGGTTGAATAAATCGATACTCATATTATCTATACATACAATATCCATAGAGTGTCCGTCTGTCGGAGGACACTACGTCACAAAAGGTTTCTGTTCTATTGTGAAACAGAAACCGTTTGTGACGTCAGTACTGCCGTCTTGACGACGGCGATCAGAGCATTTTAACCAACGATACATTTATATAGGCCTACACTGCCGTCATAATATGACGTCATAATATGACGGGTAATATGATCAGAGCATCTTAACCAACGACATAATTATATAGGCCTACACTGCCGTCATAATATGACGGGCAAATACTCTAGTATAAATGATAACGTCATAGTTTCAAGTGTCCGTTTCTGTCTGTCTCTGTCTGTCTCTGTCTCTGTCTGTCTGTCTCTGTCTGTCTGCCTGTCTGTCTGTCTGTCTGTCTGCCTGTCTGTCTGTCTGTCTGTCTGTCTGTCTGTCTGTCTGTCTGTCTGTCTGTCTGTCTGTCTCTCTCTCTCTCTCTCTCTCTCTCTCTCTCTCTCTCTCTCTCTCTCTCTCTCTCTCTCTCTCTCTCTCTCTCTCTGCCTGTCTCTGTGACGTGTCTCTATCAGTTCTGTCTCTGTCTCTCTTCTCTCTCAAGTAATGTTCGTTCAACTCAGTCTTTGATGTCATTTCGATGTAGGTTATAGATCTACCCCTACTAGCAGGATAATCCACCATTTGCACGTAGAGATTGTTTTCAAGAGACCAAGCCAGTCAAGCAGAGAGTAAATTGATGGGTCGTAACACTTGAGTTAGCAGGTGGTCTTTAGCGAATTGGAAAGCCCTTTATTATAGACGATCCAAAATACAAGGGGCATAGCAATTGAAAGCACGTGATCCCACGGATGTTCGAGTAGTAAGCCAGAATCGTCATTTTTGTCTTCATAGTCGTCGTCAACATCATCGTTATCATCATCATCATCATCATCATCATCATCATCATCATCATCATCATCATCATCATCATCGTTCTCCATCGCCACCGTTGCATTTGTATGGCTCAGCATATAGTTTCATATAAGGGAACAATGTGTCCAGCTGTTGGAAGAGAATGATGTCCATTGCCTTTGCTATAGGTGAACATAGTCTTCTTATTTACTGATACTATAGTAGGGCAGCGCATATAACTTAATTTCACGAGAGTCTACATCTGCCCTGTTTCTGTCTGTCTTATGCTCCTTAGACACCTGAAGGTGGATCGATTTACCTGTCGTCAAGTCCTCCTCCTGTGTCTATGGCTGCTTACTCAGCAGTAACCCTTGCTAACGACACCAGGTAACCGATTACCTCCATATCACAACTTTTGCCTGTATTGCGAAATTTAAAATTCAGTACATTCAAATATTGGTGTAGTGTCATAATCGACAGTTCTTGACGCAATCCATTATCCTCGGTCATTTGTGAAGCCTACTGCCCCCTTAGTGTTAGTCCAAGTGATGTCATGTCTTATTTATATTTATCTATCCAGGGTAGTCTTGGTCTGCCTTTGTTTCTTTTTCCTTCGAATCTTGCATGTGGTGCACTGTGTGAGTTTCGGTCAACTGGTGAATCTTTATATACGATTTAAATTATTATTATTATTATTATTATTATTATTATTCTGCGATTTTATTCTCTAGCTTGGTGGATGTAAATGTTCTAAAAAAACTTTTACATCTGATATGCAAGCCGATTAGACGGTCATGTTTCGTGAATTGATCTATTAATTAGGCCCTACAGCCACACACGCACTGGCGTAGGTTCTTTTAGGATGAATTTAATTTCTCCTTGCGCTAGAAGATAATTATTTCAATTCAATTTTTGCACATGCGTTTAAAAGACGTAATCTCGAGACAGTTATCGTGAGTTCCAAGCCTTCGCGTAGGAAGGGTTAAATCAACCTGTTTAGGGTTGCGCTATCTCTGTGAAGCAACAAAGATGCTCGACAAACTGGTAGTTTACCCCTTTGTTTCTAAATCATGTTCCCTTCTCCATTGATGATGGTGATGATGATGATGATGATGATGATGATGATGATGATGATGATGATAATAAAAATAATAATAATAACAACAGTAGTCGTAGTAGCACTACTACTACTACTACTACTACTACTACTACTACTAGTAGTAGTAGTAGTAGTAGTAGTAGTAGTAGTAGTAGTAGTAGTAGTAGTAGTAGTAGTAGTAGTAGTAGTAGTAGTAGTAGTAGTAGAAGTAGTAGTAGTAGTAGTAGTAGTAGTAGTAGTGGAAGTAGTAGTAGTAGTAGTAGTGGAAGTAGTAGTAGTGGTAGTAGTAGTAGTAGTAGTAGTAGTAGTAGTAGTAGTAGTAGCAGTAGTAGCAGTAGTAGCAGTAGTAGTAGTAGTAGTAGTAGTAGTAGTAGTAGTAGTAGTAGTAGTAGTAGCAGTAGTAATGATAAAATAAATAAATAATAATAATAATAATAATAATAATAATAATAATAATAATAATAATAAAAATAATAATAATAATAATAATAATAATAATAATAATAATAATAATAATAATAATAATAATAATAATAATAATAATAATAATAATAATAATAATAATAATAATAATAATAATAATTATAACAATAATAATGACGCAGCCGCTTTCCGCCATACTTTCGCACTTCCGGGTCTCGACAAAGACCAGAGATTAATTTTCACTCATTTAGTATCTGACTCCTGAGGGAGTATGTGTACAGTGAGGAAATAATAATAATATGATAGATAATAATAGGATATACACTAGGATCAGTAGAGTGTCAGAATTTCCATATGTTTAAAATTGAAGATGTTTGTTTTGATGCAGACGTGATTTTCGACTCGCTTCTGTTCATTCCGATGGTGGTCCTGGACTGCACCCTGTCCGGTGGAGGGAAGATCTGACCGTCATTGACCACGTAAGTTCTGACAATAAAGATTTTGTAATGACGTATATACATAGGCTGTGCTCAGCATGACTCAGCGTTTTTTCCATCGCCAAGGAACCTCAGATACATATAGATACGCGCATAATACACCAGCCAGCCATCAATCCATCCATACATCCATCGATTTAGGCTACCGCGCGCCTAGCCCAAGGCTTCTCATCGTCGGTGACAGTCGGTCGTCGCTCGCTGAGTTTGAGTAACAGACTCCAAAACGATAGAAGAACCTGTAGCCAGACCATTATTTTTGTTACCTAATTATTGAGATTACTATTATTTTAATTTACTTACTTGCGGCAGCGATGAATGCGTGCCGTGACCTGTCCTAATTACTGCTGACTGATCACTTCAATTTCGTGCAATGTGATTGGCCATAACAACACGGCCGACACCTCACGCCGCGTGACATCATCCGTAACATCACCGATTATTTTTAAACAATAATGGCGGCGAAGATGAGCAAGTCGAATAATAATGTGCAGTTGAGTACGTATCTGTCATGGAAATTAGGCGACTCGTTCGAAGTCTATGTAGTCGAAATAGAAAACCGTCGTACTGTGAACAAAATTTACTACAAGTTCTGCAGAAAGCACGCCGATAAAATTCGAATTGCCGGCTGAAAGGTCAAGCTAAAAATGAGTGTTCAACGTATACCGAAGGCTCAACCAACGTTGTGAAACCAGCCGTCACACGTCATCTTACGTCAATCATTATGAGAATTTATATAGCGCCTCTTCAAGAGACCTACTCAGATAACGGAAATTAAGTGAGATAGGCTTACTAAATGAGTACTATATATGCAGCGATTCGAAAAATTACGAATATGATACACAAAATACGCTGTACACAAGAGCTCCCGAGGTCGACCGCATATCTTTAGCCTACTCGATCCAGCGCGATAGATTTTCAGCCCGCCTACTATTTTCAAATCAGACGCACACAATACATACTAATATATATGACTTAAGCCTGGCCTTTTTGTTTACGTCATAATACAGACTAATATAAGTTAATCCTGGCTTGTTTCTGACGTCATAACACATTCTTATAAATATGCTAAGCTTGGCCCTTTTGCTGACGTCATAATGTAGAGACAACTCGTCATATTGACGGGAAAATACTCGAGTAACTTTATATTTTGGCGTTTTTATTCATATTTATATTTATATTTATGTTTATATTTGTAGTTCTTTTACATTACTTTACATTTATAATTGCGTATGGTTAATGTTGCTGGTTTATTAAGACGATCAGTAGTTTTAAACCGATCTTGGATGCGCCTGAAATTATTTATCTTGTCGTCGTAGGGCAATGGAAACTACAGTGTCGACGCGACAATTGTCGATGGTGAATGGGTTGGGTTCTTCCTTATGGTATGACGTTCGAATCAATTAGTCTTACTATAACTTATCGTCGATTCACTCTATTTCTTCTCTCAAGATTTGCAGAATATGCAGTTTCAGTTTGCCATCCATCGTAGGGGCCTACATAGGAATATGACCACTTTTTGCCTAAAGGCCACACGTGTTTACTCGCATTTTATTTTCATTTAAAAGACCCTCACACCTCCGGTTTCTCAATATACACGATGCACGCACTTTAAAAAGCCACATTATGAGACCAAAAGTGTCTGAATTATCTAGTTTTATGCATAGGCCCACATGAACGACCTAGCCACATAAGTCTTTTACTCGACCATAGATTACTTTTCGTGGCGAAGGACAAAAGCAGGCGTAAATGAGAGCGATAAACGAGCTTTTACAAATATATGAAGTAAGTAAGTAAGTTCATTCATTCATTCATTCATTTGAGCACTTATACTGTATAGCGCTTCTTCAAGGGGACTACTCAGAGGCGCTCCCGACTCCAGCACGAACATAAGGAATAGTTTTTGGCGCAGTGTAGAAAGATTCGGGTTGGGTTTTAGGGAGAAGACGCAGCTCCAGAGGGAACCCGTTCCATACCACAGGACCAACCACCAAAAGGCCTGATTTTGGATGGTAGAAGTAAGAGCAAATGGCACAACGAGCACCCCCTCTCCGTAGAACGGAGCGAGCGACCACGGGTCTCGCCGACAGGCAGGCAGGCAGAGGGACCTCATATATAGGCTGGAGCCAGGCCCATGGCAGCTGGCAGCGCCAGACCAAGAAAGCAATCCTATACTGCAAAAGCTCACCCATAGACTGCAATGCCAGAGGGCATCGGATGGTTCACAGTGGAGATATGCCTGGATGTCATCAGCATAAAGTTGACCCTGGGCCCCATTTTTTTTATAAAACACAGTAGTAATAAATCGTAATAAAAGTTATAAAATAAGTAAGTTAATACTAGGTAAGTAAGTGTTTTCTTCCCCTGCCAGAGGATCACATCGCGGTATCTCACGATCATGCGAGCGAGGTCGAAGAGAGTATACCCGGATAATCGTAGAGGAGGAAGCAAATCGTGGAGAACATGTCCAGGGTTCTGAAGGATTGCAGCAAAGAGAGCATCGCTCGCCCTTGAACACATCAGGTCAAATTTAGTATCAATATTTGCCTAATGTTGACGCGCTAAAGACATTTTTGTGGAAATCGGTATTGAAGGCTGTGAACTCATCAGGTCATCGCTACAAGGATGCTTTACGGCTTTATTTTTCAGGGAACTTGGGAAGGTCCTACCGGATACCCAATGATATTCACCAGCCAAGTGAACATCGTTCCAGATACGCGTCCACATGCCGAATGCACCACTTCGGAAGAGTGTTGGAGTGTTATGGTTTAGCAACGAAACTTCCTCTAGGTTAGGCTGACCGAACGTCCCAGTTTTACTGGAGTTATTCTCTTTTTTTCGGTTGCTTTCTCGATGACACGACGGCTTTTGATAAAGTTAACTGGACCTATGTTTCAGGTTTCAAAATGCGATAAATATCTAAAAATTGTAAGTAACTCTATGGTCTAGGATCAGTGTAACGTAACTGTCACGCTCATTAATTTTATATTGGCCTATTGCCTTTCGAGATGTCACTGTGTTCATGCAAAGTCTTTTCCACCAATTATAACAACTGTAATGATGTCATAATCATTGGTTCATGGTTACCCAGTGCTGGTTTTCTTTGATTACTTCTACAATTGCAAAATATTGTGATAACATTTGTTGTATCCAACATTAGGTGACTAGGTTATAATCCTGACTGTCCTCTCAATCGTAAGCTCATTAAATTTCAAACGGCAAGTGTCCAGGTTTAAAAATGATTCTTGTCTACTTTGATCACCGCCCCCAATGACCCACCGTATTAGCCAACACGTCTGTCATTTCAATAGAGTCATGACATAAAAACTCTATCCGCACACTGTAAATTATATGCTGATTAGACCTATACCATGCAGCTGGGACGCAAAATCACTCGTTTTCATTCGTTATTGAAATAAAATGAAGAAAAACTGCTTTTAAATATAAGGAATTTAATTTGTATGCATTCACTAAGCCTAACGTACATCATCGAACTGATCCGATCCGACTAGACTAGACTTTTCAGACTGGAGACATGTTCACCGATTAGCTTCTCAATCGGCCTACAGACAAAAACTGGTACCACGTAGGCCTTCACTCAACCGATCCGATTGACAAGTTGTATCGAACTTGATCAGTTTGATGTACGTTGGGAAGTTTAAATTATTCTAGGGCCCTATCTTTGCTAAAAAGTATTCAGGACTGGGATTACTTGGCAGAGGGTAAGAAGGGCAAGGTTGCCCACTCTCACCACTACTCTTCAATATAACATCGAGGATCTTTATCCGAGAGGTAGGGCCTACTGGAGGATATGAAGATGGGAGTGAAGATATATGAAGCCAACTGATGAATGCCCTACTATTCGCAGACGACCAGGCGATGCTGACAAGTAACCAAGGGAATCTGCAGAATATGTTGTACCCTGTGAATTTAGCTTCTACAGATTAGGCCTATATGGTATGAAAATAAACTTCAAAACTATACAGATTATGAAGATAACCAACCAGTGAAGAAGAAGAAACGTTTAGTCGCTAAGGTCACAAACGATAACAAAGAGCGAAACGAGACAAAGCTTCGAAATATGCATTTAGTATTTATACAAATTCAGAAGATCTATAATAACATTTCAAGTCTCGTCTATAGCGTTATTCATACTGCATAATTTTGATCATTTTTAACGGAGTTTTGTAAAAAAAAAATTTAAAAGCAACCTAATGAATCGTTCTCTGAAGAAGGTCATCGTCTTTCTTTGTGCTAAATTCACATGCACAGGCAATGACGTCAATAGAAGGCAATGACGTCATAAACGGGACGATGAAACAACAATAATGAAAACACGTCATTTGGGAAAATAATAGATAAATTATTCAGCTCTAGAGAAAAAATACTTTTGTTTACCACAGAAGTCACGGATAGTCATGACGTCACAAGCAATATGCATAATTTATAGAAGGCTGCGATGCTGCTACATTACGTCACATAATTGTTGTTAGGGATAGAAGAAATTCACGGCAAAAAAAGTTCAAAAGTCACGGTAGGTGAAAATCACGGCAAATTCACGGCATGAATTCACGCGTTTATTTCCTAAGATCCCACCAAACAATAACAACGCAAATAACAAAGAAACGACTCTGTCGCTATGAATAATAGATTAATGCCACAAAAATGTCATTGTCCGTCGGCTTATGTCACAAAAAGAAAGGGAAGAAAAATTATTCTCACCTTAAAACTGCCAATTAGTCAGTCAGATTGGTGTAAAAATTGCCCACCTGATGATAGAAACATGAATTTTGGCATGGTAACAACATATGATGAAGAAACTTTTTAGCTATAGGGCCATCGCAGATTTGCCTCCTGGCCTCAGTGGCAGCCAAAATGGGCGGCCGAAAATAGAGATTTTTCAATATCTCAGCTTCTAGTTCACTTAGAATCGTAATCTTGGTGTCTAAACATACATATTTATGGGCAAAGATTTCAATAGAACTAATTGCAATCACTTACCTATGAGAGAAAAGATAACTGTGGTAGCCATCTTGAAGTTAAGGTGACCTGAAAGGGGCAGTTCGGTGCAAAATATGAACCAATTGCTCATTAACTGATAGAAGCATGAAATTTGGTACATAGTATGAACATGACCTAAGGGTAGTTTTTAGCTATAGGGCCATTGCAGATTTTCCCTCTGGCCTCGATGGCAACCATTTTCCAAAATGGCCGACCAAAAATAGAGATTTTTCAATATCTCAGCTTCTAATTCACTTAAAATCATGATCTTGGTGTCTAAACATGCATGTTGAGAGGCAAGGTTTCCAATAGAACTAAATGCATTTACTCACCTACAAGAGAAAAACTAACTGTGATAGCCATCTTGAAGTTAAGGTGACCTTAAAATTATAATTATAATTTTGGTTGTTAAGCGTACAGTAGTTTGGGCAAGGATTGCAAGGGAACTAACCTTTTCTGAAACTTGTTCTTGTGTTCATGTTCATGTGGAAATAAAACAAATTATGGTACATCAGCAATTCAGCATGACATTATTAATGTTCTCGTAAATGTATATTGAACAATATTACAGTTAGTCCACATTTCGGAACCAGTGTCCAGACAAAGTACTCCCACAGAGTTATATAACATCGTCCACGTCATTCACGGTCACCTAGGCCACTACACAGACAGACACCAGTACACTGTCGAACAACTATCACACATTTGCACTGTCCCCTACAGCCCTTCTCGCAGCCACATCTGAACAGTTCTGTCGAGAAGCTTCGGCAAGCGTTGTCCACTTCACTCCCAGCCTTCTTCGATCGTTTGCAGCCACCCCCTTTCACCAGGACATGATATCTTAGGAACAGCTACGAACATCTGTGCCCAGATGGACCTGCCTAGTAGGCAGCTCTCTTGGTGTGTTCCTCAAGTGCAGCTTGAGTTGGTGGAAGGCCATCCACTAATCTGCCTTTCTGTGAGAACAGCTGCTTCCGTGCCTCATTCACCTTCTCCTCACTGCTCGCACGGCTAACACCCTCCATCACTTTCGAATATGGGAAATTGCGGCTAGGAACCAAGTCAGACATTGTGAGCCCCTAGAAGAGGTGGTTCCCACTTCAAAAGATGACGCCATCCCAGATATCAAGCCAGACCTTCACTGGGTGTACCTGCTGTTGATGCTGTTATCCTGGATGAAGCAGTTATAGTCAACATGCTGAAGCCTGGCACGGTTCATATTTTGCACCGAACTGCCCCTTTCAGGTCACCTTAACTTCAAGATGCCTGTACACAATTAGCTTTTCTCTTATAGGTAAGTGATTGCAATTAGTTCTATTGAAATCGTTGCCCATAAATATGTGTGTAGGTGATTGCAATTAGTTCCCGTGCCTTTGTGAGTTTTGGCTCTTCATAATGGAATCAACTCCTCCCTTCAGTCCGTGCCACCCTGTCACCTGATGAACCCTGCCACATTTTTCTGCTGCCTTAAAACTTGCTTTTATTTCCGGAGACTTTCGAACTGGGAAAGCCTCTGATTGGTGTGCATTAGGTACAGGCGCTTTACAAGTTTTGAAATACAACACAATACAAAATACTATGTATGTATGCATGTAAAGTATGTTTGTATATATGTATGTATGTATGTATGTCTGCATATTTGTATGTGTATGTGTACCTTGAAAAATCCGACGATAAGCCATGAAACACATGTTAAACACACACGCTGTTATCTGCAAATTCTTTATCTGCAGGCAGCTTACTATTTCGCAAGACAACAAGGTCTTAACAGTATAGAACACTAGCATTTACCAGAGAGAGAGACAGACAGAGAAAGACAGAGAGAGACAGACAGACAGAGAGAGAGACAGACAGACAGAGAGGCAGAGACAGAGATACAGAGAGTCAGATAGAGCTAGACCTGAATTCTCTATTTTTGAAGGTTATTAAACATTGGCTACGCAGGTGTTAGAGACCTGACCTTTGTTGATCTTTATCTCATAAAATATAATTGTCCGAGACCAGACTGATTGCCGCTGTCGGTGGAACGTGTGCAGGTGCTTGCGTTTCTAAATAGCACAACATCGAGACAATGAAGATGCTGGTGCTTTGCTTATTTCTCGTCTCTGCTGCTCCACTTGTCATGGCCGTGGGATGGGTAAGTCTTCGTCATTTTCCACGCATTGCCTTTAATGATTATCTTCTTCAGAATATCTTCTTAAGTTATGAGAAGGTGTTGAATTTCTGAAAGTAATGTCATTATCGTCGCTTTCGTTATAATCATCATCATAAGCGACGTTGAGGTAGAACTGGGCGTCATCAACCTGCGAATAGGCAATCTTTACGTTGCCAGCAGTGGTGCTTAAGATCTCTCTTGTGTAAAAGAAGAATTGCAGTGGGCGAAAACAGATTCCTGAGGGACGCGGCAGCCTAGACGGGCAACCGATGACAAGACCTTTTGGAAGTAGGCTATGCCTTCTGCGTTCGGTCCGTCAAAAGGATCCACCGTAACACTGTCCTATTGAAGCCGGATTGCCCTTTCCTCATGTGGTCTCTATGCTAGCGATAGGAAAATTATTGAAAACTCATATAAGGCGTTACTAGTGCAACACCCCAGTCGGTTGCCAGACCCTCATACTGTACCTCCACTGGTTTACTGCCTGATGGTGCCCGCTGCACGTTTAATCGCTTCACTTCACATGTATAGCTGTTCCGGACAATCGCCAGCGTCGTGTCTTGTAAGTAAACAAATTAGATTTAACGAAAGCTTTATCATCAATTATCTGCTATGTTACAGTATAATACTTACCTTCTTCGGTACCTGTAGTGATGTGCGATCCTGAGGAATTCAGGAAAGTTGCTATATAAATGTTATGTAAATGTGAATTATAATTGATATGGGCGGCTTGCGATATGGGGGGGGGTTAATGGAAACGATTGAGTTCAGCGGAATGGGCGACAGTGATGAGGATCCGATAACAGGAACGCCATGCAAGAAACATCCGGACGGTCAGCAAGTAGAGGTGCACTTTCGACACCAACGGTAGGGAAGCTTATGTGGTTAAGGAAGGAAGGAAGGAAGAAAGGAAAGTAGAATGGATGGCTGGATGTATGGATGGATGGATGGATGTATGGATGGATGGATGGATGGATGGATGGATGGATGGATGGATGGATGGATGGATGGATGGATGGATGGATGGATGGATGGATGGATGGATGGATGGATGGATGGATGGATGGATGGATGGATGGATGGATGGATGGATGGATGGATGGATGGATGGATGGATGGGTGGATGGGTGGATGGATGGATGGAAGGAAGGATGGATGGAAGGATGGATGGGAGAAAGGAAGGAAGGAAGAAAAGAATGAATGAAGGAATGATGGAAGAAAGGAAGGCAGGAAGGATGAAAGGAAGGATGGAAGGATGGAAGGATGGAAGGAAGGAAAGAAGGATGGATGAGAGAAAGGAAGGAAGGAAGAAAGGAATAAAAAAAGAAAGGATGGAAGAAAGGAAGGAAGGAAGGAAGGAAGAATGGATGGATGGAAGGAAGGATGGAAGAATCGAAGAAAATGTAAATCACATGTGAGTGATTCTGTTAGGACTACCCAACCTAAATTATGCACTGCTTAGGAAGTGGTAACACCGTTGGACGAATACGTGCACAGAGACGATGGATTCTATTCCTGGAAGGAGGTCGCGTCCTACAACTATAGAGGCGTCACTGTCTACATCATCAACATGACGTCACAGAAATACCAGGATGGTGCGATGAATGAATTTCCTTCTTTATGATTGAATGCTTTCGTTTTATTTGCGCCTCTATCTCATTGCATTCGACTACCTGTCTTTCAACCCGAATAAGTGTATGCAAAGAATGTCTTTAATTAGACCTATGTGTAATAATTCTAATGGAATGCAGTTAAGTCGCCTGGATGGCTGTAACTCGCTTCTGAACTTGTATCTCTAAGTCCAATATGCAGACGTTCCAGATGGTCCAGAACTCATTGGCAAGTAGAGTCGTAAGAAATATACATCAAGATATGAACATAATATTATAACCTCTGTACTTAAATCGTTGCAGTGTATACTGACTACAGTTGCATGATGGGTACGGAGCCGAATGAAAAGAGTGCCTGACCTGTAACTCAGAGACTACGGGTTCAATCCTCCACTCAGAGGGTCACTGTGTAAGGACCTTGAGCAAGTTCTTCGTGCACAATTTCTTAGCGCCTTCTGTGCTCTGTCGCATGGTCGTGTGTGCACTTCTGAACTTTGAAAGGAGGGCAATATCAATTTCAGTTGTACTCTACCGTATTGTTGCCTTGTCTATTGTCTTAGAAAACTTCAGTTCGCAGCCGCTTTGGTGGCATATTATGGGAGTGGCGATTCCGGATGATCTTGTCTATATGGACGCAGCAATTCTGTTCATCGATGGCGGAAGCAACCGTCCTGAGAACCCGTATGTTCATTATATCGTCTCTCCTCATTTTTATTACTGATCAAGCCTCTTAAATTATCTCCCAAAGCAACACAACGCATGGTAACAACCACCGAGGCCGATCAAGTGCAGAGAGTTGAAACGATGGTCGTCAGGCTAGACCTCACGACCATCGTTTCAACTCTCTCGTTACATTATTATAGGTCATTTATAATCGTATTTCTTTATATACTATATATAGTAACTTTTACTAGTCTATAATTATTAATTATCATATATCTATATAAATAAAGAGAGCTTTCTGTGTGTGTGTGTGTGTGTGTGTGTGTGTGTGTGTGTGTGTGTGTGTGTGTGTGTGTGTGTGTGTGTGTGTGTGTGTGTGTGTGTGTGTGTGTGTGTGTGTGTGTGTGTGTGTGTGTGTGTGTGTGTGTGTGTGTGTGTGTGTGTGTGTGTGTGTGTGTGTGTGTGTGTGTGTGTGTCTGTCTGTCTGTCTGTCTGTCTGTTTGACCGGGCTTAACTTCTACAATTTTGCACCTTTTCACTCGAAACCTTCACTACTCTGTCAGCCTCGGCATCGGACACCCAGTGGAGGGGTTCGCGTACCCCCTTTTCACCGCTAACATGGTGAAAATGCCCCCAAACTCTACCCAACCGACTGTCCCTGACGACCCAGCGCGAAGCGTTTCTATTTATGGCGCCGGTATTCCCCAACGTCATTAATAATGCGCATAACGACAAGCAGTTCTATTTATGGCGCGGGTATTCCCCAACGTCATTAATAATGCGCATAACGGCGTTGTTTACTTTCTCACAAAAATTTAATTACGATCGATTCGAACTATATTCATCGTTTTACAGCAAAATTGTATGTTCAAAGACTGCTTTACTACGGGCAGTGAGGGCTAGATTTCTGGCGTTTTCTCAACGCCGGCTTCACCCTCTTCGACTGCAAAGCAGTCAGTCCACGGGAGACTGCGAAGCAGTCGTCGTCACTCGACTGCGAAGCAGTCAGTCCACGGGAGACTGCGAAGCAGTCGTCGCCAGAGGGCGACTGCGAAACAGTCAGTCCACGCCTAGACTGCAAAGCAGTCTCCCCCACAGGTCGCCTAAATTTCTTCCTTATTCGCTACACGGATTTAAACTTATACCTAAATTTGTTGCTTATTCGCTACAGGGATTGAAACTTATAACCCCGGGCAACGCCGGATAAACCTGCTAGTCATATAATAATTAGTTATAAAGTCACGTTCATCGGACCCTCGTGGTGCTATCGGTAACAAGATAGTTTTTGGTTCGAAGACGGTCCAATTAAGGCGGCCGTTAGCAAATACTTTCCACCAATTAATGCACTGCTGTATATTATGACGATTGCACCTCTTTCTACTCTGCTCTTGAGGCTGTTCTCTTTCGCCGAGGCTAGGCTGGGAGCACGCTATATAAATGTCTAGTTGTTTTATTTATTTAATTTATTTATTTATTCCGGATATTTCTATAGCGCCCCCTCAAGTCTACTACTACTCAGAGGCGCTCCCGACTACAGCATTTTATACTGTGCCGGAATTTTCACGCCGAAGCGCCACGAGCAATTGCGAGTGAAGGACTTGCTCAAGGTCCGTACACAGCGGCTAGAGTGGGATTCGAACCTGCAACCGTTCCGGTCACAAGGCGTCGAACTTACCACTGAGCCACCACGCCCCACAAATTGATTTGATAACTAAATGATTGATTGATTGATTGATTGATTGATTGATTGATTGATTGATTGATTGATTGATTGATTGATTGATTGATTGATTGAGTGATTGATTGATTGATTGATTGATTGATTGATTGATTGATTGATTGATTGATTGATTGATTGATTGATTGATTGATTGATTGATTGATTGATTGATTGATTGATTGATTGATAACTAAACAGGCCTCCGGACGATACAGATTCGTCTACCGTTGGAATGGCCGTCCTTGCTAATGACACCGGTTGCATAGCTGCCTACATCAAACAGACTCCCAACCAACCAATCGTATTCACAGTGAGTACAGTAGGCCTATCATAGGCTATATATAGGCCTACACGGGGATACGGAAATTTCGCCCCCGGAAGTTTCGCCCCCGACTTTTCGCCCCCGGGAAGATTCGCCCCCCGGGATGAAAATGTGACTAAGACTAGAAGCGGGATCTATGATGAAAATGTAACTAAGGCTAATACAGTTCAAACCAGAAGCTGGATCTATGATGAAAATGTAACTAAGACTAGAAGCTGGATTAACGATGATCTTCTGAGGGCGAAAGTTCCGGGGGGCGAAATGTCGGGGGCGAATCTTCCGGGGGCGAAAAGTCCTAGAACCATATACACGTAAGCTTGTATTAAATTGTTATTGTTGTCATTCACTTTTATGACGCGTCTTCACGATAAACTAATCACTATGCTACACCTAATTATGTTAAAAAGGTGCCCGGCGCGCAAACGTCATCAGGAAGTAAGATCATTTCAAAATTAATTAAGAATTAGAAAAGTCACAACTGGCAGGCGTCCACACACGCGGCGATCAACCCAGAGTTGGAATATACTTAATCGACTTCAGAAGAACACTCCCTTGCCATTATGCCCACGTGGAGGACCTCTGTTTCTCATGGGACCCATGGACCCTTATGGAGCCAATATGGGTCCCATGAAATGTCCTAGGTCCTAGGACATGATCAGGGCTGTAGTGGTAAAATTTGAGGTGAGTATACGCTACCGGTGACCAGCGGCGTAAAAAAAAATTTGAAGACCTTTTTTTAGGAAAAATTTCAGACTTTTCACCAATTCTCAGAAAATTTTCAGACTTTTTACGATTTTGTCTCTGAAAAAGTTGATGACCTTTTTTTTTTTTAGTCATTCGCCCTAAAAACCTTTGAAAACCTCTCTTTTTCTAAAAAATTCATCTACAGAGGTAAGTATACGCTGTATACCCGCGTATACCCTCGTCTACAGCCATGAGTATACGCTCTCAAATTTCTCTAGAGGTAAGTATACGCTGTATACCCGCGTATACGCTCGACTACAGCCCTGGACATGATGGCAGAGAATGCATTTCTTTACTTAGGCCATCAAGAGAAAAATTCCAAAATCTTGCACACTTCATCTCAGGACTGCCGTTAACTTTGTGGCTGACATCAGCAGGCCGAGTTAATTTTATTAAAAATCTTAAGTTTTACACAGAGACGTGTATACATATTTCGTCGAGATTCCGGTTACCCAAGACCACTGTTATATTTGCAGGTTCAGCCCCACGATTGATCCCGCCATTCCCCGTCAAATATATTAAATATGAATACATATAATTATAAATGAATAATTGTAAATGCAATAGTATCAACTGCATCAACTTTGCAGTGACAGTAAGTAGCCTTTAGTTGCTACGTCGTAGTTTGTGTGAACTGTTACAAAATAGTTGGCTTGACTGAATAAATGGGCCTCAATACAAGAGAGAAAGAGAGAGAGAACGAGACAGACAGACAGACAGACAAACAGACAGAAACAGACAGACAGACAGACAGACAGAGAGAACGAAAGAGAACGAGAGAGAGAGCGAAAAAGTAAACAAGTAAGTAGGCCCTAAGTGAGTGACTGCTCTAATTGCTTCTTGAAAGAGCATACACAATAAATAACATAAAACGATTAAAATAATTGTAACGCAGGTACAATCACGTGTAAGCCAATCCACGTATAGACGCACTGGTCAGTCGTCTCTTCGATATGAATTGCGTGGCTTACCACGTGTAGCAAGAGATTCTCAACCTGTGTATTGTGACTGTAGAATGACCCATCACAAATGTCGAGAAGCGAGGACGAGATCATAGCCTGGACGTGGCGCACATACATCGACGACCCAACGCCCGATCTGGAAGTCATTCTGCGCATGCCCATGACAAAAGTAAGTCCTATAGCAAAATGCACCTTCATTCTTCCTGTTTCTTCTAATCTGACCAAGGATAACATTGACTATTTATTTGCCAACCATGAAACCCCAGAATAATTTTCGCTTGTGTCACTTCGCTCTCGACTTGAAACTTAGATCTTTCGAACTGCTCATCCACCTTAGGCTGCCTCTCTGTCCTACGGACTGATCTCCTGTTTATTGACCTGATTACGGCTTCGTTTTGGTGTGCCATCGGTTGATGCCTTGTGAGTTAAACACTGACGTGTTTAAAATTTAGTAGGCCTAGTTACTATAGTTACAATTACAATACATGTTTACGTAACACGTTGACTTAAAACAGGTTTGTTGAGGGGTGTCGCGTGAGGAGATCGACGACAACGACGAGATGTCATCATCGACAAGGGGTGAAATAATAAAAACTTGTGAGGTAATTAATTCGACAGTTCATTAACAACTGATTAACTACCTGACGATTTTATCTCAGTTATTATATTCCGGTTTTAAATAACACAAGTATTACGGTCTACTTGCTTTAAAGGGAGCCAAGAGAGCCCTGGACACCATTACAGCCGTTTCGAAACAGCGGGTCCCAGAAACAGACGTCCAGCGATTCATGGTCTCAGGCGCATCGAAGGTAATCGTTTTCAGTAGGATACTTTAAGTTTCCATTAGGCGATACTCAAAGTTTCCATTACGTGACACTTAAATTGTCCAGTAGGCGACTCAAAGTTTCCGTTAGGCGACTCTTAAAGTTTCCCAATAAGCGCTCTTGGAGTTTCCATTAGGCGACTCTTACAGTTTCCATTAGGCGACTCTTACGGTTTTCATTAAGCGACTCGAAGTGATTCAGTTGTTATCGTGGTCAAAGTAAAAATATTCAGTTGGTTCACGGCAAGTGATTATTGGTAGACGATAAGAAATAGCCTACGGTAGTTGGTAATTTTTCGCCAAAAGATACAGACGATTTTAAAGGAGATTGTTCTTTGACAGGTTTTAATTCTATGACCATGCATAATTGACACTAATAGGATGGAAATATGAGTCAATAGTTCGTTAGCTGTCTTTGATGATTGCTAAGTATTGGCCACTCAGAATAGACTACTTTTGGATAACCCGTAGGCCTAACTGATGCTGAATGATCACCATGAAATAAACCAAATGAATTTC
>OY744614.1:31618700-31621200 GCA_963556255.1 Allolobophora icterica
TACAGTTCCGGAACTGAACAATTACGGAAGGGCTAAAAGCCCGAGAAAAACGGGATTCGGAGTTGGGAGTGGGTCTCAATAAACACTGAAAACAGGTCACAACACTGAAGTTAAATTAAAATAATAAATTATTGTTTTTATTATTAAAATAAATAAATAATTTTTTAGTTGCTGAAAAAGGTGCCGGAACGCCGTTCCGACTGAAAAAGCACTGAATATATTAATTTGATAGATTGATAAGAAGTTTTCATTTAATTGGCATAATGTGCGTTTGCGCATAAAATTAAACATGGGGTGGGGAGATGGTTGAATGGTAACACGCTGACACGAAGATCAGAAGGACGCGGGTTCGATACCCGTTAGCCCCATAAAGGTTGACTCAGCCTTCCATTCCCTAGGAGGCGACTGTAAAATGAGCAGCAGAACAGATGGGTGCCTTTCAGGCTGTCATACAGTTAAATTCGACTCCTTGTCATCGTCATCATGTAATCTTACTGCGTATTTGTCATTTTTAATTAATAATAAACGATTATTATTAACAAACTTCTTTCGCAGCGTGGATGGACGACGTGGAGTTTAGCAGCAGTGGATCCAAGAGTGGTCTGCATGGCTCCAATGGTCTTCAGTATGATCAACATGGACCAGGTCTACAACTGCCTTAACAACTCATGCATGCAAAACAATAAATGCGCAGCTGATCACTAAATATCTAAATTAAAATGACGATGGCTATAGTCCAGTACTTTATTATGTTTCTATAGGACCGGTGTCCTATTCTTTTCTAATCTAGTCATTAGGACTTCTGTAGCGCCGTTTTCATAAAGGATAAATCGTTTCAAGTGAAATTGTATTCATCCATGTCCACAGCGTAGCGGATGCGTTCATCTCCTTGCACACGAGAGTCTCTGAGTGGACAATGAACGAATCCCATCGAGTTATGTTCTATTTTCTTTTGTTATCATCTTGTCTTATCTTTAAAGAACAAGAGTTAGGTTCTATCTACTTGCCTTGTCATCTTGTCTCATCTTTAAAGAACAAGAGTTATGTTCTATCTATCCGTCTTGTCATCTTGTTTTGCCTTCTTATATCTTGTATCTTCTTATCTTTGTATCATTGAGCTCATATCCTGTATCTTTTTTTTATCTTGTATCTTCTTTGTATCTTCTTATCTTGTATCTTCTTATCTTATATCTTCTTATCTTTTATCTTCTTATATCATATATCTTCTTATCTTGTATCTTATAATCTTGTATCTTCTTATCCTGTATCTTTGTGTGTGGTGTACCGTCTCATCTTGTGTCTTCATGTTTTGTATCTCATGTAGACAGTCATGAAGCATTTCCAGAACATGGACGGCGCTTGGTCGTTTGCCCTCGCTGATTACTACAACGAAAATCTCACACAAGAATTCTTCAATTCGAAGACGGACGATATATGGTCCGTGGAAGACATGTACTGTGAGCGCCACATTCACTGGCAGCTGTCATATTGATAATTATCAATCATTTCTTTAAAATATTTCATTTGGTTAAAAAAATGTGCTTGTAATCGCTTCGATTAATTCTCAACTTCGTAATCAATATTTACGAACAGGTTCGCAGTACTTGCTTTTGACACTGTTTCAGTAACACTGCTCGCATCAGAAGCGCTGTTGCATCCTATGATAATCCTTCCTTATGGTTGTAAGAAAGTAGGCCTACTCATAATATTAGCCTTCTTGTGGCGTTCTCAATCCGGCTGCGTTTGTGTGACGGGAATGATGGAGCAAATCAGGCGAATAATTTGGGAACAAAACGAGGTTGTTTAGAAACGGCAGTATTTTGGAGCAAAGCCTTCAAAATCTTAACATTTTGACAATTGCTTTTATGGCTGATGGTCGTTATACAGGGTGGGCCAGTAGAAATGCACCAACTTTGAATGGATATAACTTGAACAATTGCTATCAGAACATCGTGCCCAATATACTAAATTGAAAGTAATCATCCACTCTACTACTGTGTCAAATCTTGCACTGATATACGGCACCGTTGTTATAAAATGTCGGTGCGGCGCACACCTCTCAATTTTGAATGTAAATATTGAACATCATGACGCCGCTCGCGGAAGAGGATAGAATTTTAATCCGAATTTTAAGAGCAGAAAAAGGATACAATGCACATCATATGATGATAGAATTCCCTTCTAGAAAATGGAATAAATATGCTCTAGATCGATTGATTAAACAAATTGATGCTACGGGAACGTCTAACAGCCGCAACTGTGGTCGCAAACGTTTTGCGCGCACAGCAGCGACCTTTGCACAAGTCCAAGAGTTAATTTCCAGCCAAGACAACAATCCAGGGACGAGTAAGAGTCCGAGCACGTGGTGGACATTATTGAGTATTTGTTTGATTGATGGTAAATTCACTCAAGATATTAATTGTTAGTACTAAGTGACTGTTTAGAACTGACGTCTTCAGTTTCAGACTTTTGGTTTTTCTTGCAGTTTTATGGCCAGAAA
>OY744614.1:31626200-31633700 GCA_963556255.1 Allolobophora icterica
TCACTTTGTTATGTAGGCCTACACGATACGCTAAGGTTTAATACCTAAAATAAGGGTCTCGATTTTTGCTTGAATCATTTGGCACTTTAACTGAGAACTGATCAAGCACAGCACCGTAGAAGTAACTTTATATTTTATTTGTCTGTAAAGTTTCCCAGCGCTGTGTGTCTATCTATACATATAATATCCATATAGTGTCCGTCTGTCGGGGGACGCTACGTCACAAACGGGTTCTGTTCTATTGTGAAACATAAACCGTTTGTCTTGACGACGGCGATAACCAACGATACATATAGGCTTATAATATGACGTCATAATATGACGGGCAAATACACTAGTCATAAGATAAACGCTTAGGAATGTCTAAAATAAGTTGAACCTGGTCAGTTGTTGACGTCATAATACATAGGCCTACTAATACATGAGTTAAGCCTGACCTTTTTGTTTGCGTCATAATACAGACTAATATATAAGTTAATCCTGGCCTGTTTCTGACGTCATAACACATTCTAATAAATATGTCAAGCATGGCCCTTTTGTTGACGTCATAATGTAGAGACAACCCATCATATGTGATGGGCAAATACTCTAATAATTTAATATTTGTCGTTTTTATTCATATTTTGTATTTATGTTTATATTTGTCGTTCTTTTACATTACTTTATTATTTATAATTGCGCTTGGTTAATGTTGCTTGTTTATTAAGACGATCAGTAGGTATAAGCGGATCTCGGATGCGCCTGAAATTATTTATCTTGTCGTCGTAGGGCAATGGAAACTACAGTGTCGACGCGACAGTTGTCGATGGTGAATGGGTTGGGTTCTTCCTTATGGTATGAACTTCGAATCGTTTAGTCTTACTGAAACTATATATCGTCGATTCACTCTATTTCTTCTTTCAAGATTTGCAGAATATGCAGCTTTAGTTTTTCCATCCATCGTGCATATGAATATAGCCTACATAGGCACCTTTTGCCCAAAGACTCCACGTATTTAGCAATCATTTTATTTTCAGCTAAAAAATCCCTCACACGTCTGGTTTCTCAAAACACACGATGCACGCACTTTGAAAATCCGCACTACGAGACCACATCAGTTACTGTCTGACTTTACAGCTTTATATAGGCCTGCATTATACATAAACGACGTAGCTACATAAGTCTTTTCCCCAAGCATAATTATTACGATTCGTGGCGAAGGACAAAAGCACAGGGCGCATGCGTAGGCCTAAATGAGAGCGCAAAAAGAGCTGTTATAAATATTAGGCCCTAGCCTAATGTTGATGCGCTATAGAAATGTGTGCAGATTTGTAACTGATGCCTGCGAGCTCCTATGGCAGGGGTGGCGAACCTTTTTTAAGGTGCGTGCCAAAATGCTGCTAAATCATTAAAATAAATACCGTCGCGTGCCCCTCGGAATTTTGCACGGTGTAAAATTATTTTTCTCATAGGTTTCAGTCAAGAAAGCGTAGGAAAAAATGAATTAAAGACGTTATTTCAAAGATTGTTTTTGAATGGTGTTAAAATAAAGTCCTTCAACAAAGAAAAGAGGATTCCTACAGGGATTTTGTATTTCTAAGTTGTAAATTTTGGGGGACGCTCTGAATTCCGCGTGCCCAAAACATTTCACCGCGTGCCGCTTTGGGCACGCGTGCCATAGGTTCGCCATCCCTGTCCTATGGCCATCGCTACATGAATGCTTTAATGCTTTGTTTTTCAGGGAACTTGGGAAGGTCCTACCGGATACCGGATGATATTCACTAGCCAAGTGAACATCATTCCAGATACGCGTCCACACGCTGAATGCACCACTCCGGAAGAATGTTGGGGTGTATTGGTTTAGCCACGGAACTTCCTATAAGTTAGGCTGACCAAACGTCCCAGTTTTACTGAGGGTGCTCTCTTGTTTTTCAGTTGCTGTCCCAATGACCGGACGGCTTTTGATAAAATTAACTGGCCCTATGTTTCAGGTTTCAAAATGCGATTAATTATCTAAAAATTATAAGTTGGATTTAAATCCCCGCCTGAAGGTTGATACTTTCATCGCGCTAACGTTAGACTACCGCATACTCTCGCAGCCCATAGTAATCACACATAAATCCGGCACTTCGGATATGTAAACTTTGAAACAAAGCGCAGAAAGTGTCCTTGCATGAAAATTAAATCCCAACACATGCATATAATTGTTCTTCGGTCATTTCTTTTGCTAATAATCTTTTGTGTTTGTAAAACCCATTATTCATATAATTTAAAATAATGTACAATAGAGAGGATTAAGAACTTGATTTAATTAAATATAATCACGATATAGCGAACATGCTAGAAGTAAGGTAGACATATAGGCCTATATAGTTCACGAAAGAAAGTTCAGTTCTTCATTAACGTTATCCATTGCACTTTTAACGGTATAATTATTACACAGACATAATTCAGCTCACAAGAGCTCACATTCGATTGCCTAGATTGTACTTTATATGTTACACACAATAATTCTAACAGTTTTCAGCTAACAGTTGTTCCACATCAATTGCCTAAATTGCATAATTATAACACATTACAAATAATTCTAACAGCTTTCAGTTCAGACTTATTCAATGCAAAATACTTTATAATGCCTTAGAGTCCGCTCAAAATGGTGGAACCTTTATTGTAATTGTAATTGCAGATTTATATAGCGCTACCTCAAGAGAAACTCATTAGACGCGCTCCCGACCTGACACAACGAAGCAACGATCGAACAAAATGGTGTTCAAGCACTTGCGCAAAAGAGACAAAGAGAGCCTGAGAAGCTCTCTTGGTCGCAGGTTGCTAGGCAGCTTGCTCCAGAAGGAGGGTCCGAGCACAGCAAAACTTCTATACTGGACCGTGAAACTAGGCATTATAAAATTTCATCTTCAACTGAAACCGATTTTTCCACCATGCAGCATCTAAGCCAGCGATCCCAATGGCATAACCGATTTTTTTATTTATCACCAGATGTCGTCAGATCTAACTCGATTAACACTTTTCATCACTATTCAGATGGTTGGTATCAATGAGTTAAGGACAGTTTAAACGGTAGAAACCTTCTCAGTCATCATTACAATACTTATTTTAAGATAGCAGTGATCAAGCGATGTAGTATTAACCATAGAATTCAATGCAGGCGCAGATTTTTATTTTCTCTGTCAATTTTTCTGCATATCCGTCAAGAAGATGATGCTCCTTATGTGTCGTCAGCTGGTGCAGCAGGCCGTGTAGTTTAGCGATCAGGTGAGGACTTCCAGATGAATGGTCCAGTGAAAAAATCAAGAATACAGAGTGAGAGAGAAAGAAAGAAAAAAAAACTGGAAAGAGATGGTGGAAAGAAAAAGAGAAAGAGGAGAAGGAAGAATGGAATTAACAGCGATGAGACAAAGAGGAGAGAAGGGAAATGGAATGGAGAGAGACGCAGGAGGATGGAAGATCGAAGGAGAAAAGAAAGGAATGGGAGGACAACGAAGAGTGAGTGTGTAGAAGAGAAAGGAGGCATGAGAAGCAGGAGAGATAGGAGAGAACTAGGAGAGAAAAAGAGAGATAGAGACAGACAGAAAGACAGAGACAGACAGAAAGATACAGACAGAAAGAGACAGACAGAGAGACAGACAGAGACAGACAGACAGACAGACAGAAGATGAGAGAATTGTAAAATAGTGGGGGAGAGACAGGTTGAGATTGAGTAGAGAGGGATTAGTAGGATAATGGGTAGGGAGAGAGAAACATTTGAATCATGCGAAGTCCACTTTTTCTTTGTCAATGGCACAGCACAGGACAATGGCGATGATCATAAAGACGATCTATTCAACAAGCAACAAACACATCACACTGAATTATATACACTGTACATGGTTGTTTATGTATCAATTCGATCTACATTTTTGGCTCTGGGTCTTTGCGAATTATAGTTCTACGAGACACCTGAACCGCTTTGAGCCTTTCGTGTATACCGTATATAACCGGCTCTGGAATACACAGTCCTATCGATTCTGGCAATGGGATGAGGCATGCGCATGTAACGATTCTGTGGATCGATTTCAAAGACGTTGCTTAGGGTCCATACAATAGGCATATGATACAAACATAGGCCTGTATATATGCCATTATGGGCAGAACACGTACAGACATCATATAGGCCTATGCATTTAGGTGTGTAGGTGTGTATGTACTATGTAGGTAGGTGTGTGTGTGGGTGTGTGAGTGTGTGTTTGTGTGTGCGTGTGGACGGGTACATTTTCTCCCACCTTAATTATTTTAATCAGTTTAGGTAGGGACATTATATCATACAGGCCTATAAACAAACAAATATTAGGCCTATGTCGCTGTTTATTTCGAAGGTTAAATAAGTGGGATACGGACAATTAACCCCCACAATTTGCCCAGGAAAATTCATCCCCAACATTGCGCCTCTCGGAAATTTAGAAATTAGACACAACACGTTTGAGGTTTTCATGAACTTATTCGATTCTAGTGGCTGGTTGGAAGGTCGTGGTGTCTACTTGCACTACCTGTATTTATATAGCGCCACTGTTAAAAAGACACGCGAACGAGTATCAGTTGATGTACTTACCTCTATGCAGATGATTGCGGTGATAATTCCAACGACCAGTGAACGATATCCGCCCAGAAAGGTCGTGACCCCTTCCCAACAACCCTAGTAACAAATTCAAACAGATAAACAAATGAGGTCAGGTCAGGTATGTAGGCTTTGCATGAGTGTATGTATGTATGTATGTATGTATGTATGTATGTATGTATGTATGTATGTATGTATGTATATGTATGTATGTATCTATAGATATGTATGTATGTATGTATGTATGTATGTATGTATATATGTACCTATGTATATATATATATATATATGTATTGTATTGTATTCAAACATTTATAAAGCGCCTCTAGTAGGGTGAACCGTTCAGAGGCGCTCCCAGTGCGCAAGGCCAAGAGAAAAGAAATAAGTCTTGAGGAAAGTAAGAGAAGATAAGGGGTTACTTATTAAAATTTGAGAGCGAGTAGAAGGAGACAGTGTATTCCAGAGAGAGGGACCAATTGAGGCAAAAGATCGGGACTGAGCCATAGCTGTTCTAGTATGAGGAACTGAGAGATCAAATCTGTTTGAGGAGCGAAGTGGACGATGCGAGGAGACAGAAAGAGGCCGGTGAATTACATCAATTAAATATTTGGGGGCGAGACCCCGCTGTGTCTTTGACACCAGAATAAGGATTTTGAACTTAATACGTGCAGAGAGAGGAAGCCAGTGCAGTTTCTCAAACATGAAGGATGAAATGCGTGAGTATAGCGTGGAAGACGGGCAATTAATCTCGCAGCTGCATTTAGGACTGACTGCAGAGGCATGAGACGGACCTTAGGAAGACCGATTAGAAGCGAATTGCAGTAGTCAATTCTGGAGCAAATGAAAGCATGGACCAGCGTTGTGAAAACAGAGGAAGAGACAGATCGTCGAACAGCCCTGAGACGCCTTAAGTGGAAGTAGGAAACACGTGTGAGGTTAGAGATGTGATCTTTGAAGGAGAGAGAGCTAGGTCACGTACACTTGATGAAAAGGAATAGTGAGGGAAGATTTCCAAGAGGAGGGCGAAATCAATCTTCAGCAACTGTTGAGGGGAGCCAAACCAAATGAACTGGGTTTTGGAGGCATTAAGACAGAGACCATTTGAGGACATCCAGGAATGGAGAGACTTAGATAGAGACTCAATACGCTCAACTAAGTGCAATTGAGATATGTGTGTATGTATGTATATGTGGATGCATAATGTGTTTGTTTAGTGCATACGTATGCATATATGTGCAATTGTGCATGTATGTATATATGTATGCATGTATCAAGACACGGTGTGTATGTTTGCTTGCACATACGTGTATGTGTATCAAGAGGTAGGCCTTATCACGCAGACTGTTTCTTGCCTCGAATGAAGTCCTTTTATGACTTATCCTGCAGATGGTGTTCGTATTCAGGGGCGTCTATCCCCCCTAAGTCATTGGAGCAACGTCCCTTTTCCCGTCTTCTTCCCCCCCTCCCCGGTCCTTCCCCCCTAAAATGGTGGCAAACACATGGACAAATCTTTCCCCCCCCTACTTCTTGGATGGAGCATTTGCTCCAAGGTTTCTATGGTGTAGACGCCCCTGTTCGTATTTATATCAGAGTCGCGAAGAAGATAAATGAATTAATAAGATTTAGACCGCCGCAAAGTGTCGAAGGTACTGGGTTCAGATCCAGCATAAGTGCAGCAGACGATTTCATCTCAATGTTTGATTTAAGATACATTGCGCCTCACAGCTCATCTGCTTTCATACATTAGAATTCAAGAAGAAAAAACCACTTCATCTATAGCAATTCAAAGAAGATATCCCACCGTTCTCTTAACAGGCGAAATAACACTATTAACCGCCATCATAGCATAGCATAGCATATAGTAGCAGTTCAATGAAACCACCCACCGTCATCCAGTTGGACGTCAGGTTCGTTGGTACAAGGGCGCACGTGTCGTCCTTGATCTTGACATACGGGAAGTCACCCTGGAGCTTGCAGCAAGCGATCGGAGTGGTCAGGTTGACGGTCGTCACCTGTCCGTCCGCCCCGATTACGGACCGTGATCGCCTCCACTCCTTTGCGTAGTTGAAATCCTCGTAGTTGTGAAGGCCACAACACTTAAACTGTAAACAACAAAGCCGCGCTTCTTGTTACCCTCCTCTTTGGAAACTCCTCAATGGCGTGGTCCTAATGTCTAAGGACTTTCGGCTGAAGAATAAACGCAACCACCTCAATCCAACGGCACACTTTGTATACGCCTAACCTTTCAGCTTCCTTTAATACTCATTTGCCGACTCTAGGTGGATGGAGGGCTCAGTGGGAACCAGATGGTCTGTCCTTCCATGGATAAGGGCCTAGTCATCTATTAAAGTACTTGCATTACATTGCTTCATTGTAATGTAATGTAATGTAATGGCATGTAGTGTAATGTAATAACAAATTTATATAGCGCCGCTTGAAGAGAATTTCATCAGAGGCGCTCTCGACCGAACGATGGAAAACCAGGATCGAACACAATGGTTTTCAATCGCTGTATACGGAATAGAGGTAAAGAAAGACTGAGAAGCTCATGTCGATTAATAAAATGATTTTCTTACCTTTAGCGTATAATTGAAATCTTTTATTCCTATATTTCAACCACATGGAATAGGGCCTACAACGATGAATAGTGGACAGGAAATTAGAAATTGAAATGAGAGGCCAGAGTTAGCAACCTTTGACTTATTAGCCAAAGGTCGCTCTCGTAGCTATAAATCCGTCCAGTTTCTAATCTCACCTCAAGCATCACGAAATTCCAGGTCATTGAGTATATCCCGTAGTCGTCGATATCCACATAGTAGTCGACTAGTGTAGACAAGGCAAACGACTGTATGGGCTCGTTTACCTGCAAGGAAAACAAAAAATGTCATTTGATTGCAAACAATCCGATT
>OY744614.1:31638700-31658700 GCA_963556255.1 Allolobophora icterica
TCCACCAGGCCCGCCGAGAGGGTGGGGGCAGCGGGACAAATGCCCAGGGGCCCGGCGATTTTCCGGCGCAATCAATTTTTCTCATAAAGCCTAATGATAGTTTAGGGGCCCGTGACTGCTCTGCTTAGGGGCCCGGAATTTCTGTCGGTGGTCCTACCTTCCACAACAAAACGCTTAAAATGTTACACTTCCCTCGCATGATTATTTGCAGCGCGCTCGGAGTGCTTTGTCTCTGCTCTAAGCCGGTACCGAGCAGCGTGTCATACTCCGTCGCACTGGCAATGCCTTGCCACGGTCTATTGGCCTCAGACCTTTGACCAATGGAAAAAGAGCAAGAGATATTCGTGTTCGCTTGGAAGCAATGGAAAAAGAACAAGAGGTATTTGTGTTCGCTTGGAAGCAATGGAAAAAGAACAAGAGGTATTTGTGTTCGCTTGGAAGCAATGGAAAAAGAACAAGAGGTATTTGTGTTCGCTTGGAAGCAATGGAAAAAGAACAAGAGGTATTTGTGTTCGCTTGGAAGCAAAAAATCTCTAGCTTCTGGAGCTCCGAGCACAGTCCCTCCTCAACAGTGGTATTGCTCCTGCACTCCGCTGGAAGTACCCCCAGATCCCGTATACCTTGCCCCCTAACCTCGTAGCTCTGATGACGCTACAGGCTTTGAGCATGGCACGAGGTAGTTCGTTGGTTAGAGTGCACACATTTTAACGCGGAGAGTAAGGGTTCGAGTCTCACCTGAGACGGTTACTGTGTCCTTCACTCACAGTTGCTCAGCGCCCTCGATTGATGCTTGGCCATTAGATAGTGGCGCCTAATAAATGCGTAATGATAATACGATGGCGCTATAGAAGTTCAACTCATTACAATTATTAATCTAATATCTTTAGTTAAATTAATCTAGCAAAGTACAAGACAGTAATGTCTTGCAATTATATTTAAATTCTACGTGTAGGCTAAAATTTTCACGACGTAACGGTTCCTATGACAACATATTGTGTTACACATGCATGTGGTAAGTCCTTCACGCGTCTTTTATTAGGCCTATGTCTAAGATTAAAATATTAAATGGTTTCTATGACAACATATTGTGTTAGATATGGTAAATCCTTCCTTCATCTTTTATTAAGTCTAAGATTAAGATATTAAATAACTATTTTGTAATTGCGTGAAACGGACTCCGATTTCGCCTCAGGTGAAGATAGATTAACAGATTTTGTATTAGTATAGCGGTGCTTTAGAAGTTTTAGTTTAAATTTAAGTGGATTAGTGATCTGCTTTAATTCAGCCGCAAACTTTGAAAATTACATGGCGCATATGATTCAAGAGAGGTCGTTGTAGATGCAGCGCTGCCTATTTACCGAACTTGCTAAAAGGACGATATTTCCATCGAAAACGTGCTAAATCAGACTGCATGCACATAAACAGCCAACATCTTACCATGCCAGATTAGCTTACGAATCAACGAACATATCTAGTGTAGGTAGACACGATTGTAATTCCACACAGGTAGGCTAAATAACATGCTGGTAGTCAAGTTTCATGCATACTTTCATTGTAATTGTGTTAGTAACAGTACGTTAAGTTGGTTAAACTTCAGTACACGCAGTTGACCCTACACAATTTCAGCAAATTATAATACATTGTTAATCCTACGACTAATTATGGAATCATCTACAGAACAATCCGAAAATTATGGACTATTCTAGCAAGCTATCACCAAGTGTACATCACAACATAGTATCACCGTGTCATATCATCTTGCATCACATTATCATATCACCTTATCATATTACCGTATTTGATTACCAAATTACATTTCCGTATTTTCTTGACTTTCAGCTATGAAATCATTAAAATTCTTAAGTTTTCGCGTTGCCTAGTTTAAAACATAAGTTATCAATAAATTAGACCTAACAAATTCAAAGTTATTTGCATTGTAATCCGTAGTTTATCGGAGAAACATTAGTCAATTAATATTCGTGATTGTAATTAGGCGGATTTTAGATAAGTATTTCGAACTTCCAAAGGAAAGATTTGATTTTCAAAAGTTCCGGTAGATAGAAATATATTATCTGAACCATGCGCGGTTTCTTGTGGATCATACAACGCATGGTAGTAATAGATGTAATTTCCTTAGTTTAAACTGAGTTAGCAATATTATTTAGGTAAAAATATATGTCAAAGTCTGCGTAGAATATTTCAGTAATTGCAGCATTTGTTGAAATAAACAACTTGAATCGAATTGCTATGAGGTATGAGGAGTTGCTCTAGTCGACATTCGATTAAACTATGGTAAATCTTTTCAGATGTTGGCAGATATAACTCTTGTTCTTAGAGGTCGAATAATCCACTTCAGCAGTAGACTAAGTTCACACGCACTATTTTTAACGCCTATCTTACTAGCCTGCGTGTTGCTAAAAGATTCCACGACTCTGTACATTAGAATTTAAATGTTTGAATATAGGCCTACCAGAATTCTCGGGAAGACTTCCAGCAGGCTGAAGCGGCAAGCATAGGCGAAAATTTGTGGGGTATGAGGGGTACCCGTACCCCCACTTTTTGGACTGGGAGGTACCGTACCCCCACTTTTTAAACAATGCAATCAATATTTTTACTATTGTGCCTTCCCAGAGATGGTCTCCAAGCGAAAAGAGAAAGCGGAGAAGAAATTGGTACCCCCACTTTTAGACCAAAGTTACGCCTCTAGCGACAAGATCATGACACTCAAAACACACGGAGATATCACTATTAACATCAGTTTCAGCTGTCAAGCGAAAGTGTCAACGTCATGCAACAATGTCAATGTCAGCAATGTCAACAATGACAACAATGTTGTTGCTTCGCCTCCTGCAACAGTTGCATAGTTCGTCAAGTCAATGTTTACCCGATAGACTAACGAAGCTTCTACAATACACAGTTCAACACAGAGGCTCGACGTTTTATCAAAGTCTTTAACTGCAGCTTGCGATTTGTGGTTGAGAGCAGGACGACGGGAAGGGGAGCCGGACAGACCATTGGTGGGTAAGACATAATGAATGGGGGAAATGCATCCAACAGTTTCAAAATGGTCCATTGCTTCGACCTCTACAAATCGCGTTCTGCCTGTGTACACTTGAAGAACATTGTAGGACGAAAATTACTTATTTAATATACAACTGAACAGATCGAATTAAGACGACATGGATCTACATATATAGGCCTATCGGTTTATCGTGCTACAGGCCTAAGCAGCCTATCCATGGGGTATATGTGTGAAGTGGTTAGGCATTTATTAATGCAATTGTAAATTTATATAGCGACGTTGTTAGGTCGGTCTATCGTGGCATGCGTGATGACGTTAAATCTGAGTGGCGCTATATAAATTCCGTGTTACAGTGCATTTAGACAACAGTCCATCAGCCAAAGCAGCTAAAAGTAATCAGGAGAATAAATGAGATTTTTCATATGCTATGTTCCAAAGAAATTGTATCTCATTGTTTTTCAAACAAGGAAACCTTTTCCTTGAACAGCGCAAAACCCACGGCGGCAAGACAGCGTAACGATAAATCACAAAATAAACGACTTCTTAATTGATTATAAGCGAATAATTTACTGTCGATTACTAATTAACGAACATCAGAAACTATGCAATTACTGTAATATAAACAAATATAGATATGCTAGGTATCACAATACATTGTCTAAAGCTGTAAAAAGACCCTATGTATTCTGCCTCATTTGATAATGATATGACAAAAAGAAGCATACACTGAAAACTCATTTTAACACTTCAATAATTCTTTATGACAAAATTCTTCTTTTCATTCCTCCTCCTGTATTATTTGTTTTATCTCTCGTTTCAACTGTTCCCTTTTTTCAGACAGGAAGAATAAATGCAGCACTATTTACAGCGCCAGAAGCATTGCTCAGCTGGTGCAGCGATTGACATAGTAGAGCCTGTAATAAAGCAATTAGGAAATAAAGCCCACTGCCTTCACAATTAAAAGATCAATTATCTTTTGGCTCTGTCGTAATTATTTGGTCTCGGATAAACTATACCGTGATCTAAACTTGAAAACTTGGGTTGCCGACAAACAACGTTGTCATATGGTCAAACTGGTCAAGTATTCAAGGATCGGTCTAAAAATTCACCAATCAATAACTTTGTCTACTTTTTTCAGATGCATTGAATTAAATCTGTTAACTTCGTGATTTTAATTATAAACAACCATGATGGTGGACGGCGATCATTGCGAACATGTTAATTTATAATAATCATTTGAATTGCATACCCTTGTGCGACGATTATTTGCATCAGTCTTGTTTTAAACGTAGGATATTCGCTAATTCCCATATTCCTATCTTAATTGTTATTCCAAGCTTCCATTCCTATCTTATTTGGCTATTCAAATTTGACCATTCCCATTTACAATGATGGTCACACTTGATGATAGCAGCAGTTCATCAATGAAATCTGTGGTGCCTTCACGACTTTCAAAGTCACATAATTATATACATGCTGCATTAAATTCAACATAGTCAATGCAAGAAGACGGCTCGATTTCAGCGTTACATTGGTTACCCTTAGTAAGCCAGAATGGTAGCAACAGACGTGTCGCTTTGGTACCCTAGTGTGTCGCCAATCGCGGTGGTGGTCAATGTCGAGTTCAAAGACATGGCTACAGCGGCTGCGGCGCAGAGGTCACGTGACACGCGTGGACCAATCAGCGTGTTCAGAAGGTACGCCAGCGCACTTCCGGTTGTCAGTCCGAGGCTGTAGGAGACCGTCATTATGTTACCTACGCAGACAAAACAATGCAATGTATGTAATGTATACTATGCAATTGTAACTGTATTTGCAGTCCAAATTGATATAGCACCTTTTCAAGATAGACTCATCTCAGGCGCTCCAGACCAAACGTACGGAAAACCAGGATCGAACGAAATGGATTTCAAGCGCTTACGGACTAGAGGTAGGCCTAATGTACTAAGACAGAACTGATGACAGTGCACTGGTCTACATTTTGTGAGTACCAGTTGCATTTCACCGGAATATTATCTAGACTTAGTTTACTAAATCTACGCACTCATTGGTTTATAAGCATGGCTGTAGTCGAGAGTATACGCGGGTATATATATATACAGCGTGTACTCACCTCTAGAGACCGTATACTCACCATACAAAAATATTCGTACTCACCTCTAATTTTTTTGGGAAAACTAACCAGTAGCGTGTACTCACCTCTAATTTTACCACTACAGCTCTGTTTATAAGTGAATACCTCATAATTTATTCGAACATTCCTTGTAGCCTATAGGCCTAGTAATTGTCCAGTTGCTTAGTATACAGCAGTTTGCGAATCTTTGATAGGCGTCACGATACAACTATTTACAGAAGATCTAAAGTGACACGAAAGCCTTAGGTGACATTCTTTATAATCATGCAATGCGTTTTGAACGTCCAGTGAAGATGTTCCATTAACACGGTCCAGTGCATCAAAAACTGACCTGAGACCCTAAATGCATGCATCATAAAATTCGTACATTGTACCTCTCCAAGAATCACTTAACGCGATCATCTGGCTTACCTGTAAGTTCCTTCTGTTCGTCAGGTACTCTGCTCGGTGCCAGAATCATCGACGCACTTCCAAAGTACCCGTTCGTGATGCCAAGTACGGCAGACAAAAGCACGGGCCAGATTTCCCGCACTCCCACTCCGCCCGCCTGACCTTTTGACCCGGCGCAGACCATCATCAGAGGAACGAGAATCACGCGTGATAACGTACACAAAACGAGATGACACGGTGGCCAATCAAAATGCACGGACGCCACGATCTAAAAATAATGTAACTCTACGCAGACCAACGTCGTGTAATGTAACAGAGATTTATAAGGCGTCTGCGATATATCTATTTAGAATTGCAATTCAGAAACGAATCAATAAAGGACACGATGTTGAGCATACTTTACACAAGAATAGGCCTAAATTGAATCGTCTATAAGTAGCCTATATGGGCCTAAGCACGCAGGCCTCGTTCGTTTATCAACTGTTTCCATATCAGATTATATAATTATTGTTAATCTATTGTGAATCCGGAAAGAGTCGTTGCGTTCGATAGGGATAGATTACAGAATGTGTACTATTCGTATTGGCATATTCAGTTTGTTGCAAAACGTTCCATGACCGCTAAGAATTTAACAAATGCTTGTAAAATCAGTCCATCAAATAACATAATTTTAAAATCCATATGTGTAAGAAAAAGGAAACATTAGGCGAACCTAACCTATTCTAAAAAAAGTCATAATCGTAAAATCCAATTTTCTAAAGCGCTACTCTAAAGCTAAGCGCAAAGCGTCACAGGTTTCACGCGCGCTGCGTCGTATTCGAGGGGTACTCTTGAGAAAACGCCATGGAAGAAAATACAAGCAATAATAAGTGAGTACAAACAACGTAAGAAGAATCAATACTGAGAAGAGGAAATGGAAAGCGAGAGGAAACTCAGTTGCCAACATAAAAGCGGTTTGTTAGAGTATGAAACTTTATGCATAGTATGCCAACGTGCTTACTTTTCCTATGAAGTCAAAGAGATTGAAGAAGAAGATGAGGAGAACTGGCATCCAAGTACTCAGCAGGCAGCTGATCACTTCCGACTCGATGCCGGGAAAGAGACTGAGAGTGACAAAGTACGTGACTGAAATGGAGATCAGGAATGGCCACACGGACCTAAGTACCTCGCACCTCGCCACACAACCACCTGCACACAGAAATATCAACAGCATGCAATGTAACCGTAACCAGGTTTCTAAATTGTAATCGTAATCTCGAAATTTCTACAGCGCAGAAACAAGGAAAGTCGCGGGAACCAACTGATTTTACAGGCCCTTAGTCAAATCATAATCGATAGGCGGGGGTGTGAAATCGGTTCCCGGTAAAGATCCAAAGGTGTCAGGCAGGCAGAGGGGCAAACGGCTAAGGTGGGTGGTGTTCAGAGTTGCAACGGTGAGGGAGGTAAGGGGAAGGGGGAATCGGGATAAGATGATACCGGGTTCTAATATTACGATTACGATTACGATTACGATAAGTAAGTACAAATTTGAAAAGTATCAGGTGTTTGAAAACTTCTGACTGTCGCTGGTCACAAAAATGACTTGGCGGGCATTATTATTATTCCCCCGCCCCCCCCCCCCCGGGTACATATGATCCCTCGAGAGTTCAAAAACTTGGGGCAATTTTTTTTAAATAAATTTATCGCCCTAGGTAGCAAGGATCCCTCAGGCTCTAAGAAACTATATCAAGTTAGAGGTTAATTATTACTATTATTATTATTATTATTATTATTATTATTATTATTATTATTATTATTATTATTATTATTATTATTATTATTATTATTATTATTATTATTATTATTGGGGGGGCCGTTAGCGCATTGGATAACATCTGGCTTAGAGTGCGAGAGGTACAGAGATCGAGTCCCATAGGCGGACATGCTTTGTAGGCTGCAATTTGCGCCGTGTATTGCAGGCTGTCTGTTCTGTTAGTAGTTAAGATTTATCGCATAACATGTACTGATTTGTAATCATACTGCGTTGTTGTCAGTTTGAAGATATTAAATGAAGATTATTATTATTATTATTATTTTTATTATTATTATTATTATTATTATTATTATTATTATTTTAAACGCCCGAGGTACAAAAAATCCCTCAGGCTCTAACAAAATATAAAACAGAAGTGTATTTACGCTTGGAGAACGCCGTCCTCGTCTCCGGGGTGTGGTGTGAAGGTGAATTTAAAAGCATTTATTATTATTATTATTATTATTATTATTATCATCATCATCATCATCATCATCGTCGTCGTCATCATCATCATCATTATTATTATGATTATAATTACTTTTGATTGCTTGCCACGTTGTGACATTTCTTCTCTGCACTGATGCAATGATTGACTCCAGTTCTTTGACTCCGTTATTTCTGAGAAGCACCGTGACTGCGCATGTCTGCGTTGCATTGTGGGACTGGCACTGAACGTCTTCGGGATCGGACTTCTCCTTGTATCCGCTACTTCCGCTGTTTTTCAGACTGGTTGGACTCTGAATCAGGAGGATCCGGTTTCCATCGTGAATGATTTTCCCGTCGATCGCTTCTACCTGCATGGTTTCAGATTAAAACAGAAAAAGTAAGTCCTTATTTGTGTCGGCCAAGCCCCTCTAATGACATCACGTGGCTGAATCCAGAGAACTGCCATCCAGCCGGTAGTGCTGTACGTTGCCTGTTTACATTTGTTTGCTTTCAATTTGTTTCATTGTTACTGGCAAATGCCCTAACGGATGACGAAGCACCAGATGAAAACGAGGCCAAAATCAAATGAAATAAGTAAGTATATTCTTTGTTAACCAATTGCTAATCGCACTTTGATGTACAGACATTTAATAAACACAGTTGAAAAGTATAATTATAACATATAAAATAGCAGAGGCGGTGATCTTGTTTGACAGGTGGGGGGACACAGGACACTTTTGAACTTTTTACCTTTTTTGGTGTTTCTTCCAAATTTGGGGGTGACTGCATACTGTGTCTCCCACTGTTAAGGGTGGGAGTCTTGTCCCCCTCGACACCCTCTCCCAGGATTGCGGCCTCTGTAAAGCTACAAAGGGATAGATCCCGACTCGGATACTTAAGTAATGCTTACGTCATCGATAGTTGCGGTAAGCCAGCGTTGGTCGTCTGCTGAGAGAGTAAACATAATACTTACGTCATCGATACTTGCGGTAAGCCAGCGTTGGTCGTCTGCTGAGAGAGTAAACATAATACTTACGTCATCGATACTTGCGGTAAGCCAGCGTTGATCGTCTGCTGAGAGTGCAGCTGAGCAGAGGCCAACGTGAAATCGGACGAAGTCAGTGCGCATGGTCAGATGGAAAGCAATACAGCAGCCGATGAGAATGACCATCGTGACTGCGAAGAAGGACATCGTGCTCTGACGAACATCGTTCAACAGAATCTTCGTCAGGATGCGACTGACGGACACAATCAGTCCAGCGGCACCTTCACAGTTCACGAAAACCATTCTCTTAATGCCAAGCATCGTAGTTTCTTCAGCCCTGCTTATTCGCCGGCGCGCTGCATGTTTTGTGAAACCAAGCGTCCAAGTAGGCTCAGGTTCGGTACACTTTCATTGTCCAGAAAGACAGTTTAGTTGTAGGCTACATAGATACCAAAATATGAATGCATATATGCACTACATATGTAGGCCATGTATGTGTGTATGCATGCATGTATGTGTGTGTGTGCATGCATGTATGTATGTCCACAAATGATTAAATACAATAGAATATGTATGCGTGTATATATGTATGTGTGTATGTATGCATGTATGCATGTATTTGTGTATGTATGCATGTATATATGTATGTGTGTATGTAATACTATGTATGTATGTATTTGTGTAAGTATGCATGTATGTATGTATGTATGTGTGTATATATGTGTGCATGTATATATGTATGCATGTATATATGTATGCATGTATGAATGTATGTATGCATGAACGTGTTATTGTATGTATGTATGTATTTATGTATGTATGATTGTATGTGGGTATGAACGTGTATGTATTTGTGTATGTGTTTGTGTAACGTGTGTATGTATGTATGTTTACAAATGTTTAAATACAACACAATGTAATACGGTGTTAGTTACTCATATGTAAAGTAGTGCAGTGTAAATTATGTAATGTAATTCGAATTTATTCAATACGGTATTTATTATTTGCGTCTGCAATTTTTCAGGCAGCTCCAAAATGATGGAAATGATTTGGACGACGGACTGCTTACTTTCTCCGGTCATGATGGCTTGTGTGTAGCTCGATGGTAACATGCTGGTGAAGCCGTAGAAACTCGACTGCTGAACTGGAAGAAAGCATAGCACGACCCATTTCAAAAGAGGTGTGCATGTATATGTGTGTGTATGTATCTGTCTGTGTATGTGTGCATGTATGCTTGTGTGTATGTATGTAGGCATATACAATTCAGAGCAGGTAAATGAGGTAATATGCGCATCTCGAGTGCATCTCAAAAGCGCTGTCTGTTTCTGATTGTCTCTGTTCTATTCATGGCTCTGTTCTATTCATTGCTCTGTTCTATTCATTGCTCTGTTCTATTCATGGCTCTGTTCTATTCATGGCTCTGTTCTATTCATGGCTCTGTTCTATTCATTGCTCAGTCTGCCTCTCGCTCTGTCCGTCTCTCTGTCTCTATCTGTCTCTGTCTCTGTCTGCCTCTGTCTCCGTCTCCCTCTACGTCTCCATCCCCTTTTGCCTCCCTTTCCCTCCCCTCCCGCTCTCTCTCCCTCTCCCTCTCCCTCTCCCTCTCCATCTCTTTCTCTCCCCATCTGTCTCTCTCGCTCCCTCTCTCTCTTTCTGTTTGTCTCTGTCTCCGTATCCGTTTCACCTCCCCCTCCCTCCCTCTCTCCCTCTCTCTCCCACTCCATCTCTCTTTCTCTGTCTCTGTCTCTCTCCCTCTCTCTCTTTGTCTCACACTGTCATCTCTGCCTCTGCCTTTTTCTCTATGCCATTTTATCTGTCTCTGTTTCTCATATGAAATTTATTCCTCTGTATATCGCAACAGAATAGGAAGTCTGTTCTTTCCTATTCCGGACAAGTTCCGGAGAAATTTCTCTCTCTGGCGGAAATATGTCACAACGTCTCTACATTTATTGCAACATAACCACAAATTCCACAAATTATATATACAACCGGCTCTACACACGTGCATATATATAGACCCTCGTACACGAATGTGCCTATGAATACATGCAAGGCTTCTGAGAAGCCCAGTGGACACATTGCCGTGCTTTTCCGAGCGATGGTATACGAGTTCTTACAAATGCTTTATCCCACCTTCGGGAAATTGACGAGAAGGAATTGCGTGATACAGGCTTATAGACCTTTATGTGTAGACAATATATATATATATATATGTGTATATATATATATCAGTACATATAGGTATCCAAGTGGGTCTAAGTGATATAAATATATAACTATATGTTTGTATTTATTACATACGGGCGTGATCGCTATATATGCTATGTATACATAAATCTGCTTGTGTATTTATGTTGCATCAAATATAGGCCTATATATTTGCCTTACATGTATACACGTTCAAAGTCAATTCAAAGATGATTAGTGTTTCAATATATTCCAGTTATCGTCATATACGGAACCTCTAAATACTCCAGTATTACTCTACTCGATGTCATTGTCCCTCAGCCACGAATGAACACGTCAACACGCCAACACGTTGTTGGATCAACGCGTCATTATCTCCGTGAATAATCATATCAATGCGTCAACATACTGACACGAGATCATATCACCGCTTCAACGCGTTAACAGACGCCAACGTGTCAACATCTTGTCACATCAACAGGGCAACATTTTGTCACATCAACAGTTCAACATGTCAACATTTCGTCACATCAATACGTCAAATTCTCGGCATGTCAAAACGTCAACATTTGTCACGTAAACACGTCAACATACTGTCACGTCAACACGTCAACATATAATCACAACACGTCAAACGATAGCGTATCAGCAGTCACGTCAACAAGCTAGCGAATGGAGCTGCGGGGCATTTACAGCGGACGGTCAAGACGCACAATAAATTAAACAGCTGGACGGCGAGCAAGTGCAGTGTCACTGAGGGCAGGGACCGAACCCCCGCCGCCTCTCTTCCGCTACCGTCAGTCCACCGTCGCGCGTCTAATCTGCAGCGTCGTAAAAGCGATAATAATCCGCGGTCCCTAACGACCCCGGTCGGCGGTAATCGGGTCTGCTGGTCCTTCGAGTCTCTTCTCCTCCCTGCCACCGAAATCAATTTCGAAAGCGAATGCGCGTCATAAACCAAGGCCTGACAACAACTGACACGTGCTGTATGGATCACGTGACTAGTCACGGAATGCAATGGATCACGTGACTAGTCACAGAATGCAATGGATCACGTGACTTGTCACAGAATGTACTCTTATATTAAGCAGTGTTAGGAGTAAAATCTTTATTCCAACAACGCATTTACATACTTCGTGTGAACATCTTTCATAAGACGTCAGATTGTCTAGTTGTCAGGCACAGAGTTGCAGTTACACTTTGGCATGCAATGTCTTCTTGCCAGGCAACTAATCTACAAGTTCTGGTCAAAACTTTCGAGAGCGTTAATAGTATCCGATAAGCATGACTGTTCAACGTATGGCAGTTCACAGGATATTTGCAAGAGGGGCTTAACCACTACACAAAATGTCTGCGTAACTGTCTAACGCTGCCAGACAAAAAACTGCATCCAATAACAGTTATGTTTGTTGGTCGGAATGACCACACTCTTCTGGCGAGCATGCGTGCGACTATCACTTCTCCATTTTACAGCCCATTCACGCTCGACAGTTTGTACGAAACGACCCAAAAGACGAGAGCGTCCATAAACACGAGGCAGAGGGACAGAGGGACAGAGGGACAGAGGGACAGAGGGAGGGGCGAGCACCTGTCGTAATAATTTCCGTTTCTACCGCTAAGCGGATTATAAAATGCCTAATACCAGAGGATTGCGAACCGCCTTTCAAGCGCTTGACCATTCGATACTCGGGTCATTTCGGTCAAGTGGTTCGGCCGAACAGAAAAGCGTTGCATGCCATATATGGCTAGTGGAAGATTTGTCAAATCAGGTGTAAAGTCGTCTCTTGTTGACTGCCACAAAAGGCCACGTTCTTGCCAGGCCAGAGAACAGCGAGAACTGCTCGAAATAATTGCTGCCGACGTCAACGGCCTTTGTTGCCATAAAGACGGCGTTAAACTCTGAATACAGGCGTTGATCCGAGCGGTTGTTTTCCAGCTTCAGAAGGATGAGATTCTGCGTTCAACACATGCTGAAGTTGGGAAAAGAATCGCATAACCAAAACTGTGCAATGGTTGAAATTTCGAGGCTGTATGCAGAGGCGGAGACTCGGATCAACTATAGACCTTACGTTTTATCTCGTTGTAGCCTATCATACTTCAATTAGTACTATCAATTAACACCAGCGCGCTCGTGATACTGAAAATGACATTGATAACGATACGTGCCCTTGTACGTGTATTTGTATATGTACTTGTATTTGTGTTTGTATGTATCCTTGTAAGTGTAGGCCCTACTTGTATTTGTGCTTGTCAGGCCCGCATTAAGGGGGTGCTAAGGGTGCTGCAGCACCCGGGCCCGCAGTTTTGAGGAGCCCGCATTTTCGGAGTAGGCCTACATTAAAATTTTCTATTGTACTTGTAATTGGGCCCCGCGCTGATGGCTATATAGGTAATCACAGCATCCGGGCCCACAATAGTCTTAGTGCAGCCCTGTTGCTTGTCGTTGTATACGTTCTTCTGCAAAAGTTTATTTCTTTAAGAGTCGTTTCCAACGGCAGTGCCTTGCTTCTCGTTGCACGGACAGAAAGTCACCGAAGGACGAGTATAAAAAACTGACGCCAATCTATTTACTACAGGGCAGATGAAAGAGAGGACTCTCCCTCTCTTCCTTCCTTCCTTTCTTCCTTGCTGCCTTCCTGTCTCCTTCCCTCACTTCCTGTCTCCCTCACTTCCTCTATCCCTTCCTCCCTGCCTTCCCTCTTCCCCTTCTGACTTCCTCTCTCCCCTCCCTTCCTCCCTGTCTCCTGTCTTCCTATATCCCTTCCTCTCTGTCTCTCTCTTACCATTCTTCCCTCCCTCCCTCCCTCCCTCCCTCCCTCCCTCCCTCCCTCCCTCCCTCCCTCCCTCCCTCCCTCCCTCCCTCCCTCCCTCCCTCCCTCCCACCCTCCCTCCCTCCCTCCCTCCCTCTCTCTCTCCCTCCCTCCCTTTCTTCATCTCTCCCTTTCTCCCTCCCTTCTCCCCTCTCTCTTTCTCCTACCATTCTTCTCTCGCTCCCTCCATTCCACCCTTTCTTATTTCCTTCTTCCACCCCTCTTCCATCCCACACGCAGCAAATATTTCTTTATTTAGGTGCATTTTATGAAGACGAAGATCTTCGTTCCTATGAAGAGGATCCTCCGTCTTCTGAAGAAGAAGAAGAAGAAGAAGAAGAAGAAGAAGAAGAAGAAGAAGAAGAAGAAGAAGAAGACTCGGTCGGCGGAGACGGCAAAGACGACCTGAGAATCCGGAAATAGAGATCTTAAATATGCAATAAACGTCACGGATTATCATCAGTTCATACGAAACAGTCCAGTTTATTGTAGCCAGAATGTGCGCATAAACTGTCTGGTTGTGGGTCACGCGGGCAATCAGCTTCGTCTAGAACTTTTGTCTCACTATAGACGACCATAAAAAAGCCACGCTGATGAGTATGAATGTAACCCAAGTACACTGCGTTCTTCCATCAGACTGTCGAAGTGCACGTGCCTTCTGGTCGCAGTATTGTCTGTTGTTAGCAGACATTTCCCTTAGAAGTTTATTTACGACCCTTTCCGGGTAATCTGAGTCACCCTCGAAGGAAAATAATCGAAGTCTGTATCGTCTGTGAGGTCCATAAAACGATGTCCTCTAAGATATACCGGTACCCATCGCCTTTATAACACCATTAAATTTAATGCGTGATAACAAGAAAATTCTTTTGTTAGAATAATTTATTGTCTAACGGTAATAATAATAGTATAGTATAGTATCGAGCCAGCCAGGTCGAAGAACACTGCGCTCTTCAGCACGTGGGGGACCTTTTGGTCCCGCGTCCCCTACAGCGATTCATCCTCAGGTATTGGACCCTCCTTTCATGGAACAGTCTCGAACTTGAAGTTAGAACTTCACCGTCACGAATAGCTCAGAAAACATTTTCAGCTCATCTTAAGACGCACCTTTTTTTTAGATCTGCTTGACGGCCGTGTTTTGAGGTTCTTAAGACTCGCTATATAGGTCTAAGTGTTCAGATAAATTGTAATTGTAATTAGTAACTTCTATTGTCCCATTTCACAAGGCACCAATCGACGACGCAACAAACCAAGCCGTAATCAGGTCAATATCCAGATCAGTTTGAGGGGGGGGACAAAGTCGGCCACGCTCTGGTCGATTACCTTTTTTTAGGAATTCGTGTCCCAAAGAAAAATTTTCGTAACTTCTTTAGGAATTCATCTCCACAAAAACTTGATGACTTTTCTACAATTCATCTCCAAAAAAGTTGATGACCTGTTTTTTAGTCAATCACCTTTTTTTACAACTCTTTTTCCCAGGTCTCCCACCTATGATCTGTGATTACCTTTTTTCATGATGTGTGACTACCTTTTTTAGGAATTCGTGTCCCAAAGAAAAATTTCCGTAACTTCTTTAGGAATTCATCTCCACAAAAACTTGATGACTTTTCTACAATTCATCTCCAAAAAAGTTGATGACCTTTTTTTTTAGTCAATCACCTTTTTTTACAACTCTTTTTCCCAGGTCTCCCACCTATGATCTGTGATTACCTGTTTTCATGATGTGTGACTACCTTTTTTAGGAATTCGTCAAAAAAATTATTACCTTTTCTTACAAATTCGTCCCCTACACATTTCTTCCCCAACAAATTTCATTACATTTTTTATGAATTTCTTCTTGCTTTCTCTTAAGTTTCGGGGGACACTTCTGCTCAAAAATAGAGTTTTTACCTCATCTCGTCAAAAATGCAGTGAAAATCCTCACGCGCAATTACATTTCATTCGCCTTGTTTCGTGTTTCTTCAAAATTTGAGGGGCAAATGTATGGCGTGCCCCCCCCCCCCCACTCTTAAAAGTGGGGGGACTTGTCCCCCTCGTCCCCCCTAGATCGCCGCCCATGCAACCAGCATCCACAACGTATAAGCCTACTCTGCACATGTTCCACGTCGTGAAATGAGGCTAAAATCTAGGCCTATAATATAGTAACACTGTTCTAGCGCACACACAGCAAATGTAGACTAGTTTCTGTAGCACTTAAATATTGGCCATCGATCGTCGTAAAGTCTCTCCGGAGGTGACAGCAGCGTTAGCGCCGTTTTCCTAATTCGGTCTCAGTAGGACATGCGCAGTCGAGCAACTTATTTAGAGCCAGAAGAAATTGCTGCACCGAGTGACGCCATCGAAATATCGTCGCCTCGAAAATATACTGCATGCCTCGCACTGGTGTAACCTTCTAACTATAGTGGGGCGTGGTGGCTCAGTGGTAAGTTCGGCGCCTGTGACCGGAGGGTTGCAGGTTCGAATCCCACCCTAGCCGCTGCGTACGGACCTTGGGCAAGTCCTTCACTCGCGATTGCTCGTGGCGCTTCGACGGCGTGAAAACTCCGACGCAGTATCAATGCTGTAGTCGGGAGCGTCTCTGAGTAGTAGTAGACTTGTGGAGGCGCTATAGAAATATCCGAGAAACAAATTTAAAAAATAAAAAATAAATATATAGGCGGACTGCGTGGCTGTTCTTGTACATACTTCGACTTTTTATATGATTTCTTAGGAGAAATTATTATAATGTCTGGTGTAGGACAAATAAACGATGATGTACGATTCATAAACGCATGTCACTGACATTCAGTGCCGGATTTAGGCATAAGCTAAAAAGCTACAGCTTAGAGCCTCACAATCAGCAGGGACCTAAAAAGTCATAATTTGGGGGCTTTTCTAATTTTACGTGTGCTGTATTATGTATAACCAAATGATAAATGTGTAATGAAAAATGCATTCATTTGAAAATAATTTGAATATTTTTCACATTAAGTGCCTTGCTATTAAATAATTTAAAGGCGTAATCTGGTGTAATTTTTAACAAGGGGCCTCCAAGGTTTCTATAGCTTGTAAAAAGCTTAGGGCATCACCAAGTCTAAATCCGGCATTGCTGACTTTATTTAGATTTTGAGAAGCTTCGATCATTGCTAACTGCACCTATAGTCGCGTTTTCTCATCTGCAACATCGGTTAATTAGAACTTCTGTGCATCGGAACCCAGGTTCGCTTCCCGAGGGCAGCTTGCTTAAGAGATGTGAATCTCAGACTAGCGTGGTCCGTACACGGGGGCCTTAAATGGCGTGGCACCCATTCAAACGTGTAGGGGTGGTGAAATATCTCAATTCAATGAAAAATGAGAAGGGTCGAGGCCATGTGATTATGATCACTATATAAAAACGTGTACATATTCATCTAGGCTACATCTGGTTTTACCAGACAATTCGACCGCGGAGACCAGTGTCACGCGTGCGGTGGCTGTTTATCCCAAACACCCCGCGAGAGACCCTGCCAACTCGCCGTCTCCTTCTGTCAGCTTCTGACCGATAACAGTCTTTCCCACTTGCCTGCTAAAGTTAATCTATCGTCAACTGACGTGCTCCATCTTAACAACCCGACGCTTTGATCGATCACTGACAAGCTGTTGTTGCTGCTGCTGGCAATCTGGTCAGCTTGTATCAAGAACACGCGAAAGGAAACCCGGTTGAGGATAGAATTAGATTCCAGATCCTCCTCTTCGACCGAGCCATGGGCATCCGGAGTGAGTTAGAGGGGCACTTGCCGCACCCCCGGATTTTCCAAATATTTTACAAAAAAATCTTTTGCTTATTATGATTATTACAACAGTTCAAACACGTTTTTCAATTAAAAAACACATAATTATTTAGGTAAGTCCTTGACCATTTTAAAAGTTGTCATGTGTTCTGTGTTCATTTAATGCAAAAACGTCACTTTGCTCCACCACCCCCCCCCCCCGCAAAAATTACCCGGCCCCTTAAAAAATTCCTGCCCATGGACCGATGGTTGATTCAACCGGTTTCGAACCAGAGTCGGGTCTACGAACTCTGCGCTCTGCAGCAGATTGGAAAAACCTGATTCCGCGCTCCTTTACATCGATTCCAAGACGTCGTGCATGGAACAATCCTTCTGGAACAGTCTCCCTTTCAAAATAATAATTTTGTCGCCATAAATTTGTCAAATATCAGCTTTTCTTTTTCTCAGACCTGTTACGTTCCAGCGTCATTGCAAGGACCTGTAAAGGTTTTATATAAATGTTCAGATAAATACACACCTATGGGCCTATACATACATACAAACACACATATACGCATATGTGTCTACATACATGTACAATTGTGATTATTGTGCATACATACATATATACATACATACATACATACATACATACATACATACATACATACATAAATACGTACGTACATGCATACATACATACATACATACATACATACATACATACATACATACATGATGTACATACATACATACATACATACATACATACAGTGGCATACATACATATACATAGATACACGCATGCACAATTGCACATGTACATACATGCATACATACTTTAAAATTACTATCCTCACGGCCTAGTAACGAGCATTTCCTACCCGTGCATCCCAGGGCAACCGTTGCCACGGCAAAGAGCGTCACGTGATAGGAGTCTGTGACGTCGAAGAGATCAAGCCAGACGTCGGACGTGGCGACGACTGCCAGCGTTGCCAACGACAACAGGTAGCCGAAGGTGATGCGGATACGGAGGCTGAGCGTTTCGACGAGGATGCTGTTGACGACGACTCCGAAGAAAGCGGCACCGATGTAGACGACGCTGATGTCGAAGACGATTGTCGTTGCCGGATGTCGTTGTTGGTAGTAGTCGACGGCGATGATGAAGTTGTTGTAGGGCAGAAGGAACCCGACGCCACAGAGGACCAGCGAGAAGTAGATGAGTCGGTGGTTGTCGAGAGGAGGAAGGGTCTGGCTGCGGCAGCAGAGCTGTTGGCGACCCTTTGATGTTGCCGGGACCTGCGTCACAATCTCAACCTTCGACGATTCGCGCCTCTGCTGGTGACAGTAACCACGGGTCAGGTTCTCGTCCATCTTCACTGCTGCTCAGCTGCTGAAACCACAGACCTACGATAGATGAACATCGGCCTCTCTCTGTCTCTCTGTCTCTGTCTCTCTGCCTCTGTCTCTCTGTCTCTGTCTCTCTCGCCGTCTGTCTGTCTGTCTGTCTGCATGTCTGTCTGTCTGTCTGACTCTGTCTCTGTCTCTGTCTCTTTGTCTCTGTCTGTCTCTGTCTCTGTCTCTGTCTCTCTCTCTGTCTCTCTCTCTCTGTCTCTCTTTCTTTCTTTCTTTCTCTCTCTCTCTCTCTCTCTCTCTCTCTCTCTCTCTCTCTCTCTCTCTCTCTCTCTCTCTCTCTCTCTCTCTCTCTCTCTCTCTCTCTCTCTCTCTCTCTCTCTCTCTCTCTCTCTCTCTCTCTCTCTCTCTCTCTCTTACACACACACTATATGTATATATTTATATATACACGGTTATATGATCTTTTTTAATTCGCAACTGCCCATACACTGGGAATGCCAGTCCAAGGCTTGGTAGTGCCAGTCCCAAGCTTGGATAAAAGAAGAGGGTGACGTTAATCATCTTTTTTATGACACAGTTTCGTTTAAACAGCAACTAACCATCTATTTATAGCGTATTATATACAATTATATAATTTGGTTTGTATATTTTGTTGAAGATGGAAATATAGAACCATTTCACCCACGTAATTTTTTATTTACCAATTTAGCATGTATGGTATGCATAGGCCTAGTTTTTATGATAGCATGTAAAAATGCTCGTGGGCCTAAAGATTAGTACAATCAAGTAGGCCTACCGTAGGTTGCAGGGCTGGGAACGCTTCAAAGGGCGCTATATAAATTTACTACTGAATAAATGAATGAATGGATGGATGGATGGATGGATGGATGAAACTCGTCAATAATTATATATAATTGTATACATAAATGATATATATATATATATATATATATATATATAATTGCATACATAATTGATAGATATAACTGCATACATAATAGATAGTTATAACTTTGTACGTAATTATCAACACAAATAGATATTGTCCACTTCGTTTCTGTTTCTCTATGTGAACAGATACAATGGCGTCTGCTATTGTATCGTTCTCTCTTCGCCCCTTCTGACCTTCAGTCTCTGTCCTTCCCTCTCCCTTTTGTCCTTTATCCTCTG
>OY744614.1:31663700-32168700 GCA_963556255.1 Allolobophora icterica
GCTATGTCACACAAATTAACAGCGTGGGAATTGTAGAAAAAAGACTGGGGTGTCGAATATTTTATCTGTATTTTGCCAAACTGATATCAACGAAATTTGAAAGCAGCTGATTTCAACGCTGGCAAGTTTTGCAAGTCAGACTCGACTGAAAATCAAGTCCTTTGTTGAGAAAATTCAAAAATGTATACGTGATACATAATGGAAATTTCTTCTTTGTCAGAGACTCAGAGTCAAATAATGCTAAATGCACACTAGAACAACTGGAAGGGGGGGGGGTTAATTGGGGTCCTAAGAAAGACTAGATGGTTGAACCCCCAACCCCTCCGACAATTCCCATCCTGCAAATTAAACGCTGCAGTTTCAGTCAAAAAGTAAACAAAGTGTAGATATTGGCATTTTACCGTCACCTGCAAAGGTCGTCATGTAAGTTTCAAAACTCTTGTCATGCTGCTACACTTACCTATGACTTTGCTACACTTACCTAGGACTTTGCTACACTTACCTAGGACTTTGCTACACTTACCTAGGACTTTGCTACACTTACCTAGGACTTTGCTACACTCACCTAGGACTTTGCTACACTTACCTAGGACTTTGCTACACTTACCTAGGACTTTGCTACACTTACCTAGGACTTTGCAACACTTACCTAGGACTTTGCTACACTTACCTAGGACTTTGCATCTCGGTAACGAGTTTACCACAGCAAAGTCTGGATCTAAAACGACGAAGAAAAATGACAAGAGTTCAAAAGAGAATTCAAAGGAATTTATAACAAAGCATTTCTGAAAAATAACTTGTTAACTGTGCATGCGAGTGTACAATAAGGACGAATCGATATATAATCGGACAAAAACGGTCAAAGAAATTGGAAGATAGTTCAGCTCCAGATCAGAAAGTACATCATGTAACAATCCGAATAATAATTTTGTCAATAAAATAAAAACAGAAATAAAGCAGCTGGATTGTATCAAACTGAAACGACTTTTCCTTTTTTTTAATTCCTTGATTGGCCTATAAATAATCAAATAACCAGTGCGGCAGCCAGCACCCAGCCAGTCAGTCAGTCTGTCAAACAGCCAGCCAGCCAGTCAAGCAATCAGTGAGTCAGTGAGCCGGGCAAACAGCCAGTCAGCCAGGCAATCAGTCAGTATCTTTACCCGCCTGTCTGTCTGTCTGAATATATAGATATCATATGATCGAGCCGTAACGGGAAGGGGAGATAGAGTAATGGTAAGGCAACAACAACCTAATGCTCTCTTGGCCACTCATGTCCAAGAGAGCATTAGGTTAGAGTAATGGTAACACTCATTGGCAGGAGAGCATTAGGTTCGCGGTTCGATACCTCTAAGACGGGGCCTTGCATGACTGTCAAACCGTGTGTTCAATTAAGATCTTGATTGTACCACAGTAACTGTCGTGTTTCAATGTAATCCTACTGCGTCTGTCAGTTTGAAATAATAAAGGATATTATTAACTACGCTGCTACTTTAACAACTACATCAGGACTTTTCGTCGTTGAAATTCTGTTGTAGTAGATTAGAAGTGGGGCCTTGAGCGCAGGAGCTACAAAAAGCTGCTTGATATAAAGACTGCCTATACAGAAAAAGGGTCCACAGAGGCCTACAGGACCCACAGACCCTTATCAACGATCGGCTTCCAAGCAGTGTCTGTGGCTATCGTGGCTTAGAAGTCTTTTGAATCATGGTGTTAAGTGGATCTTTAAAACAGGCTCAATGGAAGTGATTTGATATAAAGTCTCTAAGCCGATTCGGCCAAAGCCAAAAAATCGGATCATGGATTGCCTTAACACATCAAACCGCAAAAGTGTCGTTTGCTGCCGGCCTACCGGCCTAGTACATAAATGATAAAACTGCATTTATGTAGCCCAAACGACTGTCCTATAATTTACATGGATAATTCAGGTTTATGACGGCAAGAGCTTTCCATACTGTTTGTGCTAACGCTGCATTAGGCTTAGCCTATGCCTCGTTTATAGATCCGGTTTCGACTGGCTTTTGGTTCAGAGGCTAATATGGCTTATAGCTTATAGCTTATAGCTTCATTCATTTACTTCGAAACATTATCAACAATGCTTCGGTAAAAGATTAAATTTTCAACGTTTTTCTCGTAAGAGGCAAAGGATTTTCTCAGGATAGAGGAGACGGTGGCAAAGAGCTATAGTGAAGGTAAGTCTTCGTTCAGTTATCTACAGGGCATTATGCGTTGGATGAAAGGAAAACAGTTTGAACTAATGAATGTGTGGATGGATAGATGGATGGATGGATGGATGGATGGATGGATGGATGGATGGATGGATGGATGGATGGATGGATGGATGGATGATGGAAGAATTGATAGATGGACTGATGGATGGATGGATGGATGGATGGATGGATGGATGGATGGATGGATGGATGGATGGATGGATGGATGGATGGATGGATGGATGGGTGGATGGATGGATGGATGGATGGATGGATGGCTAGATGGGCGGATAGATGGACTGATGGATGGATGGATGGATGGATGGATGGATGGATGGATGGATGGATGGATGGATGGATGGCTAGATGGGTGGATGGATGGATGGATGGATGGATGGATGGATGGCTAGATGGCTAGATGGATGCATGGATGCATTGATGCATGGATGCATTAGTCGATAGGTCGAAATTCAAATTCCTGTCAGGTTTTTAAAAAATGTTTTGAGATTTTCTGCCCACCTGCGTAATGATTACACTGCTTGTAAACTGTCGGTGGGAAGATGAGACGGCGAGGGAGAGCATCCACCATCATATACGGAGGCTAAGAAAATGAAGTCGCTAACACTTGATATCCATACTACCTTAAGGCTGGCTTTTCTATATTCGATTAAGGCCTATATGTTTACTTGCAAACTTAACCATGCTGGAGTAAATTTATTGAAACCGTTATTAGGATTACAGATTACATAGTCTTTACAAGTCAACTAATGTTTCATTTTTACAGCAGTGCTTGCGTTTTGGTGTAAAAACCGCTCTATACAATAAACGGCTTTCAATACAATATTATTATTGTTTTTCACTTCAGGCCGCCTCGCACCGCTGGGCTGAAAGCATCGGCTTTAGCAAATGAGACACGCCCAGCTGTGAGCGGATGGATGGATGGCGTCAGGCGCTGCGTACAGCCGAGAGCTGTTGGCTGTGTTTACTGCGGCTCTGCGCAGAATAGGGTGGACCAAAAATATTGCGTATTTTTCATATAGCCTATTGGCTTTGTTAAACTGATTTTTCTCCCGAAGCAGCAGATATTTTTTAGGCCACCCTAACGTTTTGCATAACCATCTTCTGCGAACTCTGCCTACAGCCTACAACCATTGATTAAGCGTATTGCTTTGTTTAAGTCAGTGTTATTGGTTTTTTCAGGTTTTCCAGGTTCTGGACACATCAAGCCTGTGTTTCAAACGTGTTAATTTTTTAAATTAAGACTGAGTAATACAAAATAGAATTTATTTAGCACCAGGGCGAGTCTTGATCCAGACATTAAAGTTTAACCATTGGATAAACTCGAATATAATATGCACCATAGGCCACGAAAAAATATTTATAGTACAGTGACGTCATATCTTTCGTGTCTCCCTCTGACAGTCCAATGTAAAGTTGAAATTTACTTTGGAATGTGGCTTCGTAGAACAGAGGCATAGGGAAGATAATTATAGCACAGTGACGTCATATCTTTCGTGTCTCCCTCTGACATTCCAATGTAAAGTTGAAATTTACTTATGAATGCGGCTTCGTAGAAAAGCTGTTTTCAGAAACATGTTCCCTTTTAAAACAAGACTGTTCTTTCAACCGGTCCTTACTAGAGGTAATTTATACAGCACCAATGGTGGATTTTAATGGCTCTGTCAGCTTTCTATAGATAAAAGATACACTGGACAAGCCGCTCTGTTAACTTCTATAGCACCAAAAAGTGATCGCAAAAATCCCCAGCTTATTCACAGGTGCTTAGTCAAATCAGTGAAATTAGTCATACGGTTAAGTGTAATAGTAATCTCGAGACTTCCATAGCGCCCAAAGATAAGTCGTGGAAAAAGGAGCTTATTCATAGGCGCTTAGTCAAATCAGTCGAGTCAGACGGTTAAGTTGTAATCATAATCTCGAGATTTCTATAGCGCCCAAATCGAAGAGCGTAAAAAGTAGCTTACAGGCGCTTAGTCAAATCAGACATACGTTAAGGTGTAATGGTAATCATACTGTGGAGATTTCTATAGCGCATAAAAAAGCAAAGTCGTGAAAAAATCAGCTTATTCACAAGCGCTCAGTCAGCGAGAGGTGGGGATCCGGATCCAAATGCGTCAGTCAAAAGGTGAGTAGTTTTTAGAGTTGAAACGGTGAGGGAACTAAGCTAGGAGTGTAAGATCAACTCCCTCATCCTCTTCCTGCAGAAGCATCTTAAGTCGTTCAGAATTTTTTCAATTTAAATAAAAGAATATGTTGCGGTATACATAAAGCATAATGTTGGGGCAAAACTTTTGCAAATGGCTTATGATAGGCAAACAAAATCTCTGCCACCACAGATGCATTGGGGAGTACTGTTTCAAGCATTTAGCACGACTGCGAAATGGTTGCGGGACAAGACCATGCGCCAAATGTGGAAGGGGTATCAAAACCCACTTAGGTGAGTGTATGAAGTGTGGGTATTATGCTATACAATCAAGAATACGACGTGGTGGGTTAGTCCGTGAATTTAATAAAGAATGGAAGCGACTATCGAATATATCAGTAGAATAAAAAAATTATCATTTGAACAAACGACATAGTTATTGTATTGAGTTAATACAGATGAGCAAGCGTCAATCGAACATCAGTAAACAAAAATTATCATTTGAACAAAGGACATAATTATTATATTAAAGAAAAGTTTGCCACAGTAGTATAAAATAATTTCTAACTATGGCATTGTCTACGAATGAAAAAATTGAACAATTACTGAGTGAGTTTACTGGTCCCCCAGCTCTTCGAGCTGTTTTACAAAACATCTTGGACGAACCTATCCCAGATGCAGTCAAAAGACGCTTATTACAACCACTGCTTCCAAGGCCAATTCCTCCAGTGCGTAAGCGCAGAGGGTTAAAACGTAAAGCCATTCTGGCACAATTCGACCCACTCCTAATTAAGCAGGATAGAGGTGGACCACCACCCTTTCTAGTACACAAAGAGCTCGCCAATCAGCTTCTGAGAGACTTTCGTGCAGAAGTACCTCTTAACCACAGGCTGGAAGGAGATGCATTGGCCTTCTTGAGTGCAATGGAGCACAACATTGAGTCACAGCTAAACGAAGAACTGTTGAAAAATGGCGGTTTGAAATACTCTCAAGTGTTAACAGTTGAATTGGAAAAGTTGGCGCCGACCGTTGATAATGTGTATGGTGGTAACGCGCCTCCCGGCATCATTACCAATACCGCCTACTTTCGAAGCACAGCAGTACCAATTACCAATGCAGGTAAAATCCAAGGGGCTATACGGAAGGCAAAGGCCGAAATACTAAAACTCCTCGAGGATTACACCAATGAGGGGTCGGGGTGGAGGGTGAGGCGCGTCGTGGCGCTAGACCTAAGTTTTGCAAGATATAAGCCTTTCCGAGGTAAGAGCTACTTTCCCACACCAAAGTACATACCCCCTCGTACGGTTATTAATGTCAAGAATGAAGACAACCGTTGCTTCGAGTGGGCCATTTTAAGTGCCATGTATCCAGTAGAAAAGGACCCTCAACGCCCAACTAAGTATCGAGCTCACCTCCACGAACTAAACTTCGACGGTATAGAATTTCCGGTGAAGGTCACAGATATCGGCAAGTTCGAACGTCAGAACCCTATGGTGTCCGTTTCGGTCTTCGGATGGAATGGAGGGCTGTATCCAATCCATGTCTCAACCGAGACTAGAGTTCACAATATTGATCTTCTACTGTTGGCCAGCGACGTAAATGAAAATTTTCCTTTACAGAATTATCACTATGTCTGGATCAAGGACTTGGCCCGAATGCTGTACAAAAACAGCGATCATAAAGAGCGAAAGCACCCATGTCGCCGCTGCCTACACATATTCTGTAGACAAGACTTGCTGGATGCTCATATCAAAGATTGTCAGGGCATCAGTGAGAAGCCTCAGCGGATTGAGATGCCAAAAGAGGATGAAAATATCCTCAAATTCCAGAACCATCACAAACAGATGCGCACTCCGTATATCATTTACGCAGACTTCGAGGCTCTAAACATACCAATCGAAGGTGCAGCCATGAATCCCAGCGAGAGCAACACCAGACAGATAGCTGAGCAGAAACCGTGTAGCTTCTGTTATATAGTGGTTCGATACGATGGCCGCACCAAGAAGCCGGTGCTATATCGTGGAGAAAACGCCGTGGAAGAGTTCCTACAACGACTACAAGGCGAGCTAGCCACTATCAAACAAAGGCTGGCCACCCCAGCTAAGATGGTTATGTCACCGGCCGATCGCCAATCATTCCGCGAGGCTACCGAATGTCACATCTGCGGAAATGCTCTCGAAGCGGATAGAGTTCGCGACCACTGTCACATTACCGGTAAGTATCGAGGTGCCGCTCATAACGCCTGCAACCTCAAACTTAGAATATATCCAGATAAGTGTAAGGTACCAGTGGTCTTCCACAATCTGCGAGGTTACGACAGCCACCTCATAATGCAAGCGATCGGAGGCTGTGAAGCCGCACAGGATGAGGAAACTGATATTAACTGCATCCCAAACAATATGGAGAAATACATGACATTCAACATAGGACAACTGCAGTTCATTGATAGTCTCCAGTTTCTAAACAGCTCGTTGGATAAATTATCAGGAAATCTGTCGCTTGAGGATCTGAAAGTCACAACGGCGTATATAAAGGAAAATTTCGTTCACAATGATGGGACAAAACTAGATCTTTTGAGGCGAAAGGGCGTATATTGTTACGAGCACATTGACGATTACCACCGCTTCGACGAAGACCGACTTCCACCCAAGGAAGCGTTCTACAGCAAGCTCACACGAGAGAGCATTTCTGACGAGGATTATCAACACGCACAACGAGTGTGGGACGAGTTTGACTGTAAAACTCTGGGCGACTATCACGACTTGTATCTCCGTACGGATGTACTCCTACTAGCCGATGTCTTCGAAACCTTCAGATCAACATCGATGAAACACTACAGTCTGGACCCGGCAAATTACTTCAGCCTGCCAGGAATGGCCTGGGACGCTTTGTTTAAAAAGACGAAGATCGAACTCGAACTTTTAACCGATATAGATATGCATTTGTTCGTAGAGAAAGGTCTCCGAGGTGGAATCTCGATGGTATCTAAGCGCTTCGCAAAAGCCAACAACCCGCAATGCCCCGACTACGATACCACGAAGCCAGACAACTGGATCATGTACCTCGACGCGAATAATCTTTACGGCTGGGCGATGCAACAGTCATTGCCAGTTGGAGGATTTAGCTGGGAAAGTCCTACTCTCGACGAAGTGTTGGAAACTCCAGATGACGCGCCTGAAGGCTTCCTACTTGAAGTCGATCTCGGGTACCCGGAGCACCTCCACGAATCACATAGCGACTATCCCTTAGCACCGGAGACCCTGTCAGTCCAAGAGGAGTGGTTGAGTGACTATCAGAATGTGCTTATGAACGAGTTGGGAGGCAAGTTCACAAAGCATGTGAAGTTAGTACCAAGCCTGCGACCTAAGGAGCGGTATGTGGTCCATTATAGAAATCTCAAGCTCTACCACTCGTTGGGCCTACAAGTTTCTAAAATTCATCGTGTCATTAAATTTAGACAGGAGGCATGGATGGCTCCATATATCGAGATGAATACGAAATTGAGAGCGAACGCAACGTCAGAATTTGAGAAGGATTTCTTCAAGCTGGCTAATAATGCGGTCTTTGGAAAGACCATGGAAAATCTTAGAAAAAGAATCAGGGTCAACCTGGTCCCGGCCTCAAAAATTGACAAACTTCGTAAACTAATTGCGGACCCGGCCTACATATCGCACAAAATCTTCAACGACCAACTCGCCGCGATTCACAGTTTGAAGAGCAAGCTCAAGTTAAACAGACCTGTATATGTCGGCCAGGCGGTCCTCGACCTCAGCAAGCATCTGATGTACGACTTCTGGTACAACGATGTGAAAAACGAGTACGGAGAAAAAGCCCAGTTGCTATACACAGACACTGACAGCCTGTTATTTCAGGTGGAAACTCCGAACGCCTATACCGATATGTGGAACAAAAAACACCTATACGACCTCTCAGAGTTTCCAAGAGACAGCCCATACTACGACGTCGAGAACAAGAAAGTCGTGGGCAAGTTCAAGGATGAATGTAACGGAGTTGCCATAGCCGAATTCGTGGGACTGCGTCCGAAGATGTACTCGATCTTAAATCGGGCGGTTCAGAGATCAGGAAAGCAAAAGGCGTTCAGAGAGCAGTTGTGAAGAAGGATCTGCACCACGAGCTATACAAGGAGTGCCTGTTCGAACGAGAAGAGATGCGGCACACACACAAGTCGTGATTCGAAGCCACGACCACCAGATCGGAGTGTACGAGCAGAATAAGATCAGCCTCTCTCCATTAGACACAAAAAAGTGGATATCTCCGGACGGGATAACAACGCTGGCATACGGGCACTACAAAATCAACGACGGTTGAGTATTCTATCGGGGGGTAACTCAGTGCCCATAGGCACCAGAATCAGCTCCTCTCGTACAAACCCGCGGCCAGGCCCATCAACTAGATGGTATAAAGCCGGTTGGCCAGCCCGCCGAACAACATCCAAAATAGCGTGGATGGTGAGCGACCAGTTAGGGTCGGTGGCTCGTTTGCTACCACCCTCGAGCTCGCCGGGAGCGTACAAATATCGAACGAGAACGTCGTGTCCAAGAATAGGCTCATCCATTCCCCACAAACGAGTTTTCATTTGTGAATGAGAGGGCTTCTGTGTCACTTTAGCAGCTTTCATCGCTTCAACCGGCTTCATGTCGAGCAAACGCGTCGGCTCATTGTTTAGTGCAGCTACAACTTCGGGCATTCGGCGAACCCATTCCACTGACCGTTCGGATGACCCCCTTGCAGCCAGGAGCAATTCCTGAGCGTACTGGGCACCGAAAAGTCGCTCAGCTAGAGTACGGTTAAAGCGTTCAACGATGCCCTGTTGGCGATGATTTCCAGCCTCCCCGCGTCTTACAAGAACGTCGTGCTTCGTCAGCAACGATGTAAAATCACCCATAAATTCGCGTCCAGGATCGACCTGAAAGAGTCGAGGCCAAGTCAATGGGCCCCTCTTATAGATCCGGCTTAAAGCGGCGGCGACTTCGGTCGCACTTTTGTTGATCAACGGTTCAGCTTCTTTGTATCGTGAAGCAACATCGACAACAGTCAAAGCGTATTTAAAAGTCTTTCGACCTACTTTATCGTGAGGTAAAAACAAGAGATCGGCTTGGTGTACGGCGTTTGGGCGATTTTCCTCAAACTTTGGACGCGGTATGCGGCGTGGAACGGGAAGATAAATCTGCCACACAGCTTGTTTCTTCAACCAATCACGAGCCTCCGCCTCGGAAACTTTGGCGGCTGAGGCTAGTTTCTTCACCGCAGCCTTACCTCGCCAGTAACCTCTAGGGCTGTAATAGACGGCTGAAAGGTGCTTAGACATTTCAGTAATACTATATATTACAAACAGGTAAACACATACACAAATGAATTTCATTTGCGTTTTCGCTGGCTCGTTCTGACACCCATCCCCAGCCTCGACTTCGCTGACATAATGGCCGATACCAGCCGCGCATCCTTCTTCTCATAATCCGGAGTTTCATCGGTGAGTGCGATCTTCGACGCGGCTGCAGCGAGGATGTCATCTGCGTGGTTACGCCCCGGAGTATCTTTATGAACTGCGTAAGCGACATCGTGGTGGAGGCACGCACGGTCGAGCTGATTAACACCGTGATATCGCTGTGACAGCCGTTTGTCGAGTTTTGTGAATGGTCCACAGTAAGAGTACTTTCCCGTGTTCTGAAAAGAACCTCCCGGATTATCTTCCGAAGACATACCGGATGGAAGGCTCATATGCATTTCTGGTAGAGGTAGAGCGTTGAGGGCCCTATTCAGTAGAGAACCACCAGTCTTTCGCGCTTTCGAAGGCAAAATTTGGCTCTTCTTTACACCGCAGACGGCACAGGTTCCCTTCTTGGCTGGCCGGCCGTTTCGTAACTCGACAATTGTTTCATTTGAAGTCTCAGTATGTTTCTTACATCGTAGGCAATACATTGTTTTCGTTGAATACAATCATAACTCGTTGTCTCTATATGGAAATAACAAATTTTGATCTCGAAGCCGACGATGGGAAAAAACACCACCATTGGTTGTTGCCATCTAGCATACGGTGTATAATCTGTGGGCCTAGCGGATGTGGAAAAACAAACTTACTACTCAACCTTCTGTTGAAGAAGGGGTACCTACGTTTTGACCGGCTCTATCTATACTCAAAGTCTCTGGGACAGGAAAAATATCAGTTTCTTCGGGACTGGATAACAGAACTCGAAAAAGTTGCCGGGAAGGAAGTGGCTTCCTTTCACTCTTGCTCAGATGAAATAGTTCCAGTTGAATCATTAAATAAGAATGCCAGAAGTCTTCTAGTTTTCGATGACGTCATGCTTGAAAAACAGTCGCCCATCGAAAGGTATTTCACTATGGGTCGACACGGTGGCGCGGACTGCTTCTACTTAACTCAGAATTACTTCCGCATTCCAAAGCAAGCCATCCGCGACAATGCCAATCTTATCGTCCTCTTCAACCAAGACAGTAAAAATTTGCGAGCCATTCACGATACGTTCGTGGGCGGCGACATGTCTTTCGATGAGTTCCGTTCATTTTTCAGCGAGTGTGCTGCCCAGCCATATGGATTCGCAGTCATAGATTTGACGTCTAAAGTGTACGATGGAAAATATCGCTGCGGGTTCGATCGCTTCTATAAGCCCAAGGCAAGTATTTAAAGACATGATATAGGCAACATATAGTCGACATATGGACAAAAGTTATCGTTACGGGCAAGATATAGTCGACATACAACCACGATGTGGACAAAGGTTTCTTCTAAACAGGAGCGAGACGCCTTGACTCAGGATTATTTAGCTCGGAGAAATCGACTGAGACAGCGTTTTGTGGATGAGAAGCTCGGTGAAGCCAACCTTCAGTACGATGCGGCAAAGCTTTTCAAACCAATCGCCACAGCCACGGCTGAATCCCAGGCGGCTACATCCAAGGAGCTGCAGAAAGTTACCAGCGCTTTACAGGATTTGCCGGCGCAGATTTCAGAGTCTGCTAATTTTAACCCGATAGCGGCGTTGTTCGGCGATTCAGCAGGAACAGCTCCTCCAGCCCTTCCAGCGCTTGCAGCATCCCGAATCCCCCCCGCACTGTTAGTCGATCCAAACAAATATCTCAACGTCGAGGCAATCATAAGGCACGGTTTCAGACCTCCGAGCGAGCTCGATTTAGCCGACAAGGCAGGTGCTGAAAAGATAATCGGTGAGGTCAATCACTATAATCGCCACACCCTGGGCAAAGAGAAAAAGCTGGCTAAAAAGCAAAAAGACGAAGAAAAGGTAGATGCGGTGACTGCAGATATCGAAGCCCTAAGGGAATATAAAAAGCGAATCGATACACTGATAGAGGGCCACACCCTCATCAAAAAGGGAAAGGGTTTCAGTGTTCCAACCGTTCCTCTGAAATTACAAGGTAACGCCTTGGGTGAGCTCTCCGTCGACCCCGTCGCGCTGTCTGCTGGTAGACTGAGAGTGTTTAAAGGTGGGAACCTCGTGCTCGAAGCTCCTGCCGATGAGTCGTTGTTCAGCCTGTTAACGAAACGATTTGTTAAGACTAAGCAATATTCGCCTCAAGCAATTGAAACTTTTAAAAAGCTCGTACAGATGTCTGGTCTGCCTATTCATGGCCGGAAAAGTAAAAAGTTCCAGCTGATTCGAGGCGGCGCGGTGCAATTTTATAACGATCCAAACGCCCTGGTAGAGAGGTTGCAGCTTTTGGTGGCCTCTAAGGCCGCGGGAAATACTGGTCTCGGCAACGAAATCTCCGCCATTCTTGACGAGTTACTGCGTTCCGGTGCGATCTCCAAAGAGCTGGCACTCGAATTGAATAGAAACATGCTCATAAAATAAAGTACACAAGATGGAACACTCGGAGAAACTACTCGAAGAAATTCGAGAACTTTTGCAGCCTAAGGAAAATTTTAGTATAGTTGTTTCCTCAGATACTACAGGGTGGACCACGGCCTTCTCACCACCGCTGTACCTGGATCCAAAAAGACGCTTTGAGCTTGCTTTAGTCAATCTTGAAACTTATAACTCGATCCCGAACATAGACAGCACAAATAACAAGTTCGTCTACAGCTCCACCAATGGACAGACGTGGAAGACGATCATTTTGCCCGACGGAAGCTACGAGATCGCACAGATTAATGATGAAATCAGCCGGCAGATAGAAAAGCAAAATCTGCCGCCGACAGGTGTTCCTCAGCTCGGCTTTAATTCTCCTATTACTATAGGAGCTAACGCATCTACCCTACGCGCCTTCGTAAAGATAACGAATGCCCAATATATAGTAAATATGGCGCAATCTACTATCAGGCAAACGCTCGGTTTTAACCCTCAGAGGCTTGGTAGTGGTTATAAAGAGGGAGAAAATCCAGTCGATATTCTCCGGGTGGACACAATCCTGGTAAATTGTGACATTATCTCTGGATCGTATCGCAATGGGAGTCAGCTGCCAGTAATCTACAGTTTTTTCCCGGATGTGTCGCCGGGCTACAAGGTAATCGAGTCTCCGAAAAATCTGGTGTACCTACCAGTTGCACCGGCTGGTAACGTACAGGGCATTCGTGTGTGGCTGACCGACCAGAATGGTGAACAATTAAACCTCCGCGGTGAGACAGTAACTATAAGGTTTCACATCCGCAGTGCGTAAATGTTCACACTTAAATATTCTCATGTTTGTTCTTGGAATTAAAAAGCGGCGTCGTGTCGTGGGTGGTGGACTTTTCGACTGGATACCCAAAATCGCGGGTTTCCTTGGCCGTGCAGGCTCCTTCATCTCGGCTAATAAAGGTGTAATAACAAATGTTGCGGATGTAGTTGGTAATGTGGTGAAAGCTGGGGCCACAACAGCGTCTGCCGTCAGACAAATCGTTGATGCCGTGAAAGCGAGACGCGCTGCGGCCGCAAATGAAGCTCATTTACGAAATGAAAAATCATCTGCCGCGCCCGTTGTCCCCGCACCTTTGGAGAAGGCGCTCAGCGACAAGAGCATCGAGTACTTAAAACAACTGGCTGTAAGTCCGCCACCCGTTGTTCCGGCAATGGCTGACATAAACAGCCGTATTGCTGGATCCGGTTTCAAAACTATAAAGCCGAGTCGTGGTGGTAGGGGTCTGTTTCTCGCAAAATAAAAAAAATTTCTGACTAATTCACAAAACGCAATTTAACAAATGTTTAACTCACCACATATGAAATTCATTTACAGCATGATTAATAATTGAAGCTTGAACTTTTTTACTTATAATAATGGCAGCATTTGACGTGCCGAGTGAAATGTTGGACATCGCTTCGGCGGCGCCCGATGACAATAGCATCGAATCGTTTGAATACCGCGAGTATGAATCACAAAACCCTGCGGCTATTAACAACGGTCAGGCCATACAGATAGACATCCAGAACCAAGACATTTTCACGCAGCCTTCCAAGAGCTACCTTCTTGTGGAGGGCAGGATTACATCAACTGGCGCGGCTTACATCGCAGACTCGTTGGTGTCATTCATCAACAATGCTATCCCGTACATGTTTTCTCAAATTCGATACCTGGCTAACAATACCGAGATAGAGAATGTCATGTCACCTGGGCAAGCCACGACGATGAAAGGCATGCTGGTATACGGCGATGATTTTTCCAAAGGCGAAGGTTTAAACATGTGTTGGCAGAAGGACACGACCGCGGCAGCGGCGGCTGCGAATATCGGCTTCGAGGCCCGTCGACTGATGATCATTGGAAAACCCGTCCCTATTGGAACGTTTTCATTCATCGTTCCCTTAAGACATCTATTCGGTTTTTGCGATGATTATCACAAGGTCGTATACGGGATTAAACACTCCTTACTGCTGAGCCGGCAGGGGGATGCAGACGCGATCTTCAAGGAAGCCGCTGCGGCCAATGGCCAGATCGCGCTGACTAAACTCTCCTGGTTCATGCCGCATATAATACCCGCTTTGGAGTATAAAAGCATGCTTATGAAGCAGATTGAAGCCAAGGTTAAGGTACCTGTAGCATTCCGCGCCATGCAATGCGACAACATTGCGGTGCCACGAGCGACGACTTTTTCCTGGCGTTTGAGCGTTAAGTCGGGCACGGAAAAGCCACGCTGGATTCTTGTTGCTTTTCAAACTGGAAAGAATGCACATCAAGGCCAGAATCCGGCACTGTTTGACCATGTGCAGGTTCGCAACATTTTCGCTATGCTCAACAGCGATCGCTACCCGGTGGTTGACATGAATCTCGACTTCACCAAGAGGACAACCTCTCGCGCTTACAAGGCCCTACGTGACTTCAAGGAAGAATATTGCGGCATAGACGCGCGTGAATCGTCATGCCAACCGACACCAATCGAATTTGTAGATTTGTTTCCGATCTTCGTTCTGGACGTGCGCAGGCAATCTGAACGACTTAAAACCTCTGTACAGGACATACAAATCAAGGTGGACTTTAACGAAGGGGTACCAAATAATACGACAGCATATGCCGTCCTGATCAGCGACCGACTCCTGAATTTTGAATCGGATGGCAGCAAATTCAACGTCGTTTACTAGAAATCGGTTTTTCACATTTAGATACAAGGCCCTCTTTTAGATATATTTTTTCCAAAAATGAAAACTGAATACGTTGCGTTCGGCCTTTCACTGACCGAAGGGCAAAAGCAAACATTAGCTAGAGCTGCGCGCGCCGGCACTTGTGCCACGATCCGACTCGCTCATGGCCAGCTTCGTGGAGACGATAAGCTCGCGCTGACAAAAGTTCAAGCCGCCCGAATAGTGAAGAAGATTTCGGAAGGCGTTGGTATGGAGCTGAGATTCACCAAAACGCAATTGAAAAAGATGACAAAATCGGGCGGATTTCTTCCACTACTGGCTCTCCTCCCACTGATTTTTGGTGGGTTAACCGCGGTGGGTGCCGCGGCTGGAGGGGCCGCCGAAGTGGCAAAGGCCGTGCACAACAAACAGGCCAGCGATGCAGAGGCTCTGCGCAAGAAACAGGCCAGCGATGCGGCCCAAGCCGAGAAAAAACGGATCGACGACGCGGCTTTAGCAGAGGCCGCGCGTCACAATCGCGAACTCGAAGCTCAGGTCCGCGGGACCGGTTTATATCTCGGGCGCCAGACTTATGGTGGTTGCTGTTCAATGTGTAAAGGATCCGGCCTGTACATCGGACAAAAAAACTAAAACCGCTGAGCAACTTCGATATAGAGAAAGTTGCCGGAGCGCTGCCGCATTTCCGCGGTGTTTTCATGCGAGATGGTCTGCCCGCCGTGGCTCGTGAGAAGGAGTGTGGAGTTGTTAATCTGGATTCCGGTTCCGGCGATGGTACTCACTGGGTCGCCTATTGGATAGATGGACCTACAGCAGTCTATTTTGACAGTTATGGGCTGGATCCGCCTACCGAAATCTCTCGATATTTAAACCGTTCCATAAGAACACAGACGTTCCAGCTGCAGGGTCCCGATGATGTGGTCTGTGGTCATCTCTGCCTGACCGTGCTAAGAGAGCTCACTGCTGGAAAGAATTTTGAAGATATCATTCTTGACCTATGTTAGACTTCCGTCACCTTTTTGTATATAAAAATGCCGGTTGATAAATTTGGAAGAGACGGCGGAGGTGGGGTGGGAGGGGGGCAGATAAGCGCCGCTGGGCTCATCCACAAGGCTGGTGATACCATGCTGGGAATTCTTTCGGCTGGAGGTTTTCGGCTGACAAATGTGGGAACGCCGACGATGGAAACGGACGCCGCGACAAAGGCTTATGCAGACATCGTAGATCAGGACAACCTGCAACTCACCGGTGGAACGATGTCTGGCGTTCTAAAAATGGGCGGTCATAAATTGACTGGTTTGCCCACGGACACTCCGGGATCTGATAGCGAAGACGAGGGTTGGGATGAATTGGTGGGGGAGTCCGACGTTGGGAGTTGGAAACAAATAACGGAGTACGCGAAAGAGCGGGCGCACCAAGCTGAGTTGTATGCAGACGGCTTAAGCTCCGAGGTAACTGGTCTCGTTAAACGTTACGCAGACGATAAGGACGCTCTGCTGGACACTGCCGTCAGGCTGTACGCGGACCAGAAGGCGGCTGCGGCCGAGAGCCATGCAGACCAGAAGCTTATCGATGCCAAGCAGTACACGGACGAGAAGAACGAGGTGCTGAGAGATTCCGTTAGGCAGTATGCGGACGAAAAGGATGTTATTGTTAAAACTTACGTCGACGAGCAAGATGTTATCGTCAAGAACGCGTGTGTGCTAAAATCTGGCAGTGTAATGACTGGAAGTTTAGTCATGGGTGGCCACCGAGTAACTGGACTTCCAACAGAGATTCCAGGATCTGATAGCGACGCAGCGAGTTGGAAACAAGTATCAACAGCGGTCGCCGGCGCTCTATTGAGCCTCGATAGAGTTCCCACGGAGTCGTTGCACGTGGTTAACAAACAATATGTTGATGTTCAACATATTGCTGCTAGACAGTACGCGGTCGATCAGGACACCGCGATTAATTCGGCCGTGAGGTTGTATACAGATCAAAAGACCGCCGCCGCAAGGGGGTACGCAGACCAGAAAGCCGAAGCTGCAAAAACTTACGCCGAAGAACAAGACGCTATGGTCAGGAGCGCTTGCGTGCTTAAAGTTGGCGACGCAATGACTGGAAATTTAGCTATGGGCGGTAAGAGGGTGACTGGGCTTTACACGGGGGCCTCAACAACTAATACCGACGCGGCGAGCATCGGGCAGGTGACAAGGATCGTAACCGGCAAAATGACAAAGTTAAATAAAATACCGACGGAGCCTTTGAACGTGGCGAATAAACAATATGTTGACACTCAGGCTGTTGTTATTAAAAGATATACAGACAGTAAAGAGACCGCTGTAAGACAGTACGTGAATAACCTCAAATTTCTCAACTATACAGGTCACATTCCACCGCTGTCCAAAAACATTTCCGAAACGGGTTTTATTGCCTCAGCTGGCACATCTCTCCCTGATTACCCGCCGTATATGGCATTCAACTCTGGAGTAACAGGTGAGTGGAGGACCAGGCCCGCTGTGGGTGATGATGATGATGATGTGAAAGCTTGGTTACAGATTGAATGCCCGACGCCTGTACGAATATGGAAGGTTAGTCTGGCTGGGGTGGCTGCTAGTCGTATCACGTCCTGGAAGATTTTTGCGAATATTCAAACAACCTCGTCAACCGTGATTGCAGAACTACTCGACTCCAATACCGCTTTGACTGATTCTATGCAGGAGTTTGCCATCAACACTGGCACCGCATACAAAAAATTCGGCCTGGAGGCCTGTGCAATAGAACCATCATCATCAACTACTCTTGGTTTATCCCACTTTCAGATCTACACATATTTTAAAGTTGGAGACACATAAGACTTAATAATGGCCGACTCACACTACAAGATTCGTGGTTATCTCCGACAAAAAGGAGAAACAAATATGCACAAGTACAACCTCGATGATTTGGTTGGCCTTACCAACTGGGGATATACTATCCCTAAGCCCACTGCAGATATGTTAGACGCGGTTCCCCAAATTCACATCGATTTCGTGTCGGATGATTACCACAGCCGCGATATTTACACAGCAACCAAAACTGTGACTCTAAGTTCGTGGCAAACGCTTCCATTGACCGCGGCACGCTATCCCTGTATTACGTTGCAAACTAACAATGAGACGGTCTCTTTAGACCGCGGATTCTGGAGGCTTACAATGTTTGGTGTTAGTACCGGCGATGCGTCAGTTCGCATTATTACAGTCGCGGGTAGCATCGATCGTACAGTTGACATTCAAAGTGGGCAATTTGATGCATCTAGGGCAATATTCATTCCAGGACAAACGGGTTTTAGAATTGAAGGAAAAAAGAGAGGTGTTTTAAGTACTTCAACTATTGAGTTAAACGTAACGTTACTGATAGAGCAACTATAAAAAAGTATGTCTTTGTACCCACCGCTGATGGAGTCAACAATTTCGTCAGACACGACGTCGCAAACATTTCGCTTGCAGAAGATCGGCGAAATAGAAGCATTCCTGAGGTCTGAGGCGATAAGTCGGGGACAACTGTGTAAAAAGTATAAGAGGGTTGTAGATGTGGCTAATGGGGCCTCGGCCGGCCTTGCTATAGTTAGTCTTGGAACTGGGGTGGGTGGGGCAGCTATGTTAGCCACTGGTATTGGTTTTATTCCTGGTATTGTTCTGGAGAGTTTGGCCATAGCGACGAGTTTTCTGGATATTATTGGAAATGTTGTTAGTAGAAGTTTTGTTGCTAAAGCTTCAAAACACGACGAAATTTGTATTTTGGCGGAAAGTAAACTAAACACTGTTCATGACCATATTTCTAAGGCGTTGGAAGACACGGCTATTAGCGATGAAGAGTATAAGCTTATTCTGGGAGAGGAGGAGAAATATAGAACGATGAAACGTGATATACAAAGCAAGAATGGAAAAAAAGAGTTGCCGAGTCAAAGCAAAGACCAGATGGTGGCAGAACTAATAAAGAAACTAACCAGCGCTGGGTCTTCTCCGCGAACCGCGATATAAAAATTTTCATCCTTGGTGGTTGGAGTAGTGAGTCTGTAATTCCTAGCGCACCACCGCCGTACGATTAGTGGGCTACAATGTTTACCACCACACACACACGAGTTTGAGCCGGCCTCGTGGGAGGGTCTCGGCCGGCAGCAAACGACACTTTTGCGGTTTGATGTGTTAAGGCAATCCATGATCCGATTTTTTGGCTTTGGCCGAATCGGCTTAGAGACTTTATATCAAATCACTTCCATTGAGCCTGTTTTAAAGATCCACTTAACACCATGATTCAAAAGACTTCTAAGCCACGATAGCCACAGACACTGCTTGGAAGCCGATCGTTGATAAGGGTCTGTGGGTCCTGTAGGCCTCTGTGGACCCTTTTTCTGTATAGGCAGTCTTTATATCAAGCAGCTTTTTGTAGCTCCTGCGCTCAAGGCCCCACTTCTAATCTACTGTTGTTTATTTTACGATTATTGTTGTTCATTTTGTGTATATGTGTGTGCATGTGGTTGGCATATTTGTTGCCAAGATATTGTCCTATTTCTTGAACTGCTACTACTGTCCAATTGCTTGCATCGCTATTGTTCCATTGTATGGTTATTAGGTTGTTCTTGCCTTGGTTACCGGTAGTTCTTATCAGCTCACCTATAATTTGGAACGTCGTGTTCACGACATCGAGCAACGCCTTCTTGTGGTAGAGTCGAGCGAAGAGAGTCATGTTGAGATACGAGATTCTCGAGAAGAAGGCCAGTGACAGCGATTTCTTCGACATGGTCCACTTAACGACGTCGCAGTTGTCACTGTTGTAACACTTGGCACGGATCAGTTGCTGAATGACCCTGTGCTGTTGTTCCTGGTAGTAGAATCGTCTTTGAACAACGGGATTGCCCTGAATCGCCACCGATAGGTCGACTATGTCACGGTAGGTGAAGTTGGTCCTCTTCACGGGGCTGCTGCCGCTATCAGCATCGCAGGAGATGCTCAGCTGTGGCTTGGAGACGGTCGGACAATCTGCACGAAAGACAAATTGTAATTGTGATTTGAACAGAAGACTTGCACACAGCCAGTGGTTAAAGTCAGCCGGATCTGCACCTTTGGTATGAGATCCGCCACCTGAACTATGAGTTCCGCCACCTAAAAGTGGAGACCCATCACATAAAAGTGGAGATCCATCACATAAAAGTGAAGACCCATTACATAAAAGTGGTGACCCATCACATAAAAGTGGAGATCCATCACATAAAAGTGGAGACCCATCACATAAAAGTGGAGACCCATCACATAAAGTGGAGATCCATCACATAAAAGTGGAGACCCACCACATAAACGTGGAGATCCATCACATAAAAGTGGAGACCCATCACATAAAAGTGGAGATCCATCACATAAAAGTGAAGACCCATTACATAAAAGTGGTGACCCATCACATAAAAGTGGAGATCCATCACATAAAAGTGGAGACCCATCACATAAAAGTGGAGACCCATCACATAAAGTGGAGATCCATCACATAAAAGTGGAGACCCACCACATAAACGTGGAGATCCATCACATAAAAGTGGAGACCCATCACATAAAAGTGGAGATCCATCACATAAAAGTGAAGACCCATTACATAAAAGTGGTGACCCATCACATAAAAGTGGAGATCCATCACATAAAAGTGGAGACCCATCACATAAAAGTGGAGACCCATCACATAAAGTGGAGATCCATCACATAAAAGTGGAGACCCACCACATAAACGTGGAGATCCATCACATAAAAGTGGAGACCCATCGCATAAAAGTGGAGACCCATCACATTAAAGTGGAGACCCGTCACATAAACATATCTTTAGTTGCAGTAGCCTAATCGATAATATACGCATCATATTTCATGCATCTTTAGTTTTACCAAAATAGCGAAAAGCGAATAATTATGAGTTATAGATTTATCTCGCTATTTATCTCGTTAAAATTGATTAAAGTATCAACAAGCGGGGATGACTCGATAAGCTGCTCCAGCTTCATCTCGCATTTCGAATAATGCCTTGATATTGGTTACTGCTAATAAAACTGATTACAACCTAGAGTTGCACTTGGACACTGAATTTAGTTTTTTTTTCTCTAACTGTTTTCACTCTGATTGCACACTGATTTGTTAGCATGCATGTACTACTTCGAAATAAAAGATTGATTGATTGATTGATTGATTGATTGATTGATTGAGATTAGCCAGAAAGACTTATGGTTGTACTTGATAAAATTTTAGAGATCCGGCACCTCTGGATAACCAATTTAACCACTGCATACAGCGTCCCCAATAACCTCTCACAGGAAGATACATATCACGTTCTATGAGGTTTACAGACTTTTATAAAGCGCATTACGTTAATGTACACAATAGTTGATACGATACATAGCACTAAAGTTTATAGTTTATACGATACATCGCATTGTAGGCCCTAAAGGGCTTATAGTTGGTAGTGCTTTACACTTCGTGCGATCCAACGTATCATGTTCCTGCATTAGCTTCCTGCCTCGCAGCGCATCTCCTATAGGACTGGTTCTCTTGTCTGGCGGTTTCTCTGTGGTGAAGCTCCGTCTTACCTATCTGATCTCTGCTGTCCGCTCTCTGCAGTCCCGTCTAAGGGCATGGGCACGCTGCATGGGCAGTCGCCAGGGACCCCACGATTCTAGGAGCCCCAAGTTTGCGTTGATTAATCTTCGCTAATTGCAAAATGTATGTTGAAATTACCAATAAATCTATGGGTTTGATTTTATTGACCGTTTAAATATTTATCCCGGTGGTAGGCAGAGGTCCCAGTGCATTGCTTTGTCCAGGGCCTACAATGCTGTTAAGACGGTACTGGCTCTCTGGTCTAAGGTCCCGTTGAGTTGTGCGTTCTGCAGCTGGGGGTGAGCTGTTGGTCCCTTGGTCCCGCTGCTGTCTTAGACAGCGTCGTTCCTTCTCAGTGGCTGCATGGTCCCTCTACGTGGAATGGGCTCCCACCTTCTTTGCGCTTATTTCCACGATGTACTACACCTGCTTTCTATCGCCTTCTCAGGTCAGAGAAGTTTACCCGTGGCCGGAGTGGGAGCACCTCTGAGTAGGCTTGTTGAAGAGGCGTTGTATCAAAGAGAGAGAGAGAGAGTGTGTGTGTGAGAGAGTGAGTAAGTGAGTGAGTGAGTGAGAGTGAGTGAGATAGAGTGAGTGAGTGAGTGAGTGAGTGAGTGAGTGAGTGAGTGAGTGAGTGAGTGAGTGAGTGAGTGAGTGAGTGAGTGAGTGAGTGAGTGAGTGAGTGAGTGAGTGAGTGAGTGAGTGAGTGAGTGAGTGAGTGAGTGGGTGAGTGAGTGAGTGGGTGAGTGGGTGAGTGAGAGTGAGAAAGAGTGAGTGAGTGAGTGAGTGAGTGAGTGAGTGAGTGAGTGAGTGAGTGAGTGAGTGAGTGAGTGAGTGAGTGAGTGAGTGAGTGAGTGAGTGAGTGAGTGAGTGAGTGAGTGAGTGAGTGAGTGAGTGAGTGAGTGAGTGAGTGAGTGAGTGAGTGAGTGAGTGAGTGAGTGAGTGAGTGAGTGAGTGAGTGAGTGAGTGAGTGAGTGAGTGAGTGAGTGAGTGAGTGAGTGAGTGAGTGAGTGAGTGAGTGAGTGAGTGAGTGAGTGAGTGAGTGAGTGAGTGAGTGAGTGAGTGAGTGAGTGAGTGAGTGAGTGAGTGAGTGAGTGAGTGAGTGAGTGAGAAGAGAGAGAGTAAATTAGAAGAGAGAGTAAGTGAGAGAGAGTAAATGAGAGAGAAAGAGAGAGATTGAAAGATATGAGATAAGGAGATAGAGACAGAAAAGAAGGAGAAAGGCAGGGTGTGAGAGAGAGAGAGATAGAGAGAGAGAGAGAGAGAGAGAGAGAGAGAGAGAGAGAGAGAGAGAGAGAGAGAGAGAGACAGACAGACAGACAGACAGACAGACAGACAGACAGACAGACAGACAGACAGACAGACAGACAGACAGACAGACAGACAGAGACAGAGACAGAGACAGAGACAGAGACAGAGACAGAGACAGAGACAGAGAGACAGAGAGACAGAGAGACAGAGAGACAGAGAGAGACAGAGACAGAGACAGAGACAGAGACAGAGACAGAGACAGAGACAGAGACAGAGACAGAGAGGCAGGGACAGAGAGAGAGAGGCAGGGACAGAGAGAGAGATGACCGACCGTCATAGACGTAGAGTGTTGTGTTTCCTGTTTTCGTCTGTGCGTCAGGATCGGTGGTCGTCACCTCGATTATGTAGGTAGCGTCGTCCGTTTTCTCGACGTAGTTTAGGACCAGACCACAGCAACCGTTGTTGGAATACTTCCCCGGGGAAACACCTGCAGAGACTGCAAGCGGATCTAAAGTGAATACGTTGTTGCTCCAGCTGGCCACAGTTAAGGAAACCGAGCCCCTCTGCTTTTTCCAGACGGTCTTAACATGGTCTGCATAATGGTATTTCCAGTTGAGCTCAATAGGACGACTGACGCAGGCGAATGTCCTCTCACCAACTTGTATCAGATCTAAACATCACAATCACGACCCTTCAAGTCACTCGTGTCTGCCTCTACTTTAAATGTTCGGATATGTATGAACCAGTGATATTTCAGTTAACTGAAATAGAAACTGAAACGAAAATTATGAATTTCCGTTTAACGAAAACTGAAACTGAAACGGAAATTATTTGCAAAACGGAAACTGAATAGAAACGGAAATGAAAATGTCAAAACGGAATAGAAATAGAAACGATAATTAATTCCGAACGGAAATTGTTGAAAATAAGTAAAATATTTCTGCGTTTTTATTGGGTTTTAGTTGGGCTAAATCGCTGACTACGTAACTCTATAGGTTTGGGCGGACCATTTATTCTGGTTATTATTCGATATCCATGCATCGAAATTTATGTTGTCTGTTAGCGTTAGGTTGCTAAGTTTTCCATTCAGAATGAGTTTATCGCGACTATTGGCTGGACGCAAGCGCGAAAGCGGTCTGGCAGTATTTTTTATGATGAGAAAACGAAAAAGAGTTCGTGTTTAGTGAAAGTTGGATCAGACGTTAACAATAAACCATGTGGACTGTAGCTTGTCGGCAAGAATTCGACTAATCTAAAGGTAAATATCTATCATAATAGTTCGAAACTTGCGTGTGTCACGCCTTAGGCGGGGGTGTTACTGGGCCGCAAATTAGACAGGCCCACAAACAATAGACGTACAGACGCACAGCCAAACAGACACCTCTTCACATTCCCTAATTCATCTAATCCTCCGTCTTCCAAGCGTTCTCTAGGTCAGAGGTTCTCAAACGGTGGTAGGGCCTACGCGTACCACCAGGTCGCAAAGTGGTACGCGAAGAAATAAAAAAAAAATTTCTATGAGTCTATGCCCATCTTTATCAATTTTTCCCATCTTTCTTTGATTAGCAATTAACTATTGAAGCCACTATTCTACGTAACCGTAATTGTAATCTCCAAACTTCTAAATTGCCACTGGAAGACCAAGCGTAGGGCACCAACCTATTACGAGCGCTATTCACGTCCACCATGCGCTTCTTTTTCTTTAAATTTTCTATGAGTTTTGCCCATCTTCTTTCTGCGTCCACCATGCGCTTCTTCTTAAAGTTTAAATTTCTCTACGCTAATTGCAAAGGGACTTCGCGCTCGTCTGTTGTTTTTGATTTGACCTTTGCTGGTGGTATGCCAATATTCGATTTTTTTACCTGGTGGTACAATAACAATAGGCCTACAGGTTGAGAACCGCTGTTGTGTGTCAACGCAAATATATCTATGTAGAAACTGAAACTGAAATTTTCCAGAAACTGAAACGAAAACGGAAATTATTTTAAAACTGAAACTGTAATAGAAACTGAACTTATTTCAAAACTGAAACTTGAACTGAAATAGAAATTACGAACCCAAAACTGAATAAAAACTGAAACTGTAATTATTTTCAAAACTGAAATATCACTGGTATGAACATGTATGCATGAATTCATCCATAGGTTCTAGATCTATGCACATGTATGTATGGATGGATATGTATGCATGGGTGGATAGATGTCACTCATGTCTGCTCACATCACATGTTTTTCTACTTTAGGCTTTCGTATGTGTATATAAATACCTATGTATGTATGTTTCCGTACATGCACACATGCATGTATGCATACGTATGCATGTAAGGATGGATGGATGGATGTATGTATGTATGTATTATTATTATTATTATTATTATTAAAATTATTACTATTAAAGCAATTGAGTTATGACGTATGGCTAGGTCTAGCTTGGATGGGCCCGGCGGTCCTCGATCCCTGGCAGCCCTGACATGGTGCCCTGGTATGCAACTGCATTAAGGCGTTGAACTGTTACTGATATGCTTTGGAAAAGGAAGGCTGTCTCGCGGGCGTCGCCAGTGATTGCCGTCAGTCGGCGGCCGATTTCGGAAACGAAGGCGAGATCTTCTTTGTTGTTATACGGCCCAATGTTTCAACGGCGATAGGTACGAAGGTATATCTCGTCTCGAGTTCTGAATATTATTACTATTATTATTATTATTATTATTATTATTATTATTATTATTCGTTTATTAACTCTACACGTTTTCACACCGCAACATGGTATAAAACACAGATTTAAAATAACAGAATGAAGAGCTGCTAATTGACTGTAAATAAAAATGGAGAAACCGGATTATAGTTTAGGGCACCGTAGAGAACTCTAGAAATAAACTTAGTATCGTCCTTGGGAGGCAGGGCAGAGTGGGGCAAATGTATGCATACATTGTTAGGATTGATGGATGTATGATGTATGATGTATGTATGTATGTATGTACGCATACACACATGCACAGAACTGAAATGCTTGTGATTATTTGGTCTTACGGTGTCTTTTGTAGAAGTCGACGTGCTCTTCTAAGTGAGCGAATCTGTGGAAGAAAATCTCACAAAAGATGAGAAGGATCGGAAGTTTTCTGAACGTCGCCATAGTAATCGAAAAGATTATCTTTCGTTCTTAGACCTATGCGAAGACACAAATATGCGTAACAGTATGCATGACATTGCCTCAACATAAAGCCTATAATGAATCCAGATACTTTATATAGCGTCTTTTTCGTACCTCTGAAAACCGCTGCACACATCATGTAGCCTATGCATCAAGACAGTTGATATATTTTCGCGTTGTAAGTAGTCATAAGCTACTGGTATTTGCTTATCTAACTCCTCTGCACTTCGAAGTAGTTTAACACTTGAACAACGAGCGTGTACTAAGATTGACTGGGAAACCAATACAGCTCGTCGTTTAAGTGTTAAAAATAATTAATTACTGAAGAGAGTCAACGTAACACTTCGTAGAGAGAGAGAGAGAGAGAGAGAGAGAGAGAGAGAGAGAGAGAGAGAGAGAGAGAGAGAGAGAGAGAGAGAGACAGACAGACAGACAGACAGACAGACAGACAGACAGACAGACAGACAGACAGACAGACAGACAGACAGACAGACAGACAGACAGACAGACAGACAGACAGAGACAGACAGACAGACAGAGACAGACAGAGACAGACAGAGACAGACAGAGGCAGACAAACAGACAGACAGAGACAGACAGACAGACAGACAGACAAACAGTCCTGTCCACAAGGCCAAAGTAGTGTTGCGATCACTAGACATGATTGTTGTCTAACTCTCATCGACTCCTCGTTGACCAATTTCAGATAAATTTGCAGCTGAATTTAAGCAGATCCATTTAAGATTTGTATAGCGCCGCTAAACTAATACAAAATTTGTTAACCTATCGTCAATTGAGGCGAACTTGGAGTCCGTTTTACGCAATTACAAAATAGTTATTTAATATTTTAAACTTAGACATAATAACAGACGCGTGAAGGACTTACCACACGTGTAACACAATATGTTGTCATAGGAACCGTTACGTCATGAAAGTTTTAGCGTAAGGCAGAATTTTAAAATATGCCCCTAATTGCAAGGACATTACTTGTAATTTGTTAAAATAAGTAAACTAAAAGGATTAGATTAACAATAGGAATATTTCGAACTTATATAGCGCTACTCTAATAATGCAAAAGGCATTAGTCAACAGTGGCTACTAAGCAAACACGTTATGCAAGCCACATTCATAAATTTACCCTACCCAAAAAAGATAATAAGAATTTTATACCCCGTATTCTCTACAAGAATGCCTACTGACACTAATTAGATGCTCGTGAGACTATATAACCCCTGTAGCTTGTTCTAGTTGCGTTCTGTCAGCTATGATGTTTTAATAAATGAGTATTCAATTAATGTCAGTCCGGTCGAAGCCACGGGGGCAGCCGGCGGAAGAGATGAGTCCAGGGAAGAGACGACTTTTCAGTGGAGATCTGAATGCCAACAAATACGCTGCTAAGTCTATGTTGGCCGTAAAAGAGTCCATATGTAGTCTGCGCCGGGACGAAAAAGGAACGCCCTCCCACAGCTGTCCATGTCCAAGTTATAGTTAAGATGAGACGATCATCAGACAATTCAGGCAAGTCTTTGGAGTCAAAAAAGAGTGGAGACAGTGATTAAGTTGACTGAAATGTAGAGCCAAGTCTTCGGAGTCAGAAAAGAGTGGAGAGAGCGAAGTTGACTGAAATGTAGAGCCAAGTCTTCGGAGTCAGCAAAGAGTGGAGAGAGTGAAGTTGGGTGAAAGGTAGAGCCAAGTCTTCGGAGTCAGCAAGAGTGGAGAGAGTGAAGTTGGGTGAAAGGTAGAGCCAAGTCTTCGGAGTCAGCAAAGAGTGGAGAGAGTGAAGTTGGGTGAAAGGTAGAGCCAAGTCTTCGGAGTCAGCAAAGAGTGGAGAGAGTGAAGTTGACTGAAATGTAGAGCCAAGTCTTCGGAGTCAGAAAAGAGTGGAGAGAGCGAAGTTGACTGAAATGTAGAGCCAAGTCTTCGGAGTCAGAAAAGAGTGGAGAGAGCGAAGTTGACTGAAATGTAGAGCCAAGTCTTCGGAGTCAGCAAAGAGTGGAGAGAGTGAAGTTGGGTGAAAGGTAGAGCCAAGTCTTCGGAGTCAGCAAAGAGTGGAGAGATTGAAGTTGACTGAAATGTAGAGCCAAGTCTTCGGAGTCAGAAAAGAGTGGAGAGAGCGAAGTTGACTGAAATGTAGAGCCAAGTCTTCGGAGTCAGCAAAGAGTGGAGAGAGCGAAGTTGGCTGAAATGTAGAGCCAAGTCTTCGGAGTCAGCAAAGAGTGGAGAGAGTGAAGTTGACTGAAATGTAGAGCCAAGTCTTCGGAGTCAGAAAAGAGTGGAGAGAGCGAAGTTGACTGAAATGTAGAGCCAAGTCTTCGGAGTCAGCAAAGAGTGGAGAGAGCGAAGTTGACTGAAATGTAGAGCCAAGTCTTCGGAGTCAGCAAAGAGTGGAGAGAGTGAAGTTGAGTGAAATGTAGAGCCTTGTAGACGATTATCTCGGTCTTGAAAGCTATTCGAATATTCGCTTCTTATGGACAATTGGTACAGTTGGTATCTAAGGATAGTGGATCCATATGTTCGTAGGCCTACTTGGAAGTTTTAGACTCTCAGAAGTATAGTCAAGTTAGCTTTCAAATGTCAACAGGCTAAGAACAGATCGGTGTAAGATTGAACAATTACGACAGAAACAAAGAAATAAGGTTTCTTGAATTTCTCTAAATCTGCAGAAACTTCTTCGTGTTACAGTTAGCTGACATTTTCCGCTCTAACGCACGCTCGATTTTTGTGTGGGATCAAGTCGCAGCAGTTAATTAAATTTAGTCGAAACTGTCTGTTCGCTTTAATTTCTTGGGCGGTCCTTGTTGTGGATTCTTCTTGCCCGGCTTCTTCGTAGACCATTTGCAAAGGCGCCTATCTTCCGGAGAACGAAGCAAATTATTGTCGACATTCCTATAACAAATACATATTTTGAATAATATCTGTAAAGTAAAGTAATCGAACTGCAATGGTAATGTAAGGTATGAAGTTGTGCGTTGTACAACAAGAGTGTTCATAAGTTTGATTCCAGATCGAGGGTTAGTTGGAAGAAGCGCTGTCGCAGAGGTCGGTGGTAAATGTAACAGCCATTTGACACTATGCCTACATTTATTCATAAGCTTATGCAAATGTACAGCTATTCTGAGAGTATTGAATATTTCATGTTGATTAAAAGCTGCCAACGACCTTCCAAGTTCGCCTCTAGCTGCAATAGATAAAAGTTTCCTTGTTGGCGCTGGAAGTGAACTCAGTTGTAAGCTTAACTTAATAAATCATTTGAGTTGTACAGTTGTCTTAATACTTTAACGACGAACGTGTACTAGAGTGTTTACCACACGTCATTCCAGGGGCGTAACTTTGGTTTAAACAGTGGGGGTACCAATTTCTTACATACACGAAGCAAGGGGTATACTGCGATCTCTGGGAAGGCTCGATAATAAAAGATTGATTGGCATTGTTTAAAAAATGAGGGTACGGTACCCCCAGTCCAAAAAGTGGGGGTACGGGCATCCCTCGTACCCCCACAATTTACGCATATGCGTCATTGTAGCTCAAGGACGCATCTCGACCAGGAACTCCCTTATAAATCAACCGTTCACTGTATAGTTACAATTTACGCTGATGATACAGATAGGACGCAGTAACTGCACCATTGTGTAGAGTTGCACCTTACATGCAGTATGATGCGAAGCAGGCGTTGATGTACTGTGTCTGGGTGGAATCGTCACAGACTGGATCGTATCCATTGTCACACGGACACACCTTCTCACAGCTGCCTTTCAGGAACATGGATACATTCCTCCACGCAAAAACAATAAAGATATTCTTAAATTCGTACTGGTGGTGGTGGTGGCGGCGGCGGCGGCGGCGGCGACGACGACGACGACGACGACGACGACGACGACGACGACGACGACGACGACGATGACGATGACGATGACGATGACGATGACGATGACGATGATGATGATGATGATGATGATGATGATGATGATGATGATGATGATGATGATGATGATGATGATGATGATGATGATGATGATGATGATGATGATGATGATGATGATGATGAGAGGTCTTTAAAGGTGGTCTGTTACTGGATAACTGCGGTAATTCCTGCACTTCATCCGAAAGATCCGTCCAACCGCGGAACCGTAGACGTTAATTCTCTGTGATAGTCTCTTACCTTCACTTTCACCGTTTCATTGGTGGGGAGTAGCACGAGCGATGTCTAAAGGATTGTGCTTTTAGGAAACGGCTTTACTAGAAGAGACCACCGATGTGATAGTGCTTTTCACATTAGATAAGACGGCACTATGAATGTCTCCTGATTGTAACTGTAATCATTGTAATGACTCAGAAGTTGATCACTGACCGGCAGGAAACAATACAGACTCGGGGGAAGGGGGCAGCCGGGGGACGTGCCCCCAATAATTGAGATGGACTTACATCCATTGCAACAAGTGTAGAATGAATAACCAAATGCCCCCTCCGCCCTCCCCCCCCCAATATTTTGGACAAGTTTGCACCAGTGAAAATAGATTACATAGATTGGATTATATTGGATCAGACTAGATTATAATAGATTGGATTAGAGCAGATTGTGTGAATGAAGCTGAGCGATTGCTGGCATGAATATAAATAAATGTCCCAATGAATGAGTAATGAATGAATGAATGAATGAATGAATGAATGAATGAATGAATGAATATCCAGTGTGAATAGAAGTATGGTGTTGTAAGTTGTGCTGCTTACCCGCAAGTCTTGGCGCATTCAGCATTGGCGTACGTGACTCCATCGCTTGCACAGACCGGGTCGTCGCGAGTGCTGCACTTGCACCTGGGATTCTGGGTGGCTGGTTTCCTCGGGAGCCAGGCCTCGTCTCCCTCGCAGATACCCGGATGTGCCACCTTCTCACCGCTGCAATCCGATCAGTCCAAGCGAGGCCGTAGCTAGGGGGTTGTTTTTGGTGTTTAAACACCTCCCGAAATTGAATAATGTAAAAATGAAATAATGCATTTACTTACTCAAAACCCCTTGGTCGCTTGACTCGGTTGCACTTCGGCTTGATCAAGGACGAGAAAACACCCCCGAAACAGAAAACACCTCTGAAACAAAATCCTGGCTACGGCCCTGAGTCCAAGTCAGTAATTCAGTTCAGGTGGTTTGGGTCTTTGCAGCCACCTCACTCCAGGTCATGTATACGCTTAGGAGCACAGCCGAACCAGATTTAGCTTCAGAATTATGCTCAGAAGCAATTAAGACGGCACAGTTTGGGCCAGGGTTGAGCCTGTGCTGGGGCCAGGGTTGGAGCCATGATTGGGGCCAGGGTTGAGGCCAGGGTTGGGCCAGGGTTTGGGCCATGGTTGAAGTAATGGCGTACCAATCCAGAAGGGACCAAGTAAATAAAACTGTGCTTCATATTACCAAAAGTTCTGACAACCTTGTTTAGCCGTCAAGTTTAATCGTAGACCGTTTAAGTCGATCGCAGTCCTGTCCACACAATTTCTCAGAACCTTTTTGTGGCTTAAGTGAACCATCCCAACCACACTCACCTGCTTTTCCAAGTTCCTTTCAGCAGAACTCCAAGGCTTCTGCCCCATCGGGAAAATTAGGCATCAAACATGTCTACCCGTGCGGTCAAAAGAGATTGGGCCAAAGCACACCTGACCCCAACTACTTCAACTGCTGGCATGGCCCATCTGACTCTCTCTGCCGACACCCTTGCCACGAACTCTCAGTGTACTAGGTATGCACTTAATTCGTGTGTCACCAGCCTCGTTGGCTTTGCCCCGCATACATCAGAGAACTTTCTGTCTCAATCCTGAGTCAACTGGGTCAGGGATCGTTGCGTTCTGCGGCCTATGGAGATATGCAGGTACCATGCTATCGCAATTCAACTAAAGCCCATCGTGCCTTTTCGTGTGTTTGGACAGTCCACGCACACGATATCCACTGCATAAGCAAAAAAATAAGCTAGACACGCCGACTCAGTCATAGTAGATGAACATGCAAGAAGAATCACTGATAGCTGTTGCGTTGACGAACCACTGATTTAGAACCTTTGAAAGCTTCGAAATCACGGAGTAGGAAACAACGACCAGAATTGCCGGACTTAGGCTTCCATAAATACAGTGTATACATTATAAATACGTTCCTATGCGAAGACGAATATTGTTTATCTATCTGGTTACATTTTCTTATATTTTTAGCACCCATGTATAATCTTTAATGCTGAGTAACAATGCATTAAGCACTCGCTCAAGATACTATTTAATTACAAAACAACTGCATCACAGGTATATCTCGAATCCGCACACTGCTGGCTGCAAGGCGAATACGCAGCTAATCGGCAACTAAAAGCACATTGCAGACTATATCTTGCAGAGTGTAGGCTTACAAGGTACCTGTTAGCGTGAACCTATAGTACTTGCATTAAGCCTATATGGTACTTCACTAATAGGGTACCCGGTACTCGATTAAGCGTATCTGGCACCTAATTTAATATGCGTGAGAGACAGACAGACAGACAGACAGACAGAGACAGACAGACAGAGAGGAGAGACAGCGAGAGAGAGACAGACAGACAAACAGACAGACAGAGACAGACAGGCAGAGAGGAGAGACAGACAGACAGAGACAGACAGACAGAGGGGAGAGAGGAGACAGAGAGACAGCGAGAGACAGAGAGAGATAGAGAGAGACAGAGAGGGAGAGAGAGACAGAGAGAGAGACAGAGAGAGACAGACAGAGAGACAGAGAGAGACAGAGACAGACACAGAGAGAGACAGACAGACAGAGACAGAGACAGAGACAGAGAGACAGAGAGACAGAAACAGAGAGGCGTATACCTGCACTTGGCTTGACATTCATTGGCCCAGGTTTTTTTGTTGACGCTGCAGACGGGGGAGAAGACCGCCGGGCAAGAACACACCAGGTTATTCGTGGGAATCGAGATCTCACCTGGTTGCTGAGCAAAACCAATCACTACAAGAACCAATCGAACACCAACAATTACCGATTGCTTTATACGCGGCGATGAATAAACAGTAAAGGGAGATCAGCTTTCACTGTCTTGTCCACGTGTGACGAGGGTGTCCCACTGGTCTTTTCCAACCTCTCCGGGATGGGTGGGTGGCGGAAATCATTGCTCGCAAGGCCCTGGAGTGGTCCTGGAGTGATCACCATCGCAGCGCACAAAGTGTCCAAATAGCCGGAGCCTCCTTGCCTGGATCATCTCCGACACTGGGAGGCGCATTGTTCAACGGTGTATCTCTGCGCTTGTTATTTGTGCCGTACAGGGAATGCGCAGTATCTTTCTGAGGTTCCACTTCTGGAAGGCATCGAGCTTCTTCTCCGCCACTAAAATACTAATGAGGCCGTGTTCGAAAGTTACTTGCAATCCTGAGGATGTGTAGATATGCAGGTAGAGTAGGCCTATATGTTATGTTTAACAATTAACGTCGTGTCATAACAAAGATTCTTAGCGTCGCCCTCCTCATTTATTAAGCCTTCGTACTGGTTCAACCAGATTACAATAGCGATGGATTTGCTTACATTTAAGAAGATATATGAGCAGTCTTGTTGTCTTCGAGACCAAGGTCTTGGTCTCGAGTGCACTCGAGTTCGTTTTCAAAAGTCTTGGTCTTGGTCTTGAGACCAAAGGTCTTGGTCTTGGTCTTGAGGTTCAAGGTCTTGGTCTTGGTGTTCAAAGTCTTGGTCTTGGTTTTGCAAGACCAAGACCAAGACTTTTGTCAATATGAACAGTCATTAATTTTAACAAACGGCAAGAATTTTTAAAATGTATCCAATTATTACTCATACAGTTATTGCTTTAGTATTTACACAGTGTGACCGTGTGAATGAGGCTTCACTGTTGTTTTGGACAATTGTTTTGACTTCCTATTTACCATGGAATGATTTCAAAACAGACTCGTGATTAATTTGTACATTTACATTCGGTTCTTGAAAAGCTGCTTTGTGTGCTAGCGATTTCAGCACTTGTAGACCGTGTTTTTTCACATGGCAGAATTTTTATGAGGTCCCACAGGTCACGTTTTCGTCAGAAAATTCTGAGCAAATTAATATTTATAAAATTCAACAGGCATTTTCAATAACATCTCGCATAAAGGACTTTTGTAAATACGAATTCGGAATTCTCTGCAGTCTTCATTTAGAGTTGTTTTGCTTGAATAAAAGAAAAAACTCATGTTTTCATTAAAATAACGAGTAGTCCGACTGGACAATTTTTAGTAAGGAATAGAAGTCTGGATACGACTGTGATTTTTTTGGGTCTTGGTCTCGGTCTTGAGGTTCAAGGTCTTGGTCTTGGTCTTGGTCTTGAGGTTCAAGGTCTTGGTCTTGGTCTTGAGGTTCAAGGTCTTGGTCTTGATCTTGGTCTTCAGGTTCAAGGTCTTGGTCTTGGTCTTGAGGTTCAAGGTCTTGGTCTTGGTCTTGGCCTTGAGGTTCAAGGTCTTGGTCTTGGTCTTGAGGTTCAAGGTCTTGGTCTTGGTCTTGGTCTTGAGGTTTAAGGTCTTGACAACAAGACTGGATATGAGTCGACCTGTAAATGTTAGTAGGCCCTAATGGTGTTCGACCAATCGCTACAGAGTCAGTCCCAGTTGCTACGAAAGATCTATGTGAACAGATCTTCTACATAATATAAATGGTATAGGCCTATAAAGACGTACATTGCCATAAAAATTGCTTAACACTTCAATAAGGCTTTGTAAGCCTCTGTTTGTTATTCGAAAGTAACAATTCGGATGGATATCTATTGAACCGTTTGAATAGTTAATTACTCGAGCAGATTATCGTTTAAACGGTTGGAAACATACCTTTAGGCCTACTTACAGACAACGCCTGGAGATAGATCTTTACTTAGAGACAACAACACTTGGAAATAGACCTTTACTCACAGACAATAGCACTTGGAAATAGACCTTTACTTACAGACGACAACAACACTTGGAAATAGACCTTTACTCACAGACAACAGCACTTGGAAATAGACCTTTACTTACAGACAACAACACTTGGAAATAGACCTTTACTTGCAGACAACAACACTTGGAAATAGACCTTTACTTACAGAGAACGCAGGACATCCACAGAACAACAGTTGTTAACATGGCTGGTTTGTTGTGCGCACTGCTGACAAATGCCGCTGAACTCGCAGGTGTAACGTTATTAGAATTATTCTTTACATTGCTTGTTTCGACCAATCGATGTGTTGCAGCAGAAGATGAACTGGTTTGCATTTCTTGCGAGCAAATCGATCGCATTGCTAAGGCGCCCGAACAGAATATTAACTCCTAGGCCTATAGCATGGCTTATCAATTTCGATAAGACGTCTCGAGCGCGGTTTGTTTTGGTGCGCAAATGGCACGTGCTGCACTTTTTTACACTTTAACGACAAGCTGTATTGGTTTCCTAGTCACGTTTAGTACACGCGCGACGTTAAAGTGCTAAACCAGAGATGGGACTTGAAACGGCCGATCAGTGTTCTGCAGCACGTGATCTGCCTCTGATTCTGCAAATGAGTCTCAAACAAAACTCGAAGATTCATCACACAAATCGACAATTAAAGCATAGAAAGCTAAGGGGTCGTCCATTAATTATGTCAACAAAATGGGGGAGGGAAGGGGTTTGAAAAAGTTTGACAATTCTTGACAAGGGGGAGGGGTACCGGTGTTCAAGACAAATTGACGTCAACGATAATTTAATCAAAACGCAACCATAGATTCGGAAAGTCTTTATGAGGGACCTATATAACTTTTTCGTCTGTAATTCAATCAAACGCGATATTTTCTTCATTTTAAATTATCTTGTTCATTGTTCGAATATTAATGAGAAAATGCGCTGCGTAATCTCTTAAATGCGAATATCCTGGGTTCATTTTGAAAATCAAATATTTCGAGTTTCTTTTTCGATGGAAAGATTATTTGCTTTGTCGGGGGGGGGGAGCGGGGTAAATTTAGTTTGACATAATTTTATTAGGGGGTTCTTGAATGTTTGACAGTTGTTGACAAGGGGTGAGGGAGGGGGTCAAAAACTGTCTAAAATTTGTTGACATAATTAATGGATGAAATGCGGCTATATATTGGCCTATATAGCTGTAATCGTAATAGTAAACTCCAAATTTCTAAAGCGCTACTCTTAAGCTAAGCGCAGGACAATAGCAGCTAGGTTAACAAATGATGCGTTGTGTCAGAGCGGTTGTCACAGATGTCCAGGGAAGATGCGTGTCCGGTAGTCTAGGCCTATATAATTGCTGACAGTGCTTTTTTTATCCGGAACGCACCGGAACGGCGTTCCGGCACCTTTTTTCAGCTGCAAACAAATAATTTATTTATTTTAATAATTAAAACAATAATTTAGTTATTTTAATTTAATTTAAGTGTTTTGAACTGTTTTCAGTGTTTATTGAGACCCCCTCCTAACCCTCAATCCCGTTTTCCTCGGGATTTTAGACCGCCCATAATTGTTCCGTGCCGTTACAAGTAGGCCTGCTATAAATTTAATATAGTTACCGTTAGCGGTAGAAAGCCTAGATCTCCTGTTCGCTTATAGGCATACAGCACTATTTTTTTAAGTTTTCATGCGTGAGGTTCACTTAACGCAATTCGTAATCGCCATATTATTATTATTATTATTATTATTATTATTATTATTATTATTATTATTATTATTATTATTATTATTATTATTATTATTATTATTATTATTAATAATATTGTTTAAAACGCAGAATTGCCTGGAATGGGCCCAAGGCCTATTCCAAGTTGGTGAAAGTAGCCCTAAAGGCCAGCCACCGACTTGAAACGCTGGATCGCAGGCGCTAGGCGTTGGAACAAAAAATAGAAAAACTTTTACAGAAAACTCTCATTGCTATAATTGAATGAAGCGCCATCTCAGCAGGACTCAGAGTGTGGTGACAAGGTCCAGGAGAGGCAGCTGGAGCTTCCCACTGAACACCGAAATCCAATGGATTATTAGGCCCCGTATTATTCCCTATTGTTGTTATTATTATTATCATATCAGTTATCATTATTAGGCCCTATAGGTCTTGCAATAACAGCGCTGCAAAATTAATCTTAACAAAATACATTTTGATGACGTATCAATGATGTAAGACATATATATGACGCCATCTACTATCCTCATATTGTTTTTCGACGTCATCCGTTGATCATTGTACCATAGTTTTAAACGTTCCAAATTATCTTCATTTGTGCTACTCATGACTGCGCTTCGTCAAACGTGTATGAATATTTCTCGAATTTGAGGCGCTTTTGATACTTTTTTATCGAAGATGCATCACTTTCTGCTGTGTTGGCTGCGGAACCTCGCTATGCCGAGGATAATCCGGTAAGCCGAAATAATTGCCATTAAATATCTGATTTTAGGCCTACCAACTTCCATCGATCATGCAATAGACGGCGTTTAAAACGCGTTAGGTTGAAAGATAGGCATGCACAGGCTAGAAAATGCGGGCTAAAATGGTGACGGAGGAGATCAGGCCTTAATTTTAATTATTTTTTAATTCCAGTTAGTTCTTTATTTTAATGACCAGCAGCGTTCCTTGTGCATTCAACCGCAGTGTTGTGATTATTTCTGCACTAATTAAAGTTTAAATTAGCTATAAGCCTATTTAGGTCAGTATAGTGATAATCAGTAGTTTTTCCACATTTTTTAAAGAAAAACTGCACAGGTATTATTCAGCCGCGGCATCCCCAGAGCAGATTCACGCCACCCTTGGCCCTGGGTACCGCGGCACCCAGGTTGGGAAACATTGTTAAGTGGTTAATATCTGAGTCGTTGCAATTCCAGGACGACCTTGAAGGTTCATTGACCAAGAGATGACATATGGCGGAGAAAGTCGTAAAGATGAAGTTCGTGCCGAACTTGCATCGACACTGGGTGGCTTGAAAAAGGAGTTCGAGGATTGCGAGGTCGGATCCTGGACTGGCTGAGGACCCTGACAAGGAAATGTAAGTGTTCGTGCCTTAATTAATCTGTGGTCTTAATTTAATTAGTAGACTGACTTAAATTGGTAGACGATTAGGATAATTAAGGAGAACGTAGGCTATGGTCCGATTTACATGGTGAAGCGACTACAACCTGGCGTTGACGAAATGTGAATGATTAATTAAGCTGGTCTCTAGCTGATTCAGCTTTGCGTGGCTTTGAGAAATTTCGGTTATTTACATTAGCATTTACAACATAATTATGGGCCTAACTTATATAAAGGCTCATGTAGGCTGCACAATGGCGCCCTGTTCTACGAGTGCCTTGTTTTACGTCACTAGACTCTTGTGACATACGGTAGATATTTAGCCTATGCTTTGCAAATACACAACTTATTAACTCTAATATCGCATTAAATACACAATTTTAGGGAGTCATGTAAGTATAGTATGGTATAGTCATGTTAAAGTAGCTGTTGCTGGGAATTATTCTTATTTTCATAACCACCGAAAGTCATTTTTACAGTTCATGCGCGTTGGCCCCAAACGCGGAGACGCCAGTCATAAAACTTTATAGGTATTGGTTTCTGGAGCCACGTGCGATAGCGTGCAGTTTGAATAGAAGGGGAAGTTGCAAACTGTTAGAAAGGTATTTGTTAATACTGTTAGTGATAGGGGCCTATGTTGTTATCAAGCAGAACAGGTTCAGTTCGCGCATCTGTTTAGGAGATGGGGACTACAAGCTATGGGAGTTATATTTATGAGGTGGAATGAAAAATTACCGTGTGCAACAATGATTTGAAAAATCACATTATGGCTAAACATGTTTTGAATATTCGTAGATGGTTTTCTCCCAAAAATTTGTTGGGTGCATAGATTCTTTTAAGAATTAAAACCATGATGGACTTGCATAATTAGATCAAACCTGTCAACTTGGGTATTATTACAACAGGTATAAAAAATTTGTAAGCCTACTATTGTTTTTAGTAACTATAAGTAATAATTACAAATTTATATAGCGCCTCTTGCACGAGAGACTCCTCAGAGGTACTCCTAACCTGAGGACAAAAAACAACAGTTTTAAAATGATTATGGAAAAGGCACATTGAAGAAAGATGAAGGAGTTCTTGTCACAGGTTGATACACAACCCGTAATTACCCTGCAACATGGTGGATATGATTCCTGAGGATTTATAAATTGTAATTAGATCATAACTTGTGAGATGTATGACTGACTGAGCTATTTCTCAACTTTAATAAAGTGTGCAACTGGCTGCATCATTGCTATTATTAAAGGGTGTTGGCAGGGCCGCATTAAGGCAAGTGCAGGTCCGGGTGCTGTGATTACTTATATATAGCCATCAGCGAGGGGCCCAATTACAAGTACAATAAAATATTTTAATGTACTTCCGAAAATGCTGGCCCCTCAAAACTGAGGACCTTGGCTTTGCAGAAGTCACAGCACCATCTGACTATCAGGTGTGAGAACCTGGAGGCAGTGCATGAGACAGCGTGCGGTCTTCAAGACGAATTCGCAGAGTGTGTGAAGCATGAAAATCTGGATCTACACTTTGGTCATGAACAGCTGGAATCAGAGATGTTCTTGCCTGTTGAGCATCAGGAGACAATCGACTAAGTGCCATGCAGCATGCAGCTGTTTCTCTTGAGCCAAATATCATTGACTGGAACGCCAAAATCGATGCAGTTTATCGGAAGTTCCGAGCTTCCAGTGCCCGTGTCCGCCAGGCTGTGAATCAGTTCGACCAGCTGCTGATTGAGCAAATGTGGGAGAAATATCGGATCCGTGTTCTGCCTCCACAAGGCTCTTCCAAGCCAGTTAAGTAATATGTCACTTTGCCTATATAAGGTATACTTAAAGGCTTTGATTTCTGCCATAATTGTAGGCTGAGTTTTGATGGTGTCTAGAACATAGGCAATACTTTTGTCTTTTGAAGCTCTGGTTGAGTTGTTTTAACCATGTGTTCCTGGCCTGTGACATTTTCAGTCAGGTAATGTTTTCTGACTGCGTTAGATTGATAGCTAGCGCTTTTTGAAAGTGTTTTAACTTTGTAGTTTTTGTGCTGTGACATTTTCAGATTGATAGCTCTTTTTTGAAAGTATTTTAACTTTGTATTTGTGTACTGTGACATTCTCAGGTAGGTATTGTTTTCTGACTGCGTTAAATTGATAGCTCTTTTTGAAGGTGTTTTAGCTTTGTATTTTTGTACTGTGACATTTTCAGTTAGGTAATGCTTTCTGACTGGTTTGGGTTGATTGCTCTTTTTTGAAAGTGTTTTAACTTTGTATTTTTGCACTGTGACATTTTCAGGTAGGTATTGTTTGCTGACTGCGTTAGATTGATAGCTCTTTTTTGAAAGTGTTTTAACTTTAACATTTTCAGCTAGGCAATGTTTTCTGACTGCATTAGGTTGGTAGCTCTTTTTGAAAGTGTTTTAACTTTTTATTTGTGTACTGTGACTTTTTCTGTTAGGTAATGTTTTCTGACTGCGTTTTTTAGTTGATGGCTTTATTTTGAAAGTGTTTTAACTTTGTATTCCTGTACTGCGACATTTTCAGGTTTAAATTGTTTTTTGACTGCGTTAGATTGATAGCCCTTTTTTAAACTGTTTTAACTTTGTATTTTTATACTGTGACATTTTCAATTAGGTATTGTTTTCTGACTGCGTTAGATTGATAGCTCTTTTTTGAAAGTGTTTTAACTTTGTATTCGTGTACTGTGACATTTTCAGTTAGGGTCATCCATAAAGAACGTCTGCAATGAGGGGGGAGAGGGGTCATCGAAATGCGGACAAATGTGGACAAGGGGAGGGAGAGTTATGACTACTGCGGAAGTCCACTTCTAAACTTTTTAAATTTGATAGTTTCTTAAACACCACTTGTTCCAACCTTCCCTGAAAAACGGAAAGGTCAGTGAAGTGATTGCCTGCAATGACTTGCATGGTATAACCTTTACTGAAACTTTATGGAGGCTTTTATTACAGCACATCGTGCGATGTGAAACCCGAACTGTCACTTAAACGTGCACAGCTACTGTGGAATAATTGTAAAAATAATGATGATGACATTAAAAATTGGCTTACACGTGCGGACGTCCACATAGGGGAGGGAGGGACGGTAAGGTCAAATGCGGACAAGGGGGAGGGAGGGGTCCAAAGTAGGTCATATTTTGCGGACGTCCTTTATGGACGACCCCTTTGTGTTTTTGTACTGTGACATATTCAGTTAGGTTGTGTTTCTGACTGCATTAGATTGATAGCCCTTTTTGAAAGTGTTTTAACTTTGTATTTTTGTACTATCATATTTTCAGTTAGGTAGTGTTTCTGACTGCGTTAGATTGATAGCTCTTATTGAAAGTGTTTTAACTTTGTATTTTTGTACTATGACATTTTCAGTTAGGTAGTGTTTCTGATTGCGTTAGCTTGATAGCTCTTTTTGAAAGTGTTTTAACTTTATATTCCTGTACTCTGACACTTTCATTTAGGTAATGTATCTGACTGTGTTAGATTGATAGCTCTTTTTGAAAGTGTTTTAACTTTGTATTTTTGTACTGTGACATTTTCAGTTAGGTAATGTTTTCTGACTAGTTTGGATTGATTGCTCTTTTCTAGAAAGTGTTTTAACTTTGTATTTTTGTACTGTGACATTTTAAGTTGGGTAATGTTTTCTGACTGCGTTAGATTGATAGCTTTATTTTGGAAGTGTTTTAACTTTGCATTCCTGTACTGTGACTTCAGTTACGTAATGTGTTCTGACTGCGTTAGATTGATAGCTCTTTTTTGAAAGTTTTTTAATTTTAGGTAATGTTTTCTGACTGCGTTAGATTGATAGCTCTTTTTTGAAAGTTTTTTAACTTTATATTCCTGTACTGTGACATTTTCAGTTAGGGGTCATCCATAAAGGACGTCTGCAATGACGGGGACGGAGGGGTCATTGAAATGCAGACAAATGTGGACAAGGGGAAGGGAGGGTTATGACCAGTGCGGAAGTCCACTTCTAAAGTTTTAAATTTGATAGTTTTTTAAACACCACTTGTTTCAACCTTCCCCGAAAGACGGAAAGGTCAGTGAAGTGATTGCCTGAAACCACATGCATGGTATAACCTTTAGTGTTTTTATATCGAGGCTTTTATTACAGAAGATCCTGTGATGTGAAACCCGAACTGTCACTTAGACATGCACAGGTACTGTGGAATAATTGTAAAAAATTGATTTACACGTGCAGACGTCCAAAAAGGGGGGAGGGTAAGGTCAAATGCGGACAAGGGGGAGGGAGGGGTCCAAAGTAGGTCATATTTTGCGGACGTCCTTTATGGACGACCCGTTAGGTATTGTTTTCTGACTGCGTTAGATTGATTGTTCTTTTTTCAAACTGTTTTAACTTTGTATATGCGTACTATGACATATTCAGTTAGCTAATGTTTCTGACTGCGATAGATTGATTGCTCTTTTTGAAAGTCTTTTAACTTTGTATTTTTCTACTGTGACATTTTCAGTTAGGTAATGCTTTCTGACTGGTTTGGATTGATTGCTCTTTTTTAAAGTGTTTTAAATTTTTTTTTTGTACTGTGACATTCTCAGCTAGGGAATGTTTTCTGACTGCGTTAGAATGATAGCTCTCGTTTGAAGGTGTTTTAACTTTGTATTTTTGTACTGTAACATTTTGAGTTGGATAATGTTTTCTGACTGCGTTAGATTGATACCTCTCTTTTGAAGGTGTGTTAACTTTGTATTACTGTACTGCAACATTTTCAGGTGGGTATTGTTTTTTGACTGCGTTAGATTGAACGCTCTTTTGTATACTGTTTTAACTTTGTATTCCTGTACTGTGACATTTTCAGTTTAGTGGTCACCCATAAAGGACGTCTGCCATGAGGGGGGAGGGAGGGGTCAGCGAAATGCGGACAAATGTGGACAAGGAGGAGTTAGGGTTGTGACGAGGGCGGACGGCCGCTTCTAAACTTTTAATTTTTTAAACACCACTTGTTTCAACCTTCCCCGAAAGACGGGAAGGTCAGTGAAGTGATTGCCTGAAACCACTTGCATGGTATAACTTTTACTGAGACTTTGAGGAGGCTTTTATTACAGAACATCCTGCGATGTGAAACCCAAACTGTCACTTAAACATGCACAGGTACTGTGGAATAACTGTAAAAATAATGATGATGACATTAAAAATTGGCTTACACGTGCGGACGTCCACAAAGGTGGAGGCCCGCTGGAGGGAAGGAGGATAAGCTCAAAGGCGGACAAGGGGGAGGGAGGAGTCCAAAGTAGGTCATATTTTGCAGACGTCCTTTATGGACGACCCCTTAAGTAGTGTTTTCTGACTGTGTTAGATTGATAGCTCTTTTGAAAGTGTTTTAGCTTTGTATTTTTGTACTGTGACATTTTCAGTTAAGTAACGTTTTCTGACTGCGACAGATTGATAGCTCTTTTTGAAAGTGTTTTAACTTTGTATTTTTGTACTGCGACATTGTCATTTAGGTAATGTTTTCTGACTGTGTTAGATTGATTGCTCTTTTTTGAAAGTGTCTTAACTTTGTATTTTTGTACTGCGACATTTTCATTTAGGTAATGTTTTCTGACTGGTTTGGATTGATTTCTCTTTTTGAAAGTGTTTTAACTTTGTGTTCCTGTACTGTTACATTTTCAGTTAGGTAATGTTTTCTGACCACTAGATTGATAGCTCTTGTTTGAAAGTGTTTTAACTTTGTATTTTTGTACTATGACATTTTCAGTTAGTTAGTGTTTATTACTGCGTTAGATTGATAGCTCTCTTTTGAAGGTGTTTTAACTTTGTATTTTTGTACTGTTACATTTTCAGTTAGGTAATGTTTTCTGACTGCACTAGATTGAGAGCTCTTGTTTGAAAGTGTTTTAACTTTGTATTTTTGTACTGTTACATTTTCAGTTAGGTAATGTTTTCTGACTGCACTAGATTGATAGCTCTCTTTTGAAGGTGTTTTAACTTTGTATTTTTGTACTGCGACATTTTCATTTAGGTAATGTTTTCTGACTGGTTTGGATTGATTTCTCTTTTTGAAAGTGTTTTAACTTTGTGTTCCTGTACTGTTACATTTTCAGTTAGGTAATGTTTTCTGACCACTAGATTGATAGCTCTTGTTTGAAAGTGTCTTAACTTTGTATTTTTGTACTGCGACATTTTCAGTTAGTTAGTGTTTATTACTGCGTTAGATTGATAGCTCTCTTTTGAAGGTGTTTTAACTTTGTATTTTTGTACTGTTACATTTTCAGTTAGGTAATGTTTTCTGACTGCACTAGATTGAGAGCTCTTGTTTGAAAGTGTTTTAACTTTGTATTTTTGTACTGTTACATTTTCAGTTAGGTAATGTTTTCTGACTGCACTAGATTGATAGCTCTCTTTTGAAGGTGTTTTAACTTTGTATTTTTGTACTGTTACATTTTCAGTTAGGTAATGTTTTCTGACTGTGTTAGATTGATCGCTCTTTTTTGAAAGTGTCTTAACTTTGTATTTGTGTACTGTGACATTTTCTTTTAGGTTATGTTTTCTGACTGCATTTAATTGATGGCCTTTTTCGTAAGTGTTTTAATTTTGTTTCCTCTACTATGACATTTTCAGTTAGGTAATGTTTCTGACTGGTTTGGATTGATTGCTCTTTTCGGAAAGTGTTTTAACTCTGTTTTTGTGTTCTGGTAACATTTTCAGTTTGGTATTGTTTCTGGCTGTGTTAGATTGATTGCTCTTTTTGAAAGTGTTTTAACTTTGTTTTTTAGTACTGTGACGTTTTCAGGTAGCTAATGTTTTCTGACTGGTTTGGATTGATTGCTCTTTTTGGAAGTGTTTTAACTTTGTATTTTTGTACTGTGACATTTTCTGTTAGGTATTGTTTTCTGACTGCACTAGATTGATAGCTCTTTTTTAAAGTGTTTTAACTTTGTATTTTTGTACTCTGACATTTTCAGTTAGTTAGTGTTTATTACTGCGTTAGACTGATAGCTCTCTTTTGAAGGTGTTTTAACTTTGTATTTTTGTTCTGTAACATTTTAAGTTAGGTAATGTTTTCTGACTGCGTTTGATTGTTAGCTTTATTTTGAAAGTGTTTTACTTTGTATTCCTGTACTGCGTCATTTTCAGATAGGTATTGTTTTCTCGCTGTGTTACATTGATAGCTCTTTTTGAAAGTTAGATTGATCGCTCTTTTTTATGCTGTTTTAACTTTGTATTCCTGTACTGTGTCATTTTCAGTTTAGTGGTCACCCATAAAGGACGTCTGCCATGAGGGGGGAGGGAGGGGTCATTGAAATGCGGACAAATGTGGACAAGGGGGAAGGAGGATTATGGCCAGTGCGGACGTCCGCTTTTAAACTTTTAAGTTTGATGGTTTTTTAAACCACTTGTTTCAACCTTCCCCGAAAGACGGAAAGGTCAGTGAAGTGATTGCTTGAAACCACTTGCATGGTATAACCTTTACTGAGACTTTAAGGAGGCTTTTATTACAGAACATCCTGCGATGTGAAACCCAAACTGTCACTTAAACATGCACAGGTGCTGTGGAATAATTGTAAAAATAATGATGATGACATTAAAAATTGGCTTACACGTGCGGACGTCCACAATGGTGGAGGGAGTGAGGATAAGGTCAAATGCGGACAAGGGGAGGGGTACAAAGTAGGTCATATTTTGCGGACGTCCTTTATGGACGACCCCTTAGGTATTGTTTTCTGACTGCATTAGATTGATAGCTCTTTTTTGAAAGTGTTTTAACTTTGTATGTTTGTACTGTGACATTTTCAGTTAGGTAATGTTTTCTCGCTGTGTTACATTGATAGCTCTTTTTGAAAGTGTTTTAACTTTGTATTTTTGTACTGTGACATTTTCAGGAAGGTAATGTTTTCTGACTGCGTTTGATTGATCGCCTTTTTTGAAGGTGTTTTAACTTTGTATTTTTGTACTATGACATTTTCAGTTACGTAGTGTTTCTGACTGCATTAGATTGACAGCTCTTTTTTGAAGGTGTTTTAACTTTGTATTTTTGTACTGTGACATATTCAGTTAGGTATTGTTATTTGACTGCGTTAGTTTGATAGCTCTTTTTATACTGTTTTAACTTTGTATTCCTGTACTCAGTGTACTGTGACATTTTCAGTTAGGGGTCATCCATAAAGGACGTGTGCAATGAGGGGGAGGGCGGAGTCATCGAAATGCCGACATAATGTGGACAAGTGGGAGGTAGGGTTGTGACGAGTGCGGACGGCCGCTTCTAATCTTTTAATTTTGATGGTTTTCTAAACTCCACTTGTTTCAACCTTCCTCGAAAGACGGAAACGTCAGTGAAGTGATTGCCTGAAACCATTTGCATGGTATAACCTTTACTGAGACTGTAAGGAGGCTTTTATTACAGAACATTCTGCGATGTGAAACCCAAACTGTCACTTAAACGTACACAGGTACTGTTGAATAATTGTAAAAATAATGATGATGACATTGAAATTTAGCTTACACGTGCGGACGTCCACAAAGGTGGAGGGAAGGAGGGTAAGGTCAAATGCGGACAAGGGGGAGGGAGGTGTCCAAAGTAGGTCATATTTTGCGGACGTCCTTTATGGACGACCCTTAGGTATTGTTTTCTGACTGCACTAGATAGCTGTTTTTTTTAAGTGTTTTAACTTTGTATTTTTGTACTGTGACATTTTCAGTTAGGTAATGTTTTCTGACTGCGTTAGATAGGTAGCTCTTCTTTGAAAGTGTTTTAACTTTGTATTTTTCTACTGTGACATTTTCTGTTAGGTATTGTTTTCTGACTGCGTTTGATTGGTGGCCTTTTTTGAAGGTGTTTTAACTTTGTATTCCTGTACTGTTACATTTTCAGTTAGGTAATGTTTTCTGACTGCACTAGATTGATAGCTCTTTTTTTAAAGTGTTTCAACTTTGTATTTTTGTACTATGACATTTTCAGTTAGTGTTTATTACTGCGTTAGACTGCTAGCTCTCTTTTGAAAGTGTTTTAACTTTGTATTTTTGTTGTGTAACATCTTAAGTTAGGTAATGTTTTCTGACTGCGTTTGATTGATAGCTTTATTTTGAAAGTGTTTTTACTTTGTATTCCTGTACTGCATCATTTTCAGGTACGGTAGGTATTGTTTTTTGACTGCGTTATATTGATAGCTCTTGTTTAAGCTGTTTTAACTTTGCATTTTGATACTGTGACATTTTCAATTACGTAATGTTTTCTGAGTGCGTTAGATTGATAGCACTTTTTTCAGAGTGCTTTCACTTTGGATTCCTGTACTGTGACATTTTCAGTTAGGGGTCATCCATAAAGAACGTCTGCAATAAGGGGGAGGGAGGGGTCATCGAAATGCGGACAAATGTGGACAAGGGGGAGGGAGGGTTATCACCAGTGCGGAAGTCCGCTTCTAAACTTCTAAAGTTAATAGTTTTTTAAACACCACTTGTTTCAACCTTCCCCGAAAGACGGAAAGGTCAGTGAAGTGATTGCTTGAAACCACTTGCATGGTATAACCTTTACTGGGACTTTAAGGAGGCTTTTATTACAGAACATCCTGCGATGTGAAACCCAAACTGTCACTTAAGCATGCACAGCTACTGTGGAATAATTGTAAAAATAATGATGATGTCATTAAAAATTGCCTTACACGTGCGGACGTCCACAAAGGAAGAGGGGGAGAGGGTAAGGTCTAATGCGGACAAGGGGAGGGAGGGGTACAAAGTAGGTCATATTTTGCCGACGTCCTTTATGGACGACCCTTAGGTATTGTTTTCTGACTGCTTTAGATTGATAGCTCTTCTCAAAGTGTTTTAACTTTGTATTTTTGTACTGTGTTATTTTCAGTTAGGTAATGTTTTCTGACTTTGTTAGATGGTAGCTCTTTTTTGAAAGTGTTTTAACTTTGTATTTGTGTATTGTGACATTTTCTGTTAGGTTATGTTTTCTGGTTGTGTTTAATTGATGGCCTTTTTTGAAAGTGTTTTAACTTTGTATTTTTGTACTGTGACATTTTCAGCTAGGCAATGTTTTCTGACTGCATTAGACTGGTAGCTTTATTTTGAATGTGCTTTAACTTTGTATTCCTGTACTAGGACATTTTCAGGTAGGTATTGTTTTTTGACTGCTCTAGATTGATTGCTCTTTTTTAAGCTGTTTTAACTTTGCATTTTTATGCTGTGACATTTTCAGTTAGGTAATGTTTTCTGACTGCGTTCGATTGATAGCTCTTTTTTGAAAGTGCTTTAACTTTGTATTCCTGTACTGTGACATTTTCAGTTAGGCAATTTTTTCTGACTGCGTTAGATTGATAGCCATTTTGAAAGTGTGGTAACTTTGTATTTTTCTACTGTGACATATTCAGTTTGGTAATGTTTTCTGACTGGTTTGGATTGATTGCTCTTTTTTGAAAGTGTTTTAACTTTGTGTTTGTGTACTGTGACATTTTCTGTTTGGTAATGTTTTCTGACTGCGTTTATTTGAAGGCCTTTTTTGAAAGTGTTTTAACTTCGTGTTCCTGTACTATGACAGTTTCAGTTTGTGACTGCGTTAGATTGATAGCGCTTTTGAAAGTGTTTTAGCTTTGTATTTTTGTACTGTAACATTTTCAGTTAGGTAATTCTGACTGGTTTGGGTTGATTGCTCTTTTTTTGAAAGTGTTTTAACTTCGTGTTCCTGTACTATGACAGTTTCAGTTTGTGACTGCGTTAGATTGATAGCGCTTTTGAAAGTGTTTTAGCTTTGTATTTTTGTACTGTAACATTTTCAGTTAGGTAATTCTTTCTGACTGGTTTGGGTTGATTGCTCTTTTTTTGCAAGTGTTTTAACTTTGTATTTTTGTACTGTGAGATTTTCAGCTAGGCAATGTTTTCTGACTGCGTTAGATTGATAGCTTTATTTTGAAAGTGTTTTAACTTTGTATTTGCGTACTGTGACATTTTCAGTTGGGTGATGTTTTCTGACTGCGTTAGATTGATAGCTCTATTTTCATTTGTATTTTTGTACTGTGACATTTTCGGTTAGGTAACTTTTTCTGACTGCGTTAGATTGATAGCCCTTTTGAAAGTGTTGTAACTTTGTATTTTTCTACTGTGACATATTCAGTTAGGTAATGTTTTCTGACTGGTTTGGATTGATTGCTCTTTTTTGAAAGTGTTTTAACTTCGTATTCCTGTACTATGACAGTTTCAGTTTGTGACTGTGTTAGATTGATAGCGCTTTTTGAAAGTGTTTTAGCTTTGTATTTTTGTACTGTAACATTTTCAGTTAGGTGATGCTTTCTGACTGCGTTAGATTGATAGCTTTATTTTGAAAGTGTTTTAACTTTGTATTTTTGTACTGTGACATATTCAGTTGGGTAATGTTTTCTGACTGCATTAGATTGATAGCTTTTTTTAAAGGTGTTTTAACTTTGTATTTTTGTACTGTGACATTTTAAGTTGGGTAATGTTTTCTGACTGGTTTTGATTGATTGCCCTTTTTTTAATGTGTTTTTACTTTGTATTCCTGTACTGTGACATTTTCTGTTAGGTATTGTTTTCTGATTGCGTTAGATTGATAGCACTTTTTTGAAGGTGTTTTAACTTTGGTTTTTTGTACTGTGATATTTTAAGTTGGGTAATGTTTTGTGACTGCGTTAGATTGGTAGGTTTTTTAAAGTGTTTTAAGTTTGTATTTGCGTACTGTGACATTTTCAGTTGGGTGATGTTTTGTGACTGCGTTAGATTGATTGCTCTTTTTTGAGAGTGTTTTAACTTTTTATTCCTGTATTGTGACATTTTCTGTTAGGTTTTGTTTCTGACTGCGTTTGATTAATTCCCTTTTTTGAATATGTTTTAACTTTGTATTACTGTACTATGACATTTTCAGTTAGGTAATGTTTTGTGAGTGCATTAGATTGATAGCTTTATTTTGAAAGTGTTTTGACCTTGTATTCCTGTAAGTACTGCGAAATTTTGAGGTAGGTATTGTTTTTTGACTGCGTTAGCTTGATAACTCTTTTTTATACTGTTTTAAATTTATATTATTTACTGTGACATTTTCAGTTATGGGTCATCCATAAAGGACGTCTGCAATGAGGGGGAGGATGGGGTCATCGAAATGCGGACAAGTGTGGACAATGGGGGAAGGAGGATTATGACCAGTGCGGACGTCCCCATCTAAACTTTTAAATTTGATGGTTTTTTAAACACCACTTGTTTCAACCTTCCCCGAAAGATGGAAAGGTCAGTGAAGTGATTGCCTGAAACCACTTGCATGGTGTAACCTTTGCTGAGATTTTATGGCGGCTTTTGTTACAGAACATCCTGCGATGTGAAACCCATACTCTCACTTAAACATGCGCAGGTACTGTGGAATAATTGTAAAAATAATGATGATGACATTTAAAAATTGGTTTCACGTGCGGACGTCCACAAAGGAAGAGGGAGGGAGGGTATGGTCAAATGCAGACAAATGCGGACAAGGGGAGGGAGGGCTACAATGTAGGTCATTTTTTTGGCGTCCTTTATGGACGACCCCTTAGGTATTGTTTTCTGACTGCATTAGATTGATAGCTCTTTTTTGAAAGTGTTTTAACTTTGTATGTTTGTACTGTGACATTTTCAGTTAGGTAATGTTTTCTGACAGGGTTAGATGGTAGCTCTTTGTTATATGTGTTTTAACTTTGTATTTCTGTACTGTGACATTTTCTGTTAGGTAATGTTTTCTCACTGCGTTTAATTGATAGCGTTTTTTGAAAGTGTTTTAACTTTGTATTCCTGTACTATGACAATTTCAGTTAGGTAATGTTTCTGACTGCGTTAGATTGATAGCTCTTTTTTAAAGTGTTGTAACTTTTTTTTGACATTTTTTAAAAAAACTTTGTATTGTTGTGCTGTGACATTTTCAGTTAAGTAGTGTTTTCTGACTGCGTTGGATTGGTTTCTCTTTTTTGAAAGTGTTTTAACTTTGTTTTTTTTGTACTGTGACATTTTATGTTGGGTAATGTTTTCTGACTGCGTTAGATTGATAGCTCTTTTTTAAAAGTGTTTTAACTTTGTATTCCTGTACTGTGACATTTTCAGTTAGGTATTGTTTTCTGACTACGTTAGATTGATAGCTCTTTATTGAAAGTGTTTTAACTTTGTATTTTTGTACTGTGACGTTTTCAGTGAGGTAATGTTTTCTGAGTGGTTTGGATTGATTGCTCTTTTTGTAAAGTGTTTTAAGTTTGTATTCCTGTACTGTGACATCTTCAGTTAGGTAATGTTTTCTGACTGCGTTAGATTGATAGCTTTTTTTAAAGGTGTTTTAACTCTGTATTTTTGTACTCTGACATTTTAAGTTGGGTAATGTTTTGTGACTGCGTTAGATTGATAGCTTTATTTTGAAAGTGTTTTAACCTTGTATTCCTGTACTGCGAAATTTTGAGGTAGGTATTGTTTTTTGACTGCGTTAGCTTGATAACTCTTTTTTATACTGTTTTAAATTTATATTATGTACTGTGACATTTTCAGTTATGGGTCATCCATAAAGGACGTCTGCAATGAGGGGGAGGATGGGGTCATCGAAATGCGGACAAGTGTGGACAATGGGGGAAGGAGGATTATGACCAGTGCGGACGTCCCCATCTAAACTTTTAAATTTGATGGTTTTTTAAACACCACTTGTTTCAACCTTCCCCGAAAGATGGAAAGGTCAGTGAAGTGATTGCCTGAAACCACTTGCATGGTGTAACCTTTGCTGAGATTTTATGGCGGCTTTTGTTACAGAACATCCTGCGATGTGAAACCCATACTCTCACTTAAACATGCGCAGGTACTGTGGAATAATTGTAAAAATAATGATGATGACATTTAAAAATTGGTTTCACGTGCGGACGTCCACAAAGGAAGAGGGAGGGAGGGTATGGTCAAATGCAGACAAATGCGGACAAGGGGAGGGAGGGCTACAATGTAGGTCATTTTTTTGGCGTCCTTTATGGACGACCCCTTAGGTATTGTTTTCTGACTGCATTAGATTGATAGCTCTTTTTTGAAAGTGTTTTAACTTTGTATGTTTGTACTGTGACATTTTCAGTTAGGTAATGTTTTCTGACAGGGTTAGATGGTAGCTCTTTGTTATATGTGTTTTAACTTTGTATTTCTGTACTGTGACATTTTCTGTTAGGTAATGTTTTCTCACTGCGTTTAATTGATAGCGTTTTTTGAAAGTGTTTTAACTTTGTATTCCTGTACTATGACAATTTCAGTTAGGTAATGTTTCTGACTGCGTTAGATTGATAGCTCTTTTTTAAAGTGTTGTAACTTTTTTTTGACATTTTTTAAAAAACTTTGTATTGTTGTGCTGTGACATTTTCAGTTAAGTAGTGTTTTCTGACTGCGTTGGATTGGTTTCTCTTTTTTGAAAGTGTTTTAACTTTGTTTTTTTTGTACTGTGACATTTTATGTTGGGTAATGTTTTCTGACTGCGTTAGATTGATAGCTCTTTTTTAAAAGTGTTTTAACTTTGTATTCCTGTACTGTGACATTTTCAGTTAGGTATTGTTTTCTGACTACGTTAGATTGATAGCTCTTTATTGAAAGTGTTTTAACTTTGTATTTTTGTACTGTGACGTTTTCAGTGAGGTAATGTTTTCTGAGTGGTTTGGATTGATTGCTCTTTTTGTAAAGTGTTTTAAGTTTGTATTCCTGTACTGTGACATCTTCAGTTAGGTAATGTTTTCTGACTGCGTTAGATTGATAGCTTTTTTTAAAGGTGTTTTAACTCTGTATTTTTGTACTCTGACATTTTAAGTTGGGTAATGTTTTGTGACTGCGTTAGATTGATAGCTTTATTTTGAAAGTGTTTTAACCTTGTATTCCTGTACTGCGAAATTTTGAGGTAGGTATTGTTTTTTGACTGCGTTAGCTTGATAACTCTTTTTTATACTGTTTTAAATTTATATTATGTACTGTGACATTTTCAGTTATGGGTCATCCATAAAGGACGTCTGCAATGAGGGGGGAGGATGGGGTCATCGAAATGCGGACAAGTGTGGACAAGGGGGGAAGGAGGATTATGACCAGTGCGGACGTCCCCATCTAAACTTTTAAATTTGATGGTTTTTTAAACACCACTTGTTTCAACCTTCCCCAAAAGATGGAAAGGTCAGTGAAGTGATTGCCTGAAACCACTTGCATGGTGTAACCTTTGCTGAGATTTTATGGCGGCTTTTGTTACAGAACATCCTGCGATGTGAAACCCATACTCTCACTTAAACATGCGCAGGTACTGTGGAATAATTGTAAAAATAATGATGATGACATTTAAAAATTGGTTTCACGTGCGGACGTCCACAAAGGAAGAGGGAGGGAGGGTATGGTCAAATGCAGACAAATGCGGAAAAGGGGAGGGGGGCTACAAAGTAGGTCATATTTTTTTGGCGTCCTTTATGGACGACCCCTTAGGTATTGTTTTCTGACTGCATTAGATTGATAGCTCTTTTTTGAAAGTGTTTTAACTTTGTATATTTGTACTGTGACATTTTCAGTTAGGTAATGTTTTCTGACAGGGTTAGATGGTAGCTCTTTTTTATATGTGTTTTAACTTTGTATTTGTGTACTGTGACATTTTCTGTAAGGTAATGTTTTCTCACTGCGTTTAATTGATAGCGTTTTTTGAAAGTGTTTTAACTTTGTATTCCTGTACTATGACATTTTCAGTTAGGTAATGTTTCTGACTGCGTTAGATTGATAGCTCTTTTTTAAAGTGTTTTAACTTTTTTTGACATTTTTTAAAAACTTTGTATTGTTGTACTGTGACATTTTCAGTTAAGTAGTGTTTTCTGACTGCGTTGGATTGGTTTCTCTTTTTTGAAAGTGTTTTAACTTTGTATTTTTGTACTGTGACATTTTATGTTGGATAAGGTTTTTCTGACTGCGTTAGATTGATAGCTCTTTATTGAAAGTGTTTTAACTTTGTATTTTTGTGCTGTGACGTTTTCAGTTAGGTAATGTTTTCTGACTGGTTTGGATTGATTGCTCTTTTTGTAAAGTGTTTTAAGTTTGTATTCCTGTACTGTGACATTTTCAGTTAGGTAATGTTTTCTGACTGCGTTAGATTTATAGCTTTTTTAAAGGTGTTTAAAAAAACTTTGTATTTTTGTACTCTGACATTTTAAGTTGGGTAATGTTTTCTGACTGCGTTAGATTGATAGCTTTTTTTTAAAGGTGTTTTAACTCTGTATTTTTGTACTGTGACATTTTAAGTTGGGTAATGTTTTCTGACTGCGTTAGATTGATAGCTCTTTATTGAAAGTGTTTTAACTTTGTATTTTTGTGCTGTGACGTTTTCAGTTAGGTAATGTTTTCTGACTGGTTTGAATTGATTGCTCTTTTTGTAAAGTGTTTTAACTTTGTATTCCTGTACTGTGACATTTTCAGTTAGGTAATGTTTTCTGACTCTGTTAGATTGATAGCTCTTTTTTTAAGGTGTTTTAACTTTGTATTTTTGTACTGTGACATTTTAAGTTGGGTAATGTTTTCTGACTGCGTTAGATTGGTTGCTCTGTTTTTAAAGTGTTTTTACTTTGTATTCCTGTACTGTGACATTTTCAGTTAGGTAGTGTTTTCTGACTGCTTTAGATTGATTGCTCTTTTTTTAAGTGTTTTAACTTTGTTTTTTTGTACTGTGACATTTAAGTTGGGTAATGTTTTCTGAATGCGTTAGATTGCTAGCTCTTTTTGAAAGTGTTTTAACTTTGTATTTTTGCACTGTGACATTTACAGTTAGGTAATGTTTTCTGACTTCGTTAGATTGATAGCTCTTTTTTAAAGTGTTTTAACTTTGTATGCCTGTACTGTGACATTTTCGGGTAGGTATTGTTTTCTGACTGCTTTAGATTGATAGCTCCTTTTGAAAGTGTTTTAACTTTGTATTTTTGTACTGTGACATTTTCAGTTAGGTAATGTTTTCTGACTGCGTTAGATTGCTAGCTCTTTTTGAAAGTGTTTTAACTTTGTATTTTTGCACTGTGACATTTACAGTTAGGTAATGTTTTCTGACTTCGTTAGATTGATAGCTCTTTTTTAAAGTGTTTTAACTTTGTATGCCTGTACTGTGACATTTTCGGGTAGGTATTGTTTTCTGACTGCTTTAGATTGATAGCTCCTTTTGAAAGTGTTTTAACTTTGTATTTTTGTACTGTGACACTTTCAGTTAGGTAATGTTTTCTGACTGCGTTAGATTGATAGCTCTTTTTTGAAGGTGTTTTAACTTTGTGTTTTTGTGCTTTGACATTTTCAGTTAGGTAATGTTTTCTGAGTGGTTTGGATTGATTGCTCTTTTTGTAAAGTGTTTTAACTTTGTATTCCTGTACTATGACATTTTCAGTTAGGTAATGCTTTCTGACTGGTTTGGATTGATTGCTCTTTTTTGAAACTGTTTTAACTTTGTATTCCTGTACTGTGACATTTTCAGTTAGGTAATATTTTCTGACTTGTGTGACTGAAGACCATAATCAGCAGAAGTCTTTTTTAGATTAAGGTTGGCTGGCTGTTATGATAACTGTAGCTTCTTTAATCTGCTGTTTGTAAATCGTAGTACAGGTTTCATTTGATGACGCATTGGATGCCAATTGCTACATTCATCTAACAGGTTAGCTTTTTGATTCAAGTGCACAGATGATATGTGGATTGTTTGGGATCTGAACGGCACTTATGGATTTTTTCTTCTTTTAATGTTTTCGGTTTTGCCCTTTTTGAGATCTTTGCTCTAGCTGTTTTAACTTCCTGTGACATTTTCAGTTTGGTGTATTCTAGTATGGTAATCCTGCAGCTTTTAGAATTAGAAACTAATACTTTGTTACTTCTGTAACACCAATGACTTCTGTAGTGCAAGTAATTGCTGTTATGCCACTGATTTATTTACTGCCATTTCTGCTTATTATTTTCTTTGCATTCTGTTTTTTTAATGTCTGTAGTGCCTTGCCTTCATAACATCAGCATCATAATGTAGGTATAGATCAGGTACTGCTGTGTCATCTTGGTGCTACTGCATTTAATCCAATCTTATTTGTTTGTCTTTATAGATATAGCTGTATCCCAGGGCTGTAGTGGTAAAATTAGAGGCGAGTACACGCTACAGGTTAGTTTTCCGAAACACTGGAGGACGTGTCCCCTCAAAAGCAAGAAAATATTTTGAAATATGGAAACGATTTGGTGAGTGTTTATTGTTTAAGCTATTTAAATAATGGAATTCCTCAATTTCTGATGCATCAACTTTGTTATAATTTATTTAAAAATTAATGTTTTCTGCATCCAGGTCAAGCAACAGAAATAATTAAATTTCAAACTGAAATTTTGTTTATGTTATAGTCTACACTCTACAGAATTAAAAAATATGTCAAAGTGCGTTCTGGAAGTGAGTACACGCTCTCCACTGGTGAGTATACTAAGAAAATATTTTGTGAGGTGAGTAATACGCTGTATACCTGCCTGTAGGGTTTGAACTCTGCACTGTGATGCTTGGTTTGCTTTTGACTTGTGTAAACTTTGCCTACTGTGGCTCAGTTGATCTTGGTCCAGGTTATAGTGAGTGAGGGAGTGAAGTTTGCCTAGTTTCTGTCCATTGTCATTGTTGGCAGTTGTTGACTTTATTAACTGTTTCTAAATTGGGTGCTCGATAGTGTAGTGGTTAGTGCGCTGGAGTGTCAATCAATAGGTCGGGGGTTCAAATCCCCACCAGGGCAGAAATTTGGTTCGAAATTTCTGTTCCACCTGAAACCCCTACCCAACTCGGCTGTGATGAGTACACTGACCGTACACTGTCGGTTGGAAGATGAGACTGCGAGGGAGAGGACTGGCGACCCGCCCTCATATGCCGAGGCCAAGAAAATGAAGTCGCTAACACTTCATACCTATGGCTGCCTCAGGGCTAGATTAAGGGACTGCTCTTCTTCTTCTAAACAGTGAGTTGACTCTAATGCATTTTGCATGGACTGCTTGACTAAAGACTCAACTGAACATTGAACATATAGACTCACTTGTGCATTGAATAGACTAACTTGAACGTTGAATATGTAAACTCACTAGTGCGTTGAATGTGTGTAGATAGTTGTAAAAGACTTGCTTGAGATACGTGATGACCAAATGCATCACTTATTCTCTTTTTTTGCATTTTTTGCATTTGGGTATTTCGTTCATCTTCAGATTTTGAAACCATTTCATTTGTTTTAGCTTCTGTGTCCTTGGCTTTCTTGTATGTAGCTTTGGTAAAACTCCATTTCTCATTTCTGTTTACACGTATGTTTCCTTGTCTTACTTCTGTGTTTGTATCCATAGACCTTTATGCCCCTGTGTCTGCACCCTCTGTTCATTCAATATCACATTATGCCCCATCTTTCTGTTGTCCTCCTTTCAGCCAGTTCCCTGCTTGTGCCTTCCTCTCATATCTCTCTTTCCTCTCATTTCTCTGCTTGTGCCATCCTCTCATCTCTGCTTGATGGGAATTGGCCCATCTTATCTTGGCCCACTGTGTATCTCTGCCTCGTCTGTTCCTGGCCGCAGGTCTCTTTGTTCGGCCAATCAGGGTGTTCTTGTCCCTCTGGCTTGTTCTTCTACAACTCAGCTTTACCTGGAACAATCTTCCTCATAAAACTAGAGCTGAGCTAGTCCGTCTATCTCCTTCTCTGTTCCACAAGCGCTTCATCTAGTCTGTTTGAACGAGGGTTCTCTTTGTTCGGTTGGGAGCACCTCTGATGGGTTTTTCCTTTTTTTCTTGAAGTTGCACTCCACCAGTTTTCATTTATGTTATGTTAATTCTCCCTCAGTCTCAGCTTTCTTAACATGTCAACACTCCATCTGTTTACAGATTTCTTGTGCTGCCTTGCATGTTCTTTTTCTGATGCTCTGCCTTGAGATTCATCCAGGAACCCGACCTGCCATTTTTGTCTGTGTATGGTCTTGTCTTTGTTTGTCTTAGTGTCTTACAACAACTGTGTCTGTGAAGACCTGTCTTTCTGACTGATAGAAAATTTAAAAAAATTTAAATTTCTAAATTTAGAATTTCGTGAAATTGGGAATTTGGGGCTACTCAATTTGATGACAGTGAAATTAGGGGTGATGAACGAACTACGGAGACCGTTGTCAACACCTCCCCGTGGTGGTCTCTGGGCATGCAGTTAAAGGCTGCTGCCGATTAACTGCATGGCAAAGATTGGCAGTGTATAACGCTATCAGCTCATGCTCATATTGTGCATTTTTGTTACTTTTATACTGTGTAATTGGAAAACTACTACATGATATTGTATGAATTTGACAAAGCTGTAATTACCCTATATTTGTTGTAATGTAAAGTGTATCAGTTAACCTGTGGACTGCTGAAACCTTCGTGGAGGAACTGAGTCTTTCTTACAAAAGCTTTGTGATCATTGTATACACCTAAACTCTGTTCATTTTTAAGCTATGAAGACATTGTTGACTTGTCTAATTGCCATTTTCTCACCATTCCTGCAGTGAACACTTGGGTAGCAGTACTTTTACCAGTGCCTATGAGTAAGCTTGTTCCTGCAACTTGGCTTTTATGGGCACTGTAGAAATCTTGAGATTACAATTACTGTCCATGGTTCTGGACTGCACTTCCACAATTTGTTTGCTGCGGAATTCGTGATATCTGTTTCAGAGTATTTTGTGGATGTTCTGGCCATTTGCATGGGACGAACTTCTTGGTAGTCTGTCAACATTACAGAAGTCCATACTAAGTATGCATTCCTTGCCTGCTCCAAAATATGCTACATACCAAGTACTCACCAATGGGCTCAGGAGTACAAGGCAAGTTTATGTATATACAAGGATTTTGTAATGTACTGTAATTTAAATCTTCAAAATTTCTCAGCACCACAAAAAAGCTGCATCAGGGAGACCAGCTTATTCACCAGCGCTATATGAAATCAAGTCCGCAAGAGTCAGGTTTTTGGATCCATTTCGCTGTCAGGACAGATCAGGAGTCGTCGTTCCATGTGAGATGGTGTGCTGTATGTAGAGTCTCTGCAGGGGTAGGCCTATGAGCAACTGACTCCACACAAGATACAAATATAAAGGTGTATATAATAAAAATCAAATTATATTGGTTAGAGATGAATACTTTGACTTAAGCGTATCAGTTCAGACTGATCACTGTAAAAATACTTAAAACTAGTTAAGTCACAAAGCATAATATTTGTCTTGGATTACAGTATCTAGTTAAATTTTAGGAAAATCTCAATAACTAAAGATCTAACAGTTGCACCTGAGTTGGACACTGCCATTGGCAATGTGAGTATTCCCTGCTCATGTACATCAACCCGCGTGCACTTGGCTGGCAGGTTATACCCTGCAAAACTGTCTTTCTAAAACAGCCATTCAAATGAAACTTGCTCCATTCCAGGCAGTGTGGATCACACTGCATTTGCTTGAACGAAGAGAGGGTTAGTTTTAGTACACGCTCATCATTAAAGTGAACCGCTTCTTCCATCTGACTGATATACAGGCTCTTATACAAGACAATACACATACATTCTGTTGCAATTACAAGTACAATCAAATCCAACCACATAAAACTGAACTTATTCACAACCAAATACAAAAAATCAAGTTCAAATACAATCAAAATCAAATACAAAAAGTCAAATTCAAATGAATATTCAAAGAAAAAGTATAATTACTGATTCAAAGGTAAATTCAAATTCAACGTTGCATTTCCAACCCTTCAGTGAAAGCTTTACGCAAATTGAGGATCTTTAAGTGAGGATCAGAGGTCGCCTGCTACAACTCTAGACATATACAACAGAACAGCTTCACTTCCGGTGGATCCATTGTTGATCTTATTTTCATGCTGAATATCCTATTCAGTAAACAAAGGAGTACCGGCAGCCATTGTGGATTGCTCATGTAGACCTGAAGGCAGCTATTGATTCTGTAGACCTCGAAGATCTCTGGATATTGCTCCTCTCTTTGGGTTTCCCAACAAGATTACAAGTGGACTTTATCGCTAAAAATAATGATCACTTCACAGGGTACATATTGACAGAGTGACTATTGGTTCAGCTTGGAAAATGGAGTATGACATGGTGCAAACTTGCCCAGACCTGTTCTTGCCACCAACAGACCAAACATCATGGAGCAGACAGTTGCCAACGGACATGCATTGGATTGGAGAAGTTCTCTGAGCTGGACTTTGCCGATTATGTGTCCCTTCTTGCTGAAATTATGAAAACCCTGGTCCTGTTACTGGAGATACTGGACCGTAAAGCAAGCTGATGGCAAATAGTAATTAACCCTTGCTGTATGAACAACCTTAACCAGGAAATCTGGAGCACGATATATTCAGCTGGACACATTATTTATTCATTAATTAAGTTATTATTATTATTACAATTAAACTAATAATTATTATTATAACTTACTATTCTCACAGGCATCCGACCAAGTAATAATTTCTAAAGTTCGCCGTTCGTATAAATGAGCTTTCCCATCGTATACAAGACACATACAAAGGATTATATTACATCGTCTTTCTTTCACGAATCATTCAACAGCAGGAGGCCACAAAAATAAATTCCAGTTTACAAGTCGTTCAGAAGAGGTCCACAGTGTTCATAGGGGTGCTTCATCAAGACCCCATCCTGGGCACAAATCCATGGATCAGATGTCATGTTCTGCCAAGACCGTAACTTTGAAGACAGGGTCGCCAGAATATCTGAATACTTTGGATCAGACGCTAGGTTTCTGATCTCCTTAGGGTCAGTCAAAACGTCAAACAGTTCCCAAGAGTCACGGTAGTAGTATCCATGGAGGTCGGTGAACCAGTGCAGTGGCTGATGATTACGTGTCCGGTTAAGAAGGTCCTGGAAAGTTGGAGATGCGTAGAAGTCTTGGTCAATCGGAAACGGCATCTTGTAGTTTAAGTTGCGAATGACCTTGAACTGTTTTGTCCTTATCGACCTCATTGGATAGTACATTGTTATTTCATGAAGGCTGTGACTGGTGTAGATTGTGTCCCATCCGACCTTTGGTTCTGAGGTCAAAATGGGAAGGAGTGAGTGGCCGAGCCATTCAGGGGATGGACCAGGGTCTTTAGCGCTGATCTGGAACCAGTCGAGAATTGTTGGTACAACATCCACCAGACTGACCATTGCCTCAGTCTCCTAAAAAATGACCAGAAATTCACTCAGCAACACTAGCCTCACTATTTTACACATTAAAAAACTCATCTACGACCTTAGACCTCGTCATCATGGGTTCAAGCTTCCAGATAAAGATGACCGTAATTTTATTTCTAGGGCCTTCCACAGAAATGCATACTAAACTCAAGTCCAATAAGTCTCCTGGGCCTTGTGCTCGCTCATGTTTTGTCAACATGCATTCTCTCAATTATTATAATTCTCTCATTATTTGTCACACGTTGTGTCTATGACAACATTGTATCTCGAATAAACGAATATTGTATTGTACTGTACATTATTTCTCATTATTATCACCATTTTATGCAATACCTTGTAATATATATTCAAATTTGTATTGTAATTGAACATTTATATAGCGCCGATCAAAGAGCAAAACAAATCAGATGCATTCTCTGTCCTAACCTATGTGATGTTAAATGTCATTAAGACCTAGACTAAAATCAGTTAGCACAACATTGCCACTGGTGACTAGTGGCAAACACGTGGAGCCAACCATCAGCCTCCTGTTGACAACTGACAGATGGCATGGATGTTCAGAGTGTCTGGACCTCGTCATGTTGATAGGGTTGAGCGAAAACAGCTTATTTTTATATATAAATAGAATGATCTGTTGTTACCAGTTCTTTATTAACTTGATCTCGTACGTTAATTTTTCAGTTGGACAAGAAAAATCATCATCCTTACCTGACCCCATCTTTCTCGGTGCAGTGGTGAGGAAATTAACATGGGCTCAGCAATGCCAGGGTCATACAAGTTCGTTCGACCTCTGGTGAAGGGAATTCCATTATCCGAAGAAAACATGACGAGAGTATTCTGATCGAAACCAAACGATGCCAGCTCCTCCAAGATCAAACCAACTCCTAAAGTACCAAAATCACACCAAATATCCACATTTACTTTCCAGTTTCTGAACTTCTAAGTTGTTGGTTAACTTGTAGAATAAAATAAAATGCTTCAAACATGTCTCTGAAATAATGAATAGCTTTGGCAAAATCAAATCCTGCTTTTCAACAAATGCGGTTTGCTTGACAGTTGAAAATCCCTCTGTGAGATCTACGCTTCAGAGAATACGAGCACCTTTATTATGCCAAATAGGCAGCAAACTGACCACAAAAAGGAAGAAAATACTTCATGGCTTTCTGTATTGTTAGATAAGGTCTTTAATTTAAGCAGCACTTAATGCTCACTATATTGCGATAAAAAGAAAATATTCTCCTCTTTCCTTGGATACACTAACCTTGATCGAGCCGACTGGTGGTAGTATATTGGGCTGCAATGTCACTACGTGCAGTTGGTGTATCCTGGATGAAGTAAGGCACTATTACATCCTCTGGCCTGTAGATGGTTGGCTTCCAGTCCGGAATTAGGCCCATTCCGGGCTCCCCATTTCCAAAACGCTCACAGAATGGGCCATACTTCATAGAAGAGTCACGATGTGGATCATGGAATGCAACATACAGGAAGAAAGGACTACAAAGAACACACAAAACAAAATTTAAAAACATAAAAACAAAAATGCTGATAGCAAAAAACAAGAAAAGAAGAAAAAGAAACGCAGTCTCTTCAGCGGGCCTAAGAGGCAGCCATGGTATGAAGTGTTAGCGACTTCATTTTCCTAGCCTCAGCATATGTGGACGGGTGGCCAATTCTTCCCACTGTTCACTGTATGGTAATTGGTCAATGTACTCATTGTATAGCTGAATTGGCTAGACTCTTACTTAATTCAAAACATTTTCAATCATTTTAATTTATTCAGTCTAATTCAGATCATTCCATTTCTATATAATTCAAACATTCAATCACATGCTCATCATTCCATTTCAACCCAAACCATTTAAGTACATCCATTTCCTTTGATGGATGCAATTCAAACCTTTACATTTGAAAACCAAGCCAATTCATATAAATTCAATCAAAATCATTTCAAATCAAACCCATTGTAAACAACTCTACAGACTTTCTATAGCATAGTTACAATCATCCACATGATGCAAGAAATGAAAGCAATGGGTATTAATAAGTGAAACTGAACAGCCAAATTAAAGTCCAAGAATCAGCCCATGGGAAGATGCAGGCCCATAGGAGAGAAATGACTACAGATGAAGAGGTGTATTTTCTTTAATAATACCAGGAATTGATATAGCATCATTAAAAGAGTGATTGCTCCCACACTTTTCACGTAGAAATGTGTCAGGGATTTACCTGTCCTTAACTTCAGATAGAAACTTCCGGACTAAGAGCTTGATTCGTGTAATGTTCCTTCCCACTTGATTAATGGAATTATTTTCTTCTGTTTCCGCAAAATCAAACGGATAAACAGACTCTGGACCAACATGTTTCTTTCCAATTATTCCTGCACATGAACAAAATCTAGTTTAGGAGTAAAATAGTAATTTATTATAATATATGATGCCAGCCTCTAACAAGGCATAAATCTTTCATAACTGGATTTAGAGTTTAACATTTCTGACTAACGTACACATAATACATGTTGCGTTTAGCAAACCTTATCAACTCATTTTTCTTCATCCTTGCAAACGTTGGCTGGACACTGTATTCACTGGGTGTCTGTTGATTAAGCTTGGCATACATGTGGGAAGTTGCCTGTGCTAACACTTCTAGCTATCTGTTTGCTTATTGAAAAACTTTTGTTCTAAATGAACTTCAAAACCATTTACGCTAGCACAGGCAGAGTTATTTAAAAGACGCTATATTACATGACAAAGTGTCTAACTAACATAATGCAAGTATGAAATGGTGTGTGTGATTGGATATCTGCATACATACATAATACTCTTGCATGAAGAACATAATATCGTGAAAGATGCGGTTTGATAACCGCAAGCCCTCTCTAGGTCAACTCAGCCTTCCAGTCCCTAGGGGGCAGCTATGAAATGAGCGGGCACCTAACAGAATGCCAGAAGACGTGTGTTCGATAAGATCTTGGTAATTGTATTGTCATGTTTCAATGTAACTTATTGTGGTTTGTCAGTGAGCTTGTGAATAAACACAAATATATTACTATTATTATAATTATTACTATTATATTCACACATTGCCTATTAAGAGTCTCTCAAAGATGTTGAAACTTGGATGTCTAACACAGTCAATCAGTTCTTGCTGAACTCGTGTGTCACCTGTTTTTATGTTGTGCTGCTTGAGGATTTTCGAAATGCTCTGTACATTGTCAAAGGAGTTGAAATGCTGAATGTCCTGATGTAAGCCATACATTCCATTCTGATGCTGAGGCAAACCCGTAAGCAAAGCAGATCTATCACCATACAAGATATACACAATGTCACTACACAGGTCGCATATAGTATATTGTGTGTACTGCATTTACGAAGGCATTCCCTGATCATCCCCACTTGAGAAAGTTACATCCCTGCACTCAGTGGTTAAAGTGGTTTGGGTGAGCAGTGGGAACGCCAAAGAACAGTTTCAGTGGAACGCACACGTGAGCAGTGGGAACGCAAGCAAAGAATTTCAAGAGCAGTGGGAACGCCGTTCCCACAGTTCCCACTTAACTTTAACCCTGCCTGCACTGATAATAATAATGCGGGTGGGAATTAGGACACAGTTATGTCAGATGTCATTGTATAGTGACAATGAATAGTATGTTAGTAATGGTAAATTTTTTATGCTGCACACAACTTCCATTAATGTTTGAAAATAACACTTTTTCAAGCAAGCTGATCAATTTACATTTGCACAGAAAATAATAAAGTGCGCCGAAAAGTTACCTGCTGGGTGAACAACTGCTGACTGACGTGAAGGCATGTTTGAAAATAACACTTTTTCTGGCAAGCTGATCAATGTGTGGAGTTTTACATGCCGTGTTGTTGTAAACTCCAGATTCAAATCCACCGTCATCAGCTAAAGATCATAATTAAACCATACTGTATGAGTCAACAAGCTGCACAATGGTAAATTCTTAAAATGCTAACTCAGAAAAATGCAGGACTGTGTTGAGTTAGCATATTTAATCTTAATAGATGATTATATATTAAAGTCTTTGATCAATCATTATTATTTATATTAATCTGTGAGCATTTATACCAGTACAAGTATAAAGAAACGAATGCGCAAACGAAATGGCTAAAGAATTTAACCTGGTTGTTAAAGGCGCCTGGCCACATTTCAAGGTTCTTGCGAACTAGATAATATAGCGCCGGTTAAAAGCTGATTGACGCGGTTTGTGGCGCTGGGTAATTTCGAAGACACGTTTTTTGCATTTACAGGAAATCTTATGCTTACCTAATATCAGCAAAACATTGCGATATGTGTCTTGAAAATTCGTAGAAAAAGTTGATCCTAATAATGAACACAACGTAGCGCAAATAAACCAGAGTTTCATGATCTTATATTTACGAACTCAAACTTTCGTTCGCATCAGATCTGGCACCTTGCTTGTAGATCTGTTTACATTGAGATATCAAGCGACTGAGATTCAATGTGTTCCAAGTTTTGATTGTGCGCTATTATAGGCCGCCGACGTCATTGCTCTATTCTGTGGTTAAATTCAGAAATTTGCTCGAACGCACATCGTTTCTGGTAAAATCGAGTAAAAAATCTGGAAAAGTAAACCGTACAAAAAATAACATATTCAAATTTATTGCGATTCGCGCTGCGCGATTTATCAATAATAATAATAATAATAATCTTCGTTTAATATCTTCAAACTGACAACAACGCAGTATGATTACAAATCAGTACATGTTATGCGATAAATCTTAACTACTAACAGAACAGACAGCCTGCAATACACAATGGACAGAGAGTTCTTGAGGCTAAGGCAATGAGCTCAAACACTTGCGATTCTGTATGAATAAAAAGCCACAATATAATAGCCACATGACGATGACGACGACGACGACGACGATGACGATGACGATGACGATGACGATGACGACGACGACGACGACGACGATGACGATGATGATGATGATGATGATGATGATGATGATGATGATGATGATGATGATGATGATGATGATGATGATGATGATGATGATGATGATGATGATGATGACGAGAAGTGAGAACTAATTCTATAGAAGCCATTGTAATAATGTTCAAAGCGTCAGTCGATGATCGCTTCTAAGCTAAATTGTTGTCGAAGCCAAATTCCACGGTTAGTCAGGTTGAAAGACAAACAGGAAATCGTTCAAGACGCGGATCCGAAACACATGAGGCACGTGCGATATTATATTAGGCCTATGGCTAGATTTTTATCAGGATGTGTGGTGCTACCTGGGATTAAGATTACTAAATTTAGTAATCTTAATCCCAGGTGCTACACATTCAAACATTGCATCTGCAAGCCCCGCAAAAGGAACGTAACCATATATTTGGTACGAAATTGACCTTTCGATTCCCAAGTCTGCATTCAACAAAGTTATTCACTTTGTAAATCAAGGATTTATAATTTTGAGATTTAAATACCAAGCGTGTTCAATTACCAAACGCATCACGTGCCGTAAGTGTGCTCTACGTAATAACTATGCGTACTACATTAAAATACGTCATTACATTTAGCGTACCCTATAGAACCGTTCTTGGCTTAATGGGAAAATAATTTAAATTGTTTTTCGTTGTGTTGTTTGATTTTAGAGCACGTTAGTTGAAGCATTTGTTACCCACAAATAAGGATTTAAACTAAAAACGTTCGAGAATTTATTTTAGAAGTCGCATGGGTATATAACTATACGGCATCAGATTCACTTAAATAAACGCACTGTACCGCTTGTGTTTGAGTTTTGTCGTGATTTGTTAAATCTCCAGGTACTGGTCGGTAAGGGCGCATGGCTATTTAATACAGGTCGGTGTAAGTTGTAGCGCACTTTAAAATTTATCAAAGACTCTTTTAGAATTTTAAGTCATCACGTCCGTTTGCAATTTCATTGTTAGATGGAGAATTTATGCATGAGTAATTTTTCCGTGTTATGTTAATAATTTTTTGTTTTACTGTTTAGAATTAAGAGGAAATGGTAAGAACAACTGTGAAACGAAAGGCAAATCCTGTCGTTGTGCAGAAACTGTGGCAAGCCATACGCTACATTCGCAGCCAGAAGCAAGTTGCCAACATTAAGCGTGTGACGAGTCACTTGCAGCGGGAGCACGAAATGCGTACAGCTGACATTGAAGAACAGCTCCAGAACGCTGTGGATGATGGGCTGATTATGTCCTATAAGGCTGTGGCACAGAAGGGATCAAATGTTGGCCTGGAACAGGATGGATATCGGATAGCTCAACTTGGCGAGGAAGAGTTATCAGTAAGTGTAGTTATATCAAAGGATTATTCACATTTGTGGTGGTTGACTGGTAACATGCTTTACTTGTGATAAAACGGTAGTTTACGGTGCTAAATTCAACATCTCTTCAGACTCGTTGTTTACGTTAAAGTAATGCCATGTCTTCAGTCCGATCATCCAGCTTCTAGTTTCAGTAATATTTTCATCAATAATCCAACTTCTAGTTATACTATGAAACAATTTTCATACGCGGTAATAGACCTAATGTCAAGGAATTTAGCAACGTAAACTTCCAACCACTCAGTTTAGCAACGTAAACTACGGTTTTGCCTTACTTGTGACTGTTTTTGATCTTTTGATCACTTTGTTTTACACAGACTTACTGGTTGCCCTTATATACTATCTACAATGCCAAGTCACTAGGATGTAGCCTCGGCCTCAATGCCTTGGTCTCAAGACATGAGGCATACATGACATCTCATCGCAGTGGTAGCCAACATCTTGGTCTCGAGTCTTGTGATCTTGGTATCAATCTTGCCCGTTGAGATCGAGACCTCATTAGGAAGCCCAAATACTCAATGATTGGACAAATTGATAAAGTTGCAGTACTGCCCTTTGGTACCACAATGCCTAGACTGTTTATAGCTGGAAATAATTTTCTGTGTTGCTTTTATTAGGATATTGACTTTGTTAGCTCTTTGTTAACATCTCATTATCAGTACGCCAGGCATCAGTGGGCAGTGGTCGAATTTGGCATTTCCCAGGGCTTGTTGCTGGGTCCCATCCTATACATCCTCTTCACTGCTGATATCCTGTTTCTAAATACTAAACATGGGGCAAATGGCCATCTTTATGCAGATGATGCTCAGGCTTTTGTACATGGTCCGTCAACTGATCAACTCTCCCTTATTTGCTCCATTGACTTTTTGTCTCTGACCCTTCACTACTGCATGTCAGCTAACCATCTCTGCCTAAGACTCAGTTGATCTCGTTTGGGACAAGGCAGCAGCTTGCTAAGCTCGACTTTCTATTGCTGACCAAGAAATTCCCTGCTTCCACCTACTCTTCTCCCGTCCGCGACTTGGGTGTCACAACTGACTACTCCCTCACGTTCACAGAGCATATCTCCAACCTGATTTGCTCCTGCTTCTTTCAACTGAGGTATCTTAGGACCATCAGATGCTTGGTCTTACCTTCTGTGTTTACCACCATAGTTCAAGCTCACCAGGTGTTTGCTGTAGTGGGTCACTCGATCTGGAATGACCTTCCCCCAGCCAAACTAATGACTGCTTTTCCTCATCGGTCTCGCATTCCCTAAAGGCATTGCTGTTTCTGAGGGGGCTTCTGTGCTGAGAGCGCCTCTGAATAGTTATTTTGGAAGAGGCACTTTATAAATTTCTAGATACAATACCATACAGTACGATAGCAACTTCCAGTTTTTACAACAGCACTTGGCCTACATAATTTATTATTTGTAGACCAAATGTAATGTAATGTTACTAATTTCAGTACACTGGCTGCCAAACTAATATTCTTGATTCGTCCTTTAGAGACTGTAAGCTCTATAGCATGCCATACTTGCTATTGTGTCAGTATAAAATGGTGACCTCTGTCTGCTTGGCTCGTGTAACTTGAAATGTACTGTCTCCATAAATAAATTACAATGTGGTTAAACAATACTCGTCAACGGGTCAGTGGTTACTGGCAACTTGCTGCTGGCAACAAGTGTACTGACCATGACATTGTCTTCAAAATTGAAAGTTTTTGATCTTGTGTTTTGATGCTGTGTTGCCAACTGTTGCCAAAAGTCGCCAGGTTTCTCCAGTGGTTCAGATCATTTTAAAATTGCTTTATTAATATGTGGCCCAATGGATAGCCAAAAGCTAAGTTATATTATTAAAACCACACTTCTGAGGGGTTTCTGTAGAAGTATGGAAACAGGTTTGTTACCTCTTTGTTAATTACTTCCCAGGTGCATTATCTCATTCAGCATTTGAGTAGTTACTGAATCTGGTTATGCATGCTGTGGTTTGAATATGTGCATATCATGTAGAATTTAAAAAAGTTAAACCTGAAGACCTCCTCTGAGGAAATGCTCACTGTAGTTTTGAGACTGCTATTTTTATGCTTTGACTGAAATACCTCTTTTGTTCTGTGGACTGTCCTCTCGGAGATTAGCAAATGCACAGTTTAATTATTTTACGTTGCAACAGTTGCCCATAATAATGTTATTCAGACTATTTCAGCAATGCACCTGACTAGGATTAACCAGTGCCAAGTGCTGAGAGTTTGTTGCTGCAGTGCTATTCGGGTTCATTATGAGTTTCAGTTAAATTTGTTAGATATGCTTTTTTATTAGTTCATGCTTCCAGTTGACACTGCTGTGTAACCTTGTGGCTATATATAACAGATTTCAGTAGTATTGCTGTGGTGGTAGTAGTCGTAGCAGTAGTGGAATTAAGAGTAATAAATTTTACCAGTAGGAACACGAGCCAAGGTATTGATATGTAAGTATTTGAAACAGAAACTTGATCTAGAATGACTAGTTTTGGTTATGTTTGGCTTATATTATTTTATTTTATCGCCCGAGGTAGAAATGATCTTTCAGGCTCTTAGAAACGGTCCTCAGAGACGTTATGTTCCGGAGTTAGCAGTCCTCGTCCCCAATTAACTCTGCAAAAGTGCCTCGAAACGCAATGGTGTTAAATCATTGTGTGCATATGGAGAGGCCCTGGAAAAGGTGTAGTCTCAAGTGGGTCCCCCAACATTGTTGTCGGTCACCGGCCTAACTCTGTTATGATTTCATGGCCAGATTATCATTATTATTATTATGATCATCATTATTATTATCATTATTAATTTTAACTCAAAGAATAAAATAGATGTGGTTAGTGGGAAAACTATGCTTTACATAAATTGGTTATGGTAGTAGTATCTGTTTAATTACACGATGTCGTAATGGAGATAAGTAGTGTTGCCCTCCTTCTTTATGCAGGGTTGGAACTGGCACCACCTGAATATGGTGGGTGGAGTTAATATAGTGAACATTGTAAAAGTTAGATCGATTGGTTGGATGTGTTGTTTGCAGAATAAAGGTACCCACGACTGGTATTGTTTCAACTGCCATAAGCCTGGAGAGGTCATGGAATGCTCGGAATGCTGGAGAGTCTTCCATACGACCTGTTTGGATGAGGACCCGATTCCAGATGTCTTTGTCTGCTCTCTGTGCAAGGTTTGCCAAAGTCTTTGTATGTTTTCTGATTCACATTACGTCCACTGCATGTTTTTCAGCTGCACCTTTAACAGCACTATCTAGAACTGTTTCTGTCATTTTACCACGATCCCTTAACCGGCTGAGCTGTGGCCCAAGCATTACAAGATTGGCAAATATACTTGTATATTCCTTAACAATATATTGCCTCCACGTAAGACTGAAATTGTGTTTCAAAATGCTCTAACATTTCTTCGTACTGTCATAGGAATAATCTGTGTTACAAATATTTCTGTATTTACAACTGATTTAATAACTTGATTAATTAAATTTACATTGTCAAGACTGTGCAGTCTTTTTTTTTCCTTCAGGCTCGAATTAATCCCTCTTTGGAGAGGAGGGATTAATTCGAGCCTGAAGGAAAAAAAAAAAAGGAAAAAAAAGACTGTGCAGTGTGGTTGCCTAAGTATAGCACTGTGCTTGCCAGTGATCCAATAGTCGTGCAACGAAGGCTGGGCAACAGCCTGGGGCAAGTCACCCATACACAACATTTCCAGGCCATGTAATGTTATACTGTTATGAGCTGGTAAGGAAATGAAAACCGCTGCACCTGTCCAAGCTTCCTGATTCATGCATCTAAACAACGTAAAAAAGTGGAAAACAAGTCTCTCCATGGTTTGCTTGAAATATGGAAATACATTTTAGCCTGCTAATTGTTGGGACTGATTATTGCTTTTGTTTGCGGTGATCAGGAACTCATGGTACAGTATACACATGACTGGATTATCGAGTTTGTTCTAGCTGAGTGTTGTCATAAAGTGATCTGTTGTAAGAATTTAGGATCAACGTTTTTAGTTTCGTTTTTAGCTTTGTATACCAATGATTGTGATTCTGGCTGTTCTGTTGTTATTGCAGTGTCGTCAAATTTTTGTTGCATTTTATTGCATTTGATTATAGGTTACATTTTGATTTGGAAGGCTTAAATTGTGTCCGTTGATAAGGACCTCAAATCGGACCAGAGTAGTTGTATTTCCATTTGTTGGGTGTGTTGATACCCTTTAAATACTAGGAACCTGCTATGTTTTATCATGTAGTGTCTAATTACATGTGAAATCTATGTTGTGTGGTTATAGTGTTGGTGTTTAATAATTTAACTTGAACAGATATGTTGCTGTTTCCGTATTTTAAGATGCATTTCCATATTTTGACGGAAACAGATATATTTTCCATTTCTGTATTTTGAGGTGAATTTCCATATGAATGAATGGATAGATTTCGAGATTTGATTTGATTGCTTGGGAATTTATTCTGTAAGATTGAGTAGTGTGAACTTAATTCCTTGTTTTGTTTTGTAATCTGAGTTTGTTTCATATTTTGCCTTTGCTTGGGCAACTGTAGTTTAAATTACCATTTTCTGTACGTGACTTATTGATGTGTACTTGTGCTTGTTTTGTTTTCAATAATACATTTAAATACAAGAAATGTTAAATTTTCTGTACATGTGTGAAAGGTATGTTTAATGCTGCAATGTGTTGATGTTTGATGTTTTAATTCATGTAATGATACAGCAAATGTTGGTGATCAGTGTTCTTCTATCTGTTGTTCTGCAAACCATTGTTGTGCTTCATTTGTAGAACTTATTCATTTATTCATAGGTTATTTATTCATTTTTTCTTGAGCAGATGGCTGCAGATTAGAATGGCCTTTTAGTTTCACAGGTACTTTGTGAGTTCGATTTCCTTGCATTCTGTGAAAGTGGCAGAACTTTGTTTACCAATCTGTAATTTATGGATTCCATAACGGAAGGCTGTTTAGCAGGGCTGTTAATAATACTGCCAAAATGTATTGGCAATACCAATACCAATACTTCCTAATAAATGTATTGGCAATACCAATACTATTTCTTATAAGTATTGCAATACCAATACTTTTACCAATACTTTTCGATAAGTAAGTTTACATTTACTGACTGTTATCCGTTACTTTACGCCCCCCCCCCCCCGACAATACATGCCAGAAGTGTCAAAAATACACACTAAGACAGTAAGTGTTGGCAGCAGATAACCTAAACCAGCGGTTCTCAACCTGTGGTCCATTGGTCCGCGGCCATCTGCCTGGTGGTCCGCGAGCAAGGCCTACAATTTATATTTTTTATAATTAAAAACATGGAAACAGAAAAAATTTTAAATTTAAAAAAAAATTTCAATCGCTAAAATCGGCTAAATGGTACCATGAAACTAATAATACGCGGATTTATGGCAAAAAATTCTTTTGAATTAATTTTTTTTGTGGTACAATTTATAGTGGTGGTCCGCGACTGAGACACAAAGTTTAAAAGTGGTCCTTGAGTCTCGAAAGGTTGAGAACCGCTGACCTAAACCACTGTCCTTCTCCCCGTGCAGGATTTCTGACCCATAGTACACTGGTTGCATAACCTCCTAGGGTTTTGGAATCAATCCAGTGCATTGTCACGCCCAGAAAACTATGTCTTTTAGTGGAAAAAAGTATTGATATCGAGTATCGGTGATTTACAGGCTAAAAAGTATTAGCGATACACATGCAATACCAACAAAATAAAACTATCGCAATACTGAGAAAAGTATCGGTGATACCAAGTATTGCAATACTTTATAGCGATATTAACAGCCCTGCTGTTTAGATGCTTCTGTTATTGTGCTTCAGCCTTGAAGTTCTCTTGGTTACTACAATGTGTAAATGTAAAATTAATACAGTGCTTTGCATGTTGTATTTGCTAATTTTAGGTGTGAAATGTGTGAAATTTTAAATGTGTTGTATGTAATAATTAACATGTTTAGCACCTTATTTGGGTTTTAAAGGTGCTATATAAATAGCCAGCTATGCATTTGAGGCTGCAGTGTAACTCTAAATCTTAGTTTAGTTTCCTGAATCGCCAGGGCTACCAGTAAATGTATATTTTGTTCCTTTAGTGTTTGCTGGTTTAGTAGATTCAAGCACTAAGGCTATGGAAGCTGAGGTACTTGTCAGTTCAGGATGACAGTTATCCAATTTTACAATACAGCTGTATTTGTATTTTGAAATTTATATAGCACCTCTTTAACAGAGAAACTAAATAGAGGAAAATTTGTGCTAGCGTAATTAGATCAGCTGTAAAGCATGTTTGTGGGGTTGACGGTTTTCTTGATTGAAATTAACAATGACAGCAGCATTACTCCAAAGTACTGGAAGCTTGTTCTCAACACTAACGACGAGCTGCATGGGTTTCCCAGTCACTTTTATTAAACTCTCATCATTAAAGTGTTAAATATGCACAGCCAATCTGTAAATGGCTAGATTTACAGGAGATGTACACGGTTGCATTTGAAGTTCTCCTCCAGTGAACCCAAGAGTACTGTTTTTCCCAGCAGTTTGAATGACTTAGAAATTTTAGTGTCGATGTAAATGCGGATTCTTGACTGATTCATTATTAAGAAACCATAACCCACTGGGTCTTGTCTTATTTACCGGTAGTTGGAAATTGGCTCATTTGCAGATAATAGTGATTGGATGTTCGTTTTAGGATGCAAAGAAACAGTCGCGAATAAAAAGGAGGGAGCTAAACCGTCTCCTGGGATTCACAATCATTCGCCTGAAGGACAAGGTTTGCAATGTTTAATATTTTCAGTTTAACGGAGTGTAGCTGAATGTAATATGTCGGTCATGTTCTTCAGAATGGTTTCTATCATTGCGATATGAATGTGCTGTTGCAGTAAACATGTTCCACCAAAGGAACTTGAAGCTACAAGAAGGTTTAATGCTGACTCATCTGCTACTGAATGTTATTCAGTTCAGTTTATTTCACATCTCAACCACTTTTTGAGTGAGGGAAGCAGAATTTCTTCTTTGTGGGGTCAGATGTCATGTGGCGTCACTCAAAAATATAGCCTCAAGTCAGATTTTGGGTGAGTCCACTGGACAGACAGCTTTAAATGCACACATTGACAAGAGACAGGATAGCTACAGACATTGGGCCTTCATCCAAAAACAGATGCAAAAACTTAGAAAATGGAGTAGATGAAAACATACTAGCAAACAAGCAAATATTTCTGTTATGCTGTGCAAGTGCTTTACATTCAAATTATAAAAGTGATGCAATTATGTAGTAACATTAAGTAATTAATGTGAAGATTTGACATTGCACAGAGAGAGCTCTAACTCTCAATAACACTTAATGCAGAGTCAGTTTGTTGACCTCAACGTGACCAACTTGACGCATGCTACTTGTTTGCACTCTGTGCATTCATGTGCTAGAGTCGGAAGCTACAACTTGTCTTCTGCCATCAATGCTACTAATGTTAATTGTACAAATGAATTATCTGATGCCGTGTCATTTATCTGTTGAAACAGTCGAAGGAGTTGCACAACTTTGGAGGCCACATGGAAGGCTTGAGTCAATTTATCTACCACTACATGGATCTGAATACAATGGAGGATAGGACTGTCAAACGGCGCTACAAGTACCTGGAACAGTTTTACGCCGATGCCAGAACCATTCTTCATGATATCTTCGTCTGTTATGGTGGTTTGTGTTACACAGTTTCCTTCTTGACATTTGATGTCTCCACCAGCTTTGGAACCCTTGCTGAAGGACAAGGGTTCCAAATGCTGAGAGAAATGTTTGTTGCAGAATGATGTGAATGTTGCTCTTTTGTCACAAGTATAAATGATTTGACAGTTTGATAGGTGCCGTGGTGGGTGCCAAGGCATTGCCATAACATGATCATGGATTGTCAGTGTAAAACATTGTTGTAGATTTTGACAGTATTATTCACCTAATATGTGTGTATAACTAAAATATTTTATTTTTGCTCAATGCAGTAAAATGGCAGAAACAGTACATCAGAAATGCAACTGTTATAGGCCAATTTATGTTTTTTTTACATTTTTATTGCAAAGTTATGAAATATGCAAAAACCTAGTATTACAGGTTGTATAGGTAGGTCCAATTTTGGTTGTTTTCATAAGCATGACTGTCCATAAATATAAATGATTGGCAACTGTGTATTTTATTTAGATAAATTTTTGGTACTGTTTAATTATTTCTTTTGCAAATGTTGTGTTGTGCTTCCATTTGCGAATCCTGGAACATAATTACTTAGGTAATTAAGTAGATTGGATTCTGTAATTGTGATTTTTTTTAGTGTCTAACTGAATTGCTTTATGTCTTTTGCAGACAATGGCCTGATCCCAACGCTGGCACATATCATGATACGAGACTGTAGATATGATGTAAGATACATGAAATTTTATTGTGCTCTATATATCTATGTATCTGATCATTTAAGTAGCTCTCGTCATCTGTGGCACGCCGCTCTGCGGACATTTGCCATTTCCACGAAAAGTGACCAGCCGTCTCTGTTCTGGACTTGTCTCCAGGCTGTTACTGTGCATCGTGGAAAACTAGTCAGCGAAGAAAATTTATGTAGTGCCTTATGAATGTCACAGAGGTCCTGGATATTTGAGTCAGTACTCATGAGGAGCTGGTTAGCACTAATACTGGAAAGTCGTACCTGAGGGAGCAAATTTTGAAACCACTTTTTAACTTTGATACTTAGTTCATCTGTGGCACAGCTTTAATTGACCATTTAATTCACCAGGTGTGTCATTATGTGGGCCATTTAATTCACCACGTGTGTTATTATGTGGGTAGAAAGTTTTGTGAGCTCATGTTAAGAAAATTTTCTATTCATGTAATCAAAACGTTTTGTTTTGTTATATCAGCGTTCAGTATAATAATTGACTGCGTTATTATTATTTTAATGATAAACTAAATTAGAGTTTGCGATATTTTTACAATGAGCAATTTTTACTTAAAATGATCAGTTATTATGGTTACAGTTGGATGAAATCCGCCAGTGTAAAGATTGCTATAATCACTCAAATGCGAAACCAAAGAACTGGTTTTGCCAACCATGCGTAAGTATGATTACTCCTGTATTTGCATATTCTGTCGTTGTAATGAATTATAATTTAAGAAGGAGGTACATGTAATGTCACTGTAATGCAATATAAGATATGGCATATATTTTTATAGATAATTTACCATATACAAATTAAGTACCAGTTTATAGGTGCTGGGTTTTGTTTGATGTGGCAGATTTTGTTATGTCTGAATAACCATATTGCGTGGATTCAGTTTGATTATGTTGTTTGTTTGTTCAGCGACCATCTCATGATCTGGTCTTTGCAAAGCAGAAGGGATTTAGCTACTGGCCGGCAAAAGTCATCAAGGTCACGCCAGAAGGATACGACGTCCGGTTCTTTGGATCACTTCACCAAAGGTTTCTTTTATACATATCTTTGATTTGCTGTCGGGTCAAATTAGTGGATGTCAGATCATGCTACATATGTATCGTCTTCTTTTTATTCTAATTGTTCCATGGGTGGATTTAGGATTGGAGGTAATGGGCAGGACTGTAGTGGTTAACAAATTAGAGGTGAGTACACGCTACCGGTTAGTTTTCCTAAACAAATTAGAGGTGAGTACACGCTACCGGTTAGTTTTCCTAAACAAATTAGAGGTGAGTACAAATATTTTGTGAGGTGAGTATACGGTCTCTAGAGGTGAGTACATGCTGTATATCCGTATTACCTGCGTATACCCTCGACTGCAGCCCTGGTAATGGGCAGAGATGTCGGGTCACAGTGTTGCATTAGTCAAAGTATTGTGCCAATTGTTCCAGTGTAATTACGAATGACTTTGATTAGAGCCATGTGTCATATATTTAAATGAGTTTACGATCATTGCTATTTGTTACCATGATAGATAATAAAGAATATACTTACTTACTTAGATATCTGCCTAAGGCAGACAGACAATGCAAACAAACAAAGACAAACAAATGAAGACTTAACACAATCTGTCCATTTGAAACCTAAGTAGATCTTGATACCTCTTAAACCTTGTGTCTGAACGGTTGACTGTCTCAGGGCCACCATACTGCCATCTAGCATTAAGCCCATCGACGTCAACCCAAAGCAGCTGTCACTGAAACGTACCATTGGATTTACAAAAGCGATGAAGGAGCTGAGTCTGCACCAGGACCTTCTTCGTAACATGACGCAGGACACCGATGAACAGAGTGGCGGAGAGAACGACCTGGACGAGGAACAGGTTAGCAAGACATTTATCTGTGCTTCTTATGTAGCTTATTAGTCGCTTGTGGTATGTCTCTGGAAGTTTGTTGTTGTTGTGACGGCACCTTTGCATGGCTGTGTTACAGTATCTTAGAAATTGTTGATGTTATTATTACTTATGTAGCATCTCCTATGAATTGTTCATGGTTGACCTAAATAATATTTGAAGTTAAAAAGAATTGTCGTTCGTAAAGTTTGAGTTTGTAAATAATTGTTGTTCTTTATGAACTCAAGTGTTCAGTTCATCTGTGAACGATTAATGCTTTGTGAGCGTTAATTGAGGCATTGAATTTCTGATTGAATTAGATTTGAATTTCTGATTGAATTAGATTTGAATTTCTGATTGAATTAGATTTGAATTTCTGATTGAATTAGATTTGAATTTCTGATTGAATTAGATTTGAATTTCTGATTGAATTAGATTTGAATTTCTGATTGAATTAGATTTGAATTTCTGATTGAATTAGATTTGAATTTCTGATTGAATTAGATTTGAATTTCTGATTGAATTAGATTTGAATTTCTGATTGAATTAGATTTGAATTTCTGATTGAATTAGATTTGAATTTCTGATTGAATTAGATTTGAATTTCTGATTGAATTAGATTTGAATTTCTGATTGAATTAGATTTGAATTTCTGATTGAATTAGATTTGAATTTCTGATTGAATTAGATTTGAATTTCTGATTGAATTAGATTTGAATTTCTGATTGAATTAGATTTGAATTTCTGATTGAATTAGATTTGAATTTCTGATTGAATTAGATTTGAATTTCTGATTGAATTAGATTTGAATTTCTGATTGAATTAGATTTGAATTTCTGATTGAATTAGATTTGAATTTCTGATTGAATTAGATTTGAATTTCTGATTGAATTAGATTTGAATTTCTGATTGAATTAGATTTGAATTTCTGATTGAATTAGATTTGAATTTCTGATTGAATTAGATTTGAATTTCTGATTGAATTAGATTTGAATTTCTGATTGAATTAGATTTGAATTTCTGATTGAATTAGATTTGAATTTCTGATTGAATTAGATTTGAATTTCTGATTGAGTTAGATTTGAATTTCTGATTGAGTTAGATCTAACTGTCTGATTGCATTAGATTGAATGTCTGAAGAGTCTTCTTGGTAGGAACTTGGACACACTTAAAACCTCACCAGTAACTTTTCACCTATGGCTGATTGTTGACACCATATTCAGGGTTCATGGCTCATTTGCACTGAGGGTGAGATATATTTGACTGGCTACTAAATGTGATGAGTTGAAGCTGAGAAAAGGTTCTTTTCTTACTTCTATGGTGGCCTCGATTGACTGATTTTTTATTGTTTAGGAAAAGGAAGAAGTAATGGAGAAGCCTGTGAAAGTCCACCACAAGAAGTTCCACAAAAGACATCGAGGCGATGACTACGGTTGTGACTCTTCCAGTCTCAAACCATCAGCCAATCGCTCAGTAAGTGCGAAATGCTCACAAAAACTCTGTAGTGGTTACCATTAATAAATTTCTCAGTGTGTGCCATTGAAAGATTTTCATGGGTTTCAAAAGTGGGTCAAAAGTTACCATTGATAATGGCTCAGTGGGCTTCACTAATTGTTAGCCGCTGTAGGCCAACTGCTCTTTAGTTACCATTGGCAGTTTGGATGCATGGTTATCGTACCAGTTTGTTGAAGTTTTTTGTTGACATCTGTTTGTTTCAGGCTTTCTCTGACCTGTGTGTTTCAGTTGTTAACTTTGTCTAGTTTTCTGTTGCTGTAGCAGGGTGTCCTTGAAGACTCCTATCTGGTCTCATCGAGTGAAGATCAAGTCCATGGAACTCGTGTTTTCAGCACAACAGACATCGGAGTCCAGACGTCCAAGAAGGTCCTTTAAATTGAGAGAATATTTCTAAAGCCATCGGCACACACGTATTCACTATAAATATTCCTCAACAACTCTGGATTTAATTGTAAATTGTATCGTTATGGTTTTTAAGTTTTTAGTAAATCATTAGTTGGATAGATTAGCATATTATTTATTTTTATTCTTCAAAGGGTTTGCATTCTTGCATTGCTCATTTTTTATGTATCTCTGCAATGATTGCTAACTCCCTTTCACTGATGTGCTAACAATCACAACGGATTAAATGTGATTCTGGTCCTTCTGTTTCTGTCCTGTTACACTGCTTGTAAGGCTTTTCACTGTTGAATTTTCAGTTAGTTAAAGAGACGGTGATGATGAGGAAGTACCTTGTTACATACCTATTACAAAACTGTCGTGATCTTTTGATAGTACGACGAACTTTGTTGTTTCATTGTTATTTTTTAATCTTTTCAGGGAGGTCGGCAGCAGCACAGGAGCGTACAGACGGATGAGGTGGCGGAGGTCAAGATTGTAAAGAATGAGGGAGGAAGTTGCAACTGCGAGTTCAAGTTCAACCAGATATTCGAGGAGTACAAGGACCAACTCGAGAGCAAGCACAAAGAGGACAAGGCACGAGTAATCAAGGAGCTTGAAGAAAGGGTTAGCATCACACAAAATTAGTCTCAGATGAGTTTCTTTTAATCCAAATGACAGGTCAATGTCAGTGTTGGTGTTGGTGTAGAAGATGGGAAACTAACCCAAAGGGAGAGATGTAGAATTGTAGATGGATTGCTACGAAATGTTTGAAATTAAAATTTCTTAAGCCGTGGTTTCAGAGGCCAATGGCCAGTTCTGTCCCAGGTGTCCCTTGCCCTATGACCTTTCGACCAACAGTGTATGGTCAATGTTTTTATTTTATAGTTAAATTTGCTAAGACGCTTGTGGAGCAGAAATCTCGAAACAGCTTTCTATACTAGCCAGGATTTTAACCCAGACCTTCCGATTATGAAGTCCAGCTGCTTCATCACCTTCTAGCTGCTTAACTCTTCTTAATGCTTCTCTGCATTTTACTGCTCTACCAATTTTTATTAGCTTATGACCTTGTTTTACTACTTTATCATTGCTTTAATGCTGTTAATGTACTGCGCTTTTCTGTGTTACCAGTTCTGCAATGCAATGCCACGTAGATTCGTGCAAACTGCTTTACAAATTGTCATGCCACTGTCTCTCTTTCCTGGTTGATTTGTTTCTCAGCTGCGGAAGGACTATGAGGAAGAGAAGCAGGTGGCACTGGGACGCGCTTTGACAAGTGCCCAACGCGATGCAGAGAATATAAAATTACAGACAGAGGTCAAATGCAAGGAAGAGTATATCGAAGAGGCTAAAAAGCTCACAGAAAAACACAAGCGAGAAGTCTCTCTCGCAAAGAAAAAGCAGTGGGTAAGAGACGGGACTGTGTGTACGTTTGTGCTTGTATCATGTGCAGTTCATATTATTTAACAATCAAGCCATGAAACGTCATAAGTTACTGTTGGCAATGACTTACATGTCAGGGATTAAACTGTTGACACGTGCTGTTCTGATTATCGTCGGTGTTAGAACCACTGTCTTTGTACTGGTTCTGGGCATTCTGTTTGGTTCGTGGGCTTTCTCTGTTGCTGGTCCAACGCGTGCTCTGTGAGTTCACTAATGGCATTCAAGTCTGGGCTGAAATCTAATCTTTTCTGGGTTGATGTTTACTGTGTAGCTGCCTGTCTTTCAGTCCCAGGTACCTCACTGAACTCGACTGTTGCTGTCCACAGGACCACGCTGATGGAATGCAGTTTTGCTTATGTGTTATCATTGATTGATGTTTTGGTTCTGTGATAATGGTGCTGTAGTAGTAGCAAATTAGATTAGATTTGTTTTATTTATTTATTAATGTAATTTATATAGCGCCTTTCAAATTACACAGGTGCTATATAAGTTATCTTATTGAATGATTTCGTATGGGTATTGCTTGGTGTTACTTCTGATGTTGTCTCAGTGGTCTTTTTGCATATTACAAGTAGGTGTAATTGTAAGGTATAATTACGAATTTTGTGTAGTGTCGCTTCAAGGGAAATTCCTCATAGGCTTTCAAGTACTAGTGTTAAACTTAGAATGTTGTTTACTGAAAGTGTTCATTTAGTCTAAGTCTCTTCAGTTTCATGGCTGTTTGTGTGTATTTGTGTGTGTGTGTGTGTGTATGTGTGCATGTGTATATAGTGTTACATATGTTTGTTGCATCAGATATGTGATGAAGCAAATTGGCCTTCCAAAGAACATGAGCTGTATGTGTGGTTTGATGTATTATTGAATTGCTCTTGGCATGAGGTGATCCTGCTGGAGCCATGAGGTTTTTAAACCTTAGGCTGAACCTATGAAGTCTAGTGTTAATTAATTAACGAATTCTAAACGAGCAATTCACTTTCGTTATCTTTTGCTTTTTCTGAGCGCCTTACTCCCGTCAGAGTATCTTCAAGTCTGTTTCTTGTGCTGCTTTTCAGTGTTACAACTGCGAGGAAGAGGCAATGTACCACTGCTGCTGGAATACAAGTTACTGTTCGATAAAGTGCCAGCAGGAGCACTGGCACCATGAGCACAAGCGCATGTGCCGGCGCAAGCGAAACTGAGTGACGTCACAAAACGACACGATTTCCTTGTGTTGACATGTGTCGCATCACTTGTAACTTTGGCATTCTGTTCTGAAAAATCTGTACAGTCATGGGACGAGTTTGTAAAGTATGCTTATCGCTAGAATCATAAACTATGGCAACGTCGAAAGGACTGAGATAGCTAGCAACGAGCTAAGAAAGTCTGTTTTGAGCATTGCGAATCATGCAAACTAGAGGAGCAGACGTTTGAACTTTTTTGTCACACGTTGATGTGGGTTCGTGGCATACTGCGCAATAGTGATAGAGAGTGAGTCCTGCGTGATTTGTTTTCATTTCGTCCGGTTTTTGTGTTTGTGGCAGTCAGTGTCCGGATGACATTATGTTGTGGCAGTGTGACCTTTGCCCTTCTCTGAAGCAGCTTGCCAAGTTGCACGTTGCTATCTTCATTTTGTGTTTGCAAAGGCAGTGGAGTTGTGATTTGACATGCTTGAGTGCACGCGTGTATTATTGTTTGCCGTTAGGAGTATTTGAACTGGAATATGTCTGTATGGTTTTTGCCATTGATGCAGCAGCACAGCTTACATTTCAGAGGTGCACTGGGTGCTGTTTAAATATTTGGCTATATTACGATTTAGTTAGTTTGCCCCATCTGAGAATGCGGTTAGCAACTGTCGATTGTTGCCTCATGCTTGAAACTAACAACAATATAGAAGTGACGAGATTGGATGAAAACTTGCATCAGACTTGTTAACAGATTTTAGGGCACCATAGAATAAGAACAAATTAACAATAATGAGATGAAAAAAATGGACAAATGAAATGGATAAATGAAAAAATCAGAACAATAAGAACATGAGTAATTAATTTGTGACACAATTGAATTGTTACATGATAACAAAGTAGGAAAAATGAACTGTGAAAACAGTGTGTTTAGGGTTTGAATCCTTTTGCATCTTCGAAGCTATTGAATTTTCTATTTTGATGTAAAATTGTTGCCATTCTGTTTAGGATCCTTTGCGTTTTGAGAGGTTTTGAATTTTTCTATTATGATTTGAAACCATGTTGCAGCACGTTTACATATTCATGTCAGGAGCAGCAAAGCTCATTTGTTTTTTATGTGTAGCATGTGAATCGTGTTGCTCTTTTTGTATTTCTCCTGGGTTTAATGCTTTAGCAAGGATCGTCTCTTGTGTCTTTGTTTAAGTTATAGTCCTTACCTCATCCGTTTACTTCCTTAGTGCAAGGATATAGGTGTGTGTTAGTTTGTCTCCAGCATTAACATATGGATGACTTTAGATCAGAGAAGACTTTCGTTAAAGGATAAAGAAGTAAGTAGGAGACGATACGTGACTGGCATGTTCTCGGACATTCCACACGGAAACCAAGCGTCCCACGCTTGAATCTCCGTGCTTCATTAGAAGTTGGCCGTGATTACAATTGCCAAGTGGTAGAGCTGATATGGAAAAATGCACTTTAAAACTTATTGTTTGTAAACAGTGTGGATACTAACCCAGCCAGAGTACTTGTTGATATTAACTGTTAAGGAATAAAGCACAGTCACTAGCTGTTGCAAGATACACAATTGTGGCCTTTGATACTAGAGCCATGGAGCTCTAGCCACGACAGTGTCTGGTCTTCATGGACTTTACTTTTAAGGGTGTAGTCTGGTTCTTCGATTGCTTTTCTTACATCTGTACTTCAACTGAGAGACTTTTAACCACAGTGACTGTCTTTGTAGACGCCTGCTTGTTGTAGGAGGTGCACTAAATTCACAATTACCTTATTTCACAAAACAGATGGATATTGCTTTGAGTTTTGTATTTCTTTCTGAATTTTATACAATTCAGTGTTCAATTGCTATGTTTCCACTTTTTGTTTTCTACTTTAAGCTAGTTTATGAACTCGACTAGTATGGTAGTATCACAGACCCAACAGTTTGTCTTTTGTCAATTGGTCTTTGTGTTCTGCTGTGCCAGCACCAGTACATGGCAGCTGTTCTAAGCATCAGTCAATGGCACCAGTATCCTACCCCAAAAGGTATCATTCATTGGTGCCTTTTGAGTACTTCTGAACTTTGAAAGGACAGCAACATCGAATACAGTTGTATTGTATTAAGACAGAAACTTTAATAATAATAATAATAATAATAATAAGACAGAGGGGAATTTAAGACAGAGGGACTATAGACAGCTTTGGCTTAAGTCAATATCTTACCTGGAAAAGCCAGTTACTGGCTGTGTCAGACAGTGACGTGAAACAGAGTTGGACGTAATTTAGCTGCCTTTTTATAACATGAACTATATCTGTGTATACCCAGGCATTTGCCAGCTACATGTAGTGTCTTCTGAAATGCTATCTGACCATGGAAAAGGTGCTGCAAAACCAGTCCTTTATGGCTTTGAACTTGTATAAGTAGCTGCTTCTAACTAGTTTTCAAATTTACTGTGGACTTTCCCGATTTTGCTTGACCTTTATCTGCCTGAGCCAAAGCTTTTTTCTCAACACGTCAACCTTTTCTCTGATGATTATTACTGATAGGGTAATGGAATAAATGAGCAATTACCCAAGCTTTTACCGCCTTCACCTAACTGTACCACGTCCTTTTCCTATCATGATTGCAAGCCTTCTAACCATTTTATTGGCAAACCGTTTGTGATTTTGTATCGTAACAATTTGATCTTTTTATCAGTGATATTTGCCAAAATATAGTATTTGGTTGTTTTTACTTATGAATAACAATGAAATCTTGGAACTGTCAAATTCAAATTGGTTATTGTTTTGACATTTTAGTTACAGATGTGTGTCCAGTTTTTCACCAAAAGAAGAAGCTTGCAAACTGTAATGATGACGCTTGGTGTAATCAGTTTTAGCACCTTAATGCCGAGCTGCATAGGTTTCCCAGTCACTTTTGCTACACGCTTGTCATTAAAGTGTTAAACCTGCGTAAATCTTCTATAGTTGCAGTGTGGTAATTTAGAGTTGAGACACAGTAAATCAGGAAAATATTGGAAATTATTGTACCCTCTTGGTTATTATTCTTTGCACAAGATCTGTATCTTATACGCTATGAAGATTTTTAGGCCGTGCATGGATTCGTTTACGCTCTTCTGGTTTTTGCGCCATTCTGCTTAATGCGAAGTGGTGGTTCAGACCCAAGGCTATTAACTTAACATGCTGTATCAGTTAACTTGCCTTGCAATAATTGCATTGTAGTGCTAACTGTCAGCTATGAGCTGTATCACTTTTAATGTGCAGCCTGATTTACGTGCTGTATCATAAGGCATGTCCCCTGACGACTTTGTGTTAACATGTCCCCTGATGACTTTGTGTTAACATGTCCTCTGATGACTTTGTGTTAACATGTCCTCTGACAACTTTGTGTTAACATGTCTCCTGATGACTGTGTTAACAGGTTCCACTGTGTATAATATTGCTGTGGAATAAAGGAATGACTTTATTTCTATGTCGAATTACTGGTATTAATATGGTTGAATGTAATTATGGCAAAATTAAGTGGAATTAATGGGATTATGCTGAAGTAACGTAGAATTATCCAGGATTTGCGTTTGGTAGTTTAAGTTTGTTACCGCCCAAGGGCGGTAAGTCTTGGATTTGGAAGTAGTCCAAGAAATAGCTCAGCCTGGTCTGTGGTGGCAGGATGAAATTTTTGGAAGGTGACTATAGTCTGAGATGTGGAAGAGCAATCCTAAGACACTGGAACAGGTGTTTGAGTTGTTGCTAAAATGGTATTCTCAACTTTTTGGCTTCTTCTTACAAGTACTGTTCATTCATGGATTGAACTTCTAGGCTTATCGTAACCTTTTGTTGGGGGAGTTAATTGGGCGGTTTGTGTGTATAGGGACATTTTATGTAGCTCCTTCTATGGCTGCATTTTCTAAATACATGTAGATTTAAGACTCTTCTGTTTTACTGATTATTTCGTGATGTTGATCAGTAGTGTTTAAAGAATTGTCAGTGGACTTTGTTTTGCCAAGTGTGAGTGAAGGCTGTAGACAATAGACATGCATGTATAATGCCGTCAGGCCAACTAGAATGCATGGCCTTGTAAGAACCGACCAACGAGGATGCATTTGTTTAAGGTCTCGTTTTGTTTTCAAAATTGTTCTGCTTTTCTGTCTTTTATTGTGTAGAAACAAATTTAAAGGTGCATCAGAAGTCTGGTTTAAAAGCTGTTCATTGGGTTTCTGTCTTTTTGACCAGGCAATGTGCAGGGCCATATGCAAAATATAAGTTTAGGGGTATGGTAGATTTGACCGTACCGGGTTTATTAAGTACAGTGATGACTTTTAGTTGCCCATTCTTTGAATAAGCTTAGCAAATTTTTATTCCTCACTCGGGAATGTAGAAGCAGTTTCATGGGTTTAAATTCCTCCTCCATTAGTAAATACTGCCTTGGTATTGTACATTTTGTTCAACTTTGTACTAATTAAGTGTTTAAACGCAACTGTGTGATGTCAAATCAGGTGATGAAATGAGGAATGCCTTTGGTTGTTTTTGATTCAGCAAAATCATAAGCCCAGTTGTTAAAACAGTTTTCATTTCAGTTCAAGTCATATTTTCAGTCATATATGTATTTTGCATTCTTCGAGTTAAATGGCCTTTTGACGTGCAGGGCTTGACCTGGTTGGATAGATGATATCTAAGAAGCTGTAGTGGATGAAGAAGCACATTCAACAGACCGCAGTTCCACAGGAAGATTGCCTTCTAACGTAACTGGTGGATAAGAAAATAATTAGATTAAGAAACTGACGTGCGAGGTTTTGAGTTTTGTATGGTATTGTACAGATGGTTGTGGTAATGAAGTGTTTGAGTGTAGCTGTTTGTTTTTTGGAATCAGATGATGAAATGAAGAAGCCGTTGTGGTGGTATTCAATAAATCGAAGTCGTAAGCCCTTCAGCTGTGAGCATGGTGATTGTGTAGACGGTCCGATATTTGGGATATGTTCCGATTCCTCTGCATGTGATTTAGTAAGCAAGATATTTCCCGCAGTTCAAGGAACAATTAATGCTCAGTTTTCTGTCCACTTAGTTGTCTAAATGTGTATGTACACGGTGTTCCTATGTAGCAATTGTATGGCCTCGACCCTGCTCATTTGTCAGTGATAATGTTTAGTGGCTATGGTGTTAAGAAATCCTCGACTTTGGGCAAGTACGGTGCATGTTTATAAAGACGTGTTTAGTAACTGCTGACTCTCCAGCTGAGAGCAGTTCTTAAATCGAATAACGCGGCACGCCCTATGATTAATTAAGTGAAAACGAGATATAGAGGCCTTCATAGTTCACATGGGTTTTGTGACCCATCATTTCCTAGGTCTAATACAGCAGATTGTCAGTCGCCAACGATCAACAGCCAATTGCACACATATGTGATATCCAGAGATTTGAAGCTGAGACGCTGATGTTAACAGGTCTTGCTTGTGTCACTATACAACCGCCCTCGACGCAACTGTCCTACGGTGCAGGCACGAGAGGCAAAGTTGGCAACAGTTACTTGAGGATGTGAAGTTACGAGTTGCTGAGGACGAGATTTTCCGCTGGTATGTTGTCGCTTGATTTGATTTCAGCGAAGGTCGTGGCTCCGTTGGCGACGATGCGCTGCTCTTGAGCTGTTGAGTGCCTCCTGCTCGAGTCGACCGCGTTCTGCTGCTGCTTATCGGAGTTGTTTGCGTTTTCCTGTGACGACTGTGTGAGGTCACTGCTGCCATCGTGAGATGGAATCGTCAGGCCGTTGTTCTGCAGGTGTCTGTTGATTGGCATTGGATGGAGACCGTTTCCATTGGGCGGAGAAGGATCCTCTGCTAATGTGCAAAATAGAATCTTATAAAGTAACCGACTTCTGTAGCGCAATTGTACAGATATACTAAATGCACTGACATGTTATAGTCGTTTATTTTGTGTATCTACTAGTTGTAATATAATTGAACGACTGCTTTAGCTCCATTATGCAGAATACCGAATGGGCTCACGTATCTTTTACAGTAGTTTTAGAGCCTAGTAGGCCTGCCGTTTGCCATGCCAATAAATACTGTCGATGTAAACAGTCAACAGCATTGTGGGCCCTTAATGGGCAAAGCAGTGCACTGGGGCCCCAACCCACCCACGGAGATAAAAATTTAAACAGTCATTAAAATCAAACCTATAGATTTGTTGGTACTTTCAACATTCACTTTGTGACAAAATGAATGTTTAAACATAAACTTTAAAGCAAAGATTAGTCAACACAAACTTTTGAACAATATAACATAGGGGCCTAAGCCTTGAAAAACAAAAATATTTCAACATGTAAATGATAATTGGTACACCGTACAGACAGAGGTGGTACCTTCTCTGTGGCTGGCCCCATGAACTGGAATGGGCTCCCTACGACACTTCGCCAAATACCGACTGGTCATTTCACCTCGTTTCGTACTACCCTGAAAACTGCGTTGTACCCTTGTTGAGCTGGGGGTGCTCTGTCATGTTTCAATGTAATCTTGCTGCGTGATTGTCGGTTTTAATTAATAAAGAAGATAATAATAATAATAATAATAATAATAATAATAATAATAATAATAATAATAATAATAATATAATAATAATAATTCAGGTGTCACTTCTGCCTCGCGTGGAGCTCACGCACACATCAATTTATTTTTGGCCTTTTAATTTGGGGCCCCTATAATTGTGGGGTCCATGGCGACTGCCCAGCTAAGACAGCACTGTTGCTTAGCGACGGTAGGGCCTGGAATGGATTGGGCGAGATCCTTCACAGGCTTCACTGCTGCCTCTTTCAATGGTAACTAGCACTGTAAGGTCCCCGTGTACGAACGGTACTGGCCCCTTAAGCTAGCCTTTAATTTTACTGCAATACATAATATATACATACATATAATTATACATACATAAAAGATACATATTTTTAGCAGTCCCTTAAGCTAGACCTGAGACAGCCATGGGTATGAAGTCTTCGAGTGGCGCTTTAGAAATTTGCAGATTAGGCCTACGATTACATTCTTGCAAACAACATGGGTCGCCATGCTCTGCGCGTAGTGTGATATCCAGCGCCACCTACTGAATACAAATAAGTCTAGTCAAAATATTATATAGCAAGCGTATGTTGTATATATTATGTAATAATGCAAGTGTAATGCAATGCGCATACTATCTATCTCTTACACCATGGTGATAGCTATCAGTAAATATTATCAATAAATTATAACATTTGAACGCTGTAATTATAGCCTACGGAAACTTGAATTTTCAATAATATTTTATTGTTGATCGTTTTGAGCCATCGCCATCTAGCGAACTATTATTACTAGTCTTACACACAATCTAGCTCTTACACCATGCTTGCGACGTTTCTGAAAATGTATCAAACAATTAAATAAATGCAGACGATTGAATTTCTGCCAGATTCCAGCTTCATAACATTAAAATGTCACCGTGACGAAGGCTTTATGACCTTAGCTTGAATATATAGGTTTTAAACCCTATTACTATCGTGAGGCGAAATGGCGCCTTGCATAAGCTGGTCATCGATCAGGGTTTGGGGATTTGTGTAGAGCGTTGCAACACAACGTTCCTGCTACACGAGTTCGACCCCTGGTCGGTGATACGCTTTTTTCAATTGTTTTTATTTCTCACTTTGAATACGTCGAAACACTGAACTTATAAATTCTTAGATAAAGAACAACTCAAATCGCTTTTCTGGTACAAGTTTGAAACGTATAATGAAATAAATAAACGCGACGCTTTAGCTAAATAAATCCTTGGCTCATATGCCTATTATATAGGTCCGTGCTGTCCAACAAACGGCCCGCGGGCTGATTTTAAATGTATCGCCCGAGCTGAATCCACCTCAAATAAACAATTGCAAGCACAATAATATTAAAAGCCAAACATCTCACTAAAACGTGCTTGAACGTTTATTGATATCCTACAGCACAACACAGTGCGGTTGGCAGGCGCTTAATTAAAGAAAATATATTATTATTATTATTATTACTTTCTGGCGCTGAATTATTATTCAGTCCTGGCCACGGGACATGCCATTTACTTCATATAGGGCCTATAGACCTATGCACAGTCTTGTTGTCAAGACCTTAAACCTCGAGACCAAGACCAAGACTTTGAACCTCGAGACCAAGACCAAGACTTTGAACCTCAAGACCAAGACCCAAAAAATCACATTCAGCCCAAGACTTCTTTTCCTTAATAACAATTGTCAAGTCGGACTACTCGCTATTTTAATGAAAACGTGAGTTTTATTTTATTCAGGCAAATTGTCTTTAAATGCAGACTGCAGAGAATTTCGAATTCGTATTTACAAAGTCCTTCATACAAAATGTCATTCCAAATGCCTTTTGTATTTTATAAAAACCAATTCGCTCAGAATTTTCTGACCAAGACGCGCCTTGTGGGCCTCATAAAAATTCCGCCATGTGAAAAAACACGTTCCACAGGTGCTGAAATCGCTGGCACACGCAGTAGCTTTTCAAGCACTGGATGTAAATGTACAAATCGTGAGCCTTTTTGAAATCCCACCATGGTTTATCAGATCGTCTAGCTTCAGAAAAAGTCTTGGCAGGGCTTCCAGACACAGTATAACTTAGTTAATGCTGCCGATGGGTTTTCCTGACCAACAAGACTTGCACCCGTCCGTATAGGCCTACTATAGGTATTTGTCGTAGGCATCGTAGGCTATGATGCAAACAGGCCTGACAAATTTTTAAATTCTCGAGTTTTGTTAAATGACTGTTCATATTGACAGCCGGTCTTGGTCTTGGTCTTGCGAGACAAAGACCAAGACTTTGAGCCTCAAGACCAAGATCAAGACCAAGACTTTGAACCTCGAGACCAAGACCAGACCAAGACTTTGAACCTCAAAACCAAGACTAAGCCTTTTAAAAACGAACTCGAGGACAACAAGTCTGCCTATGCAACGATGCCAGATACAAAACGTGGGCGACAGAATTGTTCTGGCGAGTTTATATTAAGCCTGCTTCAAGTACAAAAGTGCAGCTGTAGTTTCTATCATAATCGTAAACTCCAAATTTCTAATTTAAACCGCCACTCGAAAGCTAACCACAGTGACTAGCTTGTCAACGAGCCATATAGATTTTTTAAACCTCACTGTTATTATAGGGCCTACGGTCATCTACCTATATTTGGGGACTAGGTGTGCAATAGCTTCCTGAACCAGTTTTTCATCAGTTAACTGATCAACCCATAGCAAAAACAAGAGGGAAAGACGCAATTAAGGATAGCTACATTCGAAGGATAGGATTTTGATCTTTTATTTGGAAAGGGGCAGAGAAAGCTTAGTTGGTAGGCAATGATAGGCAATAGTTAACTAAAAAAGTTGCTAACTTTTAGTTTAACTAACATTTTTTAGTTAAGGATGAAGTTTAACTAAAAAAAGTTTAGTTAAAGCCATAGTTTAACTAAAAAAATTTAGTTGCTAACTCAAAGGTTTAACTTAAAAAATCAGCAATATGCAACTATTTTTTCCACAATGAACATTGAACGCTGTCAACAAAAAACATTTTAACACTGCATGGTTTTAGCATTAACAGCCTGTGTTTTCAAATTCATACACTGCTTACTGGTAACTGTATGCCAGAACAGTACACACTGCATAATTTGAAGATGAAATTGTCATTGATGCTGTGCATTATTACAGTTCACTTAACCTCTGGAATTGTGAAAATGTTTGTCGTAAAAAGTTGGATAAAAGTTGGAAAAAGTTTAACTATAGTATCTGAAAATGTATCAAGCAATTAAATAAATGCAGACGATTGAATTTAAATGGATCGCCCGAGTTGAATCCACCGCAAATAAAAACTTGCAAGCACAATTCAAAGCCAAGTATCTTACTAAAACGTGCTTGAACGTTTATTGATATTCTTTTTGACGCTCAATTATTATAAAAGCAAGCCACACATAGGGGCCTACACAACGTGGGACGGTATGAAACGATATATGCCATACCGGCACCTCTCCTGGCCGGCCGAAAGCATACCGGAACTTCTCCAGGTGAAAAATCCATACCAGTATGGCCTAAAACCATATCGGTATCGACGGTATGCAAGTCAACGGCGCCTATAATAATACCTGTCCTTACTTACATTGTCTTGCAATTATAATTTACATCATTGTGCATAGACACTAGACAGCCAAATTTTGTGTAACGACTTTGCACATCTGGATTAAGTAAATTTAAATATTTAATTCTAATTAGATGCTACCTCTAGCAGGTATCACGTACTCAAAACATACTACGTTCTTAGTGTATTTTAGTATCCGGACTATATGTTAACCTACCCGGGTAGATCTTGTTGCGTTGTCGACATCGCCTGCAGCAGGCATGCCAGAGTTCCTTGATTGCCTGTCGGAATCGCTCGTTGAGAACGGCGTAGAGAATCGGGTTGAGAGAGCTGTTGAAGTAGGCGACGAAGATAAACACGTAACGCACGTCTTCCGATAGCTGGTAACACGCACACAAACTGATAGGGAGACAGACAGACGGATGGACTCGCACATGCACGCATACATACATAGGACGCTTCTTGTATCCATAGATACTAATAGAAGCTACTCTGTATGTGTAGGTGTAGGTGTGTGTATTGGTGTGTGCGTGACATACGTACATACGCAGGCCCACATAAACTCACACACAGATACATATATATAGGCCTACATTGTGCACACATGAACAATTAATTATAGGCCTAACTCATACATGTACGTAGGCCTACTTACACACACATATGATGCAGTTAATATAACGCTTTTTAATAGCCTACATACTTTTCAAAAGCACTGGATGGCAAGCACAGAGTAGGCCTATTCTTTATCTAGCTAATCTCGGCAGGTGAGACTTAATATCTGGTTATGTATGCTAAGCAGAGTTCAATGAAACAGTACGTCTATAGTTAGATCTAACTATAGTCGTAAATTAGGACTTTCTCATGCGCTGCTTAAAGCTAACCGCATGGAACCAGTTTATTCACAAACGCTGCCAGAGATAACAAACGAAGAACTAATTAGCCAGTTGCTAAAACAGAGAAGCTGCTTAGGCCAGTGTTTAATCTAGTACCTCTCTTCTGGGAGGGGAAACTAAGTTTCTGGTGGGACCAACGAATTAAGACAAGATTTTTTGTGATTTAATCCATCTTGATAAGTTTATGACTTTTTCTAATTTCATCTTTTAAAAAAGTTGATTTTTTTAGTCCGTCCGATTTTTTTTACACTTTTTCTATAGGGATTACTCTCTCAAAAAGCTTGATGACCTTTTTTAGGAATTCTTCTCTCAACAAAGTTTATTCACCTCTCGGGGCGGAAAAACATGTATCCTGTGGGGGATTTCCCCCCGCCCCCAAAGGTCTCTACATTATAATATTGCTGGCCTCTGGGGGAAACATAAATCCTGGGGGCATTCCCCCAAAGGTGTCTAGATTAAACACTTTTCTTAGACGGGTCTTGTCTGCAAACCAAGTCTGCTGAATGCTGATGCACTCGTGTGCGATTTGCCGTGAGAATGGGACATGCAGGCGCATTTAGAAAGCCTCTTACGCTGACAGAGACAGAACAAGAAGGACGAAGAATGAAGGACGCGATCATGGACGAATAGTGAAAGAAGACAGACAGACAGACAGACAGACAGACAGACAGACAGACAGACAGACAGACAGACAGACAGACAGACAGACAGACAGACAGACAGACAGACAGACAGACAGACAGACAGACAGACAGAGATGCAGAGAGGGTGTGAATCGGGATGGGGTGACTTACGTGTGATGACGAGTATTCGGGCCAGTTGGCATCCATGATGACAACGATCTCCTGTGGAGTCCAACAGATGACGAACACAATCAACACAACGACCAACATCGTCACCACCTACAACAACAACAACAACAACAACAGCAACAACAACAACAACAACAACAACAACCACATTCAACCACGCGGAACATATTCAACCATATTCAACCACATATCATATGCAACGTAATGTAATCACCTAGAATGATTTTCAACGCCACAGAAGCTGCGCATCAGGGAGTCAGCGCAGAGCACAAGCACTCACCAAGGGCCGGTGCCTAGCTCAAAGCACATGCGCACATGGGTCAGTTTCAGTTTCAGTTTAAACCAAATATCATAAGTTTTCCAAATAAATGGTGAGGGGTAACCGGGATAGGGGCGGCTGCCAACTGTTCTAGAGCTCTTCTTTGGCTAATTTCTACTTAATAGAAAAAAATATTAGTATGAGTTATAACGGATAATATATAACGGACTGGGGTTGCCGTGGGAAGGTTCACTGACTACGTCGTCGTTAAGCTCTTCATTGAAGCTTATATAGGAGTCGTCAATAGAATCCAGTGATTTCTTGGGCGCTGTTATATATAATTATAATTATGCACAAGACACAAGAATGTAACATAGTCATTTTAGAAGAGGTAGGGTCCGTAGGGAACAGTTCAACTAAACCCCGTTGTTTACCTTTGTGGGGCACGGTGGCCGACTGGTTCGAGCGGTTGACCTGTAACGCCGAGAGTACGGGTTCGACCCTCGTCCGGGGTGGTTTATCTGTGTAGGGACCTTGAGCAAGTTCCTCGCGCACAATTGCTCTGCAATATAATTGCTTCCGCGCCGCCGAGGCGTGAGCACTTCTGAGCTTGGGGCCACCTTAGGAAGAAGGGCTATATCAAAGGCAGTTGTATTGTATTGTATTGTAGGCCCTATACCTTATAGCTTAGTTGCCTCTGAGAAGCCTCTCTCACACAAAAGCGCTCTCTATATATGTATATTCAGGAGTAAGGAGCTATGTGAATCATGAAGACTGTATAATGATGGAGGACGTGATACTGCTTATGGTACAGAAACAAAGCGACTGCTTGGTGGCCAGGGGCGTAACTTTGGTCTAAAAAGTGGGGGTACCAATTTCTTACATACACGAAACGAGGCTGAGACTGCGATCTCTGGCAAGGCACAATAATAAAATATTCATTGACATTGTTCAGAATGTGGGGGTACGGATACCCAGTCCAAAAAGTGGGGGTACGGGTACCCCTCGTACCTCCCACAAATTACGCCTATGCTTGGTGCAGTGATCCTCAGCCACTTCGACCGTGATTGGAACTTCCATATATAGGCGGCCATCCAGGGAATACAAGATAATTCACCTAATAGCTTATACATAATTATGAGCCAACTGAGTCCTTTTGCAGCTGCTGGGATTTGCGAGGTGAAAATGGTATCGCTCTGTTTTAATTGTTTTGGCTCTTCAAACCCCATGCAGTTTGACCGGTTAACCGCCTAAAGGGAGTTCTACATTAAGTATAATTATCAATGCACGAAAACATGTGCCTTGCGTATATTTAGAGCACCATACGGCAGAACATTATCTCCACTTATGCCCGAATGCCATATCCGATCGGTTAGGCCAGTTGTCATCCGGCATACGATAGGCCTTTGACAAAATAGGCCCTTGTCGGCCTACAGACTGGAGCAAGGTATACTATAGGCTACCACGACGCGACATACACGTACAGTTGTACTGCATCTGAAGTTACAGGCTGAAGTCACGAGACGCAAAATATTCCTTAATAACTACTTTCAAAGATCATTTATATATAATTTTATATATATATATATATACTTAATTATTGTGCTATGTGTTGCACTCCATATATTTATATATAATCGCTTTTAATAATAAGCTATAATACCAGCCTCGCCAATGCAGAGTTGTAGGCCTAACTGAAGCTTGGTCAGCGAGAGGTGCAATTAATAAATAGGCTGAATATACTGTAGACAGTAACGATATGAGGCCGATGGAATTTACCACGCGAGTCGCATCTTACTTACTTACATATCGTCTCGACATCGTGCCACTCATTCAATCAGTCGTACAATCAGTTGTACAATCAGTCGTACAATCAGCCGTACAATCAGTCGTACAAGCGCTAGAGTCACATAGGTTCCAGTAGTCTTAACCTGTCGATAACATAAGCTGTATACCCATCCACAAGGTAGCTATAGTAACCGTACCTGTCGGTTAATTAGCGCTTACCTTAGTGGTGAGTCTCTGCTGGAGGGCTAGAGTCCTTGCCGTCTGTTCTCCGGGAACCCGGCGACGATTGATCTTATAGATGATGATGCTGTACGCGAACGTCATGACGACGATGGGGACAAAGTACATGACAACCACCTGTAGATTATAGTAGAGCTGTCGTCCCGGGTAATCGTAGAGGCACGCGGTCGAGTTACCCTGGTTTTCGCTCGCGTACCTCGGCCACTTCTCGTAGCACCAGACCTCGTAGAAGTCCTTCCAGACGAGCGCGTTCATCTGCCTGACTAGAATATTTGGCACGGCTACGGCGGCTGCCACGGACCAGACGACCGCCATGATGATGGCGTGCTGGTAGGGTTTCGATAGACGTACCTTCAGCGGAAGCACGATTGCCAGGAACCTCTCGCCGGCGATCACAGCCATGTACAGCACAGACGCCGTGAGCGACATTACTATACAATACAGAGTACAATCAGTCAGTCAATCAATCAATCAATCAATCAATCAATCAATCAATCAATCAATCAATCAATCAATCAATCAATCAATCAATCAATCAATCAATCAATCAATCAATCAATCAATCAATCAATCAATCAATCAATCAATCAATCAATCAATCAATCAATCAATCAATCAATCAATCAATCAATCAATCAATCAATCAATCAATCAATCAAGCAGGCAATCAATCAATCAATCAATCAATCAATCAATCAATCATATAATTCAATACAATACAATACAATTGTATTAGATAGTGGCGGCGCCAGCTATACAATTTCAGCAGGTCGCGTCAGGGCCATGGGAATTATTCAGCAGGTCGAAGAAATTAATGTTTGAGTTTAACGCATATATAAATTTATTTCCACAAATTTCTGACGCAACGCCGGCAAAGATACTTTAGCATTTCAGTTTTAGAGTTTACAACATAGACTTCTATTGACATGCTAGATAAAGCCTTAAAAAGTCGTTTAGATCTAATAATTGCACTAGTGATGTTATGGGGCAGATGCTGATATTTTAAATGTAAAAAAGATATTAAAAATTCCAAAGAATTTTACACAGCAGTAGGTAGTTGGCAGGACATGAGGCAGGTCAAGAGTAAAATAGGCAGGTCAAATGACCTGCCGCGACCCATGGTAGCGCCGCCATGTTCAGTACGTGCACCTAGGACAGATGATCAAGGGCGATTATACACAGAGATCGCCTGAGTAGAGACTCGAATCCATAGGCGTAATTTGTGGGGGGTACGAGGGTACCCGTAACCCCCACTTTTTGGACTGGGGTACCGTACCCCCCACTTTTTGAACAGTGCCAATCAAAATTCTATTACTGTGTCTTCCCAGAGATCACAACTGTATAGCCTACTGTGTCCCCCACTGTTAAAGGTGTCTTGCTTCGTGTATGCAAGAAATTGGTACCCCCCCACTTTTTAGACCAAAGTTACGCCCCTGCTCGAATCCGTACTCTCCACGTTACAGACCGAGTACTACGTCATCGTTCGGCTAGGCTACTGTACCCCACTAACACCCACACATATTATAAGTACCGGTAAATAAGCATGGCAATTTTTTACTATGGGAGACTTTTGCGCGGATCACACGCTACATAATATAGACAATTGATTCAAAACATACACACCTACAAAAGAGAAAATTAAAGCACAATGGAAAGGTACGATAAGTCTTTTATTGTCGGGGCGGGGTTGGGGGGTTCAAATCCCTAGCTCTTCTCCTAACCCCCTCAGCTAAGTAACTGAAAAGATGCCGAGGGTCAGAAAACTACAATATCTTGAGTCGTCAGTTTGTGTGCAACATAGGCCTATTATCAACATTAGATTTTTACCTGCGTTAGTGTACTTTGGTAATCTGGAAACATTTTCGACCCCAAGGACTTTTTAGACAACTAATACATTGGGTACACGCAAGTGGTGCACTATTATATAACAGCAAATTATGTAACAGCAATAGGCCTATAGCAGTATAACATGCTAATACTATCTAGCTAATCGGATAATCCACTTACTCTGCAGGAACGGGAAGGCCTTGCAAATGGCTTCATCGAACGGCCACTGGCTCGTGATGTTGCTAACGAGGTGCATCCACATATTCAAAACGCCGACCATCAAGTCCGAAATGGCCAGATTCAGCAGGTAGAAGTTGGTGCTGTTGCGCATCCCGCGATTGAAGATGACCGTTGCGATGACCAACAGGTTGCCGAAGATGGCCATGACCATCGCCACCGCATAGCTGGACGCCTTCAGCCCCACTTCCCACGTCGGGTAGACTTCGATGGGGAAAGGGTAGCTGATGTTCTGCGTGATCGTTGACGGAGGGGACTCGGGGTACGGGACCTTCTCGCCGGGAACGCAGCTGGGGACGTTAGGAGGAGCGGTCAACGGGAACCGCGGTGTGTACGCACGTGTGCGTTGACTAGTGGAATAAGTAGTCATCGTGTTACGGCCGTCGAAAAACAGATCCGTCGATACACTGTACGATTCCTACAGCAGAAAACTGATTGACTCAACTGTTAAACACTCCTGCGATCGTATATAAAGGCTTGCAGATAAATCTTTACCTGTATCACTCGTTTTTTTTGTTCTTACCGGCGTTCTTACCTAGCGCTCACGCTGACGATGTTATCCCGTGCTCCTGGTGGTTGAAGCAGAGGCGCTTATCGGATCCCCAACAGCAACACGTGCGCAAGCCTCAACCCTGCTCACTTTCTGCGAATTGATCGGGTGAGATCCGTTACCCGTGCTGCCCCTTTAAATGGTGACTCCAGGGTGGGAATAGTCGATGGAGTTGAAGGGGGGTCAACCGTTTCTAGTTTTCCTTAGGAACCCCAGTTAAGTCTTCATTGCACACCCCAGGGGTCGTTTCCAACCCCCTCAGTTGTGCTAGTGTGATTCAACATTATTTGACTCTCTGACAAAGAGAAGACATTCCCATGGTGTATCATGTACGCATTTTGGAATTTTCTCAACAAAGGAATTCATTTTGGTTCGAGTCTGACTCGTAAAACTGCTAGCGTTGAAATCAGCTGCTTTCAAATGTCATTGAAATGAGTTTATAAAATACAGATAAAATGTTCACCACTCCCCCTGTCTTTTTTCTTCAATTCCCACACTGGGTGACTCGTATTTTAGGTCCCCTCCCCCGCGTGTACGGACTGTGGTATCCCGAGATTCAAAACTCTGAAATAAGTGATCACCATCGGTTAGCGAACCGGCATATAGGCTTCATATTAGGGTTGTCAGCCTTTGCGTTTTCTCCTCGATGGTCCCGGAATTTTGCTTCGTCTCCCAGGAACGATGGTCCGAAATTTTGCTTCGGCTCCCTTTCTTCACCCGGGGAAACAGATCGAAAACACCAAGTTTTATGTCTCATGTTTTTTTACAATTGTTTTCAAATTTTTAGATTGAAAAGACGAAATGTATTCAAACTCTCCAGTTAGTTTTAATCTTATTTTGTAGCATTTTCTTATTACGAAAAAGGAAAGTATCCCAGCAATAAGCTCATGCCGCAGCGCAGAAAAATATTTTGACGTGACACTACAATCTCTGTCATCTGTTCTTCACACGGCTGCTCGTCTAGTAAAAGTTCTCGGTCCTAGAGATCACATCACGCCATACATGCAACAACTACACTGGCTTCCTATCCGTGCCCGTATCGCCTTCAATGTCTGCCTCTTCATGTACCATATCAACTCTGGAACCTCTCCCTTGTACATGACATCCATGGTTACGCCATGTTCTGCTTCCAATTCCAGAGGACTCAGATCGGCCACGCGAGGGGATTTTACTGTAGGCTACTTCGCAGAAACCGGAAGTTTGGTAGTCGTTCCTTCTCGGTCTCAGGACCTATAGAATGGAACAGTCTTCCAACTACAGTCCGTTAATGCGCATATGTTGCACAATTTAAATCTAAATTAAAACTCACCTATTCACATTGTACTATGACTTTAGAAATGTAGCGCAACGCGCTTCTGTGCAAGACTTGTCTCGTTGAAGCGCGCTATAAATTTTTAGTTGTATTGTATTGTAGAGTTATAGGCTTTATAGACAATTAAGTCTTATGAAGATTTCTTGAATATTCCAGTATATTTTGATAAGTCAAGTTTCTTCTGGAGTCAGGTTCCCCAGAGCTGGCAATTAACCCTATCCCAACCAGGAAACACACATGTCGGGCCAATGCTCGCCCAACGTGACTACGCTGGCTGGGATACAATGTATACAATCAATCAATCAATCAATCAATCATAAAATTTATATAGCGCCTCTTCAAGAGTTCTACTCAGAGGCGCTCCCGAGCCAGGCCTGATCAACAAAAACAGGCCTAACACGGTGTTTCACGCGAAGCGCCACACCTTAAACGTATATACGTATATGATGTTGTTATTGGGGCACTAATGTTACAATGTACCTCTTCGTTAACAAATGGACAATAAGAGAACAGAATCAGACACTTGAGTTCATTTACCGTTTTCAACGACGCATCCTCATCAGCGACACTTGATCTTGGCAACGAACGAATTAAATCTAAGAGACCTCGTGACTATATCCGTGTCTCGATCTTGAAGTCAGAGTCTTTCTAAAGACGACTAAAGTCCAGTTTAGCCAAGCCAGCTATGATGAGTACACTGACCGTACACTGTCGGTAGGAAGATGAGACGACGACGGTGAGAACTGGCCACCCGCCCCCTCATAAGCCGAGGCTAAGAAAATGAAGTCGCTAACACTTCATACCCATAGCTGTCTTAGGGCTAGCCTAAGGAACTGCTCTTCTTTTTCTTTTTACCGCCCTATACCCGTCTGTTCAAGCAAGCCTTGCTTTCCGCTGGAATGGGGTCAGACGAACAACAGCGTCAACTGGGATTCTGTTCCTTCTCGGCAACTGCGTCGTAAACGCAGAAGAAACTCCAACACGGATTGCAGAACTAGTAACTCTAGAAGTGAGACGCTGATTAAACGAGGCGCCATCGTTAGCTCCACAGTTGTCCTGTAGAAAATAAACTGGTTCGTTTCGCATGGGAATTAACTTCTAAGTCTCCAGAAAAATTGCCAACAACAGCAACGATATCTGTCAGCGTAATAGTTTCCCTCATCAGACCTTTGTAGTGACCCTAAGACCAGACTACGATGTCGACTCGCACTGGCTCAGAAGTGCTAGTGTATGTAGTGGACTAACAGGACCGATGTAATCATATTCACAAACGCAAGATCCTCGTGAAGTAGCCAGGTACATATGCATAGGACGAAAATATCATGCGTTGTGTTTGTAGGTCTGAAATCGGCCACAGTCACTTGGTCTACACTTGATCAGCACTCGCTGATGAAACCATCTTATCAGATCGATTAACACGTTGAAGGAGTGCAGGCAGCGTATTGGCGACACACTGCACAGGCAAACATTCGTAGTTATAAGGGGCACCAAACAGCGGGGAAACGGACACGCGTCCCCTGAAGATTCAGACGAAGAGGACACGTGTAGCTTATAATTGCTCAAACCCTCTGGTACGACGCAGCGCTCGTGAATAAGCTGATGCCCCACGCTTAGCCTTAGAGTAGCGCTTATAAATTTGAAGTATACGATTACGATTACGATTACGATTACCAACTGTGCGGATACCTCGGATAATTTCGGCGCCAAACTGGGTCCAGTAGATTCTGAATTATAATCTGGTGACTGACAAAGCAATTAGGTTAAGAAAGATACTTGAAATCACTGCAGCATGCATGCTAGACCTAATTGCAGTTTGACAGAACTGTACGAGACACACAGAGAAACTCCAGGCAATTATAAGACATATATTTCTCAGCGCCACACAAAAGTCACGTCAGGGAGACCAGCCTATTAACGGCGCTGTATCAAATCAAGTCCGCAAGGTTGTTTGGTCCATTCTGGTGATAGAATGCAAAAACCGAATTCATCATCCTAGGCCTTCCTGACAAAATCAAGAAATCCCTGACCTTTCCATACACCTATCAACAGACTCCGTCTCTTACCTTCACCCCCGACTCTCCTGTCCGCAATCTCAATTGATATTACTTTTGATCCACACCTCTCCTTCTCTAACCACATCTCCAGCAGTGATTAATCTAGACGTCTTTGGGGGGAAAGTTCCCCCCAGGATTGATGTTTCCCCCCAGAGGCCGGCAATATTACAATGTAGATACCTTTAGGGGAGGAAAATTCGCCCCCCCCCAGGATACATGTGGATCCATGGTTTCCCCCCCCCCCCAGAGAGATGATTTCCTAAAAAAAGGTCATCAACTTTTTTGAGAGAGTAATTTAAAAGGTCATCAACTTTCTTTTTTTCGGGCGAATGACTAAAAAAAAAAAGGTCATCAACTTTTTTTGAAGATGAAATTTGGAAAAGTCATAGACTTATTGAAGATAGAAGACAAAATCTTGTGTAAATTCTTTGCTCCCCCCAGAAACCTTGTTTCCCCTCCCAGAAGAGGGGGACTAGATTAAACACTGCATCTCCAGCATCTCGCGCTCATGCTTCATGCACATTCGTGACCTCCGCCGCATCCGGCCCATGCTCGACCTTAATGGTGCCTCCACCATTGCTACATCCAATGTTTATTCAAAGCTTGATTACTGCAATTCCCTCTTCCTCAACCTTGAATCCACCCAAATCAAACATCTGCAACTTATCCAAAACTCACTAGCCACAGCTGTCACTAGATCGCCCAAACACCATCATAGGCCTATCACTCCCATCCTTAAAATCCCAGAGCGAATCTACTTCAAAGTCATATCACTAACCTACAACTCCCTACAATAATATTCCCAGCCCAAGTACCTCCGCGATCTCTTCACCATCCAGGATACCAGATCCACCCGATTATCATCCTATCTCAGTCTTTCACGACCTCCGGTCACCACAAATCTCAAGTTCTCCAACCCAGCCATATCCAACACAGCACCACGCGGAACGATTTCCCTCATGAGTTCCGCAGATTCTCATCATCATTACAACCCGTCTTCCATCATCCTCTGCATGCTCCTATATATCTATCACCCCTCGGGCTTTCCACTCAAAACTGAAGTCTCACCTTTTCAAGAACCCCTACCCAGACTCATCCGATCCTCCGCCTTCCAATTCTTCTCGCCCGAAACGACACCCGCCTTAACAGCTGACCTGCCTCCTCTCCTGACATGTCCTCATGGAAACCGGATTTGGACCTCCTCTGGACTACTCTTTGGAAAACCCCTCTGGTTTGACGCAGTGCTCGTGAACAGGCTGGTGCCTTGCGCTTGGCCTTCGAGTGGCGCTCTAGAAATTTGGAGACGTATATTGGCCAGGTAAGAATACGGGGATGTCAATTACGCTGAGTGCTCCTTTCCTCTCTACTGTCCCACCCAGATTTTAAAACCTGGCTATGCCCGCAGATTCGTTGATAGAAATTAAGTAGGCCTATACCCTGAAGGATCGGTGAGTTGCCGATCGCAGATGTCTTGCGGTAAACCGCGTACATAGCAACGGCCAGTCAACTCGCTCAAATCAAATCTTGACAGTAGTCGTTCTGCAGTAGAAGAAAACGCCGTCAAGCTGATAGGGAAATAAGAGACGAGTGCATTGGGTGGGATAAGGGCTAACATCCATTTGATGGTTAGCACATATCAGCGTTCTAATCAATGTGACGGTTAGATGACTAATTAGATCTAGGCCGCGATTGCTACGGTTGTAAGGTTAAGGGTCTGTTGAATCAGGAGTTTGGTCACACAGGGACAGTTGTAGGCCTATGCTACGATGTTTTGGTTGCACGTGTGGTTGGGTTGTGCCTCTTTAGCCTACTTAGGCCTATAACGGGACATAGCCTGGAATTACAGTTACGCATAATTATTACAATCATAATTTCGAGACATTCTGAGTTGATAGGAGGGAACCGATGGATCACACAAAAGTTCCGTTGCAAATTCATTCCAGGTGTGTGGAGTTTGTAGTGCCTGAGCTATATATTGGAGTGATTTCCAAGTTTTACCGGATGAGGTAACGGAAGGGCGGAGAAGTTAATGACAGTTGGAGTCTACCATGCATGACATCTCGCCCGAGATCTACTTTTCTATTCCACAAAACTGTCGTTAATAGGCGTAATTTGTGGGGGTACGAGGGGTACCCGTACCCCCCATTTTTTGGACTCGGGGTACCGTATCCCCACTTTTTGAACAATGCCAATGAATATTTTACTATTGTGCCTTCCCAGATAGCGCAGTCTCCGCCTTGCTTCGTGTATGTAAGAAATTGGTACCCCCACTTTTTAGACCAAATTTAAGTTACGCCCCTTCTGTCGTTTCCAAATTCGCACACCACCGTGACATATTAATTTTAGAAACTTTGTTCCTGCCATGGATCGATTGCTTGCAATCCCGGGTCTTTAATTATTGCAACGAAATTCTATGGGCATTAGATGGGACCCAAGTGGGCTCTTTATGGGTCCCAATGGGAAATGTGAGTCCTATATGGACTCAATGTGAGCTTGCTGGCAGAGAGCTAGCTACAGGTCTATAAATAGGGTTCAAGACGGCAATGGAGTTTCTTCAAACCCTTTGTAAACACGATTAAAAAGACTACCATTTGTCACACGATGATGATGATGACGACGATGATGGTGATGATGATGATGACGAAGACGATGACGAAGATGATGGCACGATCGTAGCCTTTCTCTGGGCATGCAGTTTCCCATCGAGTGCGATTTACGAGCAGTCATATATCTTTATCGTCGTAGTTTCAAAATAGAAGACAAACTCGTATCGTTTTATAGTGAAGTCAGCTTAACGAAAATTAATCTAGGCCTATTTATAGGGCCTAGGCAACAAGAGGATGCCCTCGAACAAAGATCCCCTTCCGCCAAACTCCGATATCTGGTACAGCTCTATAGTCATACGGATACCTTAGCCTGCATGTTTGCGCTCTCGCTTAATCAACGTTTGCGCCCAGAACGTGTATTGACTTTGCTCGTGGTCAGTTAAGCTAATTGTATATAGGCCTATGTCAGTTAAGCTAATTGTATAGGCCTACCGGTACGTCTAATGAGGTCGTTTCGGTCAATAGGCAGCTCGTCCTATACGCTAAGTGGATATAGTCGTAATCTCTAAACTTCTAAAGCGCCACTCGAGGGTCAAGAGAAGGGCACTAGCATATTCACGAGCGCTATGTCAAATCAGAGGGGGTTTTCTAGAGAGCAGTCCAAATGAGGCCAGAGTTCGGTTTCCATGGGGTAAGATCAAGAGAGGAGGCAGAGCAGCTGTTAATGCGGGTGTCATTTAGGGCGAGAAGAATTGGAAGGCGGAGGATCAGATGAGTCAGGGTCAGGCCCGCATTAACGGGGTACTAAGGGTGCTGCAGCACCCGGGACGGCAGATTTTGGGGCCCGCATTTTCGAGAGTACATAAAAATGTTAATGTAAGAACAAATTCCCAAAAAAGGTCATCAAAAATTCCCAAAAAAAGGTCATCAAAGTTTGTGTAAGAAGAATTCCCAAAAAGGTCATCAAAAATTCTCAAAAAAGGTCATCGAATTTTTCTGTTATGAAATTTGCCAGTCACAGCACCCGGGCCCGCACTAGTCTTAATGCGGCCCTGGTCAGGGTAGGAGTACTTGAAAGGTGAGACTTTAGGCCTGTCAGCTGCTAGTGTCCTTAGTCTAACTCTAACCTTGCACAGTAACTTCGATTAACAATAACTTCAATTAGCAGCGTCCATCGACTGTAATGTAGGCCCTAATGCAAATGTAAATCTCCTTAACTTCTCAGTTCCACACAAAAGCTGCGTGATGTAAAAGTTGCAGTCTCTCTAATAATAATAATAATAATAATAATAATAATAATAATAATAATAATAATAATAATAATAATAATAATAATAATAATAATAATAATAATAATAATAATAATAATAATAATAATAATAATAATAATAATAATAATAATAATAATAATAATAATAGATGATTTGCATATTTTAATTAATATTTAAGTCCCCAAGGGATCATATGTACCTTGGGGCAAAAAAAAAAAAAAATAATAATAATAATAACTCGCTCGGCCGTTCCAGGAATAATTTTTTATGTTATCATATGTCTCCGGACAATTTTTTGTATCTACCTGGGGGATCCTTGATACCCCGGGGCTAAAAAAAATAATAATATAATAATAATAATAATAATAATAATAATAATAATAATAATAATAATAATAATAATAATAATAATAATAATAATAATAATAATAATAATAATAATAATTTTTTCTCTATTAATTCAAACCGACAAACGCAGTAAGATTACATTGAGACATGACAGTACAATTAACAATAGGGCCTAGGGCCTATCGTAACTAAACACACGTTATGGTAGCCATGCAAGGCGCCCGTCCGAGCGGCGTTGCGGGAATCGAACCACGTACTGCATGGTACAGCGTTTCTAAAATTATCATCAATGATGCTTTGTCATTATTGTGGTGCTATACAAATTAGCAAACTCCAGAGCGGTCCCGCAGAAATAGCTCTCGCAAACATAATTTAATTAATCATATTGGATATTTCCAATGAGATATAATATATAAGCATATACCTCTATGGATATTTCATTACTAATAATTATTATTACCACTACCCTATTTCATTATTTTAATAAGCGCTGTTATCGATATTCATAAATTAGTTGATCCGTGTTTTCCGGGTTTTAAATATAAATGACGTAAATTCAGTGTGTTTGTTCATATGTTCCGATGACGTCATCGTCTCTATAGTTTCCAGTCTTTGTTGCGATTTTGTTACTTAACGTTATGGACAGACAAGAGTTGATTTTGAGCGTAAATTCTGAGCGAATTTCTTATCGTTTCAACTAACAATTTTGGAAAAAACGAGTTATTTGCTGTCGCCATGTTGCGTCCAATTGGCAGTCGTCTGCTCCGGGTGTTTTCTCGGGACGGAGGACGTGGACGAGGCGCTTTCTCGTTTCGACGACAGAGCTTTCGCCGGTGATCAGGTAGTGAGTATGCCTTCCTGTTAACACAACTTCTGACCCTGGATTTGGTTGCCTTTCTGATACGGCCTGGCACACTGATATTTCTGGCGATGGGAACCCCAATTCTGTCTTGGATGGCGATTCGGATACTGAGTTCATCTCGTTTTTAGACTTGCCTCGTTTACCACGCATTAGGCCCTACCTTGCTTTGCTTATTTTACCATGCATTACCATGCCTTACCTTATTACCTTTGCCATGAATTTCCATGTCTCACCTTACTTTTACAATGCCTTATGTAACATAACCATGGGCGGCGATCTAGGGGGGTCGATGGGGACATGTCCCCCCCACCTTTAAGGGTGGGGCCACGCCATACATTTGTCCCACCCCCCAATTTTGAAGAAAGAGTAGAAAAGGTCAAGAAATGTAATTGCGTGTGAGGGTTTTTACAGTGTTTTTGACCAGACGAGGTAAAAATTCAATATTACATCAGAAGTGTCCCCCCGAAAGTTGTAAAAGAGGTGAAGGACTAAGAAAAAGGTCATCAACTTTTTTCTTTTTTCGGAGATGAATTCGCGCGGGAAAGTTTCCTAAAAAAATTTCTCGGGCTCGATTCCTCAAAAAAAGGTCATCAACTAGACCACGGCCGACTTTGTCCCCCCCCACCTCTCAGACAAGATCGCCGCCACTGCCCAGATAATTAGAAGACAAATTACTCTGCATTTGATGAATTGAATGAACTTTAAAACTTGTAAGCCTATTATGCGTGAAATTTTCGATATGACTATTATAGATAGGCCTATGGCACGTATATATATACATGTATATATATATATATATACATACATACATACATACATACATATATATCTTAGTTCCTTGCGTTCTTTGCAGAACATCGGGCGACAAGATTCCTTCACTCTGTACGGTTATCTGCGATGACCTCTGCCTCGCTTGACCTCTGCCTCGCTTGACCTCTGCCTCGCTTGACCTCTGCCTCGCTTGACCTCTGCCTCGCTAATGACCTCTGCCTCTCTGCCTCGCTTGACCTCTGCCTCGCTTGACCTCTGCCTCGCTTGACCTCTGCCTCGCTTGACCTCTGCCTCGCTTGACCTCTGCCTCGCTTGACCTCTGCCTCGCTTGACCTCTGCCTCTCTGCCTCGCTTGACCTCTGCCTCGCTTGACCTCTGCCTCGCTTGACCTCTGCCTCGCTTGACCTCTGCCTCGCTTGACCTCTGCCTCGCTAATGACCTCTGCCTCGCTTGACCTCTGCCTCGCTAATAACCTATAATGATATATATAATCAACGCCACTCATGGGTAGATAGGCCCTACTATCGGCTTATTTGTGTTGTGAACTCTGAATTGTCTGTTTAATATAATTTCCAAACACTCTACGCAGACAAGACAAAACCTTAACTCTTCTAAGACCCAACTGATCTGGTTGGCACTAAGCAGCAACTATCTACACTTGATATCCCACTTCTGTCGTCAATATACCTATAGCCTATACCCTGATTTTTCATTTTCATCCAGTGCGGGATTTGGGCGTCAGCTTTGATAGTACTCTCTCGTTTTCTGAACACCTCTCCCACCTGACACGCTCCTGTTTCTATCACCTAGGCGTTTGAGGGCTGTAAGAAGATCAGTTCCCCTTCAGTGTTTACTGCTATGGTCCATGCCTTCATTTGCTGCCTCATTGACTATTGCAATTCATTGTTTTCTTGGTTTCCTTAAGCGCGCCTTTCATCTCTACAGTCTGTTCTGAACGCAGCTGCCAGGCTCATTGCCCGTTTCCCTCGCTTCTCCCACATAACTACCATTATGACTGATGTACTTCACTGGCTTCCTATTGCTTCCCGCATCCAATACAAGGTCCTCATCCTGGTCTCTAGGACTCAGCAGGGAAAGCTCCTACGTACCTCTTTGACCTAATGCGTAAACCTCTCTCTGCGCTCTCTCTTCCCGCCCTCTTCGGTCAGCGGACCGCCTTGATCTACTTGTCCCTCGCGCTAGGACTTCGATGGCTCAGCATCGTGCCTTTGCCATCCTTGGCCCTTCCCTATGTAATGACCTGCCCCTCACCTCGTAGCAAGATATTGTTTGGGATCTCGCCCTCTTCTCTCCGCTGCCCAAAGACCTTTCTTTTCCATCGGGGCTGTCACGCTGGAAGCGCCTCTGAATAGACTATACTGTGAGCGGCGTTTTATAAATAATCATACAAGATAAGATAAGATAAGATAAGAAGACATGTGTAGAGTTTATAGAAGAACAATACTACTTGATGTAATGTAATATATGTTCTTCTCAGCCTAAGGTGAAGCAGCCAGATAACTATTTAAATATAGCATTAAGTATACATGCAAGTATGTATGTATATTATGTGTATATATGTGTATGTATGGATATTATGTACGACGCCTCCTCGACTTTGCAAGCAACCGAAAACAACGTGTGGCAGCCAAGCTTCCTCCATACACTGGCCAGCTTGTATGTACATAGAATATCACAAGAGGTGCATGACCACAGTATATATAATTACTGCACATTCAAGAATGTCAACTACACACTTTATGTCACGAAACACTCTACCTTAGGCCCTGGATTGCAGGTTAGGTCATGACAACAGACCGAATTACGATCAGCCGTTGTCTATGCAGTAACAAGAGTGAAAGACGAGAACACTGGGGAGTTGGCCCACGAGGTGCGTCAGGCCCTGTGCGATCGTTTCTGCGTCTGCCCAGGTCTCGTCGTCAACCTCCTCCATTGCGTCAAACTCGACCCCAGCCGTGAGATGAACGAGGCAACGTTCGAGATCCAAGAAGCCATCGACGCCTACGATACCACTTCTACATCGAGACAGAGAAGAGCGCAATCATCCTCCTAATCCTCAACCGCATCCTCATCACCCTCATCCTCATCTTCATCTTCATCCGCGTCCAACCTCCTCCTCCTCCTCTTTCTCCTCCTCATTATTATTATTGTTGTTATTATTATTATTATTATTATTATTATTATTATTATTATTATTATTATTATTATTATTATTATTATTATTATTATTATTATTATTATTATTATTATTATTATATTACGCATACCCATTACAAATCTTTATTTGTCGAATTCTTTTAAAATTATTATGATTATTTTTTAACGCCCGAGATAAAAATAATCCCTTCGGCTCTAACAAACTATCCGAAGAGCTTGGACGTTCTGGAGTAGACTCGCAGACCTCTTTTGCCTACATCTAACTTTTATTTTTTCCTGAGACTTGACATGTTTGGTTACGTGGGAACCAAAATAATATGTTATGCAATCTCTTATATAGTTTCTCAATTCTGTGTTTTCTGCGATAAACGCTATGGAATGTATGGAATGTAACTGAAGCTGCCTAAGCGCAGCGCCCGTCTGCCTGTTTTGCCCGATGCAGGCACACGGGCCCTGCGCTGTGGAATGCATGGAATGTAACTGATGCCTGTATCGGGCGAAGCCCGATGTAGGCACACAGGTTCTGCTAACTATGCCTCAGAGGCCGTTCGCAGACATTCCTACTGATGCTGCCTATAAGGCCTGCACCGGGTTTCGCCCGATGCAGGCACACGGGCGCTGCTAACCATTCCTGAGAGGACGTTAGCAGACCTCCCTACCGATGCTGCCTACTGATGCACCTACTGATGCTGCTAACCATGCCTCAGAGGCCGAATTATAAAACCGAGGATAGTCGCAAGGACAAACCGTCGACCACGTGGGACTTTTTTCACCGAACCCGTATTTTCACATGGCCAGGTTTATGTTGCATTGTCGCGTTCACGAAACAGAGACAACATCAAAGTAGGCATACTCATCAGGAAAACTGACCATCAAGGTCATTTGCTAAATGATGCTCGAATTTTCACTAGCAATGTCACTTATAATGAAGCATTTCAATAAGCATTTTTTCTCTCTTCCTATCAATCCATTCATTTTCTTTTCAACTCGTCACACGACGGGCAAATACTCTAGTATGTGTTATACTGGTAAAAAGAAATTTCTATTGTGCTCCGTTTGTAGCGAACTACCTATAGAAGGCTATGCGTGAAAATTGGCGACGACCGGATGTGTCGCCCGCGAAATTCGGTCTGGCAGAACGGATGTGTCTTCACTTGATGGAACAGAAATCGAACCAGGAGAGACACCGAATATCCAATTGACCGACTCGCAGATAGATGCAGGTAGGCCTAAGTTTGAGTTTCTATGAAAATTTGCAATGAATTCAGTAGAGCGGTTGCTGATGAAATCCTGGGGCCTTTTGACGATATAGGACCTACTGAGTTGCTGAGTCAGGGTCAGTACATAAATCAGATTCAGGATCAGGATTTATATACATAGGCCTAATCGTTATTCTGCCATTGTGTATTAAAATGCATGTTTATTTCGGCCGGAATTATGACGCTTAATGCTCGAGTTTGTATGGGCGTGCTCGTTTTAGTGTGGTGGACGATAATCGCACTGTCAATCGAGAGATCTAGAGTTCAGATCCCCGCCAAGGCAGAAATTTGGTGCATGATTTCTCCTCCATCTGCGTCCCTAGCCTTCTCAAATATCAATGAGTAGATTGACCGTACACTATTGTTCGGAAGATGAGACGGCGAGGCAGAGGACTGGCCACCCGCCCCATATGCGGAGGATAAGAAAATTAAGTCGTTAACTTTATACTCATGGTTGCCTCAAGCCTAGCTTAAGGGACTGCTCTTCTTCTTCTTTGCTCTCTTTACCATGATATCATGAGTTTCATTTAGTTTAATTGAGTAGGCCTATAGTTCGTTCCGTGTTATTATGTTTCATTAGGCATTGCTAGGTTTCATTGGGTGTCATTGGATTTCAGTGTGTGTGTGTCAAAACCGTCACTGTTACTTATTAGGAGATTCGCACACTGATTGAAGATTGAAACGAAATTAAATTTAATATATTTCTTGTAATGTTAAATATGGACTGTCCAATAGAGCCGCTCTACAGAGTTTAGGTAAAAAAATTCTGACCATTTTACAGTTCCTGTGTCTCTGCATCCTTTTGTATTGGCCTATCCTTTGTCAGCCTCTGTAGCGGATCCCGTCTTGGTGCCAGAATATGGCAGGGTTGGATTTTATGGATAGCCCACACGATTATGCCTCTGATGTTTACTCTTTGTAGGCCTATTCTGGTCATTACTGGAAGTAGCGCGTAAACCTGGTATTTGATCGTATACCCAGCGCTCTTGAATAGGCTGCAGCCCTGAGCTTGACCTTCGAGCTGCGTTTTAGAAGTTTGGAGAATATGATTACCCGCTACTTGAGTTTAATTGTCCCCATCTTTAGCATATAGCAATAAAATGCGCAATCTAGTAATGAATGTCAATTACTATCAGTTTAATTATTAATATATATGAGAATAACGCATGATAATTACACAATCATATGATCAAATTCAGTCTTGTCCTCGAGACCAAGGTCTTGGTCTCTAGTGCACTCGAGTTCGTTTTTAAAAGTCTTGGTCTTGGTCTTGAGACCAAAAGTCTTGGTCTTGAGGTTCAAGGTCTTGGTCTTGAGGTTCAAAGTCTTGGTGTTGAGGTTCAAAGTCTTAGTCTTGGTTTTGCAAGACCAAGATCAAGACTTTTGACATAATGAACAGTCATTTAACAAAACGCAAGAATTTTAAAAATTTATCCAGTAATTACTAATACAATTGCTTTAGTATTTACATGGTGTGAATGATATCTTACTGTTGTCTTGGACAATTATTTTGACTTCCGGTTATTTACCATGGAATGATTTTTAAACGAACTCACAATTTATACATTTACATCCGGTACATGAAAAGCTGATCTGTGTGCCACTGATTTCAGCACCTGTATACAACGTATTTTTCACATGGCAGAATTTTATGGGGCCCCACAGCTAGGTCACGTCTTGGTCAGAAAATTCTGAGCGAATTGGTTTTTATAAAATGCAACAGGCATTTGGAATAACATTTCGCTTGAAGAACTTTTGTAAATACTAATTCAGAATTCTCTGCAGTCTGCATTTGGAGTTGTTTTGTTTGAATAAAATAAAAGACTCATGTTTTCATTAAAATAGCGACATTTTTTAGTAACAATAGAAGTCTGGACATGATTGTGATTTTTGGGTCTTTTTCTCGGTTTTGGTCTTGAGGTTCAAAGTCTTGGTCTTGGTCTTGAGGTTCAAAGTCTTGGTCTTCGTCTTGGTCTTGAGGTTCAAAGTCTTGGTCTTGGTCTTGAGGTTCAAGGTATTGACAACAAGACTTATCAAACTAATGTTCTATATATAAATTGCTAACTGACAGAATCGTTTTATTATCACTACCAATCCAGCATCCGTCCTCACATCAGCTACTAAACGACAGATCTAATTCGATTCTTTCGAAAGACCCGGAGTGCATGGATGGATTTGCACTGTTTCTCACGGCGTCTCGCTACCAAGCAGTCAAGAGTCCAACTCACAATCTTGCTCATCCGAGCAGACGACAGTGTTTCACTACTCCGTTCGGATCCATCCAATCAGAATCTTACACATCGACATCCATAATCTCGAATCACAAATATATACCCTAACCTAAGATAATTTTATCACTCTGGATGCTGGTTTGGATGCTGGTTTGATTAATCAACTTTAACAGTCTTAATTACCAGAATATTCTAAACATCAGCACCTAATAGAACAGTCAAACTTAACTGCATAATTATCCGGTAAAAGGACACCATTACACTGAAGCATTTTCATGCATACAGCCATAACAAGATCGACAATTATTTCGGACGTTCTTGCATTGTCACATAGTACAACTCGCAAGCCGTACATGTATGTAACTGTCCTCGAAGGTACTAAACCTCAGACGCCGTCTTCACTTCTTCTTGAAATATAATATCTTAAATCGAAGATCGCTGCCTTCGATCGACGATTATTTTGGGCTTCAGAAAGCCAGATAACGGTGGCATCACCTGGGAAAACATACCAGTCTGCGTTTTTAGACCTAGACATTACATTCCTTGCGATGTTTAATCGACTTAAAGCTACTTAAGTAAGGCGCTATGTAAATGTATACAACTTCACCTTGTCGATAAATTACACAGGCCAGAGAACTCCGGCAGTTTTGGCACCGTCCATCCTGGTAGCCTGGCAACCTGGTAGCCTGGAGAGCCCAGCAGCTGTATCGGCCCTGAGGGCCGTTTTGGCCAAAAGCTGTCAGGAGTTAGTTACTGTCAGATCTGGTGGCTGGACTTGTTCGATCCGCGAGTCTGACGTACGTTTGATCTCGTCCTAGCCATTTTAGTCTAGTTCTGATAGTGGTCACTGTCAGATCTGGCGGCTGGGAGACGTGTGATCCGTCAGTCTTGACGTCGCATCGCGTCCAAGCCAATGTAGTCTAGTTCTGATAGTAACGGTTCCTGGCATCGTCGGGTAAGACACGGCTGCTAAGGCATCTGCCATGGCGCGCTGGAGTTGTCCCCTGCATCAATATCTGCACCGCCAACGAGTGGTAGAATGCCGCCAACGAACGGAAGAGTGCCGCCAACGACTGGCAAAATGTCAAGTCTTCAAAGTCTGCTGGAAATGGGTACGTTTGAGTTTTCATTAGAACTTGCGTCGAATCCAACAAATAGGTAAGTTGCTGATGAAATCGTCAGGCACTTGGACGATACTAAGTAGAGTAATGTACAGTAGATCAATATATAGATTAGGCACGGAAAGGTTTATCTACATAACTGCTATTCTGCCTATATGCGGTGCCTACATCTAAGTTTTATTGAGACTGGACAGTGGACATGTTTGGTTACGTGGGAACCAAAATATTATGTTGTGCAACGTGTGTCATATTGGTAAAATGAAACTTCTATCGGGTTTCGTTTGTAGCGAACTACTTGTGGTAGCCTGGAGAGCCAAGCAGCTGTATCGGCCCTGAGGGCCGTTTTGGCCAAAAGCTGTCAGGAGTTAGTTACTGTCAGATCTGGTGGCTGGACTTGTTCGATCCGCGAGTCTGACGTACGTTTGATCTCGTCCTAGCCATTTTAGTCTAGTTCTGATAGTGGTCACTGTCAGATCTGGCGGCTGGGAGACGTGTGATCCGTCAGTCTTGACGTCGCATCGCGTCCAAGCCAATGTAGTCTAGTTCTGATAGTAACGGTTCCTGGCATCGTCGGGTAAGACACGGCTGCTAAGGCATCTGCCATGGCGCGCTGGAGTTGTCCCCTGCATCAATATCTGCACCGCCAACGAGTGGTAGAATGCCGCCAACGAACGGAAGAATGCCGCCAACGACTGGCAAAATGTCAAGTCTTCAAAGTCTGCTGGAAATGGGTACGTTTGAGTTTTCATTAGAACTTGCGTCGAATCCAACAAATAGGTAAGTTGCTGATGAAATCGTCAGGCACTTGGACGATACTAAGTAGAGTAATGTACAGTAGATCAATATATAGATTAGGCACGGAAAGGTTTATCTACATAACTGCTATTCTGCCTATATGCGGTGCCTACATCTAAGTTTTATTGAGACTGGACAGTGGACATGTTTGGTTACGTGGGAACCAAAATATTATGTTGTGCAACGTGTGTCATATTGGTAAAATGAAACTTCTATCGGGTTTCGTTTGCAGCGAACTACTTGTGGTAGCCTGGAGAGCCCAGCAGCTGTATCGGCCCTGAGGGCCGTTTTGGCCAAAAGCTGTCAGGAGTTAGTTACTGTCAGATCTGGTGGCTGGACTTGTTCGATCCGCGAGTCTGACGTACGTTTGATCTCGTCCTAGCCATTTTAGTCTAGTTCTGATAGTGGTCACTGTCAGATCTGGCGGCTGGGAGACGTGTGATCCGTCAGTCTTGACGTCGCATCGCGTCCAAGCCAATGTAGTCTAGTTCTGATAGTAACGGTTCCTGGCATCGTCGGGTAAGACACGGCTGCTAAGGCATCTGCCATGGCGCGCTGGAGTTGTCCCCTGCATCAATATCTGCACCGCCAACGAGTGGTAGAATGCCGCCAACGAACGGAAGAATGCCGCCAACGACTGGCAAAATGTCAAGTCTTCAAAGTATGCTGGAAATGGGTACGTTTGAGTTTTCATTAGAACTTGCACGGAAAGGTTTATCTACATAACTGCTATTCTGCCTATATGCGGTGCCTACATCTAAGTTTCATTGAGACTGGACAGTGGACATGTTTGGTTACGTGGGAACCAATATATTATGTTGTGCAACGTGTGTCATATTGGTAAAATGAAACTTCTATCGGGTTTCGTTTGTAGCGAACTACTTGTGGTAGCCTGGAGAGCCAAGCAGCTGTATCGGCCCTGAGGGCCGTTTTGGCCAAAAGCTGTCAGGAGTTAGTTACTGTCAGATCTGGTGGCTGGACTTGTTCGATCCGCGAGTCTGACGTACGTTTGATCTCGTCCTAGCCATTTTAGTCTAGTTCTGATAGTGGTCACTGTCAGATCTGGCGGCTGGGAGACGTGTGATCCGTCAGTCTTGACGTCGCATCGCGTCCAAGCCAATGTAGTCTAGTTCTGATAGTAACGGTTCCTGGCATCGTCGGGTAAGACACGGCTGCTAAGGCATCTGCCATGGCGCGCTGGAGTTGTCCCCTGCATCAATATCTGCACCGCCAACGAGTGGTAGAATGCCGCCAACGAACGGAAGAATGCCGCCAACGACTGGCAAAATGTCAAGTCTTCAAAGTATGCTGGAAATGGGTACGTTTGAGTTTTCATTAGAACTTGCACGGAAAGGTTTATCTACATAACTGCTATTCTGCCTATATGCGGTGCCTACATCTAAGTTTCATTGAGACTGGACAGTGGACATGTTTGGTTACGTGGGAACCAATATATTATGTTGTGCAACGTGTGTCATATTGGTAAAATGAAACTTCTATCGGGTTTCGTTTGTAGCGAACTACTTGTGGTAGCCTGGAGAGCCCAGCAGCTGTATCGGCCCTGAGGGCCGTTTTGGCCAAAAGCTGTCAGGAGTTAGTTACTGTCAGATCTGGTGGCTGGACTTGTTCGATCCGCGAGTCTGACGTACGTTTGATCTCGTCCTAGCCATTTTAGTCTAGTTCTGATAGTGGTCACTGTCAGATCTGGCGGCTGGGAGACGTGTGATCCGTCAGTCTTGACGTCGCATCGCGTCCAAGCCAATGTAGTCTAGTTCTGATAGTAACGGTTCCTGGCATCGTCGGGTAAGACACGGCTGCTAAGGCATCTGCCATGGCGCGCTGGAGTTGTCCCCTGCATCAATATCTGCACCGCCAACGAGTGGTAGAATGCCGCCAACGAACGGAAGAATGCCGCCAACGACTGGCAAAATGTCAAGTCTTCAAAGTCTGCTGGAAATGGGTACGTTTGAGTTTTCATTAGAACTTGCGTCGAATCCAACAAATAGGTAAGTTGCTGATGAAATCGTCAGGCACTTGGACGATACTAAGTAGAGTAATGTACAGTAGATCAATATATAGATTAGGCACGGAAAGGTTTATCTACATAACTGCTATTCTGCCTATATGCGGTGCCTACATCTAAGTTTTATTGAGACTGGACAGTGGACATGTTTGGTTACGTGGGAACCAAAATATTATGTTGTGCAACGTGTGTCATATTGGTAAAATGAAACTTCTATCGGGTTTCGTTTGTAGCGAACTACTTGTGGTAGCCTGGAGAGCCCAGCAGCTGTATCGGCCCTGAGGGCCGTTTTGGCCAAAAGCTGTCAGGAGTTAGTTACTGTCAGATCTGGTGGCTGGACTTGTTCGATCCGCGAGTCTGACGTACGTTTGATCTCGTCCTAGCCATTTTAGTCTAGTTCTGATAGTGGTCACTGTCAGATCTGGCGGCTGGGAGACGTGTGATCCGTCAGTCTTGACGTCGCATCGCGTCCAAGCCAATGTAGTCTAGTTCTGATAGTAACGGTTCCTGGCATCGTCGGGTAAGACACGGCTGCTAAGGCATCTGCCATGGCGCGCTGGAGTTGTCCCCTGCATCAATATCTGCACCGCCAACGAGTGGTAGAATGCCGCCAACGAACGGAAGAATGCCGCCAACGACTGGCAAAATGTCAAGTCTTCAAAGTCTGCTGGAAATGGGTACGTTTGAGTTTTCATTAGAACTTGCGTCGAATCCAACAAATAGGTAAGTTGCTGATGAAATCGTCAGGCACTTGGACGATACTAAGTAGAGTAATGTACAGTAGATCAATATATAGATTAGGCACGGAAAGGTTTATCTACATAACTGCTATTCTGCCTATATGCGGTGCCTACATCTAAGTTTTATTGAGACTGGACAGTGGACATGTTTGGTTACGTGGGAACCAAAATATTATGTTGTGCAACGTGTGTCATATTGGTAAAATGAAACTTCTATCGGGTTTCGTTTGTAGCGAACTACTTGTAGTAGGCTATGCGTGACGTCGCATAGAGAGGTATTATAAAGACAATGTAGGCCCTATAAATGCTTTGCTACATAAATTAATACAATTTGGTACTACACATCAAGACTTTTAGTCATAATATTGTATTAGATATTTATTAGATTATCATTATTGGCTTAATTTAGCTTAATTGGATATCATTCATTACCATCTCATTGGTTTCACTGGAGTATTTGCCCGTCATATGACGGGTTGAAAAGAAAATGAATGGATTCATAGGAAGAGAATTTGTTTATTGGAATGCTTGATTATAACTTTTTATAAGTGACATTGCTATTGAAAATTCGAGCATCATTTAGCAAATGACCTTGACGGTCAGTTTTCATGATGAGTAGGCCTACTTTGATGTTGTCTCTGTTTCGTGAACGCGACAATGCAACATAAAGCTGGCCATGTGAAAATACGGGTTCGTTGAAAAAGTCCCACGTGGTCGACGGTTTGTTCTTGCGACTATAGGCCTACTTGCTTTTATAATTCGGCCTCTGAGGCATGGTTAGCAGCATCAGTAGGGAGCATCAGTAGGCAGCATCAGTAGGGCGGTCTGCTAACGGCCTATCAGGCATGGTTAGCAGAGCCCGTGCACCTGCATCGGGCTACGCTTAATGCAGGACTTGGGCAGCATCAGTAGGAAGGTCTGCGAACGGCCTCTGAGGCATGGTTAATATCGCCGATGTGCCTGCATCGGGCTTCGCCCGATAGGCCTTAGCCAGTTACATTCTATACATTTCACAGCACAGGGCCCGTGTGCCTGCATCGGGCGAAGCAGGCAGACGGGCGCTGCGTTTAGACAGCATCAGTTACATTCCGGAGCCTTTATCGTAGGACACACAGATCTGGGAAACTATATAATATGGGATTTTATTGGGTTTCATTAGTTATTTTTGGGTTTCACTGTATGTTACTGGGTTTCAATGTGCGTAAAGTTTGTCACTGCAAGTCGGTAGGTTTTTGGGAAAATAAATGCAGATTGAATAGAAAATGAAATGTAACATATTTTTTTAATATTGATGACGCACTTCTTAATTGTTCCGTCCAATGTTCTAATTTTTCTGATATTCGACATGTCCATTATAACCACTCTACAGAGGTCAGATTTATAAATTCTTATCATTTTTTCTTTTACTGGATCGGTGGATCCTTTCATCTAAGCCTACTTTTTCAGCTTCTGTAGCTGGTTTTGGATGTTCGCAGATTTGTGGCCAGAATCTGGCAGCGTTGGATTGCATGGACCCCAAGGCCCTGCTCTTATAGGCGTTAACAAAATCATCCAGAAAGGGTAAACTCCACGCGTTTGATTCAGTAAGCATCAAATTAGCGGATAAAGCCGCAAAACATTTATTTATTTATTTATTACGAACATTTTAACGCGCGCAAAGTCACACAGAAATGCGAATCTGAGGCGCGGTAAATGCGAATACATCTCGAATACACGATCGAAGCCTTTGCAAGCACTGTGTGTTGAAGCACACCGCTTAAAATCCAATAAGGACGCATTCTGTTAGAACGAAAATTGACGACGACCGGATGTGTCGCCTGCGAAATTCTGTCTGGCAGAACGGATGTCTTCACTCGATAGAAAACAAATCGAGCCAGGAGAGACCCCGAACATCCGGTTGACCGACACTCGCGGAAACAGGTAGGCCTAAGTTTGAGTTTGTATGAAATTTTGCGACGAATCCAGTAGAGCGGTTGCTGATTAAATCCTAAGGTATTGTGACGATAATATAGGACCTACTGAGTAGCTGAGTCAGGGTCAGTATATGAATCAGACTCAGGATCAGGATTTATTTACCTAATCGTTATTCTGCCATTGTTTATTAAAATGCATGTTTGTTTCAGCCGGAATTATGACGCTTAGCGCTCGAGTTTGTATGGGTGTGCTCGATAGTTTGGTAGTTGGCGTGGTGGACTGTCAATCGAGAGATCTGGGTTCAGATCCCCGCCAGGGTAGAAATTTGGTGCAAGATTTCTCCTCCACATAGCCTATACTCAGAGGCAAGTCGGTAGCAGTACGTAGGCCTATGATTAATTTTTACGTGGATTTATGCGTTGTCACAAAAGAACCACAATCTGTATGTGTTGTGTTGTAATGTTAAACGGGTAATTTTTCTAATCCATCTCATCGGCAGAATGAAGAATGTGTTCACGTGATGGATCGCAATTCCAGTCAGGACAGTCTACCTGATAGAGTCTCGTAGAAGCAGTTACATTTGACGTTTCATGTGGACGAATACAAATAGGTAAGGGGCCGTCCATATATTACGTACGCAAAGAGGGGGGGGAGGGGGATAAGATTTTGGCGATTTTGCGTACGGGTGCGTACGGGGGGGGGGGAGGGGGGGTGGCCGAAATGTGTACGTACGCAAAATAAATTTCGAATTATGACGTCCACATTAGCCTATTTATAACTCTGTATTGTCCTATAGTCGTCCGATGGCATTTTATTACATTATATAAAAGCCATGTGAAGTTATTCTGTGCTGTGAACGAGACACCAATAATTTGTCTATATTGGCCCTCACTCATCCTTCAATCTGGCCTAAAGTGCAGAGAGACACTTTCTGCGGCTGGTCTTCTCGGGGGGGGGGGGGGGTGGGCGCCAAGCGTACGTACGCAGGGGGGGGGGTGCGGAAGAAAGTACGCTTGCGTACAGGGGGGGGAGGGGGTCCAATTTTCCCGAATTTTTGCGTACGTAATATATGGACGGCCCCTAAGTGCCGATTTTCGCTAGGGAGGAAATCGGTTCGGGATTTCTGCTCCACCTGCGCCCCTTTGTTAACTTAGCTATATTGAGTACTCTTACTATCAGTTGGAAGATGAGACGACGAGGGAGAGTAATGGCCACCCGCTGTCATATGCCGAGGCTAAGTAAATGAAGTCGCTAACACTTCATATCCAATGATGCCTTAGGGCTAGGTAAAGGGGCTGCATGTTCTTCTTCTTCTGCTCCTCTGACGCTTTTCGACATTAGAACCAAAACCTGTCTGCGCGATGTTATCATTAAAAAGAAAATTTTGGATGGGCATCGTTAGTAACAAACTAGGGCCTACATTTAGTATTCTATGCGTAATCGGCGCTTTTGGTAAGGCCTTGTAGCTTTTGGTAGTAAGTAGAAACATCAGGAATTCACTTTTATTTACAATTTCTTTGGATATCGTGGGTTTTGTTTAGTTTTATTGGCTATAGGCCCTATAATTCGTTCCGTGTTTTTAGGTTTCATTAGGTATTTCTGGGTGTCATTGGACTTCAGAGTGAGTCAAAACTATCAGTTTTAGTCATTATGAGATTCGGACAATAATTGAAGATCGAAACAAATAGTAGAAATAGTAGCAATAGAAGAAGCTCTAAATTGGTTAATCTCTAACCAGATTAGTTGGACTCCAAGCCAAACCTGAGCTTTCTCTCTGTCTGTCTGTCTCTCTGTCTGTCTGTCTGGTCGCTCCACTTGGTATTGAGAATGAGAAGACGACATCGTCAGAAAGCACTCCGCATATTCTGTGAATCGTCACGCGACATCTGGTGAGTAAGAAATTGAAACAACACATACCTATTCTTATCTCATCTCATCTAAGGTTCTTCTATAGCGCCGCAATAAAGATACACAATGCGTCAGTCTATGGTCGCTTCAAGTGAGGTCGTTGTCAAGGGCAACTCAATTGAAATCCGATAAATATGTATAAACCTGAAATCATGATACGACCGGTCAGATAGTAAGCTCATTGTATGCACATGACAGACGAAGACTTAGACAATGTGAGAGGACCTCGTGACGCGACGAGTGAACATGGCGGACTAAAGTCAACATGGTCGGAGAAAGAAATATAGAACTGGAGAGATCTTGTTCAAACTAGAGATCAACCGGGTAGCCATTTTCCACCGAGTACCGAATCCGAGTATTTGGATGTACTATTTACCGGATCTGGGTACGAACCGAGTAGGGCCTACTATTTGTTCCATGTGCAAAGCTTCACCTTTTCATGCAATGACAAATTATCGAAATAAATTTGTGTACTTGCAATAACTGACTAATACATTTTGAATTTTAGAAATAAATAATCAATTAAATGGACTTGACTTCCGTTGTGGACTTCCAGTGTTGGTGTTTTTTTGTACTTTTCCTCATCAAAATGAGTATGCTAGATGAAGCTCAAAGCTGATATCATGAGCCTACAAATTCCGGCAAGCGAGGCAAACAAGCAACTATTTGCGTGTACAGTATTTGCCGAGGTGAATAGCGCCGAAAACTGGATATTCGGCCGAGGCAAATGTCCGAGGCGATTTCCGGTTGTTCCCTAGTTCAAACCGCATCGTCGGTAGGCCTACGTATCTGAAGGAAGAGAGACAAAGACGACGAAGAAGAAGCTTATTGTTGCATGTTATCTCTTCTGGCATCGATGAGGGACATGTGTTGTGGCCACTTAGGTCGAGATAAGACTACCTCTGGTGGGGTTTTTGTGATAGTTAAGGCTGAACGTTCGCTGTACTCATGTAGAGAGATTGTTTTTGGTTTTGGTCCACACATGGGCGGCGATAATGGGGGGGGGGGGGGCGAAGGGGACATGTCCCCCACCTTTAAGAGTGGGGGACACGCCATCCATTTGCCCCCCCACATTTAGAAGAAACACCAAAAAAGGCCAAGAAAATTTAATGTAATTGCGTGTGAGGGTTTTCACAGCCTTTTTAGCCTTTTTTGACCAGACGAGGTAAAAATGTAATTTATCAGGAGAAGTGTTCCCCGAAAATTCTGAGAAAGCAGAAAGAAGAAGAAATTCGGAAGATTTAATTGTTCTCGGAGAAGAATGTTTATATATTAAATTTTTGGGTGACGAGAAAAAGTAGTAAAAGAGGTGAATGACTAAAAAAGGTCATCAACTTTTTTTGGAGGTGAATTCGGAGAAAAGTCATGAACTCATCTCCTAAAAAAATTTTCGGGATGAATTCTTAAAAAAGGTCATCAACCAGACCAAGGCCGACTTTGTCCCCCCACCCCTCAGACAAGATCGCCGCCACTGAACATAACATACCTTAGCTTGTTTAATCTTACCGTACCTTGCTTTACTTTATGTTACTTTTTTGTGAAGGTGAACGAGGATTCGTCCTCTGGAAAGATGAGCGGTCTGCTGTCGTCAACTTCCGTGTGCTGCAGAATTGTGTCCTAAGCTGAAACGAACTGTTGTGGCGCCAACAAGGACAGGTGAGAGAAACGTACGCGTAGCAATTATCACACCTTGACTTACCGTACATCACTTGACCTTATCTTACCTACCTTACCATGCATTACTCCTAGCTCTTCTTCTATCCCTTCAGCTACGTAACTTAAAAGATGTTTGGGGTTCAAAATTATTTTTGTAAACGAGGACGGGTGAGAGAAACGTTTAGTAATTATCACACCTCACTTTACCTTTCCTTACATTACCATGCATTACCTTGCCTTACTTTACCATGTATTCCCTACCCTATCTCAGCCTATTTAATCTTACCTTACCTTGCTTTACATTCCTTTACCTTATAATTATTACTTTGCCATGCTCCAATTAAGCTTATGTTACCATATCTTGCCTTATACCTAAAGTTATCTGACACTGCCTCACTTTCTCACCTAATCCTACCTTATTCTACATCGCCTGATCTTACCTTACTTAAACTTTGCCTATCCTATCTTACCTAACTTTACACATGTATGTTCGACCAGCTTAATGTCTATAACTAAATTTTATGCTACATGTGTAGCTGACTTGAGCTAATCTCGCACAAATTATTACTAGACACTGCACAGTGCACACTGCGGACAAGTCAACTGCACGCTCGGCAATGTCAACTGCATTTGTTTTGTCAGAAAACACTCTATTTAGGCCCAGAATAATTGTAGGTTGGCTCATGACAACAGAGCGAATTACGATCAGCCGTTGTCTGTTCTTGAACACATCAAGAAATAAAAGTCATCTCTCGTCACAAAATCCTTGCCAAGAAATAGAAGTCACCTATCGTCGCAAAATCCTCGCTAAGAAATAAAAGTCATCTCTCGTCACAAAATCCTTGCCAAGAAATAGAAGTCACCTATCGTCGCAAAATCCTCGCTAAGAAATAAAAGTCATCTCTAGTCACAAAATCCTTGCCAAGAAATAGAAGTCATCTCTAGTCACAAAATACTTGCCAAGAAATAGAAGTCATCTCTCGTCACAAAATCCTTGCCAAGAAATAGAAGTCATCTCTCGTCACAAAATCCTTGCCAAGAAATAGAAGTCATCTCTCGTCACAAAATACTTGCCAAGAAATAGAAGTCATCTCTCGTCAAATAATCCTCGCTAAGAAATAAAAGTCATCTTTCGTCACATAATCCTCGCTAAGAAATAGAAGTCATCTCTCGTCACAGAATCCTCGCTAAGAAATAAAAGTCGTCTCTCGTCACAAAATCCTTGCCAAGAAATAGAAGTCATCTCTCGTCACAAAATACTTGCCAAGAAATAGAAGTCATCTCTAATCACAAAATCCTTGCCAAGAAATAGAAGTCATCTCTCGTCACAAAATCCTTGCCAAGAAATAGAAGTCATCTCTCGTCACAAAATCCTTGTCAAGAAATAGAAGTCATCTCTCGTCACAAAATCCTCGCTAAGAAATAAAAGTCGTATCTCGTCACAGAATCCTTGCCAAGAAATAGAAGTCATCTCTCGTCACAAAATCCTTGTCGAGAAATAGAAGTCATCTCTCGTCACAGAATCCTTGCCAAGAAATAGAAGTCATCTCTCGTCACAAAATCCTCACTAAGAAATAAAAGTCGTCTCTCGTCACAAAAATCCTCGCTAAGAAATAAAAGTCATCTCTCGTCACAAAATCCTCGCTAAGAAATAAAAGTCGTCTCTCGTCACAAAATCCTTGCTAAGAAATAGGCCTAAAAGTCTATCTCGTCACAAACTACTTGCCAAGAAATAGAAGTCATCTCTCGTCACAGAATCCTTGCCATGAAATAGAAGTCATCTCTCGTCACAAAATCCTCGCTAAGAAATAAAAGTCTCTCGTCACAAAATCCTCGCTAAGAAATAAAAGTCATCTCTCGTCACAAAATCCTCGCTAAGAAATAAAAGTCGTCTCTCGTCACAAAATCCTCGCTAAGAAATAGGCCTAAAAGTCTATCTCGTCACAAACTACTTGCCAAGAAATAGAAGTCATCTCTCGTCACAGAATCCTTGCCATGAAATAGAAGTCATCTCTCGTCACAAAATCCTCGCTAAGAAATAAAAGTCTCTCGTCACAAAATCCTCGCTAAGAAATAAAAGTCATCTCTCGTCACAAAATCCTCGCTAAGAAATAAAAGTCGTCTCTCGTCACAAAATCCTCGCTAAGAAATAGGCCTAAAAGTCTATCTCGTCACAAACTACTTGCCAAGAAATAGAAGTCATCTCTCGTCACAGAATCCTTGCCATGAAATAGAAGTCATCTCTCGTCACAAAATCCTCGCTAAGAAATAAAAGTCTCTCGTTACAAAATCCTCGCTAAGAAATAAAGTCATCTCTCGTCACAAAATCTTTGTCAAGAAATAGAAGTCATCTCTCGTCACAAAATCCTTGCCAAAAAATAGAATTCATCACTCGTCACAAAATCCTCGCTAAGAAATAAAAGTCGTCTTTCGTCACAAAATCCTCGACAATGCTGGGTCTTAGTGAAACAGATGAACAAGTTTTACAGACGATGAAAGGTAAGCAAATAGCACCTGGCAGTTGCATGTACATACATAAGAAACCCCTTGCAACAAACTGCATTAGAACAAGAATTCTGATACAACACAGCAGGGACATGGACAACAAATGTAGTTCAGCTTTAAAAATTAGCTCATTATAAAATGATCTTTGAAGAAGAGATGAGAAGAGCAGTCCCTTGAACTAGCCATGAGCCAGACATGGGTGTGAAGCGTTAGCGATTTCATTTTCTTAGCCTTGGCATATGAGGGCGTGTGGCCAGTCCTCTCCCTCGCCGTCTCATCTCACCGACAGGGTACAGTCAATGTACTCATTATAGCTGAGTCGGTTAGGGGTTGCAGATAGAGCAGAAATCTCGAACCAAATTTCTGCCCTGGCAGGGATTTGAACCCCCAACCTCTCGATTGACAGTCCAGCCCGCTATAGCCACTACTATCTTGCACCCATGATCTTAATGAAGGTGTAATTAAAGAAGTACCCTTTGGAGGCGTTCTGAAATTATAAATAATAAATTGTCATATTTGATATAAATCATTTCATTAGGTTACAAGATGTGCACAGTTGAATGGAGACGGAATATGGAAAGTCACTCACGTCTCTCTGTTGAAATTAATTGATGCCATTACGTCAGAATGTCACTCTTGTGTTCCTCGACCAAAGTGGAAAGGATCAACATGTCATGGATGCCTTTCGTCCGGATTCGACCAGTTCCTACTTCATACGCCCCACAACTGAAATGAACATTTCCAGTGGGTGCCATCTCTTCATATCGCTTACTCAGCTGGACAATCCATGGCATGCTTTCGTCAAAGACAACAATGCTGTTTTAAATCATTGCAAGCTGCAATGATTTAAACTAATTCGGGCTGTGCCATATGGGACTCAGGGCCCTGAATTGTTTACATAACAAGATCTGCATTCCATGCGGGCTAAAAAGTTCTGCTATAGAGACTGTATTGTCGGTAAGCTTCGCACGGTTTTCTGAAGGTCTTATAGTTTAAAAGTAAACTAAGGAGGTCCCATCCTTCTCTATATCCATCAATTTATTGAGTATCCATCCATCCATCCATGCATCCATCCACCCATCAAGTCATTCATTCATTCATCCACCCACCCATGACCCATCATCCATCCATCCATCATTCACTCACCAATTAATTCAGTCGTTCGTCCATTCATCCGTCCCTACATCCAAGTCATTCATTGATTCATTCATTAATCCATTCATCCATCCACCATGCACCCATCAGCTGGTTTCTCTGTCCATGTATCCATCCATCCACCCATCCATCTGTCCGTCAATCTATGCGTCCATCCACCCATCCGTCCTTTCATCTATTCTCCATTAGTCCATCGAAGTAACTTGAGAGAAATCCTATCTGAGCATCTAGACCCTGCCCAAGATCGAAAGCTGCTCCTCGTTTCCTGCGTATGACTTATGGCATTTCGACCTGGCTGCATCAAAACATTCCAGCATTCACTCCACATTTCTCCAGGTTTGGAACAAAAAGCAATTATTTATATGTGGCAACTCTGCACCCAAGGTCCATACTCCGCACCTCGTCAGTCTTGTTGTCCTCGAGACCAAGGTCTTGGTCTCGAGTGCACTCGAGTTCGTTTTTAAAAGTCTTGGTCTTGGTCTTGAGGTTCAAGGTCTTGGTCTTGAGGTTCAAGGTCTTGGTCTTGGTCTTGAGGGTCAAGGTCTTGGTCTTGGTCTTGAGGTTCAAGGTCTTGGTCTTGGTTTTGCAAGACCAAGACCAAGACTTTTGACAATGTGAACAGTCATCTAACAAAACGCAAGAATTTTAAAAATGTATCCAATAATTACTAAACCAATTGCTTTAGTATTTACACGGCGTGTATGTATGAGGCTTTACTTTTGTTTTGGACAGTTATCTTGATTTCAGGTTATTTACCATGGTATGATTCAAAACAGATTCACGATTTGCACATTTGCATCAAGTGCTTGAAAAGCTGCTCTGTGTGCCAGTGATTTCAGCACCTGTAGAACGTATTTTTCACATGGCAGAATTTTTATGAGACCCCACAGGTCACGTCTTGGTCAGCGAATTGTTTTTTTTAAAATGCAACAGGCATTTGGAATAACATTTCGCATGAAGGACTTCTGTAAATACGAATTCGGAATTCTCTGCAGTCTGCATTTGGAGTTGTTTCTTTTTGTGAATAAAATAAAAGACTCATGTTTTAATTAAAATAGCGAGTAGTCCGACTTGACAATTTTTTTAATAAGTAATATAAGTGCATATGGTTGTGATTTTTTATCTTGTTCTCGATGTTGGTCTTGAGTTTCAAAGTCTTGGTCTTGGTCTTGGTCTTGAGGTTCAAGGTCTTGGTCTTGGTCTCGAGGTTCAAAGTCTTGGTCTTGAGGTTCAAAGTCTTGGTCTTGGTCTTGAGGTTTAAGGTCTTGGTCTTGAGGTTTAAGGTCTTGACAACAAGATGCACCTCGTGCATTTTCTGTGCAGGCCTTACATGGAAAATCCTACCCAAACTCTTCTTCCCCAATCTTCGTTGCTGCTCCAAAAGTAAACAGTATCCACTGCAGCCGTCTTCTCTGCAAGATGAATGGCAGCCCAGGCAAACATCGCAAGAATGAACTTACCCACAGCTATCAAACGAAAGAAATAGCAACCACACAAGACCGTTGTATAGTAACTACCTAGCTAGAAGAGGTTGTATCCCAAACAGAGCAGCAGTCAGAAGAGGAAACCTTTCCTTATGGACTTGGATTGCCACACCCTTCATGAAGTTTACATCATACAGAAAGGGATTTTACTGTGGATCAGATCTCTCCAGCTAATCATTATTTTTTTACAAGTATTGCATAAAACTTGTTTTCTTGCACTTGTACTGTTCTGAAGTACCAAAGGGCATTTCAGGTCCTTTCTGGCTGATGTTTATCTAAGGATGCCTTAGTATCATGGACAATAAAAGACAGTTTCCCACAGCATTCCACTTGTTCAGAAGTCATTTCAACTAGTAATTAATAAAACGATAAATCAATTACTCTATTATTAAAGGTAGTTATAATATATCAGTTTCTCTTTCACAGTTTCAACATTTTGAGAACTTTATTCTACGATCGGTAACACATCTGTCAAAATGACACCAGATGATGATGATGAGTTCTACATAAGAAAACCTTTACTGCACTTTGCGTTCACGACTGAAAACACCAGCAACCTGCTAAAACCGACATTACGAAATTTTATCACAATATACGTTATTATTACATATAGAATTTAAATTCAGTTTAGCACATGAAAGTTCTGACAACTGTTCCTGTAGCAAGCAGCAATTTGTACAGAACTATTTAAAAGTTTACCAAACAATACACTATGTTGATTACTAAAAAAATCAGGAAAAAGCAGCTTACAAATAAGTTGAATTCCATTTCAGTGCAAATAAAAACCTATGGAGTTGGACAGACAGAAACCAGAACAGATAGAAATCATTTTGATTCTCAAGTAATACATTTTCGTTTGAGATGCATCATGTGTACAGAGGGTTAGACAGGCTGAACATGATATAGGACTTCGGAGTGACCTAGGCGCCTAACACCACCATGTCAAATAAAACAAAACCAAGACAAATTTACATGCAATTAGACATAACAAGCTGTTCAACATGTTTTATCCAATACAGGTGTGCTAGGCAAATACAGTAATTACAGTATAAAATTATTTTCCAACAGAGAAAGAACTACTTTATTAAGCCGCAGCAACTGTTAGGTCCAAGCTTTAGCTAACTGTCAAACCTTGCAGCACAGTTACACATTCTAGAAATCCTTTCTGCAACAAAGAATCAATGCTGACAAATTTTCATCCCTTTATCATCAAACTACAAGCTCCAAAAAAATTATAAAAGTAGCAAGTGTTATTAGCAATGTCGCTACTGCATGAGGCAGTAAAAATGCTGTATAGATTTATTATGAAGTCTTGTATACAGCAAGGCTGTTATAGTAAGCACATTTCCATGGCACAGTGGAATAGTTAAGCTACTAGCATTAGCAAATACAGCAGAACGATAGAATTAAATGAAAGAAACTACGCAGTACATGCACCCTATCGATAAGTAAACCAAAACAGTTGTATTGCATCCATCAACGAGCTTTGCATTTAAACCAGATCTTTAAGTGTCCAAATACTTCAAACCACAATGAAAAGGAAAACCGATACAGAAACTTTCAAAATTGTATGAACACAGCAGACAGATTACTGAAACCCTGTTTAGCACCAGCCAAATGCACATTTTGTGCCACGTAAATTATTATTGAGAAAGTTCCTCATAATGGAGAAAATTAGACTGGCCTTCATTATGATAAGACTATACAGTATCTTAGCCAATGGTATTCCCAATAACTAACAGTACTTTGGCTTAAGATAAAATCCTCTAGTATTTTGTACAGGTGCTTGCTGAGTGCACTAGAACAATGACAATCGTTTGAAAGTTTCATTTTGCTGAATATTGTTAAATATTTGCAACAGTTTCTACAATTTTGTGTCAGTTTGTTATTAGAAATGAACCATCAGACTGGAGCAGTTTAGATGTCACAATTGAAAGGTAAAGTGTTCCATCATAACACTTTAACGATGAGCTGCACTGGTTTCCCAGTCACTTTTAGTACACGCTCGTTGTTAAAATGTTAAACATACTCAATCACAATTACATTGCAACTCCTACTCAGTTGCGTTAACTATCTGTGCTGACTAAGGATAGGACTAAAGATAGGACAGTCACTCTCAGAGTTTTATGATGTATTTAGGGAATGCACATGCTACAAAAAGCTGAACACTGCAATAAAGTTCTAACACTGGGTGTAGTAAGAAGGATGAAGAACACTCAGACAAACACCCATGCACAGTACCGTAGTTTCAAACACCCATGCACAGTACCGTAGTTTCAAACACCCATGTGCAGTACCGTAGTTTCAAACACCCATGCACAGTACCATAGTTTCAAACACCCACATACAGTACCGTAGTTTCAAACTGTCTCACAGCAACAGTACGAAACCAGGAAATGTGCATGATGCTATTCATTTGTGGGGCGTGGTGGCTCAGTGGTAAGTTCATTTGTGGGGCGTGGTGGCTCAGTGGTAAGTTCGGCGCCTTGTGACCGGAGGGTTGCAGGTTCGAATCCCACTCTAGCCGCTGCGTACGGACCTTGGGCAAGTCCTTCACTCGCAATTGCTCGTGGCGCTTCGGCGTGAAAATTCCGGCACAGTATCAAATGCTGTAGTCGGGAGCGCCTCTGAGTAGTAGTTGACTTCGAGAGGCGCTATAGAAATATCCGAAATAAATAAATAAAAAATAAATAAAAAATAAATATTCTACACCTTCAGTGTATGCATGCAAGTACCTGAATATTTAAAAGCACTGGAACATGTTTTGAAAAGGATAAATATATATCAGTATATATATATACATACAGAGATATATGATGTATATATGATTATGTGTGAATAGAATCGACACTAGAATTGAGTGGATTCAGATACGAGATGTGCTGTATTTCAAAATTACAAGCAGCATAAGATAATCTCACAACAGCACGCCTTAGCTATACATTTACTAATGCGTAGAACAATGCTTAACAACAGTCAGGTAGAAAACCCAGCCCGTTACAGACCGACAATTTGACCTTTGTTACGTATTTACGAGAGCCAGCAAAACAGACTTCAGATCATCCGGTACACAGCAGGAAACATCCAAAGCAACACAGCAGTAACACAACTACCAACAGCACAGCAGAGTTACAAGCAGATTTCAGTACAAAGTTCATCAATTAGTTCCTAAATGTGGCAAAACCAGTCGTCTAAACATTTGGAAATTTAAATGAAACATGACTAGCACAGGACTAGGGAAAATGGAGCCACAGGATCAGAGTGCAGGGTAAAGTAACATAGTAAAGTAACGTAGTAAAGTAATATAGTAATGTAACCAAACGTTTAGAAAATATGAGACCTTTGAAAAGCATAGCAGGCGACAAATATGGTTAAATGCAACGCCCGTAATTGAGAAACGAAAAAAAGACATGTCATGTCAGGTGCACATTATGCTGCATTTGGAATTCATGTTTATAAAACTGTAATGGAAAGTTTTTTTCATAATATGAAGTGCACAAGCATCCTATGCATTTTTAGACTATCTACATAGAAGCAAATTAACTCTTGCATCTGATATTACCACAGTGCACTCCTAAAATCACCTCCTAAAGTGTTCTAAATCATGACTTGAGTAATGTCGCACCATTTACAAACTCAACTGTCTACCATTCAGCATCGATAAGCATTATTCAGGAGACCAATTCACAAGGTACTGCGTTTTGGTATACTTACTCATTGTATGGCCACCTCTTCACTGAATCTGAACATTACTGTATGCTGCACACAGGACTTTTTGTTCCAGCAAATGTCATTCAAAATGAAATGAAGTGCTAATTTCACCATATTTGGAAGAAAAATTCTAACATTCTCTGAAGAGTCTACCTTCTTCCTAGAACAAGTCTACGAACAACTATATGAAATTATATAAACAACCTTCTCTAAAACAAACTGAACACCTAGGACTCAAAATAAACCATTGATTCGAACTATACCCACAGTATGGGTAGTTATGCTTAGTTGATGAGCAACTCACACACCCAACAAAGTGCACAATAAGAATAAACGAGCAATTCATACACCCAACAAAGTGCTCAATATGAAGAAACAAGCAGGTTTGCTCAATAAAGAACTCTGCATTCTTACAGAGCAAACCGTTTTCTCGTTCACTCCAGCTGTTTCGAGACAAAACTTGTTCCAACACCACACAATGGACAAACTTCTGGATTCTTCTTAAATTTATACAGTGCCATTCATCTAATCGCATGGCATCAGTCAGAGGACTTATTCAAAGCACCCCCCCTCAACAGGGAGTCTCAGCCGGGGGTTGAACCTACACATATACACACAAGATGAGCACAGAAACGATTACACCCCATCAAGACAGACACAGTAATACAAACTTCTTCTGCACCCGATGCAAGTGAAACGTTTAAGAAAACCACTGATGACACGCTTCTTACTTAACTCTTTAATGACAAGAGGAATTAGTTTTCCATGCACTTTAGTAAATGCTCGGCGTTAAAGTGTTAAATATCATGCAGCAAACCCACTGGGCACAAGAAGAAGAAGAATAAGAAGAAGCAAAAGCACAATGACCAAAACAAGAACACGGATGCAAACAATTGCTAAAGGATTTCATATAAAAAGCATCTTATCTGGAAAAAAACAGCAAATCAAATGCAAACAACTGAACTGGAAGCACACAGATTTAAATCTAAGCATCGAGCGAACTTAAAATAACTTGAAAACTGCGCTGGAATTTATGTCTTGCAGCAAAGCTTTGACAGGAAACAGTTTGCATGACCAGAAAGGTCTTCCTCAGTGTAAAGTTAACGCAATTTTTACTTAAGTATGTCATCAATCTGAAACGATCATGGGCTTCAATAAAAATATTGACAAAGAAACTCCATGAAAATATGTATTGACAGTAGCTTATCAGACTGGAGATTTAAATGCAGCTATTTTTCAAGATATTTAAGAGATTTATCACAACACAATTAACGCACATATGCAACTAAGCAACTGAATTTTATGGAGTAAATTATAAACACATAACTGAGAAATAAATCCGTAGATCAGCTTTAAACAAACAAAGAAATGTAAATAATTATAAAAAAAAGATAAAGCTTGCAAAATTTTGGAAGCTACTACATCAACAGAGATTTTCAGCAGATGTTTCATTAAAGTAAAAGAAGTTGAAATATCTGTCCTAATTTCACAAAGATTGCAAATGTAATTGTTCACTTATAACTAATTTTGCAACAAAAAATACCATTGTAAAACAAACTGGAATTTTTACAGACAATTAGTTTTCATAATATATTAAGAATGCATCATTTTGTCCAACACTGCTCTTCCTTAAGCCTGCCACCATGGCAGAAGAGCAAACAAGGAATATCTGATGATAAACTAATATGTAAACAATGGTCATTAAATTTACTGAATTTCAAAGTGCAATTATTTAATAATATGCCCTCAATCTATGGCACTAAGAAGCTGTGTATAAAGGACTTGATCAAGGTCACTACACATGGACTGCCTTAAGTGATAATCAAGCGTACGCAATTCCTCCACAGTATACGGCAAGCATTAGGCTCACAGTCACCGTGTCGTATAGATGGAAATAAATCAAAATTCCCTAAAAGATCTATGCTTAGCAAGTCGCATCAAACATTAGGCATCAAACATTTTCTCTAATAGAAACACATACATTTAGTAAGTCAAACGCTATGCATCCTGGCATGACACACAGTCCAGACACCGCTCTCTTGTATTCAACCGGACTTGTTGAAAAACTAGCGCATTTTCCAGGCCACCAGCGTTACAAGCTCCACAGAAAATAAGGTCAAAATTCGCATTCTGCTTTAATAATTTACCTTAAATTTTCTACTGCCAAGGATTATTTAAAAAAATTTGCTCCAAAAATAAAATACCAGCAAGCAGAACTTAAAATGACAAAACCATATAACAACTGAAACAAAAAATACAGTAATAAATGAAGCAGTAATAATATTAAATAATTACAACAGACAATACTAATAGAAATAAAAAAGAACACACACACACACACGGTCATTATTAACACAATCGTAGCTAGCTTTACACATTCCAAGAATTATTATCTAGTTACAATAATTTTAGTTACAATCATGATTTATTCAATTATTAGCCTAAAATGACAAATTTCCATCTGCAATCTATCCAGAAGTCCTAAGAGTAAAAGCAAGAGTTACACATAAGCACCCATGCTTGAAAGACAATACCGATTTGGACAAGCATGAACTAGTTGTTATTGCTTTGTAAAATATGAATTTTAGATAATAATTTTATAACTTATAATAACTTCATTATCCATACAAATTTTATTCTTGACAATAATCCCTTCGGATCAGCAGATTTCAAGTAAACCAAGATCTTCGACACGGTGCCCATGTGACCGTGCGTTGTTTATTTCTAAGAATTCTGTAAACGACATAACCCACATAGCAATTGACAGAGAAACTTCACAACTGACTGGGGAAATGCTGCGTCCAGTCACTATTTTGTCGAAACTAAACTGACATTTCCTACTTCAAAAACAATTGAATAGTTTAAGTCACAAGCTGTAGCTATAAAAAGCATCTCAACTACATAGCCAACAGTTCTATAAACATGACAACTTACAGGTAGCTCAGAACCAAGCAGTAAACCATCTATATAGCTGCTCTTGCTAAGATAATTTAAGACCAAGCTATTTTGAATCAAAAAGAATGCAATGCACTTTCCAGGAACCAGCAGTAAGTAAAACTAAACTAAGAAAACAGTTTTTTAGCATTACTGAGCCACAACAACATATTGATGCCGCAAGCACACTCCTGATATGCTACGAATGACCACACAAAACTGCAAACAACTGCTACCCATCATCACGACGACATCTTTAAGACACTTTATGCTATGTACAACAACCGCTCCGCAGCACAACAGATAAACACATGCACGGGATGTTAACACTCACGCGACACAAAAACAATGTAGGCACATGCATCGATCATAGAAACACTTGTGCAATTTACAATAACTTGCAGCTGTCCCAGTTTTATCAACAAAGGCAAGAAAACTGTCGGCTGAAATCCACACAATTCAAAACTACGGCACGACAAGCGCAGGAGACGATAACCAGCATTGACCAAGCAGTGTTAATCAGAGCAAAGAATTCACTGAAGTGGATAAAGAGAGGAGTCACATGTGAGCTCAAGTATTGCAACAAGTGGCATTCAGCAAGTGGTAACCTCTCGAATGCAAACATTTTGAAAATGAATGCAAAACTGCATCAGTTGCTGTCACAGTTTGGTACTTGCTGTGTGCAAAAGCAGTTTTAAAGGTAAAGGGGATCAGAAACTGTCATGAATCTAAAAACGTTCATCAAGTACATGTGACCAATGAATGAAGATAACCAAGGTCGAAACAAAGGTCATATCTTTTGCCATATGTAAATAAAAACGAAGCAAAATTCTTTTTAATTAAAGCCAGTCCTAAAAAGACCGACATGAACCTGAACATTCAACTTAAATTCGTTCACTTGTTAAATGTTGTCTACCACTAATCAGCATTGTATAACATCTAGGCTCCAAAACAGCAGGCAGATGCTGGCTTCGAAATAATCATCTAGGAAGAACAACTGTTAAGCTTAGCCGAATGAGTACCGTAGTATTCTGTAACTGTAAACCTTAGAAACCAATTTCTCTGCTCATTTCCTCATGACTCGCATATGAATTTATACAACCACCAACCACTCGTCCCACAGAAACTTGCAATCGGAAATTTTCACACTCCGCACGGCCTCCTTGCATAAATTAAATATAAAAACCAGCAAAACCGCTAAGTTCTGTCTTCCTTTGTAAGGAAACGCTAAAAACACGCTAACGTATAGAGCAAACAAAAAAGCCACCGATTTCGCCTTTTGATTTAATCCGTATTGGTCAATCAATGACATCTGCAGGTGATTCGTTCTATAGCGTTCCCCCCGTTTTGGCGTATTTGCTATATCTTACATCCATCATTGCCGTCGTACTCTCTACCTCGCCTATATCGTCATCGTCTTCGTCGGCAACTCCTTCGACTTTAACTTCGATTAGATGTTCGCCAGTTTCGTCTTCCGACGACGCAACGCACGAGTTGTCTGCTTGAGTCTCAAGATAGACCACTTTTGGCTCCACCTGGTGGTCTCCATCACCAATCGCTGCCATTTCGGTCATCGTCGGTTCGCGCGACGGCCCCTGGCCGAACGGCACGTCCTGCGGTCCCCCAAAGTTATTGTCTGTGAGCGACGTCTGCTCCTGCTCAGCGAGGTGGACCTGGACGACGTCTGGGTCAGAGTTGGACGTCGTGTGGTCTGGCGTACTTGTGTCGCCGTCGGCCTCATACAGATCGCAACCGTTGACGTTGTGCAGCTCGACGTACTGGAGACCCTCAGCTGCCTGAAGGATCTGTCGACAGACGACATCATCCGGGCTGATTGGCTCACCATCCACATCTCTATCAATCAAATCAAGTAATCAATCATCAAACTCAAATCAATCAATTCACCACTCAATCAACCAATCACATCAGTTTAATGTATACATGCATTATTGATATCCATAATTTTGACTGCAGAACTAACTAAAGTGAGTCAAAAAGGGAGGTAAGAACATGATAATTACAATAATTACCCAGCATACCTGCACCTCAGGTTTGCATTTCTGTGTGACTTTGCATGCTTATAAAAATTCTCATAATAAATAAATAATAAATAATTACCGGTATGATGATGATGATAGTGACTACTATGATGAGCAGAAAAAAATCAGATGAGTTTCGACTGTCACCAAATGAAGCCAGAATGACCCAGCAGCAGTAAAACAAAGTTTACCAAAGACAATGATGTTGATGGTGATCAACTGCAGGCAATAATGATGATGATACTTAGGAAGACACACACACTGCAGGTACACACAATACTAATAACTTACCACTTAGTAAACCTAATAGATTGTCAAACTAATTAATGAAGTGAAAGCTCAACTGATTACAATACGAAATACCTCCGTAGCATCATTGCACGTAAAGCATCAGTATACAATTCAGCATCGCTCATGTCCAGAAAATTAAAAATCAGTGTAAAATGTAAGAAATTAGTTAACCCAAATAAGCTACCTGTTTTCCATAAGGACCACCAGATGGCCACTGACTGAAATATAACATGTGTAAACATTCTGCTAATATATTTGCTGAAGCTGAAATTGCATCTATCTGCATTACTCACCAGGAAATAAATCAAATCTGTGCAAGATTTCACGCGAAAGCATCACTTGCCTGTTATGTATGAGGACAGCGATCGTAGACGGATGTGCAATTGGCAGAAGTGAGACAAGCTTCTCAAAAGGCGCACTCGAGTGACGATGGCGCTTCCAAGGCCAGCGCTGAACCCAGCGGTGACAACCCCTAAAGTACCAAAGATAAGATACCAGTACCAAAGTAAGATACCAGTATCAAAGTAAGATACCAGTGCCAAAGTATGAAAAGGTTGGCAAGAGTGGTGTGACATGCTGGCAATTAAAAGTAGGACTGTCAGCGGCACCCCAGAGGCCTGGGTACTCATTCAAAGGGTCACACCCATGTCACAAATTTAATAATCGAATACCTGATAGAGCATCAGGAGAGAGAGGGGGAGTTTTAATAAGAGGATGAACCATGGCATGAGTGAAAATGGCAGAAGCAACCTTCATCAAGACTCTTGATCAAGAGAGATGTTAAACGATTGAAGTGATGTTTGGATCCAAAACATCACACCACACTGTTAGAAGGGCAGTAGAAATAACTGCTAAAGCACACAAGTTAATGACGAGATGAGAAAATGAGATTACAAACCTTAGTGGAGACGAACTAGGGTATGATAGGCCATTTGAGAAATGAATATTGGATAAGTTAAGCCAAAATCGTGTCAAAACAGAAATCTAAAACCCTATCGTCAAGGGAAGAGAGTGATGAGAACTAAAGTCGTATGAGTAGAAGAATTTATTGAACTTACATTCCGTCACCAGCAAATAAGATGTCTCTGGCTAACGTATGGATCTCCTTTGATGGACTGAACATCTTTGGATCCAGGTACGGCTGATCAACATCTATGTCACCTGGAAATTAAACAGCTACTAGTGACTTACTGTAATTTCGTACAGAACAAACTTGCATCATGTCTCTGTTCTTCAAAGATTTCTAGTCAGCAATTAAAAAAATCAATAGCATGTGGGCAAATTTTTTAATTTCCAACTGCATCAAATAGGTTTATAGTTCATGCTGAGCTGTGCTAGTTGTTTGTTGTGCAGCCAGAAGCACCTTCAACCCATGAATCTCTATCAAGAAAAATTATAAGGAAAGACACAAAATAACTGAGAAATAATTACTCTACCTTATGCAGAATAGTAAATAAAGTAATCAAATTAATGCAACTCCATTAACTGGTCTAATAATACAGTGGTATGGATCCTAATAATTGGCCTAATAATAAAATGGCATGGACTTCACTAGTGGACTCACTGCACCTGGCTACCAACAGAATGTTTTAAGACCTAGAGAAGTGACATTACCTTTCGGAGTGTGCACCGTACTGACAACGTCTAAGTCGTCGCGAAACTCGGCAGATTTCAGCATTTCCATGTAACGCATAAGACTGAGGTGATGCACCTATTAATCAAAAGAGATTATGTGAGACTAAGTACCATCCACTTGTCTTCAACAAGTAAAGGTTTCACTCTTTATAAAAAAATTTACAAACAGTAATAGTTAGTAATGTTGTGTACGGGATCAAACAGTCCCTGCTGCTGAGTCAGCAGGCACGATCTTCAAGGCGGCTTAGTTTGGCAAATACAAGTGACAGACTAAACATGACAGGTACTAGAAAACAGACAGTTGACAATCTAAAATTTAATACACAAGAAGCCTATTCATTTCAATGACATCAGCCTTGAACTTCAGCTATGAAGCTGGCAACTATGCAGGCAAGTTAAATAAGAACAGTCAGTATGCCTATGTCCCTATTACCTGTCACTATTAATCTGTTAATCTTTTAGACCTGTACCTTAATTACGGCTAATATTTCTGCAGAACTGATAAATTTGATTAATTAACTACTAATTAACTAACCTGAAGCTTGAAACACGTGTCGGTCTCCTCCAGTGGCGTCAGAAATGATGTCGAGAACACTTCGGTCAACAGCTGCGTAGCCAACCCTACAGAACAAAAAGAGGATGCTGACACAATTTTCCAGACATATATTTAAAAACCAACTGTGCCAGTTGAAAAGTCCACTAGGAAATACAGACGAATTATTTCTAAAGTTTGTTCTGTAATGTGCCAAAATAATTTCTGTTGACATCAACAGCCTTTGTTGCCATAAAATGTCATTAAACCCTGGATCCAAAAGTTTGTCTTTGTGCAGCAGATCTGCTAATTGATATATTTTGATATTTGATATATTTTGATATTTGATAACATCATCGCTGCTAAAAGACAAATGTTGAAAATGTCCCCAAAAAGGATCCAATTCCACGCCCTTGCCCTGACCTTGCCAGTCGCCCTGCTCAAGATGTCGATCTTCCCAGAAGTCGTCTTCTCTTTTTGCCAGGCGTCTGATCACATGTTCTGGATAAAAGTCCTCCAACATCTTAGATGTCTGTGCTATGACAACCTACAACGATGAAGGCAAATCCATACAGTTGTTCAATAAGAGGCAAATAACAACAGATGCAACAAAGAGTAACAACAAGATCCAAGTCAATATCCACCTTCATTACAAAATATTCAGAGCCAAATTAAGCAACATCAGGGTAAGAATGTTACCTGTGGGAGTTGCAGTTAGTGAAAGTTCACAGTCACAACTAAGTTATCTAACAGAAGGAAGAGAAGGAGTCAAACTACCATGCACCCAACGTTATATAGACCACATAACATATACTTACTTACTTACTTACTTATCAACTAAGTCTAACATTCTATGAAGGTCAATTTGTGTTGCAAGAACTAATAAGATCCTTGTAGATGCAGTTTTACTGAAGTTTTCCGAATGTTGACGTCTTGTCACCAAAATAAAAAGATACAACCAGATCCTTTCAAAATACCACCTGTATGACAAATGCCTTATCGGTTGAATCCTCATCCTGTAACAAGGAGTCTGCAGTTCAAACCTTCCTCAGATGGTCATTATATAAAGAGACTCTGAGTAAGACTTAGAAGCACAACTGCTTTGCACCACTGGTTGCTGACTTGTCATTAGATAGCAATGCTCCATAAATACCAGGAAATAAATTACCTTAAGTTCCCTCGACGTAAGTCGTATTCTGCTCTGTAAGTCCGGATTAAGACCGGTGTTCAGTTTCTGTTTACGCCTACAAAACACAAAATTTTCAACCGTAAAAGAAGCAAGCAACATTTTTCATGCATCCTCCACTGATATATACTAGGGGTCCACCGGAAACTGGCTCGGATACTCGGTTCGGCCGGAAATCCCGTTTCCGGAAGTATTCGGCTCGGCAAATATTGTAGACGCAAATAGTTGCGAAAAAATTTCTTTACAAATTTTTTTTCTTTAAAAACTTGTTCAATAAACTTACGTATATAAAATTATAAATGTTGAATCTTAAAACAATTACACAGAAAACTTCACAACTCCACAGAAATGACTACAATTCAAATTGTATTAGTCACTTATTACACAAATTTATGTCGATAATTTCTTATAACATGAAAATGTGAAGCTCCGCATATGGAACAAATGGAACCCGGTTCGTTACCGGTTCGTTACCGGTTCCGGCAAAAATACATCCAAATACTCGGATTCGGTTTCCGGCGGAAAATGTCTTACCGGTGGACCCCTAATATATACTCCAACCCTCTGATTACGGGCATTTAACATTTACTACAGATATGTCAATCAATCATGGTTGTATGTAATGCCATAAATTGCTAGAAGTCTATTTGCTTACCAACTCTAACAAACAAAGAACAAATATACTGAATGTGTTAGACATTCAACTTTAATAATAACTAATGCTCATCCCCACAGCTGTTCTCACATCATGCCACATCTGACAATGTGATACCTGTTACAATACACAACACAATACAACTGTATTTTCATATTGCCTTCCTTTCAAAGTTCAGAAATCACATGGCTATACAACAGAACATCGATGGCGATGGGTCACTACACCACCGCGTCCACCCTGTTGACGCAATCACCTTCATCACTAATTACTTCTCAGTGCTGTTCCAACCTGTTCAAACTACTGGAAGATGACAAGTCTTCCTCAGTTTTGGTGTTAACAGATCTTCTGGCTTGACCTCAAACATGATGACAGAACTCCAATAACAAAACAACCTCTCCTTCAACAGATCATCAACGTCTGTATCTAGTAAGTTGTATTTCACATTACAATGTTCAGAATGGATCAGTGCCACTGCATGTAAGATGTAAGTCCTTTACCAATGCAACCATTACATTCCACTACTAGTGCAGAAAAGAGATAGTTATTTCCCATTGTAGAAAATAAAACAAGCAAACTTACAGATCAACTTCCTGCAGCAGCAGCTGTTGATATTGTTTTGTTTCCTTCATGAGATCCTTGTAGACTCCATCTTCAGACAGACCGGCTGAGAACGGTCCAAAACACAGCTCCACAAAGCGTCTGATCAACAGAAACATTCAACTTCTCCATCAGAATCACACAACATAATGACTATTCTGCAGGATTGTATTTGCATAATTATTATGACAAGCCTGCACATCTCTGGAAACAGTGACAGGATATCACAGCTGCAACGCAAGGCATTGCGACAGCAAACTAACAGCCGTTCTTAATAAGTTAGTTAAGTCAACAGTATGGGGCGTGGTGGCTCAGTGGTAAGTTCGGCGCCTTGTGACCGGAGGGTTGCAGGTTCGAATCCCACTCTAGCCGCTGCGTACGGACCTTGGGCAAGTCCTTCACTCGCAATTGCTCATGGCGCTTCGGCGTGAAAATTCCGGCACAGTATCAAATGCTGTAGTCGGAAGCACCTCTGAGTAGTAGTTGACTTCGAGAGGCGCTATAGAAATATCCGGAATAAATAAATAAAATAAATAAAATATCTACCTTTGACTTAAGTTCTTCAGGCACTTACATGGCACCTGAGTACATGACAACGAATTATCAAGTGTCGTTGCTACATGAGACAATATAATTTAAAGTAACCAAGGATTCACTATAGCATCTTTCAGCGTCTAATCGTCTGAATTCTACAGAGGAATTATGATAATGCAAAAGACATTAATTTATGGTCTCTTCACGTGAAATCCAAAATCGTAGTACAATCGCAAGAGTACATTTCCACAACATGTGTTCCTCCTAATAAGTAAGTAAGCAAGTATACTCTTTATTATACCAGTTGCGCACTTGCACTCTGGTGTACATACATCAATAATTAATTAGTGCCTACTGCAATAATTAATAAATCTTTGATGGTTCTCATCTTGTAACAATAGACATGCTAGTTTAAGCCAATCCTGAGATCGTCAATGCAAGGAGTTTGAGCAAGTCCTCAACAGACACTTGCTTAGCATCATCGATCGATCCCTATCACAGATTGTAGACCTACATTTAAAGATGATGAAATCGTAAATAAAAAAAATTAAGTACAGAGATCTTCAGACTGACCTGTAGTCTTCTTTCGGCTGTTCAATGATCTGAATGCATCTGTCTTTCCAGGCATTCAGTTCATGCAGCTCCATGTGTGCCTCAGCTGCAGCAAGCGCTTGTTCTGGTTTCACCTAGATACAAACAGCAGACCATCATCATCATCATCATCATCATCATCATCATCATCATCATCATCATCATCATCATCATCATCATCATCATCATCATCATCATCATCATCATCATCATCATCATCATCATCATCATCATCATCATCATCATCATCATCATCATCATCATCATCATCATCATCATCATCATCATCATCATGTGTCATGCTCCTTTCCAAAGCACTGTTGTTTCCACGACTCACTGCCAGCTATTCTATTCTGGGCTCGTCTCCAGGCCGCGTGCAACCCAAAGTTCAGTGGGTGCAGGTCAGCTACAGCAGTTCTTGTCCATATGGGGCTAGGGCATTCAACAGGCCTCTTCCAACCTTTCAGTTGGCTGGAAATCATTGCTTGCAAGACCCTGGCAGGGTCTTAGTCATGCACAGCAGAAGGTTTCAATCAGATAAATAATCAAGCAAATAATCGTTACCCAGTAATGTTACCTGGAAACTATCTATAAATTGATCAAATCAATCAAATAACAGATTTTGTCAGTCAGTCAGTCAGTCAGTCAGTCAGTCAGTCAGTCAGTCAGTCAGTCAGTCAGTCAGTCAGTCAGTCAGTCAGTCAGTCAGTCAGTCCGTCAGTCAGATCAAACCAACTGCTTCACAGCATAAGTAAGCAACAAAATAATGCTAAAAAACAAATCACATTGAAATCGTATTGACTTTGAGGTAGGACAAAATGACAGCTGAAACACTGAACCTGATAAAAGTAGTTGGACGCCAATCCTGGTCCAGCTATCCTTCTCACAGTAAACCCATCACGGCTTGGAACTCGCCCCCGCTTTTTTATTATTGCGTGAAACATGAAGGCATCCCAAGCAGCTCGAAGACAACGGCGAATCAGACCAGCTGAAAATCACACATATTCCAATATTATTCTTTCATTTCATAAAAAAACAAACAATCATATAGTTACCTAAAAATAAAAATCATGTTTACCTTAGTTATTGTGAACCAATCAATTACCAACTGTTCAATTAGTCTATATTTAGAAGATGCTTGCTCAGCTGGAAAAGGGTACAACAGACAGACACTCACAGAAATTATGACATCAGCCAACGAAAACCCAGGTATGGCTAACATTTACCACTCAAGGATTCCACAATCAGTAAACAAATCAGGCATTTTGGTTGGCTGTAAGCGTAATTTCTATCGCGCCAGTGTCTAATGCACAAGATCTCAATCGATGGCAAACTGAAACCAATATCCAGAAGATCGGTTCGCTGAGACAATGGCAGTTGAAAACGAAATTACATAAGCGACTGAGCCATCCTAACGGGTACAGGGACAGAGTTCCACAATCTAGGTACCACAACCAAAAAAGCTTGCTCACCAAGAATACATACACACATTACCTTAACCTCCTTGCTCAAGAAAGACAAAAAATGCTCATGTTGATTTGTGATGAGAATGACAATTAAGGACTGATTTTAATGTAATGTAATAAAACTTTTATACAGCACTTCTTAACAGCCTCACAGAGGTGCTAGACACACACCATCAGTCTGATAGAAAATGTGTTTTAACAACCTAGTAAAGGAAACAAAAACTAGTGTCACGAAGTGAGAGCATACTTGAATACATACACACATTACCTTAACCTCCTTGCAATACCCTTCCTCACCGACGATCAAAAAATTTACAATTCTTAAAACTCATCTTATGCACAGCGAGCACAAAAAATACAGACCAGAAAAGATGACAAACGCTGTCAGTGGCAGTATGACAACGGCAGTAGTGACAGCAACGATCGGTTGCAAGCAGCCAGCAAAGAGGAGGCGGAAGAGAAGTGTTTCAAAGATATAGAACAATCGATGAAATAGCAGGTCATCTGTAAATATCACCAAACACACAGAGATTGTAACAAAGTCACAGCTATCATTCACAACACAAGTAATATAACATCCTTTCATTATGTACTGTGCATTACAGCAGTATCTTTGATAGCATACTTGCTCTCTAACCCAACGATTGTGGTTCAGCCCTGCTGAGGAGACTTTGTGTAATCACGGACAGCTGTCTGCACACACTTTTCTTGTCACCAAGCAGTAGAATATGGTACCAGCATAAGCTAGAAATTAAATGGCAAGTCCTGTGACGCACTGCCCCCCCCCCATGTCCAAGACCTTTGGACTCATTCACTGCCGGCTCAAAGTCCGAAGAGAAGAAAATGAGTATCTCCACTATGTGCCACTCAGCGACACGAGAGCTTCATTTTTTTACTTTTTTCCCAGTGCATGACGTGGCTCAACAATGATTTGTATGTCTCATACAAAGAACCAGGATCTGAACCCAGATGCAGAAATGAAAGAGCAGCAGTCAGCCAATATGCAACCCATGACCTTCTGTACATCAAAGCTAAACGTGCAAACCAGAAAAATATTACAGGAACAGTCACTGACAATGAAGGCAACCATAGCAACGACCTGTAGTTGGCGACAGTGACAAGAAGGCAGAAGAATGCATCAATGGCCATAATGACTCACCTGGATGGTCAAAGTCATATAACAGTATGGCACCCAAATGATAAAACAGTGTGACGATCGGCATCCTGTAATAAAACAACCACCAACAAAAACATAAATCTTTTAGAAACTGAACAAGTGGGGAAGAGAAATCAATTTAAGCCAACTCCAAGAGGCAAACATGAGGTGTCAGTGACCTCATTTTCTTACCTCAGAGGAAGGTGGTGGAAGGCCTGTCATCTCCCTCACCATCGGATCCTCAATGTCGACAGTGTTCATTGTACTCATCTTGCATTTTAACACAGAGTTCCTAATGGAACTGAAATTTAAAATTCTAGATCAATAGTGAAGCCCACTAACCAATAAACTGTCCCACCACTCAGTAAAGAAAACCATCGGCTAAATATTTTTTGCAGTCCCTTAAGCTAGTCCTGAGGCAGCCATGGGTATGAAGTGTTAGCGACTTCATTTTCTTAGCCTCAGCAAATGAGGGCTGGTGGTCAGTCCTCTCACCTCTCCCTCGCCATTTCATGTTCCCACTGACAGTGTATGGTCAGTGTACTCATCATAGCTGAGTTGGCCAAATTAGTCACACAAAATTGAACAGGAAATCTCGAAGGAAAAGATCAAGAAAATAATTTTGAACTCACCACAGTGGAGCGGTAAAGGCCGCCAAGAGAGACAGCAACGACACAGTGAGACAGACAGGGACGAAGACAGTGACAAGGATAAAGCTGCCGAGGGCGCCTTTGATGCCATAGTTCCAGAAACGGTTGAAGTGCCGAGTGAAGCTCTTTCCTAGAAATCCGGTTTCTGGTTCGTTTTCAAAGTCATGACGAGCTCTGCGCACGTGTCTCCAGAGATCGTGCAGCCGGAACACAAGAGTTTTCACACGAGAACGCGGCTCAGGACACAGCGTCCCCTTCAAAAGACACACCACCACCACCACATCATGCCGCATTAATTTCAAAATACATACATACATAAAAGCACATATATATATATCAAATGTCAATTGCTTCATCCAAATTTCAAAGTTCAGTCAACTGTACCTGCAATTTCATCAACTGTCTGTAATTAGTTAATAATAATCTTTTCTTTATTAATTCAAACCGACAAACGCAGTAGGATTACATTGAGACATGACAATACAATTATCATTATCTTAAGTTACTAAACACACGTTATGGCAGATATGCAAGGCGCCAGCCTGAGGGGGTTGCGAGAATCGAACTGCGTACTGCTGCTCTCCTGGCCATGAGTGTTTCCAATACTCGATCCCCCCTCCCCACTTTTAGCGACAAGCATGTAATAAATTATATGGAAAACTAATCCCTCTCGTCATTAAATGGTTAAGCTTAACAATGACTGAACCAAGTATTTAAACAAGTAACACTGACTAACCTGAACTATTCAATCAAATAACAATCATTAACCTCAACCTCATTTCTAAATAAGAATGACTGGATTGGTTTAATCAAATAGCAATGAAAGGACAGATCATAGTCTACGTAACACACAAATCACTCACGTTGACTGGATTCAGTTTCAGATTGGCCATGAAAGGAGTGGGAGAGAAGAGAGCTCGAAGGCTGACCGGACTGCAGTATGGTATAAACATCTGTTTGAAGCAAAACAAAGTTCACAGGTAGCTGTTGAGAAACATGGGAGTAGATGTAAATTACCACATATGACTAGTCAAATGGAACCAGACTCCAGTTTCAGGTCTTAGTTGCTGAAATCAATGCTCAGATGTCTATTTTTTCAGCATGGCTGCAAGGTTTGTTTTATGCTATCGCAATTACTAATAAGTTTCATCATTTCATAAATTGTCTTACAACAGGCTAATACTAATATAGAAATAAAGGTCTAATATTTACCTAAAATTATCATTGTTAATAGATGAACACCACATGAGAAAAGAAACTGGCATTCAGTGTTATAGTCAGCCCATATTAGTAAAGCCTAGTGTACATTGACATAATCATGCTAGCATCCACGGTCGGGGACTCAAACAGCAGGGACAAACCCCCACGTAAACAACTGGGTGACCGACGGGTCTGCCCTCCTCTCGGGGGGCGACCTCCTACTTTGAGGACGGTCGATGTGTTGGCGTACATCTTAATGACGTATTGCATTCCAAGTCCACGTCAGTGTTCGATAACAGTAGTTGACCCAGCGCCAGAAAGGCTGTATTTTCTTGGTAGATTAATTATTTGTCTTAATGCTGATAATTTCTGACAATTTTGGACATTTGCAGTTTGTGAGTTTAAATAATTTTTCGTTTTGGCTGTGGATTTGAATGTTTTGGACATTATTATCTCCAAATGTCTTCATACATACATACACACATACATACATACAATGTCACACATACATACATGCATACATAAACATAACTTACAAGACAAAGACAACTGCTTGTTTGACCATCATGTCCACACTACTCATAAGGTGTTTAGTGTCAATTTAGAGAATAAGACTGACCCCAAGGAAGAACATGGCATTCCAAGTCCAGGTCAGTGTTCGATAACAGTAGTTGACCCAGCGCCAGAAAGGCATCCGTGTGCTCGTCTTGTGGACTATTGTCTTCTCGACGGTAAAAGACGGCTGCAAAACAAGTCTGCTATGTTCACCACAGTTCGTCAAATCAAGCAACAGTTAGTATAAACTTTCTTCTGGCCACAGTTCGATTTACAAAAGACATGGCTAAAAGCATGAAGGGCTGTTATTTACAAACCCAATCTCATCTAATACTTCTAGAACAATGCCATCATATTTCACATCGGGCAACAATCAATGGTTGCTTCAATCAATCAATCAATCAATCAATCATAATGCACAGGCAACAATCAATCATTAATAGATTTATATAGCGCCTCTTCAAGAAACTACTCAGAGGCACTCCTGACTCCAGCATGGCCAAAAAGAACAGTTTTCAGGCATCATAGAAAGTGTCAAAGGAAGAACTAGCAAGTAAGCGTAGCTCAGAAGGGAAGCCATTCCATATGGTCAGGCCAACCACCAAGAAGGCGCGGGTTTCAATAATTGCAGTATGGGCAAATCGGACTGAGATAGCAAATCACATAAAGACATTACTCAAGTCAGACAGATGATTATGAAAAGTGGAGAAGGTAGAAACCTGGACACCAGTTTGAAGCCGTAAGATGGTCATTAAGCAGTAAACGAGCACCAGTAAGATAAACATTACTCATTGTTTTTAAGCATCTACATTTACAACATTCTCCACAGACAATGTCCATGGTTGTGAAGGGCATTCTGCCTCAAGGGATCACACAGAAATCAATCACACAGTTCAACAACCAACTGCCAGTTTCAATTCATATGACGCACTCAGATTCAAACCCACAACATACTGGCACGACAGAAAAAATTCAGTCATTGACTAAGTCACTGGTACCTCATCAGGAGTGCCTGGATGCTGGTCGGCTGTAGTACTGCTGATCGGACTATCCGCAATAATCGTTGGAATAACTTCCACTTCCCCGTAGAGGTGGCGCTTTATTACCCAACGATGTGGAAACCAAATGCGACATGAAAATTGGAAAACTCGATTCGGCTTCTTCACTCTGCTCAGTTCCTTTTTGAGCACATGCTCCCTCTGATGAAAGAAAGCAAACAGACATAAGAGTATCATAGTGTAACAGCAATGTTTCTTTATCATCGTTGAGAACCCAGAACTTCACAGGATTCTTTTACTGATATAATCATAATCTGCAGTTGCTAGGTTGACAGAGGTTTATCCGGTCAGAGAAAAATATTTAAAATTCTTACAATAATTGTACGTATTAACTTTGACAGATTTCTCATAAACAATTAATGAGCACAAATCTCTGTAGTAATCACAGCCATACTGCTGTTGCCATTACTGACATTTACACATCATCATTTATTGGATCCTTGCTATGACATGGGTTTTGGGATTCTTATCACATCATGGCAAGGGCTGCGTTAAACAGAAATATTTCTTGACCGTCTTTCTGCATACTATATAAACGTTTGACAAACTATCAGCGTGGCACACAATGAGAAAAGAAAGATTAATGTTTCTGCTACGATAGGCCTATATGTATTGCCTTTTTCATGTTATATATAGGATTCTCTCTTCCATAAATAACACAACTAAAATTCTCATTATATCAACACATGTTACAGCAAAAGTCTGATGTTCAATCATTCATTCATTTGGAAATGTATTGGCATTAAGCAACTGTGTGTCATAGGACTTGCTGAAGGTCACAACACCATTATCAACTGTTCTGGTTAGTTAGGAGGTTAAAAGCAGCCAAATCCATGCTGCAATATAATTTTTCAACCATTCATATTTTAAATCTCTTAGATTTCTTTCTAAAAGGAGGAACTATTTAAGAAAACTTAAGAAATGACGTTACATCTCGCATGAAAATGAGATCTCGATGTAGGAAGTAGACAGTCTGTTCCAGGCCCTGCTGTTTACAATCATCTATCGCCTGCTGATGAGCACTCCACTGGTTCTGCGAAATGAAGTCATTCTGGAAAACCACAGAACCACATCCACCATCCACCGGATATGCCTAAGACACTCTCTTTCATTACACATATCCTTAAACCAAGAGCGGTCAACAAAAAAGTAAATAAACCTTTAATCCCTGACAACAGGCAGATCAATAATCCCATGTACCAAACAACAGGCTATATTATGTGTAAAACAGAGTAAAAACACAAAGTTTTTACTTGAAACATATCTATCAAATTTTAAGATTATATCTCCAAAAAAAAGTGTATCTTGGCCTTCTGCAATTGACCACAACTGAGTTTGATGCACCATCAGTCTACGTATAGTGTGTTAGATGTTGGAACAATAGAAGTTGCCGAGTACTTAGATCTATTTATAACTAATGCCTTTGATTTTTAATTTATAATTATTTATTTATAATGCCTTTGATTTTTTCTTTACTCTCAAATTCTTCAACACAGGATAACTGAATAATAAAAAAATAGATTTTCAAGTAGCACAAAGTAAACTCCTACCCTGAACTCTTCAAGTCTTTCATTGAGCCACTTCGGAATACGGGACCTCACTGGATATCGCTTGATCAGCAAGGTTTCATGCTTCAAAACAACAATCAGAGACGAAATCAGTTTGTGAATAGTGCCAAAAACAAACAAAAAATATCACCTCTTCAGCATTTCAATAACACAAACAGTCAAATTATTCAAAGACCTTCTTGCCAGTAAATTACTTGCACTGGTCAGTTGCTGCAATAACAATGTAAACCAAACAGTACAAGAAGCCTGCATTTACTAAGTAAGTATTGTATTTTATTTCAAAACATAAAGCGCCTCTACACAGTGCCCACCAATCAGAGGCGAATCATCAATCAGTGCGAAAGTCCTTGGGAATAAAGGCAAGTAACATAGTACATATTCCACCTTGTTCAACGGCAGTAAGTTTCAAGTCCCGCTACAATCTGTTGTCCACTTAAGCGATCTGTAAAAAAATCTGCCAGACTGCTAGCGACTGATTGATTGAGTCATGTATTGAATCACCAACCACAGTAAACCACAGACATTGACTGAAACTGTTGACATGTTTATAGGACAAGCCTTAACACTTTAATGATGAGCTGCATTGGTTTCCCAGTCACGTTTAGTACACTCTGGTCATTAAAGTGTTAAAGGGTCATTAGACTCACTTGCTTAGTTCAGATTTTTTGTCTGCCATTACAAATGGCATGGTTAAAACTGAATTTCTGTGTATTGAACAGTAAATCTTTAAATTGACTTAGAGGTGGTCCACTTGTATGCGTTTCTCAGGGCTATCAGACAAAAATTACAGTAAGAGCCTACAGATCTTACATTACTGTGCCAGTGGATGAATAACTTACTTCCTGCTGGTGATGACAGAGTTTGGCTTTTAGTTCCACCAGTGCCTTTTCCATGCTCAGTGCACATTTGGCCTGTTCCACTAAGAGGGAACCTGAGTTAAAAATATGATCAAACAATAAACAATACAAAACCATTACACACTTACAATATCCCACCAAGTGGCCCACTTTCATTTGAGTTTGTAGCTCCATGATGATCATATTCGTTTATTGTTTATATATAAAGTAAACACATGCTGACAGCAGCATGGAACACAGTTAGACACAATTTTGAGAAGTAGATAATGTTGAGTATAGTGTTGGAAATAAAGTCTCATAACCTTGGTTATCTGGTAACACACTGCAACCTGTTACTAGCACAAGAAAACATCCAGTACCCATTCTCAGAAATAATCTCAATCAATAGTTTGTATTGAGGCTCACCCATTTATGAAAACAGATAAGGTTCTTACTAACCAAGTCTTGGCTGGATATTTTCGATTTCTTCGTTACGTAAAACAGCATCAAACACCTTCTGGACAAATCTTTGTTGGATGCTTCGGTTCACGTACTATGCACACAAAAGCACACACAAAGAAGAATGCAGAAAGCAACTAGTAATAACTTCAGAATATTACTACAAGTATGGATGCGTGTAAGTATGTATGCATGCATGTAAGCAGGTATTTAGATATGTATGTACGTTGACACTCACTGTAATACATTTAAAGTACCATAAAAAAGCACTGCCTGTCCCAAACTAAATTATGATAAGGTCATTACAAACATAGTTATTAAATCTTTAAATTGACTTAGAGGCACTTGTATACGTTTCTCAGAGCTATCAGAACAAAATTTTTGGTTAATAAATAAGTAAACAGTGCTCAGATAACTGGGCGGAGAGTACGGGTGAGGGCCTTAACTGAGGCGGTTACTGTGTAAGGACCTTGAGCCAGTCCTTCACGCACAATTGCTCAGTGCCGTCGATATTCTGTCACACATTCAAGCATGCACTTCTGAATTTTTGAAGGACGGCAATATCAAATACAATTGTACTGTATTGTATCTAGTGATTTAGCACTGGTTAGTAGTAGTAACAGCTTTGGTTTTTTGGACCTTCCTAGAATCACAGAGTCAGTGATGAAAAAGAGAAGAACTGGCTGCACAGGTCAATGTTGCCACATCTAATCACATCACATTTCTTATATCTGTTCTACACTATGTTCTGTTTTCTGTTCTGTGCTTCAGAATAAATAGGTAGTTCTGTGCTTCGACATACCTCTTTGATTTCTGTATACGACATGTTCTGTCCTACAGAGAACAACCATACAAAAGAATATCATATCTGAACAAAATGACAAGTGCAAACAAGTATTTAAGTAATTTAAAAAGACATGAAACAGAAACTAACAAGTAATAAAACACATGTATAAAGTTTTAACTTTTAGTATCGCTTCAAAATACAATGTTGCCACAATAAAAAAGACAATACCTTTTAACTCTGTTATGAGCCGGTCCTTGTACTTGATATACCATCCCTTGGACTCCTGGTCCAAAATTTTCTTCAGTATTTCACTGCACTGGTTCATCAAAGCTGCAGAGGAAAAATGCATTTACACATATATGTACTGCCTGTGTAATCAAACATTTATATACAGCCTCAAAAACGAATCGTAACTACGAAACAATGCAGAAGCCACAAGTTAGTCACACAAGTTCAGTCACACATGCTGACTGAAAATTAGTTACTTTATGATAGCTCGGCACTATCTACTAGTACCAGGGGAGGGGGATAGAGTAACGGTACCACTCATGGCCAGGAGAGCAGCAAGAGAGCAGCAGTACACGGTTCGATTCCCGCAACCCCCTCGGGCGGGCGCCTTACATGGCTGCCATAACGTGTGTTTAGTTAAGATATTGATAATTGAACTGTCATGTCTCAGTGTAATCTTACTGCGTTTATCGGTTTGAATTAATAAAGAAAAAGATTATTATTATTATTATTATTATTATTATTATCTAACAAAGCCACAGGTTCTCAAGAAGAAAATTGACATTAACCTCGGTTGAAGAGTCGAAGGTCGATGTCACTGCCTGTAGACGTCTGAAAGCAGTAGGGAACTGGAGGTGGAGTCAGGTTTAATGTCTGTAACACAATGACAGATTGACACAGCGTTACCTTCACAGCATTTTACAATTCATTTCCATGATGTCATAAAAGCCCATATCTTCATAGTGCTTTAAGAATTACGTGAATAATTACTAAGCACAGACAAATCATGGTTGGCTGGTTGCTGTTTAACGACACTGTGTCATAACAAAGATGAATAGCATCACCCTCCTCATCTTTCCAGGCTTGGGACTGGCACTACCACAGGTAGGGTAGTGGCAGAGTTCGTGACTGGGTAGATACAGAAAAAAAATTAATTTAATCAGACAGCAGAAAGCATGGTCAGCTTGTTGCAATGGACCTTGATCTCTAGCGAAAATCAGTTCCACTTAAAACCAAACAAACACAAGCAGTGCTGTCTATACAACTCATTTTCCAGCTTTAACGACGAGAGTGTACTAAAAGCAATTGGGAAACCAATGCGGCTCATTGTTAAAGTGTTAAAAAAAGTAACCTATCAAGGTTCTTCTTTAATACCAGCTTTTTAACCATAATCAATGTTAATGTTGTACTGCTAAAGTCTCACTGAGAACAAACCACAAATATCAGTAATTATTATTATTATTATTAATTAGTAGCTTCTATCACGCCAGTATCTAATGTACAAAGCATCAAACAATGGCACACCAAAACCAGGCCGTAACCTGGTCAACATTCAAAAGGTCAGTGCATTAGACAGAGAGGCAGCCTATGGTGGATAAGCAATTTGAAAGAGCCAAGTCTTAAGTTGAGAACGAAATGACATAAGTGTCTAAGCAGAACGGACATACACAGCGAAAGAGTTCCGAAAACTAAGCCCATCAACTGAAAAAGCTCGTTCACCAAGAACAGTTCTTGATTTAGGTATGAGCAGGCAAAGATAATCAATCGGCTGAGCTCGTTGAATAATGATAAATCCAATGTAAGCATATACAAAAAGAGGTAAAGTTGCCTTATATCATGGAGTGGTAGTAGTGAAAGTATAGATGCAGCTTACCTTACTAGTGCTTTCAATGTCCAGTTGGCTACATTTGTCTTTAATGAAATCACAGAAATTCTTCCAGTCACGTTTAGCCTCGGGCTAAGAAACCAGAACACAACAAGAAGCATGTAAACTCAGACGACGGACGAGGCTGTTGGTCTGTTCATCTGATACTCCGCAGCTCCCTTCAGTAGAATCCGGCTCCAAAGAGCCTATGTCAGCCTTTGGATTTATCTTCTGGCTGCATTCTTACCCTAGAGATGGTTGATTTTCGCCTGAATGTTAGCTCAACAGTACTTAGTGACTACCCTTGTGCATTAGTACAGCATTGCTGTAGCCTCTTAGAATATTTTTCTTCAATACAGGTTTTAAAAAAGATGTCATGTAGTAACATTACATTTGATCATTTTGCATCAAATTTGCTATAATTAATATAATGTAACATAAGAAACATAATATACTAAAACAAAATACAACAGATGTTACTAAATTAGATTTCCGCGGTTTCTACCAAGAACTGAGACAAGAAATGTGCCATCATTTAACTTGACTGAATAATATATTGAAGAGCATACTTCGGCTAACACTTTGCAAGTGACAGTAACAAGACACAGCCAAAGGCTGTGTGGCACAGGAGCCGATCGTGAAAAGTAGCAGCATGAAACAGTTCTGTGAAGAAAATTCTGCACAAGCCTTTTAATACACCAGCGTGTATCACCACTGATTAACGCCGGTAGTTACGTTATTTACAACAATTAATTACAATCACGTCGTACTGGTTTAATGAGGTTCAGCATAAATATATAAAAGACCGAGATATGGATACCCTGACGTTCAGCTCAGCCACAAGAAATCGCGAGTGTTCCTCCTGCAGTTTGGCCTCAAGCTGTACAGTTGATGAGGATGGCATCCCAATCAGAATATCTGTCAACACATCCAACAACAGAGGATCTGTCATCACATGCATCTCAAGGTAACCCGACAAAGTAGCCCAGACATACTAGCCCCAACGAAACCTCCCAAGACAAAAGACAACTTTAAAAGTTTTGTGCCGTAGTTTAACATTGCATGCTGCTAGTAGTAACGTTTTTTCATTGTCATAACAACATCGATGACACCATTAAATATTCGAGCTGCTTTGTCAGGGCCATTTTGTCAGGGCCATTTTGTCAGGGCCATTTTGTCAGGGCCATTTTGTCAGGGCCATTTTGTCAGGGCCATTTTGTCAGGGCCATTTTGTCAGGGCCATTTTGTCAGGGCCATTTTGTCAGGGCCATTTTGTCAGGGCCATTTTGTCAGGGCCATTTTGTCAGGGCCATTTTGTCAGGGCCATTTTGTCAGGGCTATTTTGTCTTGGTCTATGTTGTCGTGGTGCCGCATCTAAGGTGTCCAGATGCATGCAGTGTGGCACTGCATGTATCAAGGCCCATCAAGATCGGCTTAAATGAACCTCTCTGAACAGTAGGATGCTGCTGTTGCTGCTACTGCATCCCTAGTAGGTCCAATCACATGGCTCTAGCATCCAATGTATGAAGCAGAAATGCACCAACAGCAACCAATCTTTTTCATGGCTCAACAACAGAGTTTTCACTCCACAAGGAACACCAGATATCAAAACCTCACACAAAGCGGTACAAATCTGATACTACATCAATAATAAGTATAGAAATATTACAACAATATTTCATTATAAAAAATTCACGTCACCTACCCAGCAACTGCCAGCAAGCCTTAGCAATACTTTTCACTCCCTCAGAAACACTGAAGAACGGCGAATGAAATCTGTCACGAGCATGTATTAGAAGAATTCTCAGTGCAAATGCCATGTCCTGGAGGAAGAAAAACCCATCAACATAAGAAAATGAGACATTTCAACAGCGCTTACTGACAGTCTCCTAAAAGTTCTATGCTTCAAACATAACACACTTCACAGATAGCAAAGTTTTTCAACAATATAACTGAAGAAATTCCACAACAGGAGAAACTGAACATAGAGAATTTCCAGCCGGTTACAGAATCAAAGATGCCTGACAACACTTCAGGCAATGAAGAAAATCACAGCCTAGAACTTGAGGGTCTTCTAAAATCGGCAGAATCTTCAGTGGTCTGTAACTTGGGACAGAAGCATGCCTGATAAATTTACAATGGAGAAAAGTTCTTTGTAAATGCAAAACTGATTTATGAAACGATCGTCTCGTTTGGGTAACATACATTGAACAGTGTTTCGTGAGTTCTTTTCGTTCCCTTCTGGAGCAGCTGCGTCAAGTGCCATCGGTGGACTTGCCCTGGAAAGTTCATGCTCTCCACTTCAAATTCACTGGAAACAAACACCACCACAGAAGGTCAAGGTGAGCTAACGACAAACTGCGGGGCTTCCGTTTACTTGTATGAACCACAATAATAACAACAAAAGTCAGAACATCATAATTTTTCGTTAAGTAAGTAAGTAAGTAAGTAAGTAATCTTTTATTAGTATAAGACAAACGCTCATACTTTACAACAATACATACAAAAGGATCACAATATCAGTAATACTGTAAGACAGTTTAAACACAAGCAATTCTATATAATGTCTTATTTACATACATATACATTATACAGTATTATAAACAATAAACGATAGTGTCTTATTTACATACATAGGCCTATCTATAACTAAAGTTATGATCTAAGCCTTACATTCTAAGGAACATAAGCATTACTATGGTCTACAAAAAGAGCCAGTTTAGATATCAGAACAGGTACTAGAACCAGCATTAACCCAGTTTTTATACTTGTACAGTGAGCGAATGATGAAGGATTTCTTATGTAGCAATGTATTAAAGTGCGGTAATTCAAAAGCATGTCCCCTTTTTCTTAAGTTGAATTTATGAAGGTGCTCTGCAGGCAGTAATTGGTGAAGACAGTGTTGGGGTGACTGGATGCTTTTGAAGAACTTCAATTCAATTTTTTCACAAAACTTCTCTAAAGTTAAACCATCACCACTAAAGAGGTTACTGCGCCCAGCCCTGCGCAAAAAAGATTCAATTTTTCCACCCAGCTCAGCCGACAGGAATCCCCCCCAAGATGGTATGGCATACGTTAGTCGGGAGACTACAAGGGCTTGAAAAATGTTCTTTAGTTTGCTGGGAGGCATTCCTTGAGATCGGAGGACTTTTAGGGGGTATAGGCGTTGGCTGCATATCTTCAAAATAAATGAAACATGGTCATCAAATTTTAAGTCTTCTCGAAAAAGAACACCCAGCAATTTGACAATTTTTACTCTTTCAACATTGCTGATAGGATCCGGAAGAGATAAGTGTCTTGGATTCGGTCTATGAAATACAATTTCTTTAGTCTTGGAAAAATTAAGTGTCATTCTGTTCCTGGAGGCCCAATCCTTAATATTATCAAATTCAGATTCCAAGCTAACAGGAGAATTTTGGGGGGTGAGAAGGTTAGTATCATCTGCAAATTTGAAAAGGATGTTGGACAGAGAGACGGGTTTAAGATCGCTCTCCATTACAATGTAGAGGGTGGGACCAAGACCAGACCCTTGGATAATACTGCGATTAATGGAAGTAGAATCAGAAAGTACATTGCCATATTTGAGGACTTGAGATCGACCACTTAGGAAGTCAATGACCCAATTTGAAATTTCAGGCAGCATGTTTAAAGTCATGACTTTAGGTATTAGAACTGAATGGTCAACAACATCAAAAGCTTTAGAGAAGTCGACTAACAAACAACGCACATAAGAGTTACTTTCTAGCATCTGGGTGACGTGATGTAGAAAGAAGGTGAGTGCACTGGTACAACTGCCAGTTGGTCTGAAGCCAAACTGATCCTCTAGAGCTTCTTGGGGCAAATTGGGTCTAAGCCACTTAGAAACAACAATTTTTTCTGCGATTCTTGACAGGATTGGAGTTACAGATATAGGTCTGAAGTCAGACAGAGTAGATGGTTTGGAAACTTTATTTACAGGAGTGACCACCGCGATGCGCCAGTTATCTGGAATGGTCCCAGTTTCAAAAGAGCAATTAAACACATGAGTTACCAATTCCGCCAACTCATAAGAACATTTCTGAAAGAGCCAAGCAGGCAATCCATCAAGACCAGCAGCTGTGTTTCGCTGTGTGCGCAGGAGCCTTTCAACTTCCAGTATACTCACATATGATTTATTTATTCCAGTACTGGCTCCTGTATTATTTTTAAGATTATGGATTTCCTCAGCCGAATAGTCCACCGAAGTTGCTATGTCAGCATAGAAGTTATTGGCCATATTGATGTCATCGAAGAGACCTGACGAATTTTTAGTGTCGCTGGTCAGAGAAGATGAGTTTCGCTTTTTTACCGCATCCCAAAGCTGCTTAGGTGTGGCATCTTGCAATGAAGAAAAACGTGTTTGTGCGTTTTCCAAGATCAGCTGATTGATTCTACCTGCAAGCGAGTCTGCATCATCCATTCGACCCTTCCTTCGAAGTTTATTACGCTTGTTTAGAAGTGACTTTATGAGAGGTGTTATGAAGTCTGGGTCTTTGGGTTTTATTGTGACAGTTCTAGACGGGATGCACTTGTCAATAAGCGCAGAAATGTTTTGAAGAAACATGTTGTACAGCAGAGTGACATCAGAGGTATTAAAGAACGTAGACCAATCGTGCAAATTTATAGAGAACCTAAGAGACGCAATATATTGCTCTCTGCGGTCATACAGCTTTATTTTCCTTTTTTGCGATGCCTGCATAACCATATTACCATTGGAGTTGATCTCAGAAATCAAAACCGCTTTATGTTTGGTCTTGACCAAACTCTGAAAAACTTCAGCATGCAACAAGCCAGGCTCATTAACAAAAACCTTATCTAGAATTTTTTTGCCATGAGTACAAGTTTTAACAATCTGAGAAAACCCCAAATCTTCCAGGAAAATAACATTCAAATCATTCAAATCACCTGCAATAACAATGGTGGCATTAGTGTACTGATTGCTAATAAACTCAATGTCATTGCTAAGTTTGTTAGCTAACAGAGAAGACTGATACAGAGGTTTAGGCGGGTGGTAAACACATGCAATCATAAGGGACTGTCTATCATCATTCAGCAGACAGTGCAGCCACAAAACTTCTAATAGATCAGGAGTATTTAAGTTAGCCACCATATTTAAAACGGAACAGTTGATACGATTGTGTCTGTTTCCCCAAAAATGTGCATGGATTCAATAATTCAAACCTAGTATACATCAATGTTAATCTGTAAACCACAGTATCAAACAACTGCCAAGGAGCTTCATCATATGTGCCATTAACCAGCTATATTATAACCACAGTCTATAGAACTAGATTGCCCAATTATAAATGTATGATTAAAAGCGGTGTGCGATAATATCCTAGTGGTTAGATGCTAGTTGCTAGATTTCTGCTCCACTAGTGCCCCATAGCCAACTCAGCTACAAAGAATACACTGACAATACACTGTCAGTGGGATGCCCAGACAATGGGGAGAGGACTAGCCACCCGCTCTCATATGCAGAGGCTAAGAAAATGAAGTCACTAACACTTCATACCCATACCTGTCTCTTAGGGTTAGCTTTCTGCTCTTTTTCCGTTCACCTCCCTCTAAAATAAGTACTTGTATGTAAGATTCTAATAGACGTGCCCCTGTTGTCAATTAACTACAACTCACCCTGTCTGCCGAGTAATTGACTACGACTCACCCTGTCTGGCGAATGCTCATCAGCTGTTTCTCGCTAAGCCGTCGCACGTTGCCCTTGGAGTCATGGGCGACTTGCTCGACTTCATCAAAAGTCGGAGCAATGAAGAGATTCTTGAAGCTGATGACATGCTGTCAAAAACAGGAAGCACATCGATCAGCAAGAGAGACAATCACGGAATCAGCCGGTGCATGTCAAAAAATTAATTGATCAGTCAGCCAGCAAAACAGAGAGCAAAAACAAAAAGAAGACAGCAAAGCAAGAACAAAAACAAACGAGCAAAACAAGAACAAATCACTTTTAACCTACCATATAAAAAAAATGTAAGCCCATCTGTCTAGTTTTTACATCAGCACTAAATAAATTCTATTATGCATATTTTATATCACACAGTTCTGATCTGTGATCCCAAGCGCTAACAGTCCAGCAGTAGCAGATTTTCTCTTGGTTAAAGCTGAAAGGTCAAAACAATCCTTTAATCTTAAACGTCATAGTTCATTACCTGGATACAGTACCTGCTTAGAACCCTTCCACAGTGCTAAAATAAATGCTGTGCAGAGTGATTGATACAATCATAAATTTTTTGTGTATTTAGCTATATCAAATTGTGGTTTATAAATCATCTTACAACAACAACAACAACAACAACAACAACAACAACAACAACAACAACAACAACAACAACAACAACAACAACAACGACAACAACGACAACAACAACGACGAAAAACCACAACAATTTGTAACATAAAGTTTAACTAATGGTGATATGGTATTCCAGCAAAACTGACAGAATGAAAAAGCCTTACGTCAAATCCATTGCCATCTCCACCTTGATCGTCAGTGATTGACGAAGGAAGCACGATCGGAAAGTTCTTCCAGTGATAGAGAAGTTTTTCCGCTGCCTGTTTACCAAAACAACAACCGTTACATAAACTGCGAATATGCATACAGAAAATAGACAGATACAAGATTGTAATATATAAAATCAGTAAGCACCAGTGATAGCACCGCCTATACCTGTGGTACGGCTTTTGCCTTACCACTTTTTAAGGTGGTACGGCCACAACCTACTTTAGAAGTACCACTTTTTGTCTGTTAAAGGCTTCAGTCCCTAAGACCTCTAATTTGCTGTACCACTTTTCAAATCGTGGAGACGCCACTGGTAAGCACTGAAATTCAGTGCCATGAATGCAATCTCATCTTTTAAGTAGCTGTTGCGATTAAAACGTATACTCTCAAATTGATCTGGCATCATGAGTTTTGTTCTAAGCTAACATGATCTTTATCTGATATGGTTTATCGGTGGCCAAGACACACACTCTGTTCGTTTTGATAACTTAGTTCATCAGATGCTGAATTTGCTTGATAACTCTCGTACGTTCTGACGCCTGCTTTGTCAAAGTCTTACAGTTCTGTTCGTTCTGCCAGCTCGTCAATGTCATTCAGATGAAAACTTCAAACCTCATTCAACTTGCTTACCCACCAGCCATCACAGCCTGATTTCAGGTTTACCTGAGCTATTGTATTTTGACCAAGCTGCTCCAACACGTATGAATTAAATATGAATTAACTCGGACTGGCTGATGTCTTGTACATTATGATACAAAACTAGAAACATTGAATTACACTACACTATATTGATAAAAAGTGATCTCTTACGTTACATTACAGTGACCTTGACCCATTCTTTCTCTAGCCTGAATGTGGTTTGTTCTCAAACTGACCTGTCCTCAACCTGATTATCATAAAACTGTAATGACTTAGATTTGATCAGATCTTCCCAAATCGACCTGATTTTTATGAGTTGACCAGGGCCTTAAGTGTTTTACTGAAATGGCCTTTGTCCCAAGACTCTAATGGATGCAATAAAACAAATTCGATCTCAACCCCAGTTGTTCTAAAACAGGCTTGTTTGTGACCTTATTTGTTGACAAAATTATTTGACTTTAACCTCGTTTTATCGTGATTCCACCCTGCACTCACGTGATACCAGAATTAACTTAAATGATATCAGTCACAGGTGGCACAGCTTGTACATATGGACCTTAAATAGCATGGCACCCATTCCAACGGGCAGCACTGATGAAGGATCTCCATCTGATAAATTCATAGAAACACAGGCAGGGTCATGGCTATAGAAAAACATGTACATTTACATTGTAAATTTAAGCAAGGATTCTGAATGTTAACCTGTTTAATGGCAAGTCTGGCTTCGACTATCTCTGGCTGGATGCCGTCAGATGCAAATTCAAACTGCAGGGCCTTTCTCTGCCGAAAAAAAACACAAACAAAACAATTCCAGCTGCTGTCTCCTCAGAACATCCACTCGTCCATCCACTTTGGATCGCATGGAAAAGAAGCCAAATTAATGGATGGCTAGAGTCAGCAGAAAAACTAAACACAAATCCAGTCTTTCAGGATTTCTGTTCAATACATATGGTACTGAATTCCTTTACAGAAACCTGTACATGTCAAATCCTATTCTTCTACATAGATAAAAGTGACTTGGGGGAGGGACAGTGGCTTTTAATAAGCAGAAAATTATGAACTCTTCTTCAATGAAAACCTTGCCCAGTTTATGGTTGATGACACATGACTTGAAGTGAAATTTATGACCTCTACATTTAATTATAGTCTTTTTATAGTTTAATGTATTTATTGAGCTACTCCAAAAGTACTTTGCTGTCATTTATTCACTTGTAGATTTCAAGCAGCTTTCAAAATTAGCAAGTCTGTGATCAGTAAACATGATCAACATATCTTTGGATTGCCTCTAAAACGGCATCTGATCTTAGGCCAGTGTTAACCAACATAATTACTGTCCCAACAACATGCAATCTCCCTTATCTCATCCCAGTTGAAGTGCCCATATTGCTAGCATCATGGAGTACACAAGTAATTAAGGGGCTCTTAACATTGCTGCATAATTGCCTGGTTACATCATACTGCAGCAACTGCCTATGGCCCGGTTCCATTCAAAAACAGCTCACATATGAAAGGTTCAGACTCCTGTGTATCAGGCCACCATGATACATCCAGCTTCTGAAGTCTACCCATAATGCATTGCTGCCCAACTGAGATAATTTCATATTTATTAGACATGCTAAACAGATAGATAGACACAAAATGCTGGAGGAAACTGCAGACAATATTGTCAGCCAGAAACAGACATCAGTTATAATTAGTCTGTGTCTGTGTGCTCTAGAATGAAGTACAGTGGCTGAAGCTTCCCTCATCAGTCAGCAAAAGCAGGTCTTTGTAGTAATAGGACAGAAGTGTCTGAGTAATGACTGTGTTTAGATACCAGATAACTTACGTCTGTCAGTGTTCTAGCCATGCTAGAATTCTCACCAAAAAAACTACTTTATACATTCCTCTGTCAACAACAACCAGAAAGGCCTAGTATAGTGTGTGTATGTGTCAAAGGTTTTTCCACTGATAAGTACGCATAACATTATGCAATGATGCGCAATCCGAAGAACAGGGCAACCTACTAACCTTACTCACACTCACAGGCCACATGGCTCAACAATGATTTGTCAATATCACATGATGTGCCACGATTTGAACCCTGGAAGCACAGACGAAGGACAAACCATATGACTGAATATATAATCAGACCTATGAACAGACTGCTCTCAGGCGATGGCCAACAAAGACCTGACTCCCTGAAGTCCTGTAACCAGAGACAGGTTGTTCCCGGAGCCATTAAGGAGATAGCTACGCAGTTAATTGGATTTGAACCTGTACAAGGAGCCATGCCACCCAGCTGTGTCACGAAGATCACAGCTATCTCTCAGTCACCAGCATCCTATGTCAACATCAACAGTGATTCAGTTTTCAACTATTCAAAGGAAGCCACTGCAGCATACACACGACTCCAGATTTAGAAATGCTTTTCACTCGGAAATAATGACCAAACCCTTAGTCAACGTATCAGCCTTTGCAACTCATCTTCAAAATAATGAACGTCATACAATTTTTCGGGAATATTAGTGCTCTAGTTTCAAGTAGATCATGTTTTACTTATGGTGAACGATGGCCTAGTGGCTAGCATACCGGATTGTCAACCAAGGGCCAGGGCATAAATCTGTTTAAAGATTTCTGCTTCACCTGCACCCTTTGCCAAATCTGCTATAATGAGTACACTGACCATATACACTGTCGGTGGGAAGAGCAGAAAACGAGGGACAGGACTGGCCACCCCAGCCTCATATGCCAAGATGAAGTTGCTAACACTTCTTCATACACATGGCTGAATCACAGGGTTAGCTTAAGGGAATTGGTCTTCACTCTTCTCTGCTTCACGTTTTACTCAGTTTAGAATGCCACTCTTATAAAAACAATTCTGTGAATCTGTGATCGTCATTCAACTTCACATTTTGCATTAAGCTTATCATCACCATAACCATCACCGTCACCACCAGCACCATAACCGTCACCACCAGCATCATCATCAGATCCGGATGCCAGATGCTTTGCAGCAATGGGTGCAGATCAATTAATTATCTCCATTCATTTTCAGTCATTTGTCAAATCTAGTGTTATTCTTGCGTTCAGTATAAGCCTCGTTACGTAATCTTTTATGCTGTCTATACAGCATTAATCTTCTTTTGCATCGCCTTTCTTCTCATCTTGCATGTAATGCATTTTGTGCGCATTAGTCAGTTGGCTTTCTTTACTCATGACCAAACCATCAGTCTTCACAAAATGGCTGCCTATGCAATGTCTGCATATCCAAGGATTGTTGTATTCCATCATTTCTGATTTTGACGTCCTGAGATCTCTGCAATTTTCCACAACCATCCCATTTCTGTTTTTATCATGTTCCTCAATGTCCAGCTAGAGACAACTAAATTGAGAAAGCCAGTCCAGCAAATGTTGGACATTTATCAATACATAGAGAATTAGACTGCATCATCATCTCAGCCATTCTTGCCTTTGTTTCTGAATGTTATTCCACTGCTTTTCCACTTCTTGGCCAGTCATTGTGTAGCATGGTTAATCCGCATTTGAGTGAATTAAACCTTTGTGTGCCACAGGTGCAAAATTGCCACAAATAAGAGCTTTCCATGCAGGCCACAGGTGCAGGATTGCAACATTATTACAGCTGACGCTAAGGAACCAGTGGTCTTCTTATGAAAATAAGTGCGTGCACCATTATTTACGATGATAAATGAGCTACAATTTTCCCGATGATTATAACTATTTATATACACGTGGGACGGCGGCAGAGACACAACACACCTAAATGTCAACAATCTGTATGATTTAATGACCACGTTTTATCACTGCAATGGTGATTGAAGACGAAATCTGGCACATGATTTTTGGTAATTCGAAGACATGTGTGAAGAGTTAATTTTCAAGGGTTTCATGCATAATGGAAATCAGGACCAAGAGTGAATTACTGCCAATACTTGGTCTTTATTCTTTTAATTTCACTGCCAACTTCTAATGCATCAGCCACCAATCGATGGAGCTTTAAGCAAACTACCTCTTGCACCGGTAAGGTTGAAACCTGCACACTACACACTACAAGGTGGGCACCCAACCAGTCAACCACATAAGATACAAGTGCACATGTACTGCTCACAAAAGTCACGATTTCTCAGAAAATCCCAACAGTTCAAAGTCGTTTTCTGCAGGGGTTTAAAAGGACTGAGGAGTGACTGATAGCGAAAGAGTCTAAATGAATGACAGGAGGTCTTATGGTAAGCCGACAGGTTGTAAGCGTTGCCCGCTCCCCCATATAACCTGCATGCCCAGTCAGTTACAAAACAGCATTTTTATATCTCTGCTCTAAGTTTTATTGCCTAATTACATGAGGATCGTGTGCAGTCGAGATAACATTGTTGGCTCGGCTGGCTGTTATGCAGTCGAGACGCTGGCAAAGCGTAGATGATCTCGAGAAGGCCTTCAGCTGAAAGAAACTGATCGCAAACTGTCCAAGGAATCTGTTGACCGATAAAATAATCCAAATTGGACAGACTCTGACATTGCATTGTGGACTGAAGCTATAAGCATTACATTACCAGAACCACAGAATTTCTAAATAATGTTGATGATGATAAGAATTTCGGCAATCGTAAAAATGGCAGAAAAAATGCACGGTCAGCTAAGGTAAGGGTCTCAGTAACATGAGGTATGAACTTACGGATGGACTTGGGCAATTCAACAGTATAATTATACTAAGATGGTTCAATGGTAAGGAACGGTAAGGTAAGATAAGACCAGTTATCCATACAGGTATGCATCCAGACATTCTACAGTGCATTTAGAAATCACAAGGTAAAACAAGATAAGATAAGGCTACACAAGCAAGATAAGACAAATTTATGATGTATGAACTCAGATTATGTAATTGTGATTAGAAATATATATAGTGCACTATTCAAGAAACAAATAATTGGAGGCACTCTCTGTGCTAGCCTTAAATAGATATGAAGTTAAATGTCTTCAAGGAAAGATATTTCATCAGTAAACAACACAGTTCAAATAATGCTAGAATGGTATCAGTGGCACATTCACACACAAATGAAACAGATCACAGACTTTCAGGTCTAACATCTCCACAACCGTCCCACTTGTATATAAATCACCAATGGGAAAACTTTAGCTCTTTAATCGCCAGGGCTACTTAACAGTATGCTTCATTACATATCAAGACTGTTGGTTCTGTAACATCAACTGCTTTATTAAATTCTATTGTGCCCGTGTCTAATGCACAAAGCTTCAACCAAAGGCACACCAAAACCAAGCTGTAATCAGGTCAATATCCTTCTAAGCTCAGTCCCCAAGACAGAGAGGCAGCCTACGGTGGATAAGCAATTTGAAAGAGGTAAGTTTTAAGTTGAGAATGAAATGACACAAGCGACTGAGCAGAGCGAACAGGCACAGGGAGAGAGTTTTAAAAAGTAGGTAATATCACAATACTGCGCACGCAGCCTGCGTGGACTGTTTTCCATTGGCACAATTTTACAACTGTGGGTTATCACTTAATAAGATAAGAATATTCTTTAAAATACCAATTGCCATCCACATTTTGGTTAACACAGCGGTTCTCAACCTGTGGTCCGCGGACCACTGGTGGTCCGCGGCCATCTGCCTGGTGGTCCGCGAGCAAGGCCTAAAACTTATATTTTTACAATTTAAAACATGCAAATAGACAAATTTTGTCAATTTTTAATATTTGTTTTATTTCAATCGCCAGAATCGGCTAGATGGCAGCATGAAACCAATGATACACGAATTTATGGCAAAAAAATATTTTTTATTAATTTGGTTTTGGCACAATATTTAGTGGTGGTCCGCGACCGAGGCAAAAAATTTATAAGTGGTCCTTGAGTCTCAAAAGGTTGAGAACCGCTGGGTTAACATACATGGTTAATGTCTAGCAGCAGTGCCGTTTTTAACACTTAATGTTTAGCAGCATCAGACATTAGCGAGGCCAACTCTAAAAGCCATCTTATGCAATCTTCTGTTTAATGTATTCCTTCCACTTCTCCTTTTTCTTCATTTTTCTTCCTCCTCCTTCTTTTATATCTCTTCCTCCTCCCTATTCCCTATGCTTCCCTACGTCATGCATGTTCACATTAACACAACTTCTCTGTTCTGTTCCCTGTTCTTTCTTCTCAACGTCATAATTTTTATACTACCTGATATCAAAGCACAGCAACTGTGGCTCATACACACTCAAACACTTGATCAGCTTATCATGCGACTGCATAGTTGGTGTAATTTATTACCAGACAAAGCATGTCTCTTAACGCTAGAGCTACACTAGTCTCTGCAGCAATCAGACACTGTTTTAAGAAAGTAGACAGTGCGGCTTCTCACCAAACCTGCTCGCTCATTACCATTGACGAAAAAGAAAGTGGGGAACATGATCCCTGATCAAGTCTTGATTTACGACCCTAAGGGAAATCTATTCCAATGGGAACAACCAGCAATCATGAAATGCTCATCACACTGACAGAGGAAAGGGAAACCAAACATCTCGGGTTCCGCTTGGCGTCAAAATCACGAAATCACGTGATCAGAACAAATAAGGCTGAAGAACTCCTGCAAGCAACCCCAGCAATTAATCTATTGGCATCAACAATAATCATAATAGGCCAGATAATAATCCAAAATAATACTACAAAATACTAAGCTAAATAATAACAATACTCTGAAATAGGCAAATAAATGTAGGTATTATAATGATTAAAAATACCAGTCTAAAATAATAATTCAAAATCTTAAAGTAGATAATCTAATATCATAATCTAAATAATAATCTAAATTATTAATCTAAAACAATAAGCAAAATAACAAGCTAAACAAATAAGACTGGATAGAGGAAAGTTCTTAGGATAGCTCTTTGGCAGCTACAGATATCTTTTAAATGCAGTAAATGGTGATGATGATGATGATGATGATGATGATGATGATGATGATGACGACGACGACGATGATGATTAGAAAGCAAGACATAAGCTTAAAAACCAAGACCTAGTGTTCTTGGTTGCCACAGCCACTCCGAGGTAAGCAGGGCTATTACATGCACATGTGTGCAGTCACTGCAGTGCATACACAAGGACATCAAGAGGCACTGCAGGACTAGATACAACAAGGGTTACCAAACCAGACACTTTGGATGGGCAAGTGGCAACCTGTTTTGATATCTAGTCTAATCTAATGGCATCTGTGGTGCTGTTATCACAATGCACTAGGCACCGATCGAAGGCCACTTCAAATGAAATCATGGTGGAGAATCACAATCTCTAGGAAAGCACGGTTGAAATCCATTTTATCAAGAAACCAAAGAAGAAGAGCAGTGCCTTAAGCTAGCCCTAAGGCAGCCGTGGGTATGAAGTGTTAGCGACTTCATTTTCTTAGCCTCAGCATATGAAGATGGGTGGCCAGTCCTCTCCCTCGCCGTCTCATCTTCCCACCGACAGTGTACGGTCAGAGTACTCATTATAGCTGAGTTGGCTAGGGATGCACATGGAGTAGAAATCTTGAAACAACTGTCTGCCCTGGCAGGAATTTGAACTCACAACCTCTCGATATGCTAACCAGCCTAACCACTATACTATCGAGCACCTTCAGTGGAAAGTGAGTTGAAAAAGGTGAGTCCTTAGTTTAGACCTGGAAGACAACAAAGAATCAACAGATCACACATAGTGAGGCAGCCATTCCAAAGTACGTATGTATGTATGTACCTATGTATGTGTGCATGTATCTGAACACTTAGACAGCGCATTGTATCTTACGAAGGCAATGTAACATGGCTTCTGACAGATCTAAAGAAAAGTGCGTTTTCAGACAGAGTTCTCCTGCAAAGCACGGCAAGATTCAAGGCATCTGAAGACCAAGTGCAATAGCTGCTTGCACAAGGGGTAAGCAAGGAGCAAAGGAACGTTAAAATATCATGCTTTGTGGACAACAAGAAAGATTTAAACCAGATTCTTTTCTTAACTAGAAGCCAGTCTATTGAATGCTGATATTTCTTGGTCTTCGTTATGGCTCTAGACTGGGCCTTTTCAAGGTTGACAGCAAAGGAAGGAGCCAGACGAACGTGGCTCATGCTGAAAGGAAACCTCAACAATAATAACGGCAGCATGTTCGGACAAATATATGACTGTGATGGAGAGATGTAATTGATAGCAGAGCAGCACGATCAAGTTATTAGGTCAAGTGTATGGTCCATGTCATGACTGACTAACTGCGCTTCACATTCCGTGAGACCTTACAATTTTTTTTAATTATTAATAATCGAGTTGGGTAGAAGATGCATTGCTAACGATTGAAGCTGGAAATCTTAATCTTGTTAATCTTAATCTAATTTATTCATCTGTATACTGAAGAAGAAGAGCAGTCCTTTCTAGCTCTGAGGCAGCCATGGGTATGAGGTGATAGCAACTTCATTTTCTTAGCCACGGCATATGAGGGCGGGTGGCCAGTCTTTTTCCTCGCCCTCTCATCTTCCCTCCAACAGTCAGTGTACTCAATACTCATTATAGCTGAGTTGGCCAGGGACGCATGGGGAGCAGAAATCTCGAAACAAATTTCTGCCCTGGTGGAGATTTGCACCCCCAATCTCTCAATTACAGTCGAGTGTGCCAACCGCTACAATATCAACCAGGTGACCGAACAGGTAAGTTTAAGACCTTTAGAAGAAAAAGAAAACTAAGGTGCTTTGTAAGGTACTTTAAAAAGTGCTGTAATAAGTGTCATGATACATGTATACATACATACAATACATACACACAATCATACATACATACAATACATACATACAAACATACAAGGTGGGGAACTTGATAGGTTCAAGACAGCAAGGACCCGGGTTTCGCCCCATGTTGCCAGAAAGAACTACCAGCAGGTACACAAGCGAAATGTACTTGAGGGAAATTTTTTAAACCTAGATATCTAGTTGGAGAAACTGTGGCATGGTAAAACAACATAGCACATCAGAAACAAGCATGTAGGTAGTCTAGACAATCATGATCCACTGGATAAGAAAACGGATCAGTTACCAGTGGAATTGAGCAGTTTCTTCCGGCAATAACATGAGGAGGTAGTAGGGAGGCAAGGCACGGGTTTATGACAAATGTACAGAAAATAAAGATAATGAAAATGACCAAGTGAGCAAAGCTGATTCACGAAACATGATAGTGTTAAAACTATAGCAACAACAGCTTGCAGGTACACAGATGGTCAGCTAAACGCTGGAGAGAAAGCCAAAGCTAGGACAAACAGCCAGAAGATAATCAAGCCAGAAGCAGTGAACTAATGGATGATAACAGAAAATGCAACAGATTTTCCACATTAGACGATAAGCTAACAAGAACAGCAAATACTAAACCAAAGTAAAAATGTGATACTGCACAGGATGAAATGGTTATTTACATAACAATTTAGAATTTCAAGCTAATTTTAAATGTTTTGTTATACACTATTAAAACTGGCAGAAATTTAAACAAGAACAGTCTGGCTTGATAAGAGAATGTGTCGTTTAGTTGGTTGCTAAAACACTACGTTGAGAAATTTCTCAAGGATAACTTTGTTTGGTTTAAGAGAGTTTGATAGTCATTTCAGTGTTGACAGTTTCCTACAAATGGACCAACCTATAAACACCTTTACAAATGGCACCTACCTCCGGCTCTACGTCAACTGCCTCCATTTATATCAGCTGAGTCATCTACTCCTGTGTTGACGCAAATCCAGTAGGGCATCTATAATTAGTAACAGCACACCAATTAATACTGATTATACATTAAGATTGTTGTTCAGTGTTAGTGCAATTCATTCATGAAGCACATATAATTCAGGGCTTCTGGTGGTCCCTGACCTTTTGAACCCCAGTGGAAGGTCTGGATTAATTATGCTTGTAAGCAAAGTCATAAGACATTTCAAGATTAGATTAGAGTAGACTGGAGTAATGGGTGCAAATGAACAGTAGTGCACGCACAAGAAGAACAGCAGTCCCTTAAGCTAGCCCTGAGGCAGCCATGGGTATGAAGTGCTAGCGACTTCATTTTCTTAGCCTCAGCATGAGGGCGGGTGTCCCGTCCTCTCCCTCGCCGTCTCATTTTCCCACCCACAGTGTACTCAATATAGCTGAGTTGGCTAGGGGGTGCAGGTGGAGCAGAAATCTGGAACCAAAGTTCAGCCCTGCGGGGATTTGAACCTTGACCTCTCAATTGACAGTTCAGCATGTTAACCATTATGCTATCGAGCAACCCCAATACAGTGGCGTCACTAGAGCTGGTGTCACCCGGTGCGGTAAGTCATGGTGTCACCCTCAAAAAAAAAAGATTACCATTTTTCTTTTTTAGGAATTCGTCTGCCGACAAACTTTTACTTTTTGAAGGATTTCTTCTCCCAAAAAAGTTGATGCCTTTTTTTTTTTTTTTTTTTAGTCATCCGCCTCTTTTTTGACTTGTTGTTACATCCTTCTTTTTCCGGTCTCCAACCATAATGCCTTTTCCTTTCACAGGAATTCGCCTCCCAAAAAAGTTATCGCCTCATCTTACAAAAAATAAAATTTTTCATTTGCTCATCTTGGGTGTCACCCCCTCTGAGGGTGTCACCCGGTGCGGTCCGCACCCCCCGCACCCCCGTCGGGACGCCACTGCCCCAATACACACACATACAAAGACTTAAAAGAAATGGAATGATTTCCAAAAGCTAATCGGAATGCAACCTGCTGCATAAATCACAACGTGATGGACATGTAAAATGTTCTATGGATATTTTTGAAAGAAGTAGAAAAACTGTCATAGTTTTTCCCACCTAAAGCACACACTGGCATACTCAATGAACATACAAGTGTATGGATCTGTATCTGCCATGCCCTTTGTAACCCCTCAAAAAGTGCCACTCCAAAACATTCCATACATCTTCAGCTCTAGTTCGAATCAAGTGCCTTCTGTAGTGCTGCTTGGGTTGAGCCAGAGTGCACAATTCATTGTTGGTGAAGTTCTGAGCAATCAAATGACTGTTGCAACCATGTGGCTTGTATAAACCAGGTTGAAAGGTGAAAGATAGAGACACAGAAAAGAATTTAAGATTTCTCAACCTGCTCATCAGTAAAATCACATCTGATTCAATGACTGCTTACTTTTAGCCACTTCTACAAATCTCCTCTAAGTAAGTAAGTCAGTAAGTCAGTCAGTGTGTCTGGTAGTCCAAGTAAGCTGCTTTCAATGCAAACTTCCCTACACTTTTCACAGTAAACTGGTTTTCTTTTTATGCACATACATTAACATTGCACCACTGTGTCTTCATATACAAGTTCTACCACGTGAACAGATTGTTGATATGTTAGCCTTTCATCTCTGCAACTGTCGTTCAGTTAACAGAACCTACTACGAACCTGTTGAACCATTTACTGCCAATGCTTTTAAAACCTTACACTGGCTATGCCCCAGCAGTAAGGTTTCACACTTTAAGGACGGGCGTGTAACGAAATGTATGGAAAACTAATCCCTCTCCTCCTTAAATGGTCAAGGTTTACTTAGTACTAGCATTCAATATTTGCTGCTCTGCGCAGATTAATTGCATTGTGTTGCTGTTAACACTCATTCTTAAACTGTGCATTTTCTTATAGTATTACTGTATTATACGCTGTGTTATTAGTATGACAAAAAGTGTGTGCGCATTATTCCATTGCATGCAAGGGGCTATGGTAGCAATTATTCCATATGAAGCTAATTCTCTATGTTTAACTGAATCAACAATAATTATTCGCTATCAACGATCATGGCATGATATACAGTTCACTCATTAAGGCCAGAGACAGCCTCTATCAGATATATGAAATCCATTCAAGAGTAATAATGCTTTAATAATGATGTCAATGTCCCATGAAAACAGCTAACAGAATAATCAAAACAAACTGGCTCAAAGTCCTTCACTAAATGAGATGAAATCTATTCTAATGTCACGCAATCTAGTATTTACAAATATATATTACCACTGTTGTGACAATACAGATGGTGTAAATACAGAAAAGCAAAATTATGGTCAATAATCACTGTGAAATTAAAGCAGACTGGTACATACTTATTAAGATGCAGAATTTTAGTGCAAATGTGTGATCAAAGTTTTGTGACAAATTCAAATTTGCTGCAATTTTGCAAAGCCTTTTAATTGGCCCTGTGTTTCTGCACTGTTCAGTGAAGTTTTGAAAATTAGTCTAAATTTGCATTAACATTGGACAGAACAATTCAGTTTTTATGAGGATGTCCCAAAAGGCATTTTTTACCTATTTTGCAAATATCCATAATGTACATCCCCATACAAAGTGGCATCAATAATCAACTCAAGACAGTTCATATTTTATATACATGGAAATCGTCAATGACCAAGTTAACTCTGGAGCAGGGTCACGCATTTCAATTAAATTCCCTTTGATACGGAAATTCGTCTCGTAAAGTAACAACGAATTCAATGGAATGAAGGCGATCCAACAAACCAGCAGGGTATAATTTACAAATAATTGCGCAATTTACACTGCAGAATCTGTAGTTTCTATACGATCACCCTACCCACGTTAACGCGTATTCTATGACAGTTAAAAAATTAATAATTCGTAGCTATTTTTTCAAGTGTTATTTCAGCATAATGTATTATACTGAAGACTATGTCGTTCTGATATTTATGTGACGTGATAACCAGTGGTGGTATTTAAAGAACCCATGAACTAAAATCGTCCGAGGTAGTTATGGTGCTACAGAAGCAAAATCCTTAGAAGATGTACACTGATTCTATACTACATCCGGACTCCCAGACAACTGCATATGACGCAGAGTTTAAAAACAAATATATTATGGCACTTACCTACGCTAAATAAACTACTTTAAACTAACTAAAGTGACATCCTTTCTGGTGAAAAGCAACGACAAAGTCATACGTAAATCAATTAAAGTATTTGATAATAAACATTACATACAGAGCAGTTTATTCCATCTTACGCTAGATGTCGCCAAACAAATTTCCTTTACATCAAAGATTACATATCACATGCAGATTCACTGGCAATGTGAAATCTTTAAAATTTCAACTCGCCGCCTAACTACTATACATTTCTTCATTCTCATCCTCTAGCAACTAACTGATGAAATTTTATCTACCTTAGGTAACAAATCCATTCGAAAACTTCATTAACTTTCTGTGTTGCAAAATAATTGACATAAAATGTATGGTCATGGGCTACTTCTTATGTTCTAAAAGGAAATCTTAAAGGCGTTATACCGGTAACAGAAGTTATTCAGTAAAAATTCTTATAAATTGCGTCCTCCTAAGAATGTAAGATATCTTTGACTATCCCGGCATCACACAAACAGCGCATCAGAGACTATCTTAATCCCGTCGCTATAATAAGATACTAGCTTATCCCTAGCAGAGCACCGAGCGTTACCTTGGGAAAATGTCCTTTCTGAAAATATCTATTAGGATCGAGGGGATAGAGTAATCTAACACTCATGGCCAGGAGAGCAGCAGTACACGATTCGATTCCTGCAACCCCTCGGACGGGCGCCTTGCATGGCTGCCATCATAACGTGTGTTTATTCAATATAATTATACTGTCAGTCTCATTGTAATCTTACTGCGTTTGTCGGTATGAATAAATAAAGAAAAATATTATTATTATTTATTTCCGTTAGGTTACCTTTGCATCTACTCCTAGATGCTGTCCTCCATCGTCAGTAACCAACGAGTCTTTGTTCTGATCTCATTCGCGAGAGCGCGACGATGTTATGTAGCTATAGGCCTATATAGAAATTTACTTAACGGAGTACGTATACCAGGATAGAATCAAAGAATGTTTTAGAAGCCTACTTGTTTCAGTTTTTAATTTAAAGCCTCTCACTGTGCCGAAGTTGCAAGAGCATTGTTGCTGAAAATAGTCGCATTGATCAGGGCGCATCAAAACCAAGTCAGGTCAGTGTCCTGAGTTAGGCTAACGATGGGCACGCCACCTGATTTATTAAACTTACTGTGGTCTATCCAAATAGTATTTAAGTTATTATCAGTCAGATACTTGTATACTATTCAATGTGAGATGTGCATTGGAGTATCAAGTGCAGTCTGCCTTGGAAGTAGTTGCTCAGTTCAGTGTACAGAAGATTGTGAATGGAAGCTAGACTGATCAGAGTTCTTATCAGGTGCTGAATTTTGAACTTTCTCTGTAACCCTTCCCTGGCCAACACCGAAACTAGTATAGATTTAGAAACGTGCGTTGCGTGTACTTTTATGAGTGTTTAATTAACACTAATGACCAGCTGCATTGGTTTCCCAGTCGCTTTTAGTACACTCATTGTCAAAGTGCTGAATGACTTTATCATGGTTCGAAGAATGGGCTTTGGAGTCCATTTCCACTGTGCAAGAAGTATTTGGATATTAGTTGGCTTTTGAAGACCTTCTTAAACGTACTACGAAGCACCTTCAGCTATAAAAGTATTGTATCATATGCTGTTGGTGAGAAGATGAAGTGGCTATGGACAGCACTGGCCACGGCCTTGTATGCTGAGGGTCAAATGAAGTCCCTAAGACTTAAGTTCTCTCACTAGTGCCTCTGATGAGTCCTCATTCATTCATTTATTTATTCTGAGAATTTTATACAGCGCCTGTTCAAGATACCTACTCAGAGGTACTCTTGTAGGGATGTTATAGGCCCTATAAATTTATAATTGCAGTTACCCCATACCCATGGCAGCCTATTGGGGTAACTTACAGGATTGCACTTCTTCAAAGATGCTGGATACATATTTCCCAACTGATACAAAAGCCACCAACTATTGTGATTTCTGCTGCAGGCTTAATTTCAATATGTTGCTTCCTTCTGCCAATAGAAGGCAGAGTCATTTTCTTTCAAGCACTGTAATGCTGCTGAAATTTAAGCTGCTATTTGATATACTGCGACATGTTGCTGTGAACTTTGTAAATTTTATTACACGTCTTTCAGATGAATATTTGCGCAGAACAGTTTTGCGACAAATGTGTCCAAATTATTTGTTGAATGTTGATGTGTTACTTCTAGCAGTTTATGTTCTTTTGCACAGTTTCTGTTTAGGCATAGAGTTCATTCATCTCAAGTGATTACAATGGCTGCACTTAATCAAATCAACAAATGCCACACTTAATCAAATCCAACAAAGCCTCTGTTTGTTATGACTCAGTGCCAGGTTTTATAATGCTAAGTCGATACTTTTCATGATTCTTCCAGTAAGGTTCAGTGATTTAAAATACAAACGTCAAAACGATTCTTTGTATTGTGTAACCAGTATGGGTCAAGCCAAATTCCCGAAAAGTCATTCATACATTTCTATGTCAGTTCTTCTTCATTACGAACAAACTCTCCCACGTCGGCCTGATGAAAGACCACGATTGTCGTGGGGTCTGCACGCCGGCAATCGGCTGTTGACTTGGCTGCAACTCCAAAACCCTGAAATACAAAAAATGAACTGAAATAGTAACATCTGAAAAAAGACCAATCAGATGGGAACAGGTTTAGGGCTAGCAGCACCAACAATGACCGCAGTCTTTAACCAAATGACACATTTGATGGTACACTGAGCAACAGGGATTTACCTGTGATACCGAGAATGCCCCCCCCCCCCCAATGGCAGCAGAGCGATAACATGCCTCTTGAGACAAATTCCACAGTGTCAATATTTACAGGGCTACAAGTTTCAGTGACAGACATTGAGAAGAAACATGCAAACACAAGGTCTGATATGTTGCAGTCTGTAGAGAAATCTTTCTAAACCAACTTAATGGAATAAATTCCACAGCACCACAGTATTAATGCATGAGGCATTAGCTCATGATATGCATTAATTGATGGTAGTTTCTAAGTGAAAGTGATAGGCAAACACCAGTCCGTCAAAGTCCAACCAGAGGAAGAGCAGCAGAGTTTAACGAAAAGCTACTTACCAAAGGTAGTTCACTCATGCTATACACGACAACTCCCTGGTACTGTTGCGTGTTTTCAGTGATGCGGCCGAGGCCAGACTTTAACACATGGTTACCATACAGAAACTGTTGTTCTGCACTAGGTTTCACCCAGACCTTGTGCTAGATAGACAGAAAATACCTCATGTTACAAACATTAAAGAAAAACATTTATAAAATATGTCACGTTTTGGGGCCACTGGCATTCTGAATTCTGAAGATGTGCAAAAACGTATTCTAATGACAGCACACATATTTTACACAAACTAAGCATTTCTCTGTCAAAATGAACTCTTTTTTTCAGGCAATCTTCTCTGGACAAAAACAACAGAAAATACTTGTTATTATTATCATAAAAATCATGTTACAAATATTTATAGAGCATACTCTTAGAAGCTTCTAGAAAGTGTTGTACCATATGTCTCATTCAGGCACAAATTTTAAATATTTTACTCAAACAGCATTTAACTGTTGTAAGTTCAAATACCTTTATTTTGGACAAATTCTTTGATGTTTTAAACACTTGTGGTAACAGTTCTATGTGCAATTTCATAACACTGAAATGGCCACCTATATTTGCAGGATTAACACATTTCCACAAATCTATTATGATATATAGGATTTTTAATGGCTTGTTCAGCAGTCATTCAAGTGTGTATTGCATGCCAAACTGCATTATGCTTCAGAAAAAAGCAGTTACCTTGGCATATGGAGCTAAGTAGTCCAAAGCCGTTATGTACAACCGGAACTTTGATGTGTTAGAAAATTTTCCAAAGCACGTTCCAAAACTAAGCAGATGTTCTCTACCAAAATGGGCTGCTTTTTTCATGATATCTTCTCTGGAACAACAACAATAAAACATGCTTGTTATCATTATCACAAATCACACTACAAATACTTTTAGAGCATACTCCAAAAAGCCTCTCAAAAGTTTTGTGCTATTTGTCTACCTGGTAATTCAGGCATGAATTTAAAATGTCTTCACAGCTAGAAGATTTTTGCAAAAGTCTGTCCTTACTGACACTGTTATTATTTTTACAAAACCTCATCCATTGTTGAAGTTGACCATTTGTAAAAGGACCATTCACATGATTCTCAAGTACAAGTAAATACACTGCTAAACAATATAAACCAATTTTTTTATGGCACTCCTGAAAGCAACTCATATTCATTCTTGAGTACTTAACCACGCTGTTATGTCAAACAAAGGTACGGATTCTGAGTGTGAGAAAAATACAAGTTTATGCCTCATCAGCATGTGGAAAATTGCTAAGGCTTGGGATAAACTATATGCTGTGTTTTCATGTTCTCATGTTCACTGTGGATGGATTGTATGGCACTCTGATAATACCACAGTAGCCAAGCTGAACATGTAAGAACTTCATACCTGACATAGTAGACTCGATTTTTGTTAAGTCTAAAACAGTAAGTCCCATCCGGTCGGTTGATCAAGACCTCCACATTTTCGCCAATACTGTAAAATAAAAAACTTAAATTTAATGACTAGTGAGCATCTTCGACTAAATGGATGATAATTTGATTCTTTGTAGTTCACTGGGCAACTAAACAATCTTTAGATTACTTAATTTGGGAAGGTTTCTGTTAAAGTTTACCTTGTCAAAATATTGCATGTACCAAACTTGATGCCCTATGCTTTGAACATTGGGAATCGTTCAGCACAGTTCACATTCATAATGCTTTCTCTGACTTATCAGATTTTGACAAGGCTTCTCTAGCGGACCACAACGATTTCATTCGAAGTGACCATCGTTTGATGCCTTGATGATAAGAGCTCATGATGTCATTGTGAACAGCACAAAGCATGACTTGTGTGGATTCAAACTTACGATATGCAGACTGAAAGGGAAATATTAATGAGTTGGTGTGTTTGCACATGAATCTGAACCATCAGTTCAAGAATTTTTCACATAAAGTCAAAAACTGAGACTGGCTTGTAATTAGAGAGGTCACCAGGGTCAAAGAGATTCTCAGGTTTCATTAATAGACCATAACCCAAGTCACACAAACACTGTTACAGAAGAGATGTAGCAATAGTATCAATGAAAGAACTATTGTTTGGTGACGAAAAGATGATGTATGAACTACAATGGTAGTCCCTGCTAAGAAATGCTACTGGCAAATCAAAAGTGAGGTCATTCAGCTTAAAATTCAGGAAGGCTCAATAGGGCATTAGATTAATCAACACATACTATTTTGATAACTTTTCAAAGAAAATCTTCGATTCTTCATCAGTAAGTGGTCTCATTTTAAAGTAGATTCAAATTCTCTGACGCTGAAAATAAAAACAAAAAAATGACATATTAATTAAAAGATTCATGGAAAGTTTAATCCTCTCAAAATCAGTGTTACGTTAACACTTTAACGACAAGCTGCATAGGTTTCCAAGTCGTGCTTAGTACACTGTCATCATTACAGTGTTAATCATTACTGTATCAGTTCCAACAGAGCTGCAACAAGAACATCTGAAACGGATGTATACGTAAATAGTTGCATCCTAATTAAGCATGCAGGCTTACATAATAAAATTACAAAAGTAAACAACTGATATAGTTATCACTTTTCTTTTCAAAATTAAATTTTTGTACAAGCAATGCCTCCTTTTCCCACTTCTAAGGACTTTGTGTAATGCAGCACATTTTACAGTCAACATTTTTCAGATATGCATATCTGAACCTTAAGAAAACTCAGGACTTCGCTGAGGCTTACATTGTCTAGGACTTGCTGAATTAACTTAGTAAAATTTAATTGGGAAAGTTCTTGCATTGCTTAATAATTATAACAAGTATTACTTGTTACAATTTTCTTTCAAAACAGATGCAGAACATTATTTTTACAACTGTCATGGCCAGGGCCGCCGACAGAAATTCCGGGCCCCTAGGCAGAGCAGTCACGGGCCCCTAGGCACAACAGTCGCGGGCCCCTACGCAGAACAGTCACGGGCCCCTAGGCAGAGCAGTTTTGGGCCTCTAAACTATCTTTAGGCTTTATATAAATATAAAAATTTAAAAAAAATTTAAATAATAAGTGTGTGTAGTGTACGACCGTACAATAATAATTATAAATATATATATATATATATATATTATATACAACTATGATTTTATTCAGATGCTTGAAGTTTAAACTGATTGTTTTTAAGCGTCAGATAATATAATAATTTAAAAAGGCATAAATCATAAACTTTGTATAACTGAATATAATATTTTTCATATGTTGATTGCGGGTCCGGCCCGGGCCCCTAAACAGCCGCCGGGCCCTGGGCATTTGCCCCCCCCCTGCCTCCCCCTCTCGGCGGGCCTGGTCATGGCTGTTAGTTCTGCGTGGACAAAGGGAACAGGGTTTACCCAATTGGGTGCGTAGCGAATCCCAGAAACCAGAATTCCCTAAAAAAAATTCGGCTGACTCCCAAAATCGATTTATTTCATGTACAAGAGTTCAAACTTCAACAATTCATTTTAAAACAGCGTGTTACATTTCAAACCAAACAATTTAATTTTGGAAATATTTGAAGTTTTTGGGAATTTGACCGCTTTCCATAAAATTGTTTTCGGTAAATCGGGCTGCTGTGTATTTTCAGCGTTTTCGGCTTTCGGGACGACCCCATTAGCCAACTACCTGTCAACAATGAATGTTAACAGAGAGATGGACGGTACAAGAAGTGACAGCTGTGTGCTGATCAACCTACAGGAACGCAAGCAGACCGCACTCGAATTTCTCTTGGACTTACCGAGTACTGACTATTTACAGTCTAGCTAGCAAGCCCACGAGCTGCAATGTGGATTTTATGATAAGTTTTAATTTCACGTTAATACGATGCAGTAATTCTATGCAGGCACTGTTTAAAAACTGGGTGCGGTTTGTGAAATTACCATCTAAGGAGTAAAATATGACATATAAATAATAATTCAAAGAAAACACGTGCTACCTATGAAAACTCGAAAAGCCAACATTAACATATACCGGAAACTAGGAAACGTCATCTAGCAGTTGGCTGTCAAATAGTAAGTAGGCTTAGAAATCTGAAGGTGCTACTGTAGAGAAGCACATCCGCATATTCGCAAAAGCGGAGGTGTCCAAAGATGCCCAAAGGAAGAACAAAACCCGGTTTTGATATTGAAGAACAAATATAAATAGGTGCATTTCTGAACCGTTGTCCCATTACAACAGTTCAGACGTGCACTTTGAAACCGAACAACGCGAAACATTATTGTTGGTAATGGCACAATAATCAAACACAAAATTCCCACTAATGTTTGTGGGCGCTGTAGAAATTTCGAGATTACGATTACTATTGGTGAATTTGTTACCACGTTTTTTATTCTGACAGTGAGTATTTCTGCACCTTTATAATATTTATTTAATAAGCTTTATTCTGTTGCTAAATTGAACAGATCGCCGTTAAATTGTTGGTGTTAAGAACTGATGATAATAATGGAAATGATCATGAAGTCTAGAGATGATGATGGAGATGATGACTGAAATTATAGTGATGATAAGGGTGATGACGACGACGTCACGACGATGATGATGGTGATGATGGTGCTGGTGATCTCGAATAATCAGTTACCTTCTAGATGACGCTAATGTGCATAATGGCATCCTATAATGGAGTTTAAGATATGTAATCTGTTTTACAAGTAGCGGCAAGAAGAGGAAAATCGTATAAATTAAATTTATTGTTGATTAGGCTGATAAAAACTAGCATGGCATTGAATTCGTTGTCCACACATTAGTCGTAGTAAATTGTAATCAAAGATAAAACGTGGCTGGTTGAACGAGACTGCGCGTTGTAAGGTGCTTTATCTAATGATGTCTTAATCTCGCCGGTGTGGTGCATCTGAAGTAATTTTGAAATCCGTTCTTAATATTGCGTTTTATGGTTATGTATGTATTTATGTGTTTTTGTTTGTGGACACTTACTACAGCGCTTTCAAGTATCTCACAAAAGCGTTGCCTACGTCGGACTAAATAATGTTATTGTCATTAAAAACAAAATGTTAATTAATAACCGAACAGTGCTCGGCGATCACGTACAATCGGGGTGCCTAACCTTAGCCCTGAATGTTTAAATCCAGCTTCCACTCGCAGGTATAGCTTCTTTAGTCGCACAAATACATTGGCTAAAATGACCCTAAGCCCTAACCGACCCTCACGACGCTTACTCTGACCCTAACGTAACGTCAGAGAAGAGGAGCAATGACAAGTGAAGGGAGTCACAACACACAAACCCAAAAGCAAGCAGTCCCTCGCAGGTAGTAAAAGACATCTGCCACTGGGTCTGCGGAGGAAGATATTCCCCAGAGTTGCAATTGTTCATAGAGCTTCACTGCAGTTGAATGGCTTAACTTAACTCTTTGCATTATCTTACCATGCATAATTTCCTAAGTAAAGCACACACTTGAGTTACTAAAGTTTGTTCAATGTTCTGCTTTCTGGTATAGAAACTACAATGTCTGAACTGGATATTGCCTGGGAAGAGGTGACCAAGGCACTGACCTTGGTGCCATCTTCATCGATGCCGCTTGTAAATGGGAGCATGGAATTCTGTGAAGATCTATCGTATCTGAAGAAATCTTTGGAGATTTTGCACGATTATGATATGGATAAGGTGATCAGAGAGTGGTTTTTCAACACCGTCCAGCAACACCTGAGCAGTAAGGTTTCTCCCAAGTTCTGGTCTTACTTTGTTCAGCCAGTTAAAAAGAGCGACGTTTTCGGAACAGTAAGAGACTGCTTTGACTATCTTTACTCTGAACTGTCCGTCTATTTACCCTGCGCTCGACGTTTGGAGGAGATTGAGCAACTCGTGATGATGATACATTCTGTTACTGAGCCACTGGATAGTCCACTCGAACACCTAAAGCTTCTATTTAAAGGTACGGTTTTCTATTCAGGGACGAAGCATTTCTGTGATGCCATTTTGGAGTTTTTGGGTCAGGCATTCTGTGCTTTCGATGCCAAGTATTTTTCGTTGGGTCTCGATGACTCGATGGACGATCTGTGTGAAACGTTGATGTGTCGAGGATGTAAGTTAGACCAGGAGGGTTGTCAGTGCTCAGAAGTGTTTGACATCTTCAGTCATCTGGCAGATCAGCTCAACGAACTCGGAATGTTAGAACGGGTTTTCGGAGAACCGGTGATGCTGCTCGTACATCGGCGGATTGAACAGAGAGTCGACAAGTGCAGAGACAATTTTGACGTCCAGAATCTCGAGACCCTTGAAAAGTGGTTGGACACGAGGGTTGGAGAATGGCTAGACGAACTTTTTAAAAATGCCCTTAGCTCCGTCCTCGTGAAAAACGGCGCTCCTGTCCTGCCGCTAAGTCTCTTTCCAACTCACAGAGATCGACTTCATTATTACATGTGCGAGACTTACGGCAGAGTCCGTATTCAGCAGCTCTTCAACATCATTATAGAGTATCCAGAATCGGAACCAGCGCTGCTCGACCTCGCTGACTGCCTTCAAAATGTGTTTGATCTACGCGCTGTACTTGTCAGAGAGCTGAAGCAGGCGCTGGAAACTCGTCTGCTTCACCCAGGTGTCAACACGAGTGACATTCTTAGCGCATACATTTCGGCGATCCGAGCTTTGCGGGTGCTTGACAGGTCGGGGGTTTTGCTCGATCTTGTCTGTGAACCGGTTCGAAAGTATCTCCGAAGTCGGGATGATACGGTGAGATGTATTGTGTCAAATTTGACTGAGGATGGGAACAGTGAACTTTCAGATGAACTAACCAAGGGTCAGCCACTAGTTTTGGATGAGTCATGTAGTAATGATGATTGCATTGGAAGCGATTGGGAGTCATGGCAACCGGACCCGGTTGACGCCGAACCATTCAAGTCAACAAGGAGTCGAAGCTCTGACATAATCAGCATGCTGGTCAACATCTACGGCAGCAAGGAGCTGTTCATAGACGAATATCGGTCGCTGTTGGCCGATCGCATTCTTTCCCAGTTCAATTACGACACAGAACGCGAGATTCGATACCTTGAGCTGCTGAAGCTGCGATTTGGCGAATCACACTTACATGAGTGTGAGGTGATGCTCAAGGATGTTGCTGACTCACGCCGAATCAACTCACATATTCAGGAATGCATCCACGTCGAAGAGCAAAAGACTGGGAAACCAAATCCAGAAATTCCCATTAATGCGATGATCCTTTCAGCACAGTTCTGGCCAGCCCGGCTGCGCGAAGAAAAGGTGGAACTGCCAGGCTGTCTGAAGGACTCGCTGACTGGCTTCACTAAGGCCTACGAGCTGCTCAAGGGCAATCGAACTCTCTGCTGGAAACCGCATCTCGGACTCGTTAACCTTGAAATTGAGCTGAAAAATAAGACGCTTAATTACTGTGTCTCACCGGTCCATGCAACCATCATCTGGCATTACCAGCAGCAGTCGCGCTGGACCGTGGACGAGCTGAGCACGGTGATGCAGATGCCGTCTCATGCGCTGCAGCGGAAGATGGCATTCTGGCAGAGTCAGGGTCTGCTGCGCGAAGAGACAACGGACACTTTCGTTCTTGTCGAGGAGCACAAGGGACATGTGCAGGAGGTGATGAGCGTCGAGGAGGACGAGACCGAGTCGGTCCTGACTTCACCGCAGGACCAGAAAGAGGAAGAGCAGCAGACCATCTGGTCCTATATCGTCGGCATGTTGACGAATCTTGATTCGTTACCAATCGATCGAATTCACTCGATGCTTAAGATGTTTGCAATGCAGGGACCGGGATCGCAGTACACACTCACTGAACTCAAAGTACTTTTAGATCGCAAAGTTAAGGAACAGAAACTGGCTTATGCCAATGGAATGTACAGGCTCGTTAAACAATGATTCGTGTCTCTACACCCAAATGAATTGTTTTCACTACAGAACTTTATCAGTACACTTACCACGCAAACCACAATAGAATTTAATCAAGTAATCTCTTTCAAGCATCCAACTCTATGCTGAGAAACTTGAAGAGAGAGATAAAAGAAATGGGGAATTTGTATAACGTTAGGCATTTTATCATCAAAACTCTTGTGTGGCGGTATGTGCACTGCTGAACTTTGAAGGGAGAGCTAATCAGATACAGCTGTATTCAATTGTATTTTGCACCAGTAGTACAGGGGTCCAAGGCACATACCAATGTGCTCTATTACAGATGGATAAACGATAAATTACGATAATAAACGATAAATAAGAGTATATATTAGTGTTTAGACATGCTCATGGTTTGTGCTATTTATTAATGTAGGATATAATGCGAAAAATATTGAAAACAAATGGAATGTCTAGTTGATAAATGGTAAACTGATTGGAAAACTTGTGAATTGTGGTCGTGTCCTGGAATACGATTTCACTGGAAGCGACCATCGTTTGATGCCTTGTGCATTATGATAATGGTGCTGTGGAAGTCTTTAGATTAGATTGGTAGATTCTGTTTCCAGCTGCATGTTACCCTTGAAAACAAATTCCAGTGTGTGACCTTTCAAACATCACAGTTGTACGATGTATTATGACTTCCAAAATCTTTGTTACCTGCGGTTCTACATAAATGTTGGTAGTAAATATATAATTGCATTATATGACTACAGGTACCTTAATATGCATTTAATGCTTCTGGAAATTGTAAAAGTTGATGTAATGTAATTGGTCATTTGTATAGAGCCATTAAATGGAAACTCCTCAGTGATGTTTCAGACTGAGAAACACTATTACATCATGACAAGATAATCTTTTAAGTCAGAGGTCTCAAACTCAACTGAACCTGAGGGCCAGACAAGCGCTGAACCACCGGTCCAAGGGCCAGATAACAAAACACTCGTAAATTAAGCTGAAAATACAGAAGTCAGTTGTGTAATTACTTCACAAGAGTGAAACCTATCTTTCCATTTATTTCTTTAAGAAGCGACCACAGCAATTGCAAATGTTTTCGCATTGTAACTTATTAGACAGGATCTTGCTTTGACCAGGGCATCAATATATGCCTGTATCTGCTGTGATAGACCAGTGTGAGTGTTGCTTGCAAACGCTAAAAAGTAAGTCTATGCTTGGATGACAATTGTTCACATGCATGCATGTACTTCTGAACATCGCCATAATCTTGATAACAATGGAATGAAAATTTGGAAACCTTTCGAGATACAGATAATGTATAAAATTTAGGAATTCCAACTTCAATTTATATTTTGTTTCAAAATGATGTCATACTAAAGATCAGCTAACTCGGTTACAGTGAGCTTTTTCTATTTCAACACCAAATGTTACTTAAAGATGGATCTGGGTTGAAGGTGCCTCAAGTGCCTAAAACCTTTTGTTAAACTGTTTTTGTAGTTCAGGAATATATCATGCATATTCCTTATGATAATGAGCTTCTACTTTCTGAGGAGATTGTGTAGATGTCCAAAATGAGTGGAATTTCCAGAAGTAGTTTGATTTTAACATGAGTTGAGCTTAAAACTACAAAAGCTCTAATTTGGTCATACATATGCTGTTTGTTACGTAAATTCAAGTTATGGGTGTTGTATCGTTTCACTTATAAATATCTGTCAGAAAGTAAGATGACTGAAAAATACAAGATTGGAGAGTAGAGGAACATTGCTGTTTGTTTTAATTTTTAGGAAGGCATCAATCTCTTCTGTGAGGCTTCCCGTGTCATGAGGAAAATCCTTTAACAATAATGGTGGCTTCATAATGTGATTGACGATAAAATTTAATATTACAAATTTCACAACATATTTCTGTTTGCTACTCATGTAAAAGCAACAAAATGTGACAAACATAGGCCTGTATTTACATAGCACAGAATTTTTGTTTTGAATTTATTTAACACATAAAATGGTGAAACAATGACTGCTAAAACTTTCAAACATAATGAAAAATTGAAATATTAAATTAACTGAATTATAAAATTAAAAATGATTTTCAAAGAGGCATGCAGCTTAGGATTGGAACTGACAGAATTGTTCGACAGAGAATCAAAAATCATGCCATGGGCCTAATTTTGAACACGGGCCAAGACCACAGCTTTATGTGCTGTTGAGGTGAAGAAGGCACAGAAAGTTAAGGTCTTGTAAATTATCATAACCCAAACTAATCCAGATTTACAACTTGCTATGTACTGTAGCAAAGCTCTCAAATGATGTTCCATTCGTTGACACTAAATGATTTACTCTTTTCTCATTGTTATTATGTTATATATTATAACTATTTCATTATAAAAATGGCAGTGTGTATGCAACACAGTATGTCTGATTTGAGTACTTTGTTATGCCGTGATATTAGCAGTGTTGTATTGCTATGACGTACACATATTTTAACATTTCACGTACTCGTGCACACACACAACTTTCTTACTTGATATTGTAGGTTGATTGCTGGTCCACAATTTTCATCAGTTTATATGGACAAATATTAAAATAAAAAAATTAAATCAAGTGCTAAAAATTTTCATAACTTACTGCTGGGCAGTAATTATGCTTGAACAGTATTGGTGTATAGTTTCTGCTTTAATGCATGCATTATTTATTTTGCCTTGGCCCTTAGAACTAGTTCTGAAACTAAATTAATGGTAGATGTTTTTATACCTGTTGGAATTTCTTAACATGGCATCAACTATCAACCTTAGATGATAATTTATTAGTTGGGTACTACATGTGTGTGAGAGCCGATCAGTGTTGACTTTTTCGGTTATTCAAGCACACTTAACAAGTAAGCAGATGAACTTTATGTGCTTAATCAACTGTAAATATCTGGCAAATAGCCTGCTTTAACGAAATGTTTCTAAGTTCTGTATCAATCACAGTGAGATGCCTTGTTAATAAAATGTTTTTGTCTGCTCTGGATCAATGACTACGAGATGTCCTAGTCTGGAAGTAGATTGGTCTGGAAGTAGAGAGATTGGTCTGGAAGTAAAGAGAGATTGGTATGGCTTTAGTTAAGATCCTTACAGTTTTCTGTCTTAAGCCATCCATGCAGGATGCAGTGTAAGCATACCAAGATCTGTCTCCATTTATCGAAAGTTCTTTGGCTGATGATGCATGCTTTCACTGGCTGGAGGTCATCCATTATAAATGTCCACAAACACGGACATACTGTGTAACCCCTTTGTCCGCATTTGGCATAACCCTCTCAATCCCTCACTGCAAGAGTCCGTACTGCGATGATGTTTTTCGGCCTAGATTTTACTACCCTGTTGATCTAGCAGGACTAACCGTGCTACGTACAGGATAGGGTATTTTTTATACTACCTCCTCCAGCAACGGGACTCCACTTAAACTTAAAGTGCAAAGCAGTAAAGAATGTCAGTCGCCTTACTGGAGTGGGTGTTTAACACTCAGGTTGCTTTGAAACAACTGTATCTGCCAAATTTAGATGCTGACGTCTTTTGTGGGCAGAACGCCTCTCCCCCGGCATGTCTGCAGTTTGGTGGCCCCTTCCTGTTTGTCCATGTTTTAGAGTGTTTTCATATCTTACAAAACAAACTTCATTTAAACAAAATGAAAGGCTCCAGGAACACGTCACTTTGAAAGAACTCACAGCAGGACAGTTTTTCTTATGTTTCAAATAGTTTTTCTTCCTTAGTTCCAGTGCAGAAATGCCTTGCCCTGCAGAGTAACAAAAAGGAATAAATCCTTCATTTAAGCTCGGCTTTTGTAAACAGATCGAAGCTATGCACCCAACGCACACAGCATCAAGACCTGCGGGTGCCGTACATTAAGCAGACCCCTGTAATCATGATGAGGCAGAAATGTCCGTTCTAGGCCTCTTTCTCGGTAAACATATAAAATCCATTGATTCCCTAGGGCATTTCTGGTTTTACAGGCTGGAACAGTTGGCAGTCGATATATCACCATAACAACATTAAACTCTGGCTGAGCGATGACACAGTAGGCTAACGGTTCTAACCTATGACATAACCTTCTTTCACAATAACATATCTATACATACATCCATACATACATATACACGTATATATTTATAATCTTACAACAATGCTGCATAAATACTGCATTACATTGGAACACATTCTTTTGCAAGTATATTACAACTGTCCTAACACGTAAATATTATTAGGTTACAACCATACACCTGCAACACATCCAGACTGGATGACGTCCCTCTGTGGCAACAACACAAAGGAAAGCCTTTGTGATAGCACTCTTGAAAGACGAGCTTTCTGAGCTCAAACTTTAGTACTTTCTTCCTGCATCTGTTTGTTCTTGCGTCATTTCAGTCACAAGTTGTGACTCACTTTTACAAAGGACTTATTCACCATAGGCTGCCTCTGTTTCAGCGTAATGACTTTCTTGGCATTGAGCCAACTGTGGATTACTTCTGATACGCCATCTATTGATGCTTTATGCCTAAGACACAAGCGCTTTAGAAGTTGCTAATTACAATCACATCAAGACACCTTGGTGCCAAGATCTTAGATGATCATAGTCACAATAATAATCAGCTAATCTTCACTCATAATTACATAACCTCATTTAAGTAGTACCGGTAATGATGCTCTACGTGCCTGACAATTAATTTAAATAGATCGAACTGTGTACACGAAAACAAAGGTATTACAGCGACACACAACACAAACTGAAATGATCGAACGTGGATAACACTGGTTATATCCATAATCTATTTTTTTTAAAATTTGTTTGTGTTTTCTGGCAACATGTAATAAATTATGAGAGACTATTATATCCTGCACAAAACACTTGTTTTAAGTGTTCAACCACATAACAGTTATTTGATCCAATAACGTGATCACTGCATCACAAAATTAACTGCACAGAGTGACATGGCTGATGGACAAATGAATATCCAAGAAATCAGATCGATCTTAACAATCAACATAAACATTCAGGTATGAATAACATGCAATATCAAAGTAACTGAAAACAAAACAAGAGAATGAAATAATTTAAATAATGTAAAATACTACACTAAATTATTAAATAATATAAATACGATAAATTCAGATTCTGTCAAGATTCCTGTTATCATCAACATCCGTGGACAGAAATGATCTAGGAATAAAAATCAACTGCCAAACAGCAACTGTGTTTTAATCTTACAACACACATGACATGATCCATTACAGTGGGTTGAAAATCGCTTTGAAAATGGAAAGTTGAAGCAAATTTTTCCGCCACAGTCATTTTATTATTAGCCACTATGCTACAGCAAAGCCATTCATAGTTAATCACCACACCACTCACCTTATGAAGAAGAAACCATGTCACCCCCATTCATCACGCCACCCACAATTGGTAGCCATGCCACCCACAATCGGTCGCCATGCCACCCACACTCGGTCACCATTGCATCCACAACCATCACCATCTGGCCATCACACCATCGTTTATCTTAACCCTGATTCACTCAAAACATGGGTCAAACCTTCACCAAACTGCTAGTATGTCTGTTTGAAAATGATACTAATATTTTTACCCTAGCACAATAACACATCCTTATTTTCAATTCCAACTCAAATAACAAAAACCAATAAAAATACAAACCTTAATGTAACGAATGCTACTGTTATATCAACCTACTGCGAAGTTCAAAAATCTCAATTACCTATGTATCCTAATCTATCACACTATGACAGCTTTTAACCACATCAGGAACAACTTCAGTCATTTTGAAAACTCTCTTATTACGTCAGCCAGTCACTTGTTCTTTCCGCCTCGCAACAGAACATAGATACCTTAGAAAGAATCCAAACGCTCTCTGCGTTCTTCTCTCATCGTTTGCACATATCGGTCTACATTCGTTGGGAGAATCGCTTCGCAGGCAGAGCGCAGGTTCGGCGTTGAGGATCTTCGACCTGTCTAGCAGTTTCTTCTTCATAATTTTCTCAAGGTGACTCTGTATTGCTTGACCCAGGATCTCGGGGTCGAACTCTGCACCGTAGATATCCCACGTCTGTCCGTGTTCGTCGAAGACAACTTCTCGAATCACAACCGAATTTCTTCGCGTGTCACTTCCGAGTTGGTCGGCCGAATCTTCCCGTGGCTCAGAAGTTTTGACGTCGTCTGCGCTTGTGATGGTTAGTGACACACGGCAACTGCTTCCACTGTTTATCTCTGCAACGAACTCCTGCTGTTGCGTTGTTGAGGAAGATGGTGGCAAGACTGGAGGCGATTCCTTGGTGCTGCTCGGTGGAAAATGGGCACCATCTCCTCGAGAGGCATGCAGCTTAGGATTGGAACTGACAGAATTGTTCGACAGAGAATCACAGGAAATCGTAGACTCCCGGCAACATTCCAGCGAACTGCTTCCTTTTTCTGGACACTTCAGTGCTACTGGGCTTCTACGTGCACCAACACAATCAAATGTAATGTGATATAACATCTAGCAATTTAAATGCTGCACAAAACTTTTAATGATAACCAGGATAGCTGCAACACTCTGTAAAGTAAAACTATACAATTGCAAGGACGGATCAGCTACTGGTAATGTATCAAATCTATTTCCAAGGTCAGCCATGACACTTTAGCTGAGCCTTGTAAGCTATTGAGCTTAAGAGTAAGAAGGCAAGATTGAGAATGCAGTAAAAGCTAATGCAGTGTGGGTGCTGGTATATTAGAATGCAGACAATTAACACTTTAACGACGAGCGTGTATTAAAAATGACTTGGAAACCAATGCAGCTCGTCGTTAAAGTGTAAATGCATCCGGAAAGTGCCCTTCTGGCAACTTTTCAGTTTACTAACATATGTCTTGTTCGTATTAAAGCTTTATGGCAACCCTGCTGAATGTTAAGGCTGTATTAAGGTCAAAATTCCTGAGTGTAGGATAAAATTTTAGATCCGTACGATGAGTGCAGGGCTGCAGTGGTAAAATTAGAGGTGAGTACACGCTACCAGTTAGTTTTCCTAAACATATTAGAGGCGAGTACACGCTACTGGTTAGTTTTACGAAACAAATTAGAGGTACAAATTACAGAGTGAGTACAAATATTTTGTGAGGTGAGTATATGGTCTCTAGAGGCGAGGCACACTGTATACTCGTGTATACCCTCGACTCCAGCCCTGGATGAGTGTGCCCAGAAGCTAGACTGTTCAGAACAGTTGAGCTCATTCAAGTGCTAAAAGCAGTTTTTAATATTCTGCATTATCTTGAAAACATCTCACAACCACACACTATCACGAATAAATACTCTGTAAAGAACCAGATCTCAATGGATGCAAGAGATAGGAAACAAGTTTATAAAATGAAAAAAATTCATGAAAAATCCAGTCATAATTATTTATTACCTTACATTTATATAGCACCATTACACGGCATAAGACAAACCAAGCAATCATGAGATCATTTACCTTCGTAACTTGTGCTCAAAAACGATTGCTCTGAGTTCATCGTTGGAGCAGACAACGCCCCCTCGGTCCTCGGGGTGTTGCGAGGCGCCCGGTTGCCGGTTGTACGTGTCTTCGCTGATCGATCGGCGTCGAAAGGCAGACTTTGCACCCTCCTTGTCGAACGAATTTGAGGTGCTGCTGCCGCAGCTGCTGCTCGGAGATGCTCGGTGATGGACCGTCTGGTCAGACTTAATTCGAACCCGGCGACCTTTGTGGCCGGAAGATTCGTCGCCGGCGTGGACCTCTGGTTCATTCGCCGTTCCGTGTCCTTGGAGAGCTGCATTCTGCCGGTGAATGGACATACGGGCTTCGAAGGCATCGGCCGCTCTCTGTCGTCGTTCCTGGACAATGGCGGCCATGTGTGGCCACTCGGCAGATGTTTCGTAAACCTTTTCGCGGATGCGCTCTTTGACTTTAGAGAAAAAGACAGACGGGGAGCTCGGGGTTCGACCGAGGCGTTTCTGTTGCTGAGGCTGTTGGATGGCACCGAATAACCCACCACCACGATGCAATGCAACGTGCTTTCGAGTGTTTTCCCCGTCTTGTTGCTGTTCGGCGCTGCTACCGTGATGGCCGTGCGACTTTCCTCGATCCGAAGACAATAACGACATTTCCATCTCCGATATTTTTCCAGATATCATGGCAGACTAACCAGTGATTGTTTTATGGCAAACTCATTGCCAATTTTGATATTCGCTATGCTACAATGTCAGTCTTGTAGCAATTGGGGACTCCAGTTGTGTACAGGGTATAGAGTGATGATGCAGATATGTGGGAGTGTAATTCTCGTTTTAATTTTCGGCCGGTTATTTCAGTTGTCAATGGGCAATTCTTTTGTCAGGCGATTGTTCTACAAAAGAAAAATCCGTTTGCAGCTAATACATTTGACAAGATTGCAACTGGTCAAAGAAGCAACAAACACTAGCTATCTGCTGGACAGAGTTATGGTCACATAAAAACGAAAACGCATGGAAAAGAAAACGAGACTTCTGAGAACGTGCAATCACCATGCAGAAACAAAACGCATCATAAAAAAGACGTCATTCGCAAAACAAATTAAACGAGTCATAGAAAATGTGCACGATAAAATCACAGAAAATAATTCACAAGAATCTACTGTAGCCAAGAAAGATAAAATCAGGCATTAAACCCCGCCAAAACAGGAAGCAGGCCATAAAACGGTAACTGATCCGACTCACGGAACAGTGCAAAAAACTCCAAACTGAGCAAAGCAGTGCAATGAACCAAGTAAAACGACTCGGATCCGATAGCAATCAAAGACCTGCGTTGGATAAACAACCCTTGATCATCTGCGCATCATTCGGCATCAGTAACGAACATCATTAGGCATCTGTTCCCCTGTAAACAATATCCACCGGCGATAGTATTGCCAATTTTTGTGTGTCGTGCGCCGCGCGGTCTCTTGATCAAATTCAACGGCGTCATCAAAGCTCTTGTTTCTTGGCGCTCTGCCGTTATAATTGGGTAGACACAGAAACGGCGATGACACACTCGGATGTTCATAAAATGCGAAGTAAATCAGTTTTTAATTAGAACTCGGAGAATAACAGTTGTACAACTCACATGCACGCGCTTTACTATCGCGGAGGGAGGGTGGTGGTTCGTGGAACAGCCTGCCCTTCGGTGGGTGTGTAGTTGAACAACACGACGGAATTAAATTTCGATCCGAGAAAGACGCAGAAATAGGTCAGCGCACCAGCAAGCAAAGGAAAATGATAACAAAAATAACGATAAAATAGAGGCAGGACCACAGAGAAAGGCACAATGAGACACAGACTCACAGAGACATACAGAAAATCAGAACCACGGAAGTCAGAAAAACAGACAGACGACGGGTCAGATAGGATGCCGAGCTTAGGGACTTGCCGGCTGACAGAAAGAAACAAGACAGAATGATGGATGTTGGAAATCAGAAAAATAAAGCAAAGGAACCATACACAGACAGGCAAATTGTGAGAGACAAGGGCAAAAGGCACGAAAAAGAACAGAGTATTAACCGATATTAACTTGCACCACTTCAAGTACAAAGAGGTAGGCCTACCAGATGAAAATATTACCCCAAAATTGCAATATAAGGTTAACTCTATGCTACTCTAGCAGCTATAAAAAGGTCAGACCGTTTTTTACACACCCATATTCCATTCTGACTCGACGTTGGCCAGACCAGTCTAGCCGACTGTCTCCCTCTGCCACCCTGGCCCTCCCCGAAGCATCCTTGAATTTCCCAATTTCCTCTATTTTTGCCATCCTTGGCACAGCCTCCTGTCGGCTTGGGCTACTTTGACCCCATTTCACACAAGACTGATGGGCTCAGTGAGCCGTAAAAAGGAGAAAGACACGTGCTTACGCAATCTATCTTCTTCCTCCTCTTTCTCTCCTCTTCCATCTCTCTTAATGTTGCCTATTAATGAACATTTCTCTCCTGTAGCACATTACAGAGAATCACTTAGGGCCTAAACTTGTCTTGGAATACAGCTGTCCAGATAAACAGCTCGAGGCAGAAGCAGGAGATAAGGCTTAAGCAAGACGTACAGCCATTCCTGGAACAAGACTAAATTGATCCGAATGTTCCAAACTACAAAAAAATACAACGCAGGAGACGAATTCGAAATTCTGTTGCTCAGTGAGAGTTACATTCATAAAACAAGGAGTGCGTACAACAATTTGGCCCATTTCAATGGGTCGGCCGTTATACGGAATCAACCTCTGATCAATCGGAGCCATGCAACAAGCATAAAGACGAGACTTAAATTAGTAAAGAAAGGAATGGAGAATCTTCAGCTCATGGGCAACTCGTGAATGCAGAAAGCTACAGTATGCCAGCCAGGTTTGTGTGGACCTTCACCCAAGCCATTACCGGGCAGTGCGGGGGAACTGTTGCACGGAATGAGGTCATCCAACAAGACAGATCATACCGATAAAAGGGGCGACTATAGTGACTCAGTCCAAGCCAGTAGATATATCCACAGTAAACAGAAACAAAGAATAAACAAAGAAAACCAAGACCAAAATATACGAGACGATGATACAATCGATTTTATTATATGGTTCAGAATGTTGGACAAAGCTAAAACAAGATGAGAGAAGAATAACAAACGGTGACATAGGACAATCATTAGGTATCAAAACAACCCTACTAGACAAAGTCGTTCAACGAAGACTCCGATGGCTTGGACGTGTAGAGAGAATGCCAGTTGACCGAATTCCACACAGCGCACTACATGCAAGATTCGAATGAAACAGACACAAAGGCAGACCAAGACTACACTGTATAGATAATATATATGAGGACATAACATCACTTGGACTAACACTATGGGGGGCAATAGACTTGACAAATGACCGAGGACAATGGAGATCATTTATTCGTACCCATCGCTGCCAAATGACTGGTGTCAGGAACTGATGATAATGATGATGAAAAAGACACAGATCGGGAAATAAATGGCTAAAATGTTACCTATCCTGTAACAGCAGAATGTAGATTTTAATCAGTTTAGTCAAATTTGAAGAAAAATTAACAATACTATCGGTTAAAGTGAAGATGAAACAATATCTAAACACAGCAATATTTAAAACCAAGTAAACACATAGATTGTCTCCATAGGCGTAGACTCGGGGGGGGGCAGCCGGGGCAAGTGCCCCCCCCATAATTGAGATGTACTGTACATTTAATGCAACAAGTGTAGAATAAATCACCAAATGCCTCCCCAATTTTTTGGACAAGTTTACGCCAGTGATTATCTCACTGTTAATAGGCTACTTGCATGGATTAGTGTCGAAAAACGACACCTGGTGCCCACTCAAGCCTCCATCCTTTTGAGTCATTAACCCTGACAGCCACACGTTAATTAGGCCGGCAGCCAGTGTTATAATATCGAAGTGTTATATACCAGCCATGGGTTCAACTGATGTGGCTACCTTGTAATTAGTACATAAGAGTGCAAGTTGTTACCAGGTTAAAAAGGTATCTGTTGTAAGCGTACCGTGGCCTTGTCTGTGCCTAAGCCACCAGATCCTTCAGCCTTAAGACCAAATTAAACTTCTTAGCACATTCTGTAGCAGGGATGTCATTGGGAGGGGGAGGTGCATTTACCCCTTCATTTTTGGTATCCTTTGTTTTAGCAAATCATTTTATTGGAATTATTATATACTATTGACAAAACTAGAGTTTGCATAGCTTTTTTCACATTTTTTGCAACTATAAATAAATTCATCAAAACCTAATTATATTCAAAATCAAATCAAATCAAATCAAAATCTTTTATTGCATCCAAAACGTTATGACACACTGAACTTGGAAACAAGAATTGTTAGTAATTAACATCACTGGAGGCAAAAGATGACCCTAAAGGGAAGAGTTTTCCCGCTAGGTAGGGACACCTACTTGGTAATTTAACTTTGCTTGTAAGTGACAAATATTAAGTGACAATATGCACATTTTTTGGCAACTATAAATAAATTAATCAAAACCTAATTATATTAAGTGACAATATGCACATTGGAGCACACATCATACAGCATTGGCTTACAGTTTTGCACATGCAGACTAAATACAAAACTCAACAAGCTGGCCAAGTTCCTCCCAGAAAAATACTCAAATGACGTCCCTGCCCCCCACCCCCAGAAAAGCTGAAATGACGTCCCTGTTCTGTAGGAGCAAGTACTCGATTTTGGCACCCTCACGTTTGCATACACAGATGCATGCATGCATTCAGAACTGACTTTGGTCAGAAACACTTCTGAACAGCAGTGACTTGTTGAGTGGTGCTTTTATAAACGTTCGATTACATTTACATTCAACTATCATTCTGACATAACTCTGTAATACTATATTACTATTATAATAATTATTATTATTATTGTTATTATTATTAATTATTATTATTATTATTATTATTATTATTATTATTATTATTATTATTATTATTATAGTGCATTTGTGGTGAATCCAGTTGCATTGTTCTTCCCCCTAAATAATATCCAATTTGATGTATATCATGGGTAAGGCTTTTCGACCTTGTTATCCTTAGTTATAGATAATCTATAGATATAAGGATAAACTCTTTGTCCATATATGGTGCAGAGTTTTGGAGCCCACTTCATGTCCTTGTACCCTGAGCAAGGTCAATAGAGAGAATGGACCAGGATCTTGGTAAAAAGCCTTTAATTACTTGGCTGACCAATGGTGTAGTTTGGCTCATCGCTCTCCGAGGAACCCTCGTTACCACAACGGTGCTATACGTATGACCACAACGATTGGAAGAAGTGTGCAGAATACAAACGCGTCACGCAACAACCGAAATAAATTCTTTGTCGTAAAACTGATCATATCTCAACTGCCGACCGTAAATGCGAGCGAGCTGTAGGGCCATTCGGCCAAAGTGCAGACGCAAAAACAACGACCCAGGACCTCGACATGTCAAGTTCCATCGCTTAAGGGTTGCCAATAAATTACCAGTTGTAAACCTCAAGTGCATCATCCTTCACGTCTCCTGCAAGAGAGTGTTATGCACGAACGTATCTCAGTGGGACATGTAGCCAATTGGTTAGACCGCTCACCTTGTAACACGGAGGGTACGGGTTCGAGCCTACTCCGAGACGCTTACTGTGCAAGTGTCCTTCACTCACAGTTCTTTAGTGCCATCAATTGATGGTTGGTCATTAGATAGTGGTCATTAATAAATGCAAAATAATACTAATACTAATACTAATAATAATAATACTACTACTACTAATAATAATAATAATAGGGCCCATTACAAATCTATTTTGTAAATAATGTTGAAGTCCCTGAGGGATCCTGTATACCTCGGGGCAAAAAAAAAAAAATAATAATATGTACATACTACATACGTATCCGTTACTACAATTAATACAGTTCCTTTTAAGTAGCTTCCAATTAAAAGTGCTGCATGCATCCGCACTGCAGACCGTAACAGGGAAACACTTGGTTTCTATAGACTGTCGGATCTGAGTAGAATTCGTTGACAAGTCTTGCACTAGTTTTCCACTTGCAAAAGTGCTTTTTCGTAATGGTAATCGACTTAAAGATCCTTAAATTTCAGGACCAATCCGAGTGTGACCTAGATCAACTGAACTAATGACATTTCCAGTGTTAGAAGGCTAGGAACACAGGATCTGAAGCTCGTAAAAGTACTGAGTAAAGGGCTGTCTTTGAGAGAAACAATGTTCAACTTAGGACGTCCTGAAATGTTTCTTAGCAATTTGGTCAAGCAGAACAGGACAGATTTTGAGTCGGAGATTGTTGTAAAAGTGGTAGTTCAAAGTATGGGAAGACAACGTCAATTCAACATGCTTCAGTCAACGTACGGAAGATCGAGTACCTCTGGCAGAAGATTATATCTTCTAACATAATATTATTATATTTTATATCTTATTACATAACTTAATGTGGATTATATGGCACAATTATAAAACTACAGAATGCAACTATTGAATCATCTCCTCAACATGAAACCACTCAATATTGATAATTTATTATAGGCCTACCTCCGTCTGATTGAAATTGCAGATCTCATCTCGTTCATTAATTATACCGAAGCTACTACACCCCATTACGCACGATATGAATTCCATCAAATCCATACGAAACCAATCGAAACCCAAGTGCTAGTCTCGAAAGATACGAAGATGGCAGCCTCAGGGAAAAATCTATTCAGAAAATCTCGGTCTCAAATCTTGGCACGAATGCCGTCTCGTTCATTCCGCCAAACAGCCAAAAGAAGAAGATCTGCTGGACCGGAATCTATAGACTCTGATGTCAGCTGCAGCCTAATTGCAACGCCCACACAAGTGTTGCTGCATTCCACGTTTTTACACTGCTGCGTAGACTCCAATTACCACATTGCAACGAGACTTTCTGAATCTTCTTTAAGAAAAGACCAACAATTTCACTCTTCACACGCTTCTAAATCTTCCAATATTCTTCACTTTCTTCACTTTTCTCGCTAAGACATGATTTAGCACATTACAAGTTCCTAGACCAGGGATGGCGAACCTATGGCACGCGTGCCCAAAGTGGCACGCATTGAAACTTTTTGGGCACGTGGAATTCAGAGCATCCCCCAAAATGTCAAACTTAGAAACACAAAATCCCTGTAGAAACTACATTTTCCTTGTTGAAGAACCTTATTTTAATGCCATTTCTTCGAAATAACGTCTTTAATTCATTTTTTTTTACTCTTTGTTAACTAAAACCTATATATGAAAAATAATTGTATACTGTGCAAAATTCCGAGGGGCACGCGACGGTATTTAAAAAAAGATTTAGCAGCATTTTGGTACGCGCCTTAAAAAAGGTTCGCCACCTCTGTCCTAGACCAATCTGTTATCAACATGGAACATGACATTCCCATACTAAATCTGTCCATGTCCTAGATTTTGACACTGCCAACAGACGTTGCATGCAGAAAACCGGAATCAGTAACTTGACCCGTCTTGACAATTACAAATCCCGGCAAAGATTCCTTCCCGAATGAGGCAATCAGAATTAACATACTGAGCAATCAGAATTAGCATACTGAGCAATCAGAATTAGCATACTGATCAATCAGAATTAACATACTGAGCAATCAGAATTAACATACTGAGCAATCAGAATTAACATACTGGGAAATCAGAATTAACATACTGAGCAATCAGAATTAACATACTGGGCAATCAGAATTAACATACTGGGCAATCAGAATTAACATACTGAGCAATCAGAATTAACATACTGAGCAATCAGAATTAACATACTGAGCAATCAGAATTAACATACTGAGCAATCAGAATTAACATACTGAGCAATCAGAATTAACATACTGAGCAATCAGAATTAACATACTGGGCAATCAGAATTAACATACTGGGCAATCAGAATTAACATACTGAGCAATCAGAATTAACATACTGAGCAATCAGAATTAACATACTGAGCAATCAGAATTAACATACTGGGCAATCAGAATTAACATACTGGGCAATCAGAATTAACATACTCAGCAATCAGAATTAACATACTGGGCAATCAGAATTAACATACTGGGCAATCAGAATTAACATACTGAGCAATCAGATTTAACATACTGAGCAATCAGAATTAACATACTGAGCAATCAGAATTAACATACTGGGCAATCAGAATTAACATACTGAGCAATCAGAATTAACATACTGAGCAATCAGAATTAACATACTGAGCAATCAGAATTAACATACTGGGCAATCAGAATTAACATACTGGGCAATCAGAATTAACATACTCAGCAATCAGAATTAACATACTGGGCAATCAGAATTAGCATACTGAGCAATCAGAATTAACATACTGGGCAATCAGAATTAGCATACTGAGCAATCAGAATTAACATACTGAGCAATCAGAATTAGCATACTGAGCAATCAGAATTAGCATACTGAGCAATCAGAATTAACATACTGGGCAATCAGAATTAACATACTGAGCAATTAGGATTAACATACTGAGACCTTCCAAGGCTGTTCCTCCCACCATTTGCCGCACCACCACCCCCACACCCCCCACGCACACGACAGCAAGCACTGACCAACCAACCAACGAACCAACCATGGTTTATGACGACAGACACGAACGCAACTGCGACTGCGTCAGAGGCAGTTGATTAGCATCTCAGAAAAGCCATCGTCCGTCCGTCCTCCGTCAAGACGTCTGATTAGGGACAGACGACGACGAGAGACGGCTGACAAATAGGAACAAGTGCCATGCCATGCAATGCCAGCCAGCCAGACAAAGACAGACACACAGACAGACATACAGAGACAGACAGACACAGAGATACATACAGAGACAGACATACATACATAGACAGACAGACATAGATAGAGAGACATACAGAGACAGACACAGACATACATAGACGCATATAGACAGACACAGACAGACAGACAGACAGAAATACAGAGACAGACATACATACAGAGACAGACATACATACAGAGACAGACACAGACATACATACAGAGACAGACAGACACACATACATAAACACACAGACACACATACACAGACAGACTTACAGAGACAGGCAGACAGACAGACAGGCAGATTACAACATACTGGAAATGCTGTAGGTGCTTATACCATTCTCCACATATATCTTTCAATGTATACTTACACAGTTACAACATATGTACATACTTAACAAATACTTACTTTTATGCATTCACACACACACAAGCATGCACAAACACACACAAACACACACACACACACACAGAGGATACATACACTGTATACGTTAAGACAAAAACAACTGAACAAAACATTCATAAATGCGCACAAAAGCATTGCACACACACACACACACACACACACACACAGACACAAGGCAGTCACTCCAAAGAGACATGAAAACCGAATAGGCATCTTCCCTCCTTCCTCAGCCGATATTCCATGGCGAAAACAGTTAAATCACGCAAAGAGCCAAAAACGAGACTGTTATGCAAACAGCGAGCATTTCAAGAATCCAGGCTTTACGATGTGGACATTGGCGTATGAGTTCGTGGCCGCTTCAACTCGACAGATCTGACTCCCAAGTATTTAATACAGACGACTGGGTTTCCTGTTGAATGGGAGTGCCATAAAAGCCCCCTCCAGGCCAATCATAATACATCGATTGCTCTTGACATTACACTATAAAAATGACGACCACAATAGCGCCAAACCAGGTTTCTTTACACATGCTACAACTTAGGTCCAGAGGAGGACCGTAAAAAGACCATACGAGACAGGACCATCTAAACGGTCCTGTTTAGCCTGTATGTTGACTTCTGCAGTGTCACCGCAATGCTACATTTAGTATATATCAATGGCAGATATAAATGAACAGTGAATAGTGGCAATCATTGTACAGCACGAACATGAGCTTGAAACATACAAATCACAGTTCAAGACCTATCTTTTTAAACGATCATATGACTGTCATTGATCTTTGAACTCATGTACAGCACCATCTTCATGCTACAGCGCTATATAAATCATCTTAATATTATTATTATTATCATTATTATTATTACTATCATTATTATTATTATTATTATTATTATTATTATTAAATGTGGATTTGGATGGACCAATGTACATAATACTAAACAACAGACTTCTATATGCGGGCTGAGTGATTTACAACAAGGCATGGTAATTAAGGTAAGGTAATTGTTTATTAATTAAATGCCTCCAGTTGCATTACCCACAAGCTAACTAAACTTTAGCTATCAATGAGGTTTTTTATTGGAAGACTTCTTCAGAAAATTCGGAAAGCAAACGCTGTGCAGTGTGCAGGAGCACAACATGTTGTCTTGATAGCTCTTAAATAGTGGTAGTGTTTATTCCTCACAGGACAGTCGAGGTTTCTTGGTCCATAAAACGGAAACACCAGGTCTAGACTGTCGGATAAATTGAGGATGGAATTCGTTGACAAGTCTTGCATTAGTTTTCCCCTTGCAAAATGCTGTTTACGTAATGGTAATCGACTTCAAGATTCTTCAATTTCAGGACCAACCAAATCAGGTCCATGGTCTCAACTGGACTCCCACTGGGTTACCTTAGGGTCCATACTCTGTATTCTCTACTCCCCTTGATTCATGCCAAGTCCTATCTATTATGATGTCCTTAATAGTTGCTATATAGGTCTCTTGATAAATACTTAGCTACATAAACATACATATACAATTTGGAATGGGCTTCCTTCTGAGCTGCGGTCTCTTCCTCAAAACTCATCCACCGCTTTCTTCTCTGCTCTAAAGACTGTTCTCTTTCACCGAGGTTGGGCTGGGAGCGCCTCTGAATAGCTTCCTTGATGGGGCGCTATATAAATGCTTGATTGACTGACTGATTGATAATATACATACATACATACATACACAAAACCATACATACCGGTATATATATATAATATATATACACAGAGTAGATCACCTTGAAGGGGCGCTATATAGAAGTTTCTTAATAATAATAATAATAATAATAATAATAATAATAATAATAATAATAATAATAATAATAATAATATTAATAATAATAATAAAAGTCAATCTGAGTACATTCGGAGTATACCTTGCTTTGGGCCTGGAACGACAAGCAAGTTAAGAGCAAAAGTGAAACAAGTCCTACATGGTTGGATGCTGTGCGCTGAACGCCAAGTCCTAGGCATGATGGGCTAAGCAGGGAATTCCAAATGGCATTGCCAAACTGTCTTTTTATGGAAAATGGACAGAACCGGACCAACAGTCTGTCGCCAACGGAAATTAACACATCTCCTGAAACACAATGCACAACAGGGCGTATCGAGTGTCTGTCCCATTTCTTATGATGCCCAAACGCAGACGTACTTGCACAGAGAGTGAGACGTACATACACAGAGAGTGACACAAACAATGACGCATACAGACACAGATATCACGACGACATGCCTGGCGAGGAGAAACCAGAAGCCCGTTACGGAAGACATCGCAGATGCCCTTGCCTTAATGGCAATGGCCGACGAAGACGCAAGGAGACAAGGAAGAGGAGAGAGAGGGAGTGACACAGACACAGAGACGGAAAAATAGGCAGAGGGAAGGCAACGGAGGGGACACATTTGCGTCATCAGAGCTAATCAGAAAGGGATGAGAAGCTCTGGAAAAGAAACCCAGAAGATGTTTCAAAGCCTTATTGTTAGAAAGCCAAAATATCATATTGTTACATATGGTATTCATTTAACTGCCTATATACACGTGTGGGCATCTACGAGTATATATATATATATATATATATATATATATATATATATATATATATATATATATAATATATATTATATGGATATAAATATAATAAAGCGCAAAAATTGGTTTCATTAAAATATATATATATAATATATACAGTATATATACATATATATATATATATGGCCATCTAATCACATAGCATATAATACTATGGTGCCTTTCTGAAGTCTAACCTGCACAGAGTGACAGAGGTTCCCAGGTTGTGGTCTGCAGCTCAAAAGTAACAAACTGCAAAAAATATCTGTGGGGATTCAAAACCAATTAAAAAACAATAAAACTGACAGGAAAAGGTGTGTTTTCTAATGCTGAAAATTTTTCACTATACTGCTTGTAATTGAAAACTTGTCTTTTATGGCATATTCATTTTAACAAGCGTAAATGTTCACATATCATGGCATAAAAGCCAGTGTTGTATGCAAGACACTAAACTTCGAGACCGAGAGGAGACCGAGACAGTCGAGTTCCAAGACCGAGACGAGACCAAGACAATGAGGTACCGAGACCGAGACGAGACCAAGACAGAGACCGAGACCAAGACAGTACAAGATATTTTTGGCATTTATCACAGTGTATTACAGAATAAGCGATAAAACAATGCAAAGAATACGGTCGCCAATAGAACACCTACCAGCCTTATCCCATAATGCAGTTCACCAAGTAACTAACACGAACTTTAATTTCCTCCTTGCTATTCTTAAATATCACCTTATTTTATGAATACAAGATCCTCAAGCATAAACTCGTTGTTGTTCCCATCGTATCCTTAATGGCGACTTTACGCCAGCGACAAACGGGACGCCATTTCTTTTCTTTGTCCATGACTTCACATTGCGTGAATGCAAATTTGACTATTTCAGGTTCTGTATGAGACATTTTCTTGCACTTTTAGCAACTTGAAATAAATTACAAAATGCTCTTTCCAATAGCCGATTTCACGTGGTGTCACACGTTCACCAGAATTTCCAGAAAGACCGTTTTTCTGACCTTCCGGTTTGATTGACACTTCCGACTTCCGAGTTATCTGTTCATATCAGCCCAGGACATTTTTATAGCGCTAGAAATAAGGATATTTGTCGCGAGACCTTTACAGACCGCTTGTTCGAGACAGAACAAGACTTTCGCTTCAAGACAGTTTATAAAAATTCGAGAAATTGCTTCGAGACCGAGACCGAGATGAGACAATGGGTTCCCAAGACCGAGACGAGACTAAGACATTAAAAAACCTATCTCGAGACGTCTCGAGACCGAGACTGAGTCTCGAGACCATACAACTCTGATAAAAGCTAAGTGTAAAGTACGTTGACTAATTATAATATTCGGGGTTCAGCTGCATTATTATGAAAGGATCATCTGGCCTTCAGAGTCATCACAGAGTCTGTTTTGGCCCCAAAGAAAACCCTGGGCTGGGACCCACTGGCTGAATCAAAAGAACTGCGTTCAAACCCTGTGCACAGAAAAATTAATTTCAGTTGGATTTCCATAATAATAATAACAATAACAATAATAATAATAATAATAATAATAATAATAATAATAATAATAATAATAATAATAATAATAATAATAATAATAATGCAACACCTGAGTGATCATGTTTACCTCGGCAAAAAAATAACAAAAATAACAATAACGATGACAAGAACAATAAATAGGTGATATGGAAATGGAATTTATTACTTTTCACAGGCATACACTCATTATGATTATAATAATTATTATTATTAAATTATTATTTTTTTTACATTTATAAAAAAGCCCAGCTAAAGAATGGGAATAGAGAACCAAAAGCCATATGCTATGAGAATGAACTCAGATGCACACAACAAATGCACACAAGCACACAAACAAAAATGCACACAAACGTACAACACACACATAAACACACACAAGCGTGCACACAAACGCACACAAGCACACACACAAATGCACACAAACAAACAAGCACACACACACAAATGCACACAAACATGCACAAAAGCACACACACACAAATGCACACAAACAAACTCACACACACACACACACACAAATGCACACAAGCACGCACACACAAATGCACACAAAAACACACACAAACGCATAAAAGCACAAACACACAAACATACACTCACAAACACATGCACATAAAGGCACACACAGACAGCAGACAACACTTAAAATCGTTGCGCTTATAATCATTGCATGAGACATTGCAATTAGGAGCGAAATTCAGCTCCTGGTGTGGTGAGCCATAACACTGCAAATTATTCACTATGGCTAGAAAGAATTCACTGGCAATCACTCCACTTCCTCCTTCTCCAACCCCTCCTACTCTTCCTTCTCCTTCTCCAACCCCTTCCATCTCTTCTTCCTTCTCCTCCTTCTGCCCCTTCTTCATCCTTCTCTCCTCCTACCCCTCTTCCCCTTTCTCCCACGGCGTCCTACTTATTTCCTACTCCTCCCACCGGTCCTCAATCTATCCATCCTCCTCCTCCTTCCCATGTTCATTATTCCTCCTTCACCATCTCCACTATTATCTGTCCTCTTCCTCATCCTCCATCTTCTCCTCTACCATAATCTCATAATTGAAGAAATTGTCAAGCATGGCATCAGCCATAACAAAAGCAACTCGTCCGCTGCCAATGGCAACCACTTCATTTTCAATCAAGAGCCTCCGTCGGCTTCCTGACCAACAGCAGTACACAGTAATCGCCACACTGACTGACAGCCAGACAGAGAGAGAAACACGGAAGTACCCAGAGTGCCATGTTTAATTTCCTATATAGAGTTGACACAGTGCACTGAAAATCTGTGCCACCGACTAACAAGATTCCAAGAAATCAGTACATGACCAGCGCTGTCACAAAGACCTTTGCAAGACTTTCCATCTACAGATCGATTTAGATTTCTTAACATAACAAACAATGAACACAAGAGTTCCAGACTACTGCCTCTGATTCACATCATCTCAATTTTACACATAAGCATACACGATAAATCACTGTCAATGACAAACACCTCTGGCCTCTTGAGCTGTCAATAACTAAGATGAAGACAATGGTTGTTGTTGTTATTATTATTGCTGTTGTTGTTGTTATTATTATATTGGTGACAGTTTGGTCCTCATCATGATGAAACTGACAATGTCAGAGACGCTGATTGCCAGTGTAACCATGGGCGTCTACACCATAGAAACTGTGGAGCAAATGCTCCATCCAAGAAATAGGGGGAGATCTGTCAGCGTGTGTGCCACCATTTTAAGATGGGGTGGGGAGGAAGGGAGAGGGGGAAAAAGAGGGGGAAAGGGGAAGTTGCTCCAATGGCTTAAGGGGGGATAGACGCCCCTGAGTGTAACGCATCCGTCTCCATAGTGATTTTACAATACACTTCGGTGCTTAATACTTTACAAGTGTATTAAAAAGAATGCCAAGAAGGAGAACGTGAAGAGGAATGTGAGGAATGCAAAGAAGAAGGATGAGAGCATGATAAATGCAAAGAAGAAGAATACGACAAAGAATGTGGAGACAAAGAATGAGGTGTGAAGAGTTGGCGACTTCATTTTTCTTAGTCTCGGCATATGAAGGCAGATGGGCTCCTGATCGTTCTCTAACAGCTCAGTGTAGTAATCGAATTTTGCTACGGGCTGCATATAGAGCCAAAATCTCAAAAGAAATTCTTCCCTGCCTGGAATTTGAACCCTGACCCAATGATTGACAGTCCAGCATACTAACCACTATTGCAAACCCTATGGTAAAAATAAAATAAAAAAATCGTTGGAAAAGAGGTTAAGAAAACTCCTTGTGACCTTCAAGATGTGCCTTCTGTTCTGCATCCTTTCTGCTCGTCTAAGCTAACGACTTCTGTAGCGTCACAATCGAAACGTCCCAGACATCGGTCGATGGTCGCTTGGCGTGAAATCTCAACCGAAAACCACGGTCCATCGGAAAAGCTCGGTCGAAATCCAATCGATCAGAAGAATGGGAAGTGAGACTCATTGAGGCACGCACTCACACGCAAAGGCTGCACATTCAATGATCGTTATCAGAATGGATCCATGCCATCGATCTTCTACCACAGACGGATTCATGAGATATTGATGCAGGGTTCTAGAGTACCTAGTTATGTTTCATTGACTAGAAATACCATCATTCAGACCTTTGCGCTATTTGTTTTCACAAAAGCGAAGCAAGATAAAAATCGGAAGGGGTCTTAACCGTTCCTACTTGGGAGGCCTGCTCAGAAAAAACTTAATGAATGCATAAGAAAGTCTGGAAATGGTGGCAGAAGGCAAACAGAGGTCAAAAGAAAAGTCAACAATAATGCATGTCCGCTTGTCATATGCAAATAAAGGCTACTTACTTACTTACTTTTATAAATTTTACAAGATTTTTACAAAAGTTGGGTCATGCAGTCTTAAGGAATAAAACAAAGCCTTAAATCAGATAATTTGACAAGAATAAGGTTGCTAATTCTCCAGATGACTAAATAAGATCACCAATACTTTTAGTTGAAGTTAAGAGCGACTGACTTTACTTGGCCCCTCAGTACACATCTTGTCCCCAGTCACCTGTGCCCACATTCTTGCGTCTAGACATCACCCTACATCCGTAACAATGGTTTTAGCCAGGGCCGCAGTGGTAAAATTAGAGGCGAGTACACGCTACCGGATAGTTTTCCTAAACAAATTAGAGGTGAGTATATGCTACCGGTTAGTTTTCCTAAACAAATTAGAGGCGAGTACAAATATTTTGTGAGGCGAGTATACGGTCTCTAGAGGCGAGTACACGCTGTAAGCTTATACCCGCGCATACCCTCGACTACAGCCCTGGTTATAGCAATATCTTAACTGTAAGCCATCTTTAAATCCTTTACAATGATCATTACTTTGGGAAAAGATGACAAAATTGGAACTGCTATAATGAAATAGTATAGGTTCTACACAAAATAATAACTAAGATAAACATGGTGGTTGTTACATGGATCTCATCCACTGAAATCTTTACAATGAGGTCTGTCGAGGATCTTCGGTCTCTATATAATTATAAAGCCTATAAAGTCCGTATAAAGCCAGCGCTTTTGTGAGGTATCTAAAATTGCGCTATATCACGTGTCCTGATAGATACATATGTAAAACTTTAACACACATGTCATATGTGTATAGTCTATTACACACTAGTCTTCATCGTCACCAGTTCCTGACGCCAGCCATTTGGCGGCGATGGGTACGAATAAATTATCTCCATTGTCCTCGGTCATTTGTCAAGTTCACTGCCCCCTTAGTGTTATTAGTATTACTGTGTAATAGTAGCCTACTAGGGTAATAGTAGTAGTACTGCGTACTGTATACACCGTAGTACTGTGTAAAAACTCGTTTACGAAACCCACGCCGAAGGAAACCAGAAATTCGCTAGAATTTGTTTCACATAAAAACATAGGCTATAGCCTGTGCAACAATTCTAATGTACATTCAATTTACTCCACATTCCTTCCAAAACTGGACCGCACCGGGAGACGACCACAGAAGATCGATGTTACGACCGTTTATCAAGTTAATTTATTTTCTCTAATTGGAACGTTTTGCTTAGGAACGGAAACCAGCTTCCGGAGAATTACTTACGTTTCCTGACACGGATAACGTGGCACACGCTCGAAAGATTCTTCTGGCTTTGCGTGGATTTGAACATAAAAGACAAACAGACGAGGCTAAACGACCACAGTTTACGCGCTACACGCAACCACGAAATCTATGCACGCTCTGCCCGCTGCGATCCAAACGCCGTTGCCTTTCTGAACGGGAATAGCCGCTTCCCCCTCTTCCGCCGCCGAGCCTTCATAATCATCAAAGCCAGTGGCAGCGCAGCCAAGCAGCCCTCGCATAGCCTCAGCGGAACCAGCAGCCGCAGCTGCTACCGGGGCGTGTAAATCGCACGGAGCCAAGTCAGAATTTAACCTATAATATTCGGAAGCGAGATTTCTACAGCGCTTACAAGGCGGTCAATCAAAACAAAATCCATATGATAGGAAGGTCAAAATCGCTTAAAGGTCAAGATCGGACAGACCGACGGCTACAGCGAAGGGTGTTTAGAATTGGAACGGCGAGAGATAAAGAAGGTTCACTGCCACTCCATCATCCGCCTCAGGCTCCTCTATCACCCCAGGCTTTCCACTCAAAACTGAAATCTTACGTTTGCACCCTGACTCATCTGATCCCCGCCTTCCAATTCTTCTCGACCTTAACGACACCGGCCTTAGCAGCATCTCTGCCCCTCTCTTGATCTGGACCCCGCGGTCCGGAAAACCGGACTGAGCCCAATTTTCAGTAGGCCTAAGTAAGTAAGAATATCCTTTTGACTACCCTTTGGAAACCCCTCTGAGTCTGACTTTGTACAGCGCTCGTTAATAAGCTGGTGCCCTGCGCTTGGCTTTCGAGTGATGCTTTAGAAGTTTACAACAACGAAAGGAGGAATCATAATAGCCTATGCATGATTTGTGGAAACAGAGTGTTGCCAGTTTTGAGTGTCATTCGACAGAGATTGCAAGATACGCATGGGCGTCCGGAGGGGTGCAGGGGGTGCATTTGCCCCACCCCAGGATTTTGAAAATATTTTACAAAAATAAAATCTTTGATCATTATGATTATTCCAACAGTCCCAACACGATTTTCAATGTTAAAAAAACGCTTAATTATTTAAGTAGGCCTAAGTCAACTATTCTATGCAAAAACGTCATTTTGCTCCCCCTACAAAAATTCCCCCCCGAAAATTTAGCCCCCAAAAATTTTTGCGCCCCCTAGAAAAATTCCTGCGGACGCCCATGAACATAGCCTACGCATTTTTTGTAAGTTCGTGCGAGTGACGCAATTCTAGCAGGACTTCATTTTCGAGGGACGGGACATTTACGCATGTGGCTATGACAATGAGGCGGCCTTTGATAGTTTCGTACGTGCTGTAGGCCCTATAGGCCGCTATAGGCAAGACGTAAAGACAAAAATTCCGCCCCTAGCTCAACAAATCAGCTTTTTATTAACTAATTCGTCTAATTAGGGAGAAAGAGGAGCAACACTTAGGCCTACATGTACTGCGGCCATAGGCGGCGATCCAGGGAAGGGGACAAGATCCCCACCTTTAAGAGTAGGGGGGCACACCATAGGTCTTACATTTTGAAGAAACACCGAAAAAAATAAAAACTATTTTAACGCGAAAAAATGTTTTGACCAATTTTTTGACCAGATCAATTCAAAACTCTTTTGACCAGATCAGTTCTAAAGTGCCCCCCACCTGTCAAACAAGATCGCCGCCAGTGTATGAGTCTTTTGTTTTTTCATAGGCCTATTCTTGTTTTGTGCTACCAATGTTTTGGTGAAAAAAGATTGATATTAACGCTAAGATGGTGACGCTGAGCGCGGCGCACATCCAGTGCGATCGTCCCATTCCTGCTCTCGCAGCGTCGGTAGCAGGGCGTCCAGCTGTGTCTAGTTAATCGTGCGTTGGTTTGTCCTAAGCAGCTCGTTACATAGATAGTCATTCGGGGGACGTCGTCTACGTGCTGACCGACAGGCAGTCCGTCCGTCCGTCATGTCCGCTGGGCTTAGTGGGCCGCTGCCGCCACCGCCAGTCGGGCAGGACGACTGCCGTCGAGCTAGGACAAACGGCAGACGGAGGCAGGACAAGGGACCGAAGCCGACGCCATTGATCAGAGCGTAATCGGTAAAACGGTCAAAGGAGGCAAAGACGACACAGCTGGGAGAGGAAGGGACACAGTGGCAGTAGCACCAGCTGCCGACCAACCACGCTTCCTTTCTGGCCATCGACTGTAATCCAGTGACCTGTAGGCCTATGGTTATCATAATGCTTTAGACGTCGATCTAAGTGAAACCGCAGTCAAAATCGTAGTGCTAATAATAAATTTCAACCTGCCTCTCCAGTGGATTATTATTCTTAATATTACTAATATTCAGAGCTGTAGTCGAGGGTATACGCAGGTATACAGTGTATACTCACCTCTAGAGACCATATACTGACCTCACAAAATATTTATATTTATTTATATTAAAATACTGTAGCGTATAGGCCTACTCGCCTCTAATTTGTTTCTGAAAACTAACCGGTAGCGTATACTCACCTCTAATTTTACCACTGCAGCCCTGCTAATATTATTATTAATTTAACACTAATCCATTTGGAGAAGCCAGGCTGAAATCTTATAGACCACCGACGTCGTAATTGTGCACGCAACCAACACAATACAATGTCATGTATATATAGGTTTATAGAATATTTAATACTGTGGCTATTATATATACATATGTATATACACACATATATATTATATATATACACACACATATATATACACACATTATATATACAGGGTGGGCCATTAAAAATGAGAACATCACGTACAATCGTGTTTAATACAATATCAAATTGTGTTTTGAGTAAATCGTAAACACCTAAATTATCCTACGATGTACTTTCTTACCAAATCAAGCCATAAGTCAGTTTTTCGTCAACTTCCGGTCGCCATCTTTATTGTGAAGCAAGATTTACAACTTACAGCGTACAAACGCGTGATGGGGAAGGTGATGAACGAAGGCTGTAAATTAAAACGCCTGCAACGAAGTCAGCAGCTACTTGAAATGTTTCCTAACGAGAGAAGTGCATGAAGCATTGGTTCACATATGAAAAGACATTTACAGTTGCCACACCAGTTAATTCTCAATATGATCGTGTATATTCTGATGCAAGACAGAAAAAGCAAATTCCGTCAACAAGACTCGTACGTGAACGTGAACATTTCATCATGGTTTCAGTCGGTGTGTCTCGGATGGGAAAAACAATGTAAATGTAGTTTTTTAACCCGGTGCCAAAGTAAACAGTAAATACTATTGTGATCAAGTTCTAGAAAAAGTCTTACTTCCTAATATACGAGCAGGATGTAATAGTTACAATTGGACATTGTAACAGGACGGAACTCCTTCATTCACATCAAAAAACACTTCTCCTTCGTCGAACCAGATATATTATGACCGATGGTCCTATAAGCGATAGCCCAGGCCTAAACCCGGTAGACTATGCTCTTTGGGATGCCCTCCAACAAAAGTCTACCTTCGTGGTTAATTTACAACAATAGAACAACTGAAATTGGCCATTGTTGAGGAGTGACGAAAAATGTCCAAGCGATTTATAGACTGGAGCATTAACGAGAGGCGCAGACGTTAGAAGAAAAATGTCGAGAACCGAGGCGGACATATGAAATATAATTTCTAATTTCTTTGAAATTAATATTTAGAAACAAATTACTTGCATTTTAACGAGAAAAAAATATAGTACATGTAGTTAAATAAATAATTCAGATTGAACGCGATGTTCTCATTTTTAATGGCCCACCCTGTATATGCAACTAAACACAAGTGGTGTAGGAAATATAACCTAGTAGGTATGGTCTGGGAGAACTTCCATTGATATATACATTCTACCTAACCGAGCTATCCCAAATTCTTGGTGTCAAAGACTACAAACAAGTTTAGGCTTTTTTTACTGACGACTGAGGTCAGCCTTTGGCTTAACAGTCAGCAAGTCCCAAGCCGTTGATATTAGTTCATTTTTGAGTTACAAGTCTCCAAGGCAAAGCCTGATTACTACTACTACTACTGCTGCTGCTGCTACTACTACTACTACTACTACTACTACTATTGTTATTATTATTATTATGAGAAATTATAAAGTGCACCGATTAGCACTGTGAAACTGATAATTGTCAAGACAGTTGCCAGATAGTAAGTATGGTGCAGCCAGATCTCCAAATGTTTCAAAGCAAGTGGGATATATTGAGTATTGAAAGACATCTACAAACTGAAGTGGTCATCGGCTCCAAGAAGCCATTCACTGGAAATTGAAAGAAGCATTGTTAAAATTGAATATAAATCCAAACAACAGATTTTCTTTGACCGACTCCTCTTATCAGTAACAGCAGTAACTGATACTGTAATTGTTCTGAGTTCGATTACTGCAACGGCATTTTAGAAGTCATTAGCCGAATACCCGCACTGAAGTCAGTGGCAAAAATACAACCAAACGACGTGTTAGGCTTTTCTTTTTAGCGCAACTTCATCTGCCGACAATAATACACATCTATAAAATGCATAGCCCTACTTCACAAGTCTGAGAGTGTTCGTATAGAGGCTCAACAATGGCCGAGCGCCAGTATTCTGCACTTCCAGTATCGAAGAGATTAAGTGTGCGTTCCAAAAGGCGTAGTTCATAAACATTTTGTGCGTCATGAACAATATATCCAACTTTTGTCGATTTATGAACATGCTCAAGAGACGGACGAAGAGATAGAAACAGCCAAAGAAAGTCAGGTACACAGCAGCACAGACAAAGACGAGAGAGAGACAGACAGAGAGTGAGAGAGCGAGAGAGAGAGAGAGAGAGAGAGAGAGAGAGAGAGAGAGAGAGAGAGAGAGAGAGAGAGAGAGAGAGAGAGAGAGAGAGAGAGAGAGACTCACAAACACAGTAACAGAATGCCAAACATGATGAGAAAGTCAAACTGCACTACACTGTTTTGCTTATAGCCTTTTTCACCGTTACATCACATTAATTATGTGGCCAAAGGCAGATGTGGTAACTTAACCATTTGATGGGACCTTTGCTTTCGATATAAAAAAAGTTTATAATTTTATGTAAATAGTAAATCAGCACTAGGGATGTCAGTAAATAAGCAACCAGATTGAATGAGACAGGCAAATAACAGGATTAAAAAGCACACTGAAACTAAACGGTGTTCAAACTCGCTCGTGTACAATGGAACATGGCAAATCGGAACAGGGATGACATGCACAATGTATTCAAACCAGAAGCAAAGGTGAATCAGCACGCCAGAGACCAAGGCAACTCGTCTCTGCATAGGCAAGTATAGTTTCAAATAAACCCCAGTTAAGTGAATCAGTTAGCAAAAGAGAATCAGTTGAAGTAATTAATGTAATTGTAATTAGTAACTTCTAATATGCAGATGTCTAAAAATGCACAAGGCGTCAACCAATGGTGCACCAGAACCAAGCCTTATGTAATCAGGTCAACATCCAGAAGATCAGTTTGCTAAGACAGAGAGATGCCTTTTTCAAAAGCCTTTGGAGGATAAGTAGTTTGAAAAAGCCAAGTCTTACGTTGTGAACAGAATGACACTAGCGACCGTAGAGCATAGAGAACGGACAGATACAGGGAGAGAGTTCCAAAATATAGGACCAGCAACCACAGAAGCTCATTCACCCAGTTTTAGCTATGACCAGTCTGGCAATAAGGACTGATTTTAAGTATAGTGGTTGCCCAGAGTTCAATGTCGTATACACTATGAGCCCCAATATTGAAACATATCCTGTGCTGAAAGGGAAGTCAATGCAAAGCTTTAACATGAGGTATACAAGTTCATATATTGATATATTAGTTATGACTCTAGCCAAAGATACGATACAGCACATATGAATCAGCTGAAGTGGGTATACAGTGGCACAATATTAGTAAATATGGGAAGTATGGGCCAATCACAGCGAATCAGGAGGTACAGATGAATCAATCAGCCCATGCAAATTGAGTAGGTAGTAGGACACTGTCTGATACCTTGTGCATTAAACACCAATACCATAGAACTTATTACCAAATAATTATCATACAAGAATTAGTAAAGCATAGTGGAATACAAACGGTGAAATAGGCTGCGTTAGGATGTGCAACTACACCAGAAACTTCATATAACATTGTCTGGGAGCCATATCAATAACCTTCTTATGATGAGACAATGTTAATACATCATTTTCTACAGCTGAATTAAATTTGGAATCCGTGTTATTCTTATAACGACGTTTCTGTTGTACATTCTTTAATTAATATGAAAATATCGATTACCATCATTAAACTGAGCTGGGGTGAGTAATTAAGAAAAAACTTAAAACCCAAGAGAATGGCATAGGGATCTTTAACAGCTTCTACAGAAATGAAAATCAGCAAGCACAAAACAGTTTAGAGCCACAGATAAAACTTTTCTGGGACTTATAGACCATCAAACAATAAAACAAGCCAAAGTTAATGCAAGCCGACAATAGCAGTTAGTCTTAAGAGCAAGACTGGAAAAGTGGCTCACAGTCCAGAGATTTCATAAAACCTCCACCAATGCATCATCACCTTAATTAAAACACATACCACGATCAAGTTCTGAACTTCAAAAAAGCAGACAGAAATTCAATAGCTGTCAGCAATAGAATTTCTTCGGAGATTAGTTAAGTATCGTCGTTCTAACGAAAATCGTCCAACTAAGACGTTCCACTGTACAGACGTGCATAACAATGATGATAATTTATTGTCATTTATCTAGAACATCACAAAATGGAAATAGCATCCACCGATCCAAGATGTCGACAAAGGATCTGGACATCGACGGTAAAACTCCACCGAATCTTCGTTCAATCAAAAGAACAGCACAGGACTCATAGATCATTTCAAAATGGCCAGCTTGAGATCATGTATACGCTTTCATCAGTGACCAGAATATGCCGAGGCGGCGGCGCGGATAGCGTGCGGAAAAGAAACGGCGCCAACCGAGGACTTCTTAGAAATGAAGACCCGAAGAACCGGACACGTACGAGTGAGAATCTGCAGACAATGACTGAAAAAATTTTGGACCATGATTGTCAAACGGAGATTCCACTGGAGAACTGGAAAGACTCAGTTCGTCCACTTCGCCGATTGCAATTTCCGCAAGCGACGGTTCAAGTTCGGGGAACGTTGACATTTTGTACTGCAGGAGTCGACAATACGTCTTGTATCTCTTTAACTACAACAGCAATCAAAAGTAATGTAATGTAAATGTAATGTAATGTAAATCTCAGAAATTTCTTAGTGCCACACAAAAGCCACACAGGGAGACCAGCTTATTCACCGGTGCTACATCAAATCAAGTCCGCAATAGCCATGTCCGCCTTGTCCGTTTCGGTGCCAGGTCAGAGTCCAGGGAGGTTAAGCTATAGTAAAACTTTGTGTTTTCAGGTGATTAAAAGCATGAAATTTATGCTAAAATGTTGAGCATGTTTTATTGTTAAGCTCAAACCTTATGGCATATGGAAATATTCGAAAGCTAAAACTACAATTAAAAATTAAATCTCAAGCCTAACCTACATAAATACATTGCCTACATGTACTGATATGGATAGGATCGTTAATGTAAATTAACATGTGCTAATCATCTATTACATGCAGGCTACGCATACAGTAGTGACCCTACCAGTCAAAACACAGAAGGTAAGTTTGAGGATTGGACCTCAAAGAAATCTTGCAGCCAGCAGATTGGACCAAAGTGGGTTTTGGGAATAGCATCTTCGACTACCTGCCATATACTGTTTCAATCAATCAATCAATCAATCAATCAATCAATCAATCAATCAATCAATCAATCAATCAATCAATCAATCAATCAATCAATCAATCAATCAATCAATCAATCAATCAATCAATCAATCAATCAATCAAATTCGTTTATTCAAATACACAAAGCTGACACAGACACAACTTAGACAAACTAAACTATGAGGCCTGGATATAAAGATTAATGCAGAGTATTGTCAGTAAGCTTCTGATGGCTGGTGACTCTGAAATAAATCCTGGACCAATATTTATTGGATTTCAGACTCTGGATTTTGGTCAGTTAAACATTTATTCCCTTCGAAATAAAACTAAATAATTTTGTCAGCATTCCTTGCATACACCTACTTTAACAATGAAATCTGGCTTCTCTCACTTTTCTAGCTATATATCGGACCACCTCACTGGCTCCCCATTTCTGCTCGCATTCAATAACAAAATTCTCTTTCTCATCTATAGATCCTACCTTGGTCAAGCTCAAAGTATCTCTGAGACTCTATTTGGCCCCTGTTTCTGCGGTTTCCCATCGCCTGCTTTGCTCTTTGGATCAGCTGGACCTTCTAGTCCTCGCTCTAGGACTGCTATGGCCCAGCACCATGCTTTTGCCCGCGTTGGTCCATCATTTTGGAATGGCCTGCCTCCTGCTACTCGCTCCTCCATTCTCACTGAGGGTTCTGCTACAGCTATCCGTTGTCTTAAATCTTCTCTTTCCTCAGGGTTCTTTGCACTGGGAGCGTCTCTGACTAGGTTGCACTGAGAGAGGCACTTTAGAAATACAATACAATAATTATATATATATGCACACACAAGTACATACCAAAGACAAACAAAAACGGCACTTAACTGTCAAGTATTTTTCTTTGAGTATGTAATATTAATAATAATAATAATAATAACAATAATAATAATAACAACAACGTACTGTAACTGGTTTAGAAGCCCATTTTTCTGTCTCTGGACAATTTTTTTACCACTGAGGGATAGTATCTACCTCGGGTAAAAAAATTACAATAATATTTTCCATTCATTCTTGCCATCTAGAATACACATTAACAAGGACAACACATCCCCATAACCTTGTATGTACTCATTCATTCATTCAATCATAAATTTATATAGCGCCTTTTCAACAGAACTACTCAGAGGCGCTCTCGACTCCAGAACAGCCAAAAAGAACAGTTTTCAAGTGGTCGTAGAAAGTGTCAGAGGAAGACCTAGGGAGTAATCGCAGCCCAGGAGGGAGGCCATTCCATATGGTCGGGTCGACCACTGAGAAGGCGCAGGTACTTGTTTTTCAGAGTATAGCAAAAAATAAATAACCACATTCAGCTGTGTGCCATAATAATAAGTATCTTTTGCATGTGGGTATGCACACGACTTTACTCTAATGAATTATCCTGTGAATTAACTAACACTTTATACTGTACTTAATAAATATTTTAATTAATAAATAACTAACATGCTCAAACTACACTTGCCTCAAACTTAAGATAATTTTCCTTTTTGCAGTAGTCTTGTATGAGCCGCGTTTTGGCTCCTTTCTCGGGAGGATTCTTCCGATGCTCCAGCAGCTCTCGATCGAATTCCGCAATCATCTTCTCATGGTGATTGATCTGCTCTCTCTGTTAAGAATCACAAATGGTAGATTTCTCATGATGAAACAGCATATCATTACGAATGAAACCAAAGCAAAGATTAATTCATAAATCCGAAACGTTCAGCTCGAATAACTAACAACAGTTCCATCTCGAAGTTGTCATTAGATAGGTATTCTGCCAAGCCAAGCAAATTTCTTATAACTACACTTCTACTGAACACCTAGTTCATGCTTGACAAATAGCTGGTGTTCCAGGATACCTTTTAGGAACAGTAGGTAACAGGCCTCAGCCAGCCACCCGTCCACCTGATGGGTGAAAATTATTATGGACGGGCATAAATTGTGCATGATTCTCCTCCAGCACCATCCAGCTTCTTCTCTAGAGCCACTGCGAGCATTCAGATGATAGTTCTGTAAGGAGCATGAGTTGATATTAGGCTCTGCAAACAGCATAGGGGCACTGCATCGGACCCGTACGGTTGCGGCTTCGGGCGGTTGCGACTTCGTACGCTCATGCGTCGGGCAGTCACGACTTCAAATGCTTTTGGACAGGCTACTCTGTATTTCTGGCTAAGGGCCTGGTAGGTAAATTTCAAGGTTATGTGGTACTGCTTCAGAAAAGCATCACTCAACCTCAGAGCTTCAGAGCTACATGTCTTAAAAACTATACAGCCCACAGAGGCAGGTAGCCAATGGATCGTTCTCTACTACTTTGACCTGGAATCAGGCAAACTTCAAAGGATGCCTTGCCTCAACAAAGACTGCCAAATTAATTAAACCAAGACAAAAGAGATATTGGCTCTTGTTCAGTTGTCTGCGCATTTCCTAACTTTAATCCTTAGATTTACTTTAAGAAACTGAGAAAAATGATTTGGAAAAAGTCTAACAAGGTTGAGCCGGGTGTAGGTCGATGGCAGCAGAGGTCTCTGGAATCGCTTCTGAGATGCAATTGATGATAGCGGAGACGGTGCAGAATAACTCGCAGCGACGAAGTTAATGGCATCTATCCACTCCTGACATTCCTTGCTATCACTAAACCACAAAAAATCAAAAGCATCAATGGTTGCCTTACCAGCACACCATTTGAAACAACACTTTTACCTATCAGCATGTTAATGAATTTCCCTTTTACACAAAATTCACTCTGCCACGTTTTATGATGTTCAGAAAATTTCTTTCTTGCGAAGTTTTATACATTTTTTGGAAGGGTCACCTCAATTAATTTTGGAAAAGATTCCTGTCTCATCAACTCAGATTTTGAAAGTTTCTGGCCAGTATGTACATAAAATATATACAAATCGTGTAAGCCAGAAAAGTTCAGAACTTAATACCCAGTAGTTCATGAGATACAAGAGAGAGACCACAACACACCTGGGGACAGCAAAATTTTCAGTGCTGTGGCAAATTACATGTTTTTCTTACGTTTTCGAATCCTGTATTTCAACCGCTAGTCCATATTGCTTCATTAGGCATTCTAGTTGCAGGAAATTCAATGTACATATACTTAGATAAGATATTTTTAGACGCGTCGTGTGCCATACATGCTTCTTCATAAACATTTACCGAATTAAACTGTGATAGCTAGCTTTGCACGACGTAGAGCCATTAGCAGCAATTTTTCTGTAATACGACACTAGGTGGAATATACTCTGAATTTGTCTCATCATCATCTTCACAGATTAGGTGCAAAATCATAAATCCGTAATGTGAGACACAGTTTTAGGTGATCTTTATGACCTGGAAAGGCATGTAGACAATTAAGTAGGGTCTTCAAATTTTTAGCACACACACTAAAGCACAAGAAGTTCGTTTGGTTGAAATATCAGCTACCTGTCTCATTGTATTCATCGATTGCTAGCATGTCTAGTAAGGTGCCAAGATTATGCCATCATGCAGAAAAACTTGATAGTGAATTGCAAACAGGCTGAACTCATGACTTTGGGAGGAGGGATAGATGAATGGTAACAATCTGGCCTGAACAGCATTAGATCTAGAAAGTCGCAGTTTGATACCTGTAAGCCCCTCTAGGTCGACTCAGCCTTCCACTCTCTATGGGGCAGCAGTAAAATGAGCTGGCACTTTACAGGCTGCCCAGACGTGTGTTAATTAAGATCTTGATTTATAACTGTACCATCATGTTTCGATTGTTTCAATGTAACTTGGTGTGGTTTGTCAGTGAGCTTGTGAATAAACATGAATATTAGCATTATAACATTAATGTGGCACTTCTGCCTTCAATTAGCAGTGCAGCAAAACTATTCTAGTTTTCAAGTATTGTTGTTTCTCATTCCGATGTACTGTCCTGGCGCTTCAGTTGCATGTTTTTCAGTGGCTCAGTTGTTATTTTAACTATGCTTTGTAGCCTCAGAAGTCCACAGTTATAAGCAGCATTTGCTTTTCACTGGCTGATGTTGTACTGAATAGCTTTGAACTGCTTCAGATTCATAATAATAATTATGCAACTGTGAAAATCTGAGACGGTAAGATGGGACCACTGGTTGAGTTGACATGGAGCAATCCTGATCTGTAACACCCAATTTTCTCATCAGCTTCTATTTGGTGAAGACCAAATACAATTTAGTAGCTATATTTTAATTAAGATTAGGAATGACAAAATACCCAATTTTAGCTCTAACAAAAGAAACACTGGAAAGAAAATCTGCTTGAAATAGAACCCACAGGCTAACTTACTGTCATCCATCTTTCAAGATGGATGGCCTATCCATCTTGAAAGGGAGCTGCATACATTAATTAATACTTAATTAATTAAAATATTAATACTTTACCTTAATTGTCTAAAGTACTAATTAATTAAGCAGAACTCATTGTCATAAAAGTCAGATTAAATTAGACTAGGCTGCATTTAAGCTAAAGGTCATAGTGGTTTAACTTCAAAGTGCAAAGATGACAGCTTTTCAAACCAATCTGAAAATCTTAAGATTAACAGGTCAGAGACAATTTACCCTAATCCAACTCCAAAAAGGATTAACTTCCTTATCCACATACTTAATCAGAGGAATTTTAGACTGGTTTAAAAAATATAAAAGAATGGAGTTGTTTCATTCCAGGCCCTGCCTAAGGGCAGAACACTGAAGAAGAAGATTCTAACCCCATGAACACAAATACAAGGAGAGAGACAGACAGACAAGCAGGGACAGAGAGACAAAGAAACAGAGACAAAGAGGCAGGTAGGCAGAGAGCGAGGGAGGGAGGCAGGACTCCACGGAAGGAAGGAGGCAGGGAGGGAGGCAGGGAGGGAGAGAGACATCGACACAGAGACAGAGACATAGACAGAGAAACAGACAGAGAGGCAGGCAGAGAGGCAGGGAGCGATGGAAGGAGGCAGGGCGGCAGATAGGGAAGGAGGCAGGGAGGGAAAGGGAGACAGAGACATGGACGGATATTAAATGTTAAAAGCAGATAGACAAACATGCCAGAAGAAGACCAAGAAATCTTGTTGTAACTCAGACTGACCTTGTCTGTATCAGGTACTGCGCCATGTCTGCCGTCTGCAGCCGGAAGACATGGTTCTTCTTCTGGTAGTCGGTAGCTTTCGTTGCCAGCGAGTGGTGGATGTGTATGGCATTGCTGGCACTTGTATAGTGCTGGTTGCGCTTGAAGCCGTGCTCGTCGATGTGCAAGTGCAACACCATGTCACGCAACGTCGCATAGAACATCTTCCAGCCGCGTTTACCCAGCGGTGCTATATCGCATTGCAAACACAGGCTCAGACACGTTAAGAAGGGCGATGTAATCTAAACCAATGTAAACAATTCTCAAATGTAACAAGCCACAATCATCCACTGGCTGGACTACATTTTTTCCAGGTTAAACAAGAGATTCCACAAAGTGCTGTCACTGTTGCATTGTAGCCGAGAACTGAACACCAAATTGTAATTGTAATAAAAAATTTTTATAGCACCTGTGTAAACTACTGACCTGAAAGCACAGCACCATGACTGAAGAGAATGGTTTTGGAATGTAATTTCACATACTAAAGGGAAAAAGTGTCCAATAAGCTCACGTTGTAGGGTTCTAGGCAACTATACAACAGAGGCACCTGGTCTTTTAACAAACCCTTTTAGACTGTATCATGGAACTCTGCCACTAACCCCATTCCACTAGTGCCAGTCTCAAGTATGGATAAGAGAGGAGGAGGGCAATGCAAATTATTTTCATCATGACACATCGTTGTTAAACAGAAGCAAAACTGGCTGTGTTGTGGAAGGTAACATAATGTAAATTAAATGTAAATTAAATTTAAATGTAAATTAAAGCATGTATGGCATAACAACAATCCTCTACTGTCCAACAGCTGGACAACCTTTCCACACAGGTTATACAGGACTTCACGAAGAGCTGTCAATTTTACAAAGCACCAAGAATTGAATTCCAGAAGTTTTCCTGAATGCCAAAGCAAATATGCTAAGGTTCTTCCCTCAAGAACAACATCAGTTATTTACTATGAACAAATTCTACAGTACATAATAAATGAAAATAAATTTTAAAAAGTATACACACTGTATTTCAGTCTAACTGTCTCCTTCAACCCATTCACCTAAGCAGCTAAATAGCATAACTCACCTCTGAGTAGCCCCCCTGGAAGAGGTGCTATATAAATACCCGAATGAATAACTAGGGCACTCCTTACTTTTCCGTCCGTCTGGTTCGAGACAACATTTGCGCATGACGTATCCCTTCTTGAACTCAACAGCATTACACGGATCGGGAATCTTTAGAGAAGACAAAACAAAGGTTTCTCTTAAGTAGACTAAACAGAAATCATGCAGGCAACAACCAACTGTTCCTCCAATATCAAACTTACTAGGAAAAAAACGACAAAGCACAAACTGACAGGATCAACTACAGATATGAACATTATACTCATGATCCATGGGATCATGATCACAAACGGATCATGATCACATCGTGGGCAGCTGGACCTGCATCAGTTAGAAATGACAGATGGAACTACAGTTTGAGTTATCAATCACTGGTCATTACCGAATACCTCCAGCCCAATCAAAATCAATCAGTTCAAACGAAACCAAGAAATTTAACCAACTGGCAAACTGACTGTGTGTCTTGCAATACAATATAATACAATACTATACAATACAACACTATACAATATAAAAAACAGCAATGTAATACAGTATAATAGGGCCTACAAGACAATACCTCTATTCCATAAGCACTTGAAAACCATTTTGTTCAATCCTGGTTTTCCATCATTAGGTTGAGAGTGCCTCTGATGAGTTTTCTTGAAGAGGTGCGATATAAATCTCTGATTACATTACATTACATTACAATAACACAATACAAAGCCACACAATACAATATGAGGCACTATAATACGATACAATACAAAGCAATATAATACAATACTATTCAAAACAACTGTGTATTATCAAGTGTCATACACACCTCACACAAACAAGTCAACAGCATGACCGAGATCCAAACTGGTCAATCTGGGTGCGTTGGTGACAAAGGGGCAACCACAAAACTGGAAATGTACAAAGGCCCAAAACAGAAACGAAGCAATCAAGATGACTTTGTCGACCAGAGAGAGAGAGAGAGATATTAACTGGACGGGGAGCAGACAGGAGTGGCACAGACAAACTCGGTTGCGTTTATGGTGGTTGCAAAGCAGACTGTTCTCGAGGCAATCGGCCTCCGATTACAGCAAAAGGGACAGAGGCGCCAAATGCACTAATAATAATGCTGTTGACAATAACAATAACAACACTGATCACTACAGCCATTAAAATAATAGCCTTAATGAACACACTTAAAGTACACACATGTATACACAGTTACACACCTATAATTATACGTATGTAGACTATTATTACACAAGTATGCATACTGCATAAACACTTTTCCAATAACTATACCTATAAGACTAATCTGGAACAAGTTGTTGCTTCAGTAAAAACACTGGATAAATAAAAGTTGGTAGCAATATTATATCACAATGGTAACTCTGGTAAGCAACACAAAATTTGCATCCTCTGTATGGCCTTGCAATTTTGCTGGTGTCTAATGATCAGTTAAATCCCTTCAAACTACAGATGCTCATACATATGCATGTATCTGATTGTTATAGAACACCTCTGAGGTGAGGCTGACAAAGGCACAAATGCCTACCAATGATACCCCTGCAAGGTTGAGATTGGACATACCAGCACTCCAATCTGAGTTATGCAAAGTAGCTGGGCCAAACTCTAAAAGACGTCCAGAAATGAGCGAAAAAGAGAATGATAACTTGACGAAAAAGTTGGTCAAGTCCCAGCAAAGTCATCATTCAAATTCCTGTTCACTGAAGTCCCTGCAAGTCTGCTTGGCAAAAGCATCATCAAAAAGCCTGACAAATTGAACTCCTGTGTTGTCTGATGACAGAACAGCTGCTCGACTAAAAACGGTTATGGCTACGAATCGCCACTTACTTCATAAAACGGATTATAACTGACGAAACGCGGCTGAGCAGCAGCTGCACTTTGAGCCGTTGCTGTCGCTCCGATCAAAGAACCTCCTCCGGCTTCATGTAACTCCTCCCTACAAACAAGTTCCATAAAAACTCAAAGCAAGCTGATGTAGTGGGTAACTACTGTACCAAAGGACCTGCAACTGTAGGTCCCAAGACGACAACATCTGCAGAACAGCACACCATTGTCGCTCTCGTGAGGTTCGTAAAAGGTACGGTACAATAGCCACGATAGACCCACGTGCACAAAGAGACCAAAATCTGACAAAGTATAAAAAGCAAAAATCTGACAAACATCTGGAGTATGACATTCCCACACCTTTGGTTCCCTTCGTAAGCACAACAGAGACAAAAACAGACCCAGACAGACAAACACACAGACACGGCAAATAGCACATCAGTCAGAGGCACTGAACTCATCCCCGGAACCGCCACCGCCACCACCAAGCCCTCAAGTCGAAACCAGTCATTAAGCTATCAACTGCTAGTGACTTCGTTCACTTAATACTTTGCTTGTTATTCTAATCACGGTTCCCAGACTAACGGCCTAACAATCAGTCGATGTCAAAGCACCAGTTCTTTACTAACTACCTGCCCAAGTGGTGTCTGTAACTTTGCATGATCTCACGCAATTGTTTTAATCGAAAATGGCATCTCTTCATACAGGCAAGCATTGAAGTGCACTGAAAATATGTTGGTTTCAGTCGACTAAGTCGTTAAGTCAGTGGTTAACTCATTAAGTCAGTTGGTAATTACTTAGCGACTGACTCCGGGGACAACACTGTGCAACTGCGTGTTAGGGGTTTCTCGAGACTTCTGCTGTTTTCTTTTCATAGCAGGATAAACAATAATTCACATTACAGCACATGCTCACAACTAAACACATCAACTATTTTAACAACTCTAAGGCAAACCAAATAGTTATGAATAATTTTCTTAGGCATAAAGATACATTAACATTTTTAAGGTAAAAAACACTGTTACCACTGTGATTTAATTTTAATTGAGGTTAATCTAAAGACTTCTAAGTTGCCAACATAAACAGCAGCAGGCATCAAACAATGGTGTTACGGGGGTACCAAATTCCAGTTGCAACAAGCAATGATGTGCCCAAAGTTCAGTACGAATGGTGAAACACAGTTCAAAAGTTCACAGATACTGAGATACAAAAACTGCAATAGGATACACTGGTTTGTGAACCCTACAGGTTGCAGTGGCAGTTTCGTTGTTATGCATCATACATGACTCACACTCCAAACATCGAAATCAGGCTAAGAACAGCAAGCCATAAACCTGTTTTGTTTCACTCCCTTAGCACAGTTTAAAAATTCTAATACTGGATATTCGCCTGTTTCAATTTATTTTGGCTCTGTTTGATGGCATGTGTAATAACTTACGCTTCAAACTCAAGTGGCTGGTTCTTGATCGACTGATAGAAACTCCGGAGAAGTTCCTTCGGAAACTGTTCCCCGTCATTCATGTCGGCAAGATTGGAAATGAATTCAGGCAACGTGATCTTTCGTCCAATGTTCTGAAATGAAAAAACTTCTCCAATCAACATTCTTTCCAGCAAGAAAAATAGCAAAATAGCAAGCAAAACAGAGAAGAATTCTGCCTGACATATGAAAATTTCAAGAGTTTAACACTTTAGCAATGAGAGTGTACTAAAAGAGAATGGTAAAATCAATGCAGCTCATCATTAAAGTGTTAAAACAAGGTATTGGTGTACAACCTGTTCCACAATGTAAAAAATTCTCCTTTCCTGTACAATTTATATGTGGTGTTAGTCAGGGCTCTGTACAGGGTCCATTACCATTACTTCAGTATTCTGCTCTAGTGCTTTCTCTCATATCATCATTTAATCACCATATGCGATGCCCTTCAAATACATTCATCCTGTCCAGCTCCCTCAGCTACTGAACAGATCTAAATATGTCTAAGTGTTACGGTACATGGGAGACACATCTCATGACCAACAATGTCTTAAAATGAACAAAACCGCAGTTCTTTGGTATGATACTCCCACATCTAATATGCCTAGCATTCCTATATTCTTACAAGACATGCCAGTGCTCCAGCTTTGTGATACAAGTATGACCTTTGAATCAAGGCTGACATTGGAATCTCATATTACCAATATCACACGATCCTGCTTTCTTCTCTACAGTCCGCACCTAACAGTCATATTTACTGCAGTGATATTTTTCAGATAAAACCTGGATAGTACATTATTTCAGTACATGGAATATGTATATATTTAAAAAAAAAATCCATTTTTATAAAATGAAGAGCTAAGCAGGCTTGTTGTAAGTCCAAGGACTTCTGTGATGGATATGGTTAACTAACCCTATATGAATTATAATTATTACTGTTATCAGACAGTTGCATTCAGTTCTCATAGTTGGCAGATATTCATCCACAAATCTAGCAAGTCTTCCGGTTAGACTTCTTAATCCCAATCGCAAAGAGTGGCTTTCATGGTAGACATCAAGTGACAAAGTTGCCTCTGCTTTGTTTTGTTCTTCGAGAGGAGCTATATAAATGTCTAATCATAACTATTACAATTACAATAATGAGCTCAGTAGAGATGGTTCTTGTGCGGAGATCAGTCAACTTCCTCTGGAGTTATGCAACTTTGTGACTGCTTCTGTTGTGACCGTTCTGTTCAAGGTGTGACCGTACGTACGGTACATACGTTATTTTTTTCTATAACATACGTATGGTACGCGTACGTTATTATTCCGTACATTACCGTACATTCACATCAGTTCATGACGAAAATAAAATAAATAACATTATGCACAAGAAAAGTAAATAACAGTTGGTGATTGACGGTCGTAAACAATTTTAACCATTATATCAGTCATCTGTGGCTGTTCAATGATCTCTACTTTCAAACTTTTAAATTCCAAATAGCCAATATCTGTCTAATGTATACGCCCCCCTAGTGTGACGAATATTAAGATTTTACGGCACACTTTATAGGATGGTCAGTGCCAGTGGTCATTTTATTGGTAATACTAAATTTCTGTACCGTTCGTAAATAACTAGGCCTGCGTACTACTGATCATTTTTGACATATGCGTACCATATAAGACTATAATTATAATGAGGTTCTTTGTGAATGATCAGATAAATTTGTGGCATTTTTAACGTACACGTACGTTATTTTTTTCGATAACGTGCGTACAGTACGTTATTGCGGGAGGTAATGTACGGTTGCACTATGGTTCTGTTGATGCAGTCATGAGAAATGGTCACGTCACAACTTATGCACAAAGACTCATATTGAAGACACAGCAAACTGCTTATGACTGCTCATGCAGTCTTCCACTCGGACACTATTGAATGTAAGAAGAGCTTTCCTCAGGTTGACGATACTGACCTGCCTGTTTATGGTACACCATAACATTCCGCGAGGAAACATTACACGAGTCAAACAAACAAACGTTTCATGAAAACGTAAAAACTGTCCATCACAGTAATTCAATAAGAATATTACATGAGAATCAGAATTTTAACGCCTACAAATGGATCCACAAAGCCAAAAAAGTTACTCAGGAAATGGATAACACTTGAAGAAAACGGATCTCCATTAAGTGTGAACACAGAATCATTACAAAAGCAGGAGCGCAAAGCCTCACATCACCAAAACAGCAAAGCAATTTGAGTGTGGACATATAGACAAGCACAAAAACAAGCAGAGAAACAGGCAGACAGACAGGCATGCAGACAGAGACAGACAGAGAAATCTCTAAAACGTCTTGCAGCTGAAAAACTCGGCTGTAAAGTAACTTCTGGTTTTATATAATAGAGAAAAGAAAGAAAAATTTCACCAAAGAGACCTTGTCCAAAATCTAAGCAAGAAGCCCTACTTCACTGATTACTATACTTACAGGCAGACTGTCGAGACTGTAGTTAGACCATCTAACACAGGAAAGCGCTCTGCTAATATGCATATGTAGTACACAAGACAGTGTGGTAGGGTTACGTCATTAGTCCAGTAAGATTCTAATTATTTTCATTAACAATAAGAAGAAAGCTAATACAACTCACCTGTCCATTAAGATCCTGGTTCAGTAGCAGCAAAGCACAGGCCAACGTATGACAACAGTCTGAAAACAACAACAGCAACAACAGTCTGAACACAACAACAGATGCGAGTTGTTTCATTTTAAAGCACACGTCTCAATTACACGACCATTCCAGATTCTGTTGATGAAAACAAATACTATGATCAACAAATCCACAGCCTGGTTTCTGGTTTTGGAGTTGTTGGTTTCGTAACACATGGATTCAAAGCAACGACAATGCAGAGATGAACAACTTCACAACGTATGCACAAAGAGTCAAACTGAAGATATGGGCAACATATGCACAAAGAGTCAAACTGAAGATATGGGCAACATATGCACAAAGAGTCAAACTGAAGATATGGGCAACGTATGCACAAAGAGTCAAACTGAAGATATGGGCAACAAATGCACAAAGAGTCAAACTGAAGATATGGGCAATGTATGCATAAAGAGTCAAACTGAAGATATGGGCAACATATGCACAAAGAGTCAAACTGAAGATATGGGCAACGTTTATTGTGTCAGTGCAGTGCCGCCTTATGGGCGTGCGAACCGTGCGGTCACACGGGGCCCACAACTTAGGGGTACCCGAAAATGTCACAGAAAATTAACATGAACAAGACACCCTCATAACAATAATATTATGGTTTTGATTAAATCTTCTATTTTGTCAATAAAATAAAAGTCAGCTTCCTCTACATCCCAGAATTCTCGTGTTTAGTTAAATTTGACTTGTACTTCTTAACAATCTACTAAAATGAAACGATTAGCAATGAAAAACAATTTGACTTGTGTCATGGGGGGCCCGTACGGTATACTCTGCACGGGGCCCGAAATATCCTAAGGCCGGAACTGGTCAGTGATTTCCAAATTTTACACTAACGAATATATAAGGAAACAATAACAACTGTAAAATCGCCTTCTAACCTTCAGATTTGAAAATGTCAGGATTGCACTGCTGGTAGCGACAGGAGAAGTGCGCCAACAGTCGCTCCCGATCTTGTGTCTCTCCATAGATTGTCATGTGCTTCATGAAACGACGTAGGGCGCTGTCAAGAGCCTCACCGGAAAAATCGAAATACTTCAAGTATTCCTCGCCGACTAACTGAGAAAAACTGTTTCTGCAACACCACAAACACACCTGTATCATTACTAATCTTGTTATGATGATTAAAATTAACATTTTAAACTATGCCATTCCATTAAGTTTATTAATGCTTCTTAGTTTTTCTATCCAAGAAAACTGCAAGAAGTAAAACACCCAAGGGTCACCCCTCACTTTTACATTACATCCATCTACTTCAGATGGTTTGACATAGCATACAGTTCTTCTGATCCTGTTTCTTTGTCCTATTTTGCTTTCCAAAATAAGTAATTCCTTGCAAGTTTTAAATTCATGTACGTTCCATACGCCTATTCAACATAACATTGGTTCAGCCACTGTGTTCAGTAGCATTTAACAACAGTTAGCTACTTCTTAGGCCATCCTCGCCAACCTAGGACATAGCCAAACTCCGGATCGGTAAGCCGATTTTGCCGATTTTTGGACTATCCGGAATTATCTGGAGCCGGAATGTCTAACCCACTGATTGATAACAGTCGTTTTTCTGATCGTTTCGCTATGGACTAAAAACAATTTATAGGCCACCAACATATAATTATAATCTTGATTGTTACTACATACTAGGGCTGTCAACAAGCCCCAGAATAACCACGCACCGGTTGGAAGAGTTGCATTTGGGTCCTTAAATCTACAGCCTGTAGTCAGCACCAAGCCATTAGCATTAGCCAATGATGACTAACTTGAAATTAGACCTTAGTCCACAGAATTATTACTAATGGAATCAGCAAACACCAGGTACTTCAAACAGCAGGTACATCAAAGCACGGCCTATACAATTCAATTCAATTCAATTCAACTTATTCTATTGATCCGAATTCAGTACAAAAGAACAGTAGGCACCAATCGGAATGTTAAACTTTCGGGATACAATAGGGAAAGCCCAAAAGGGACATAGGTCCCGCTAAATTAGGGCTGCCTATTTTGTTACATAGTAGTAAGATGACACCAAGAAAGAAAAAAGAAAATGAAAATGATGGGGACAAAACCATGCCCTGAAAATAATGTTCTTGAGGTACAGTATGAATGGAAAGTAAAGGACTAGTTGAGAATACAAGAAAATGCAAACAAACAAACAAACAAAACAAAAAAACCGAACAGAAAATGCATCAGATGATCAGCATGGCTCAGCCGAGCACCCATTACTGTAAACAGGACTACAGAAAAGAACTTGATAAAATAAACACACACAAAATAAGCACAACCCAAACAAGAGGATTAAATGTATGCTTACTTAACTAGTCAAGTCCATGTCAACAAACATAAGCTTACAAAACTAATTATATCAATGTCAGCACAATTAATTGCCAACTGTGCCAATACTATCCCATACTATCCCATATATGAAAAAATCGGTTACGCCCTACTCCAACCCAACTTCAGAAACTATGTTCTTAACAAATTCATGCAGCTTAGGTTAATATTATACACAACCCTATGGACTTGACTCAGCAATACCAAGATGATCTCTAGAAACGTTTATTTGCAATTCACGTAACCAATCTGCAGCTACTAATTCTCCTTGGTGTGAATGCTGATGCTTCACTCCATCATTCTATAAAATAAGTTTTACTGAAAATATCTAACTACATAATGCAGTGCGACTACTTACGATACATATTACAAAAACGGTGATGAAAAGGAAATAAGCCATTCAGAGCATGCTCCAATGAATAATTTTTACTTCCTATATTTGGCTGTTTAGTACTACACAGCAATTTTTTACGTGTATTAAGTACCACAATGTGTTTTATGTTATAGCTTTGAGGGGCATGCCGCCACTTCACATAATGCAAAGCTCGTAAACATGTTCACACTCTATTACTCTGAAGCTTGCGTTTTGCCAGTCATTAGAAGATGTATACAAATAGATCCAGACCAACTCTAAGTGAAGCTATTTGGCTTCCTCTTCTCCTTCGCATAATCTGCAAAATGTCCTTAGGCACTGCAACCGATCTGTTATCTGCTAGCATCTCTCGTGACTTATCTGGTCCAATGAAACATAGTCGGTGGTTTACAACCAGACCTCCGTCCAATTACTCTAAGAGGTTATACTAACCGTCTTGTGAAGCTGATATGGGCTGGAGTTTTTCCCAAAAATTGCTGACTGCTGTTAACACAATAACAGTTCTACTACTAGCGTATACACTGCTTTTCATGGGTCTTTTCATCTGGCACCACGTTTCACGTTTTCATCCTCATGCTTTTCTTTGGTCGATCCTTAATCCTATTCTGATCATGTCTACAGAATCCCTTCTCAGGAACTGGCCACTGCACTTCATCCTTGGACGGATACCCAGGACACTATAGCCAGGCTCCATAGATCTCTCTAAAAGCTTAGGTCAATCTGCCAGTCCCTAACCCCGTCTATGTCCGGACAAGCTAAGGTAAATTAATGGTTCGTATTTCATGCAGCCTAACTGCCAAATGCCATTCCCTCCAAAGAAAACCTTGTGGCTATTACGTGCTTCAATCTGAGCATTAGCAAACCAGTGCCAAGCTGTAACAATGACAAATATATAAAAATATATATATACACCCATTTATATACATGTAGGGTATAATTATATACTACAAGTATCACTATAGATGTATGATACACTTCCGATGTATATGTCACACACCACATGCGCCTGGAGACGTGCTCACAATGAAGAAGGCTGGCCGTGTCTTGTGGAGATGGCAGGGCTACAAAGAAGGCTTGCCAGAAATGATGAAGATGAGCCCAACAGCTCAAAAGAACTGTCAACCTCACACTGGATAAAGTCACCCTGATTCACACCTGTTACTGGTGACCTTCGGGTCATTCCATCTCACTTCAACAAATGCTTCCCGCTCGACCATATAAGATTTTGATAAAATTTGCAAAGAATGTGTACTTATGTATTAGAATGTGCTGTGCAAAAGTTTACAGCAATATTCTTAGTACTTTATTTTTGACGAAATTTTAAGGACACCTAGGGTGACTCACACTGGATAAAGTCGCCCTGATTCACACCTGTTATCAGCGACCTTCTAAACCAGTCACACTGGATAAAGTCACCCTGATTCGCTCATATATCTGTTATCAGCGACCTTCTAAACCTGTCATAAGACGAGCCAGTAGAGAACATTCTTGACTAGAGCGCAGAAGGTCGCTTTTAAAAGTTCAGGCCTTGAGGAGAATAGACAGCGTTCAGATACCAATGCCGACTTGCAAATAAGCTCATAACGATATTAGGAGCTCTTACTACTACAGCCAGTTTGAAAGTACTCAAAATTCTTGGGACCGATGACACATCTCTCAGCAGCTTCTGCCCATTCAAAAGATGCTGTCAGTTGCCAATGCACAAAACGAGAGAATCAGACACTCTTAACCAAATCAACAACCTGTAATAAAAATTGCTCAGTTTTTAATGTTTATCTCAGATGCAGTAACCTACTGCTTGACTGACTTTTCTGCCTTTAATACCACCTGTAACCTTTCTCTCCTTAATCATTCTGCCCTCAAATCTTCTCCAATGGACTTCATACCTACATCACTTTTTGTTTCTTGTTCTGACGTTTTCTCACACCTTGCTGCATGTTAGCCTACATGTGTTTTACAACAGGCTGGTTTCCAGCATGCTTCAAGACTGCCTTAGTTACACCTGTACTTAAGAAACCGGGCCTGGACATCAACTGCCTGTTAAACTTTATACCATCTTCAACCTCAATAACATTTCAAAAGTCTTCAACGTCTCCTTCTTACATGGATTAAGACACACGTTACTTTACCTCCTGACTTTACCTCCTTACCAATCAGATTACCATGAAGGCAAATCCAATGACACTACTCTTACCTTTATGCTGGACACCATCTTCTCATCTACAGGGACGTCTTTCAGTATGCCTCGACCTTAGTGCTACTTTACTTCCTGACTTAAGTCCTTACCAATCAGATTACCATGAAGGCAAATCCACTGAAACTACTCTTACCTTTACCCTGGACACCATCTTCTCATTCTAAAGGCGTGCCTTTTAGTATGCCTCGACCTTAGTGCTGCTTCTAACACTGTTGACCACCAGGTACTTCTTTTAGATTCAGTATCACCTTCGGTGTCTCTGGGACTACCTTACACTAGCTGGCTTCATGCTTCTTCAATTGGTCTCGGCAAGTGGGTATAGGTGCTCCTCTCTCTGCACTGCTAGTGTCCCACAGCGATCTCTTCTCGGCCCCTTATTATTTACAATCTTCACTTCACCAATCACTTTGGAGTCCAGTTACAACAATACTTCAGGATACTCCGCTGTACATTTATGATTTATCTGCCACCCCCTAACCAGTGTGCCAAGGTAAAACTTGATGAATGCCTCTCTTCAGTGCATACTTGGTTCCGCTGCAACTGTCTGACAATAAGCTCAGATACATCTGTGGCAATCATGTTTGACCCAAGTGCCCGCGTTATTTCCCTTTTCATTTCAGCGCTGATCTTGCTGTTGTTCCTCTATCAAAACTGTCCAAACACTTGGGGTCACTCGGGCAGTAATCTCACGTTTAGACCTCACATCATGCATGACAAACCTTTGCAAATCTTGTTTCTATCACAACAGGGTAGTACCCCCCCCCCATAAGGTTTGGTACCAAAGACAAGTCACAGACCGTAGCCTGCTCTCTTGTCTGCTTTCACCTCCATAATACCAACTGGTTTCTCAGATTTTGAAGTCAGAGCATACAAATTCTGGCTGATGTGGTGCTGTGCGCATCTTCTTGTTCCTTAACCATCCTCAGTCAGCTGCATTTGCTTTCTGTAGAATTCAGAATAAGATTGAACCTATCTGACCTTATGAGCACTCCTATACCTACCTTCAACCAGTAGAATCTGCTTACATCTCTCCCCACATTCTGCTATCTTCTGACAATCTGACAAGAATCTTTTGGCTGAGCCATGATGGACTTTAATGTATTCCATGTTGCTGGCCCCAAACAATGAAACTGACTACCAAGCTGAAGTTGAAACTCTACTTCTCTCTTCAAAAGACATCTCAAAACTCAATATTTCCCTTTGGCTTTCGAACTGCTCTTTACCAATCAACTGACCAACCATCTCTCAGATTCGCATTTCTGTACAACTTTGCATTTGTTAAGTACAGTGTGAACCTAGTAAAACGAAGTCGTTGGAGGTCAAGCCACTGGACACGGTGTGTAAATTGGACCACATGTACAACGGTCTAATGGAGAAATAACCTAATTCTCCAACTAAATCCGTACATCTGTCTGTTCAATCGTCAGTCAGCCTGGACGTCCATCTGACCGTCAGTCCGTTCGTCCGACCTTACGGACATCTGACCGTCCGTACATCCGACCATCCATCCAATCACATGCCCATTCATCCGACTGTTCATTCAAGAGTTCATCTGACCATCAGTCCGTCATCCAACCGTTCGTTCAACCTTCCATGTGACTGTCCATCTATCTGACAGTCAGTCCAGCCTAGCTGACCGTCGGTCCGTTTTTCCGACCGTCTATCCGACGGTCAGTCCGTCCTAACCGAGCGTCAGTCCATTCATCCGCCGGTCCATCAGTCCGGCGCATTAACCAATGTATACAGCATCTTAAGTTAATAGCTTGGGGTACATAACACCACCTCGTGTTAAGCGGAAGAGCATGTTATCTGGGAACGTTTTAACGAATCCACACTGTATTCATTATAACGATAATCATGATGATGATAAATGTGAAATGGGTTAGCTAGTAGCTAAAGACAAGAACTCCTCCACTTTCAATCCATCAAAATATCCCACTCCAATTGATGGTAGCTGTCAGATCTGTAAGTCTTCTAAGAAGTATCCTTTTAGTGGAGCTATAAGAATGTTTAATAACATTATATAACTGAAACAATGGGCCTAAACCCCTTCAGACTAGTGACAATCAGTAGCCTGTTCTGGCTAATTAATTACAACACAACTAAAAAATGACGGCTACCTCACAGTGACTGTTTTATATAGATACCGCCCTTGGGTGGGGTTCTCAAGAGGTGCTTTACAAGTACCTAGCCAGATAAATACATACATACAACCACTCATATTCTATGCATTCCTCAGCCATAATCATGCAACCTGTTAGCAGATATATATATATATATATATATATATATATATATATACATATATATATACATATACATATACACATATATACATATATACATATATATACATATACATATACACATATATATATACATATCATACATATGTATTAAAATTATAAGTATATATAATTATGTGCATGGACAAGCAAATACAGTAAAATGCAATTAGGACAATTATAGATGCAATTGTAATTCAATACAAAGCAATCAAGCACTAATATCACACCAATTAAGATCCAATAGGTCAACCAGTGATAACCCTCTAACCTATTCAGTGCGATTGGTGCTATTAGGTTAAAGTAGGTCACTCAGAGGAACTTCTGGTTCCATATCAGCATATTATGTATGTATATATAATATGTATGAAGCATTTTTGGATGGCAGAGTGTTAGTTAATTAATTAATAACATTGAAGACTACGTACATTAATCTCAAACATGAGAAAAATAGGATAATATAAGTTTAAAACAAATTTACAAATTACAAGAAGAGACACACTGGGGTTCAAACCCTGACCACAGATCATGTGACCAGCCAAAACATTACTGCACAGCAACTCACAAATTAAAACAGCCTTCCGAATTTTCCTTAACTGAACTGCATTGGCACAGTGGTAGCATTCAGTAAAACCACCAATGGATTAAGATCCTCGACTATGATTTGACTTGAAGCGATCATTGATCAATGCCTTTTGCATTACGATTATGCATAACGGCGCTATAGAAGTCATTGGATTAGATTAGATTTAATCACATGATCACCCCCAGGTAACTTTTTACTTTTTCAACAATAACATACACCAGTTATTAATCTCTTATTACAGCTCTTTTCAGCCGTACTGGAGTCGGAAGCACCTCTGAGTAGTTCTCCATGAAGAGGTGCTATATAAATGCCCCATATGAATGATCTAATGGTTGCATTTAATCTAGTGAATTGTATCGATTAGTGAATTGTATCGACCAGTGAGGGACCAGCTGACTATAGCACGTGCAGCAGCCCATAACAGCATGCAATTTTCCATTGTTTACTTAAAGTATTTATCCTGTGACTGGTAATCAGCTACCCGCTCAGAATGGGCTCTGCTACTTGGGTCACGTTTAACTGTAAGTAAGTAAGCAAGTATGTAGGCATATTCTTTATTAAACCAGTTGCCAAACAGCACTCTGGTGAACAACGTCTGTTAAATAGATCTTCTAAAGTAAATAAACAAACGTACATTCGTGTATATTTACATAGCGCTCAACTTAAACCATAAAACCTCGGCTTAACAGGTGGAAGCAGCCTGTGCAGGATATGACCTGGATTGCCAAGGACTGCCGAAAACAGGGCAACATCAGCAAGACTGATAGTTTGACACCACCCTTACACACAAATATTTAAAATTTTTAGGAAGTGTTTTGTCAAAGACAATTTTTGGAATAGGTCAAACAGCATAAAAGAAATGTACACAGGCTACAGTAAAATCGCAAAAGAACAACATACTTATTTCAGTTGAAAGTACTGTTGGGTCAACAGTAATGCTACCACAGTGAAGTCAATAAGCAGAATTTGTAAGCGGCTTATAGCGAGTTAAGTAGCTTACAATCCAGATATATGTCACTAATAGACTGGATCTTTTAGTTCCTCATACTAGCACAGCTATGGCGCAGTCCCGATTTTTGCCTCAATTGGTCCCTCTTTCTGGAATACACTGTCTCCTTCTACTCGCTCTCGAATTTCAATAGGTAACCCCTCGTCTTCTTTTGCTTTCCTCAAAACTTATTTCTTTTCTTGTGGCCTTGCGCACTGGGAGCTTTTGAACAGTTCACCCTACTAGAGGTGCTTTATAAATGTTTAAACACAATACAATACAATACAATAAACTTACTTTTTGCTGAGATGTCGTGATACGTCGCTCTTTTTGAAGCCGTGCAAGTAGAAGAGTCGTTTCGCCAATCGAGCGGCAGACGGTCGATCGACATCCTTCGTTGGTTGACGGAAAAGGGATTCATCCCTTAACAAGAATTCCAGATCTTCGTTTCTGACGCTGTCTGCCTCGTCCTCATCTTCATCCCCTTCGTCTTCAGTTGAACTCGAAGCACATGCCGAAGCGTTTGTTTTTGACGGCTGTTCCACTGACAAGTCCTTTTGCGTGGCACCACTCGACGCCTGCACAGACAGCGCACCTGTTGTGCTTTTAAGTCCGACCGTGCTCTGCTTTGGTTCGTCGGTTGAAAGCGATGGAATGCTTTGTGGGACTTCGTCTGCTGCGCGTCGATTCTGGGGACCAAATGCAGCCTCGACTTCCTGTGAATTGATGCTAAGGGCAAGTCCGTGACCCGCAGCAAGTCGTTGGTCCTCCGACCGGGACGTTAATGCCGTTGCCTGCTTGGCTTTAGACTGCAAAACCTGTCCTAAAACGGCAGATTTCGCTTGCAACACATTCTCTGATAATCCAGACTGTGCACTATTGGAAGCGGAATGTGTTTCGGTCTGGGCCAGTGACGCTGGGAGCGAGGCGCGGTCTGGTTCTGAACCTTTGAAGCATTTTTCGTCGGCGTGCAGGGACAGATCAGACTCAGATCCGTCGATGGGCCAGTCGGGCACTCCCATGCTGTCCAGCGATGCCATACTGGACGTATCGTAATGAAGGGCGTCGACCGACGAAGCGATGTTGTCGTCAAGGTCGATGTCGACGCAGGTTATGTCACCGCTGTCGAAGTAGTTCTCCTGACTTCGACTGCTTCGGACGATGCCCCCGCCCGGGAAGAACTGGACGCGGGCGTTGTTTCGACCAGTTATCTTTTCCGTGCTCTGGCTCATCACGATGCAACCGGGGCTGATCGGAGGCAGGTCCGGTCGCATCTCCATGCGTGAGTCGCTGCTGATGCTCGTCACGGATCGTCGGTCGTAGCGCTTCTTTAGAAGCGGATCCTCCGAAAGATTTCTCTCTGGTGCCAACTCGCTTCTGGTGCTAGAAGAGTTAGATGCAGCGCTTGCAGCTACCATTGGGATTGACTGGACGTTTGATAACATCCCTTCCGCTTTCGTCTTCTCTTCACCAACCAGTTTCTTAGGAGATTCCATTTCTCGAGGGAGCACTAGGGAACCGTGCCTGTCGCGGTCGAGGTTCCCTGGGAGAATATCACCATGATGATCAATCACTGGAACATCAGAGTACCTCTGTTTTGAATTCAGTGATGGTCGCACTCGCACCGATTCTACGTCGCCCGTCGACAAACGTTTCTCCACAGCTTGACCAGAGATATGCTTGTCAATCTGAGGCCAAGTTTCACGCACAGGCCTCTCAGTCGGACAGACAACACTGGTACTACCACTTTTCACCATGTCACTTTGGTTGGCGGCAGGTGAAAGTTTTGTTGTACTGGCAACCACATCAACATGTTTACTGATAATAGGAGCACTAGCAGCACTCGCAACCGTATCGCTAGTGCTACAGGAGACCTGAGCACTCATAGCACATGCAGCCTTGTCACTGCAGCTACTGGCAACAGGAGCACCAGTAGTAGCACTAGCAATCACACCACTATGTCCACTGGCAATAGGAGCACTAGTAGTAGCACTGGCAATCACACCACTATGTCCACTGGCAATAGGAGCACTAGTAGTAGCACTGGCAATCACACCACTATGTCCACTGGCAACATGAGCACCAGTAGTAGCACTAGCAATCACACCACTTAATCCACTGGCAATAGCAGCACTAGTAGTAGCACTGGCAATCACATTACTGGCAATAGGAGCACTAGTAGTAGCACTGGCAATCACATCACTATATCCACTGGCAATAGGAGCACTAGTAGCACGAGTTGTGACACCAGCCTTGCCGCAAGTGCTTCCAACAGTTTGGCAAACAGAATTATCGAGGTCACTGGTTTTGGCAGGAGAAAGCTGCAGTGATGATGAGGTGGATAAACCATTTCTTAAATCTGAACCTAACGCATTACACGTAACGAGAGCCGGAACAGCTTCGCTGACAGAAAATAACGGCATCGAGTCCCTCTCCGACGAATATCCACTGCTGTCCGAAAAATGACACAAATTTACATCCAGTTCGGAACTACTCCCATTTCGTAAGACGTCCACGGGACAGCAAACCACGTCACTCTCCATTGCATCCGCTTCGCGTGTGTTCGAATTTGCTCCAGGTAACGGTTGAACGGTTTCTGTTCGCTTCGTGACCACAAGGTCCTGTTCATGCAGGGTCACGGTGCATTGAACGTCCTTTCTTTCATGGCCCACGTCCGCTAAGCCCTGACGCTCGTGTATCACAGACTCAGAATATCCGTTCGTAAAGGAGACCTGGCCCTGGGTCGGTTCAAGTCGCATTGTCGGGGCTTCTGCAATTCGACTCAGTGACTCCCTCTCCATGGTGTCCTAAGAACCGAGCAACTCTGGTCCCATACAGATAACTGCAGATGTAGCAAAGATGACTGCAGATGTAGCGAAGATGACTGCAGATGTAGCGAAGATAACTGCAGATGTAGCGAAGACGTAGACTACACCGGCAACTCGAATCGACTTGTTCCGCACCATCCCATAGTTATCGTTTCTGACGAGACTAAGACATCAACATAAAACAAAATACGTTATACAAAAATTTTGCTAAGACAAGATCCCTAACAGAAAACATTTGCTATCCACAGACTGTAGAAGCATATTTACTGCAGCAGTGGAGCCATGGAAGTCACTATATTTTTGTCCTAATTGATGCCACAAAAAGTTGCACTGCCATGAACCACATGTTTTCAGTCAATCAAACTGTCTAATGAAACAAACACATTTATTTTTGCTGGAATTTAATCTACTAATGCAGCAAGTCTGTCCTATTTCAAGCCAACAAAGCCTACAAAGTGTGGCAAATCAAGATGACTCAACACACAAATTACATAAACACAAACAAATGCAAACAAACACACCCATATTTCAACACCATTTTCCAGATATTACGGTCAGCTGGTTGTCCCTGGAGACATGCCCAGGGTAGTAGAGTTAACTGTATGACCGCAATGACCGGATGTCCATTCTGTTGCCAAAATTCATCCAGTAATTTAGATGCATATGCAAAACTACCTTTTCTTAACAATAAGGTCTGAAGAAAAGAACAAAAATTTAATTCTACAGGCAGTTGCAAGCATTTTGTAAACAGTGGCTATTATTAGTAGATAACAATTATCAGTAAATTATTACAAATGTTCTGAACTTGGTTATTTAAGTATTCAATACATATTTAAGACCAGTATCGTAAGCATGCGGGTTATGACAGTTTCTCTTTGGAGTAGCCAATTGACAATTAGTAACATTAGTAACACATTGCATATAATTATGTGATCCGATTAGTGATTAAGTCATGTGCCACTTGAATACAACACTATGCAATCAGAACCTGTGACCCATAGCCTCCTGATAATGCTGATATCCATGGATAAAGAGGAATATTTAAGAGGAACACTTGGAAAGGATAGAAAGAACAGACAGGACAAATTAAGAGCAACAAAAAGGATAGAAAGATTTCCACAAACACTGTAAACACACACATAAACAAACACACACACATAAACAAACACATGCATAAACAAACACACATACATAAACAAACACACACACACACACACAATTCTCGTGATTTTGCCTCTTCCACTTCACTGATATCGGAACAGTTAATATAAAACTGCACTACAGTATATTCAATTTTATTTCTTATGCTTACTTAAATATTTTAGTTTTTATATATACCCCCTTTCGAGGACCTCCCAGTCTAAGCAATATTCCACCACTATCTAATAACAAGACAAGATGATGGCGTACTATACACAGACCACAATAAAATCCCACAACAGTGTGTCATATCATACACAGTAAGGTAACATAAGCTAAAGTAAGGAAAACAAAGTAAACTACGATAATAATCACTCCTTTATGACAATAGTCCTTCAACAATAGTCCTCTCTTTCATTATATCAGCTGTATTGTTCTACTCGCTCTACGATTTTCACTGGGGTGCATACTACTATCCAATGTCTAAAATCTTTTATTCAGAGAGGCGCTATAGAAATTTATAAATAGAATACAATACAATCGCAATCATGACAATAGCAATCCAAGAATCACACAGGTTATATGGTTTCATAAGGAATCGTCAATTTCAAGTGCCACGTTTCAGCTAAGACAATAGGAATCAATGGAAGGCACACTATGTCAACCTCATCAGCAATCTCCGACGCATGGTACAAGGCGGCATTGAATCATCCAACAATCATCGAACGTGTCTCCTCACAGGAAGCACGAGTGCGTGACTGTAGTGCACTCGTCTGTGTCCTGCATACAGCGATGCATGAGTAAACAGTACTTAAACTGAGGCATTGGATGTCTGGCAATGAAGTGCCAGGTTAAGACATCAGAATATAAGTGCTGCAGTACATATTAAATGTATCTGGCTATTCACACAGCATCCTCCAGAACCACAAAAGGGTGAACAGAAGAGAGAACAAAAGGGTGAACAAAAGGGTGCCTAACAGATCTAAACACTTGCAGCTTAACACAGCAACTTGAAAATGTTTCCAGAGCTGTCTGGGGCAAAATAGTATACATTTTTAAAGAAAGACTGCATGTGAAAGTGCTTTGTTCCTCACATCGTTGTACGGACAAGACAGGGAGGGGATAGATGAATGGTAACACTCCTGCTCGAAGAACATAAGATTTTGACAGATGCGGTCCGACACCCATAAGCTCCCTATAGGTCGAATGAAGCTCTCAAACTTGAGACTTTGGTAAGCCTGCAAGGAGAGAGTTACAACAGTCTAGGTGCATTAGAATACGAATGGATAGGAATCACAGTGGTATCGAAAAATAAATTAACCAAGTAACTCTTATCTGATGGAGCTGGTAAAGCAGGAACTACACAGGAAGATGACGTGCTTCTCCACAGCTAGGTCCTCGTCCAGAAACACTTCAAGGTCCAGGACAACCTACTTTCCAAAGTTGTCAATCCTTGCTTGCGCCCGTCTTGTGCCCAGCCATAAGAATTTCGTCTTCTCCAGGTTCAGCCTCAGTCGATTTGAAGACATCTAGGCCAACACTTTTGTCTACATTTTAAACAACCAAGGTAGTGTGTCAGAAGGGTGGCACATCAAGTACAAAGCTAAACAGCTGGACTTCACCATCATACTGATAAACTTCGGCTCCAAGAGCATAGATGATCGTCATCAATCGGCCATATTGTATCTGAACATTTATAAAGCTCCTCTAATAGTGTTAATTTTAGATCCTAATATTTTCCTGATGTAAATGAGCAGCTGAAGGACTGAGCAATGCACAACACTGCATGAAACTGGTGCCCAGACTGAGTTGCTTTATAACCAGTCCATCATGGTCTGCCTACCCAGGAAAGAATGGAGCCATGCCAACTCCATATGATCTGTTTAGTCTGCACTGCTGGATGTCATGGTATCAAATGCCGCACTCATGTTCAGCAAAGCAAGCAACACGAAATTCCAATGTCAACGGCACCACAGCCATCAGAGAGAAGTCGCAGAAGAACATGCACGTTTTAGATGGCAAAGACAGAAGAAACCATCTTAATTAAATGTCTGTAAATTTTTCAAACTGATCAGAACAGCTTTCAGTTGTGAGTACTCTGGCAGAGATGAGCTCTCTGTATCTCTGTGCTGAGAGCACCTCTGAATAGTTATTCCGCAAGAGGCACTTTATAAATTTCTACATACTATACGATAAGATCTACGTGGACATCTGAAACTTTCTTTAGTAAGTGGTAAATGTACTCTACTGGTCCCTACAAGCCACGGAATTTACCCAGAGCCACCAGCTATCTGTACAATCAATGACGTTTAGGTTTCCCAGTACTGTTGTTTCTTGTTTTTAAAAAGTCCAAGCTTCTTTCGATGAAGATTAATCCATTCAGAGCAGAATTCTTCCAGTCCACTCTGTCAATAACTCCACCACTGCTCGTACTCTGTCAGTGCCAGTCCCAAGCCTGGAGAAGGAGGAGGGCTATGCTAATCTTCTTGCTATGACACAGTGTCCTCAAACAGCAACAAGGCAAACTAGGGAGTATGTGCGTTTGTAGATTAAAAGAGTGGACCAGAGAGAAACTTTTAAATATGGCTATTCATTACTGTGACCATATTTACGGAAAACTGCAATAACAAATGCCTAAATAGCAAAGTCAGGTAAATCATCACATCGCATATCAGTCAATAACGAAATGTTTTCACAAGCCATTTTTACAACCAGTTATGTACAATGGACCCCATTGGTGGCTGCTCTAGGGTTAGCCTAATAAAGTATTTTGCTATTTGTGAAAAACAACATGGGTGCCTCTAGGGTTAGCCTAATAAAGCTTTTTGCTGTTTGTGAAAAACAACATGGGTGCCTCTAGGGTTAACCTAATAAAGTTTTTTCCTATTTGTGAAAAACAACATTAAAGAAAACTTCCCCTTACAACTAAAAGCTTCAGACAGTCTGAATGCAGGAAATAGCAGTCCAGTCAAAATTACGCCAGAAATTCTCCAATGCTGCCGATATGTTTCATGGAAATATCCAATTGCGTTACATCATGTCACACACCACAAAATGCTTTTCCTTATTTTCCATGTACGTGTTTCACCAACAGACATTCCCAACTTATCACACTTATGTGAGGCACTTCAGGCACCACATTAAGTGTCTTCATATAAACAAACATTGTACTGTTCAGCCAAAGACAGAATAATCATGGTAGCGAGGTTAATACAGAGCTTATTGTCTGAAGGAATCTTGAATTAAATAAACGGGTTTTCACTTTCCATCGTCATGTATGTATGTATATTCGTTTATTGAGTAAACTGGTTGTCATACCGCAACCAGGAACAAAAAATTAGGAAAAGAAAGGGAAATGAACATTCAATTGGATCAACAAAGGACAACGCTCGGAACTATCGTCTACAAAGTACTCTCGGGATGAAGTTTCGATTGTCTTTCTTGGGTAGTTCGAAGTTAGTGGGCGCGTCCGTAGGTCAGCCAAAAGAATAGCAAACAGTCCTTTCCAAGGCAGCTATTCTTTTGGCCATCCTGGGAAAAACACAAGGAGTTCAGAAGACAGAGAACAGTGCACACAACCTGCCAACTGAAACCGGCAACAGAGGAAATGCACCGCTGCATAATTCATCACCTTTGTCTGTGGAATGCTCCATTTCCACAACACGCAGCCAGTCACGAGTCTCTATTCTGGGCTCGTTTCCAGCCTTTTCCAGGTGGTGTCCAACCCAAAGTTCAGTAAGCACAGGTCAATTTCCATCGTTCTTGCCCATGGATGCAGGGCGTCCAACAGGTCTCTTCCAAGCTCTCAGAAGGCCGGATATCAATGCTTGCAAATCCTTGGCATGGTCTTGGTCATATTCGAAGAGGGCGATGTCTTCAAACAGCTGGAATCTCCTTGCTTGAATCATCTCCAGTGCCGGGAAGTGCATCGTGCGGCTGCATATTTCCAAATCGATGACATAAATTGCTGTTTCTGGAATGTGCCGTATTCTCCTAAGGCACTACCACTGAAAGGCCTTGAGCTTCGTCTCCAGATCCTTGGTAAGGTATCTGGTCCATAAGGAGGACGGGCCGTATACATGCCTTAAACAGACAGAGTTTCATGTCCAGCCCAATGTTAGTGTTTCATATTCCTTGTTGAAGTCAGCAATGGCTGCCTTAACTTCAGGTCGGCTGCCTTAACTTCAGGCCTACTGCCACCATCTGCCCCTAAATGGGAACCGAGGTAGGGATTAGGGAACCCGTGAATCAAATCCATTTTGGTTTGCCGCCGCTCGCACATGATCTGATATCGGGCATGGCTCTACTGTAATCTGGATTTTTGTTTTTGCCCAGTTGATCTGGGGTCCGAATTTATGGGCTTCCTGGGTCCATTATCTCCAAGGACATAACCAGGACGTAATTGCATAATTGCCTCAGATAATTAAAGGGAAATGAGCCTCAAACACCTAATTAAAGACTAAAACAAGTGCTACTTAACACCAAGAGTCCCAACTTCCTGGCTACCATCTACAGGTCTACTTCTACCTAAGGCCTACTCTCTCACTTCAAGAGTTTACTGAGCATACATAGTCCAAAGTCCGAACAAGTTTCATCATACATGATTTCTACAAGGGCTCTGAAAGTAACAGTTGAATAATGAATTGACTGGAGCACCTTTCTTTATCTCTCACCTAATAAAGCCATACACTTATACATTGTATAATTTAATATAATGCCTTTTGTGTGCCTTTATCTAACAATATACAGACATTAATACTTGTACAAACTGCATCTGTTTAGTCACACAATCACTGTGGTCATTAATTGCCAGACAGTGTAAATGGCCAAACTTTATTATCATAATTATTGTATTATAATGGCCGCGATGAGGCAAAAACTGTCCAGCAGTCCCAACACTCAATGAGTGTGCTTTTGGACCACACCGAGAGCATTCTAGCAAATCTTCGAAAGAGCTTCAGCTGCAGCCAGACATAAACTACGGCTTTCTGCAGCAAACAAAATTATCTGGCGTTCGGCAACAAAGAATACGCTCCAACACCAGAAAGTTTGTCTGCAAGTGCTCCTCCAACCACACTAGTGCTTCCTTTTACCAGGCACTAATCGGTGTTAGTGCATCATCCGTTAATGCTGTGTGGCTAAGACAGCAAGCGATTGGTCTGCATTTACTTTTCCACTAGACCCTCAGCCCCATGCACCGCATCGTACACACCGCCGACCCCACAGCAGACACTACACTCCATAGCTTGATGCTACGGGCTATTGAGTGTAGAACGCGCGGCGCTCCCTCCTAAAAAAAGACCAACTGTAGGGAATCCGGAGCACAGACGCGCCGACGAAGTCACCTATCAGGAAACTGTCCTTACGCGGAATCTAGGCCTCAGATATTTATAGGCGTTGAATTACTACTCGTGGAGGAACAAAACATTCCAACGATCGTTTTATTCCTGGTTATCAATTCCTGGTTATCAATTCCTGGTTATCAATTCCTGGTTATCAACTCCTGGTTATCAATTCCTAGTAATAATTACGGCAGGTGGACGAGTACACAAAAAACACACCAGCAGCAGACTAGTGCCCATCATCATCATCATCATCCACTGCTCTTTCTTATCTCGTCAGGCCACGTCAGTCCGTCGGTTGGTCAGTCCGTCGGTTCCCCGCCGCCGCTGGTCTGTGCATACCCCCTCGCCAACGCCCAACAGTAGAGTTGTGAATTTCCAGCCAGTTTCCAATCAATAACCATCCTCCTTGAGAGAATGACAACCAGACAGATAGATACAGGGACAGTGCAAGAGGCAGGCAGACAATTAAACAGAGAGGCAGGCACAGAATGATGAGTTATTCAGAATGAGACAAAGAGACACAGACAGCAAGACAAAGTAGGTCAAACGAAAGCAAAGAAGACCCCTAAATATGCACACAAAAAGAGGTCAACAAGAACCACATACAGGCAGACAGACTGAGCGACTCAGGCACGGAGACACAGAGACACACACAAGCAGACAAAACACGGACAGTGCCTTAATAATGCAATCCTATGGTCATCGAAAAGCAAGGTTCACTAAAGGCATTCCGACATGAACCAGGGATGGCAATTTGCCATGGAGAAGGTAATTTTGCGGGGACGGTGGAAAAAACCGGTAATAACCGGCAAAAACCTGCCAACTGCAGTTATTGGGTCCATGATAAATTCTTTAAAAAATTACAAAAATACTATGGTGCATTTTACTCAATGTCAGCACTGCTTTCTAAAAATGCTAATCATGTTATGACATTTATCAATTTCTCCGTGTCAGTCAGCCAGTGTCACTATCAGTATCACCATCAGCATAGGTTGATATGTTGATAATGATGTGACTGCCCAGTTCATCACTAAGTAAATCCCATGTTTTCTATCTTCCCTGTCCAATCATGAGGACTGCAAAGCATCCGGTAACAGAACACAAGCCTCATCACTGTTTAATTGTCCAAGCAATTTCTAATCTTGTTGTGAATAAACCCAAAGTTAGAAAATATGCACTCAATAGAAGCAGAACTTGCTGGGGCTGATAACAGGAACACCGCAAGAGCCGAAAACTGAGCATGATGTCCAACTTTGTGACTTTCAGCACTCATTTCCACCACAACAGTGAAGATGTACACGAGATTGGTCACAGTAACATATTATTAAGACAATTTTAAGTAATAGCAAAAAGAATATTTATTAAATCGTAACAAGGCAAACTGGTTTTTCCCATCGGGCCAACCCTAGACAAAACCTTTGAGAACACGGATTCTTTGGGGTCATATTTAATTATTAATATTAGTTTATAAGTGGTATATTATAACAAAAACCATGCAAGCAGGCAGTCCGAGCCAGAGATTGGCTCCAGATGTGTGTTAGAACAAGGCATCATTCTGATCAGCAGCCACAAACTATAAATCAGCCAACAGGCAATAAACCGTACACTTTAAAGAACCCTATCAAGAAAATTAGTCTTCAAGTTTTTCTGTTAACATACTGGTAAACAGGAAACAGGAGACACATCTTGGCCGATAAAAGTCGTTCATCTGTGGTTTTGATATCAATCAAATATAACTGTGTGGCTTTAGGCACACTTTAGGCAAGAACACATGTTTATCTAAGAGCATTCCAGTCACAGCTTCAGTTGGCAAACAACACTTTAAGAGTCTATTCCAACTGAAACAATATAACAGACCTCTTATTACGTTAGTAAATTTATATAGTGCAAGATATTATTTAAACAGAATTTACATAGAGCAAGGTAGATGATGGAATTCTATATATCATGCAAGGTAGAGTTGCAAGATGCTTAAAATATGACTCACTTGTTATATGACACAATACAGAATATGTGTGGCTAGGTAACTCCATGGACAGAAGCTATCTACTGGCATAACATAGACTCTTTTATCTGATCAACATAAAAGCTTGATGTCCTAAACATTAAACAAGTGACTTCAAATGTGTGTCTTGATTAGGTCTGCGTCTTACTGTTTGACCGTAGGCCACATTTTGTTTCTGAGAGCATCAATGTCTGCCATTACCTGAACACGTATGCACAAAGCATGCCATTTATGTAGCCCTTCAATGAACCTCATACTGGCACTAAAACATGGCCATCCAACAGATCTAAAACAATTAAACCTGTTCCTACAACAGGTTAAAAATGTTTCCTTAACATTAAATTCAGACGTTTCCTAAATGGTGCTACACAGAGAAGTAGAACAGCAGTCCCTTAAGCCAGCCATGAGTATGAAGTGTTAGCAACGTCATTTCCTTAGCCTCGACATATGAAGGCGGGTGACCAGTCCTCCACTAGGGCATGACCGAAATCCGGATCGGTAAACCGATTTTGCCGATTTTTGGACTATCCGGAATTATCCGGATCCGGAATGTCTAAGGAAGGGGTGACTAACAGGCTGTTGTTCCATCTTATAGTCTTTATTACAGGCTGGTGCCAAGCCATTAGCCAATGATGACTAACTTGAAATAACACCTTAGTGCATAGATTATTAATAATCCCAAAATTTTGGAATCCGCAAATAATGGCCTATACTATCCGGTATCGGCAAAAAAACAAAATCGGTTTCTCTATCCTCCCCTCACCATTTCATCTTGCCGCCGACAGTGTACAGTCAGTGTACTCATTATAGCTGAGTTGGCTAGGGGTGCAAGTGGAGCAGATATCTCAAACCAAATTTTTGTTCTGGCTACACAGAGATGTCTGCTTAAATTACACCAAATGATGTAGCTCAACAAAAAGTTCCAGGTTATCTTAAGGCATCACACGTTCCATGTCTGATATATGGTCATGCACGAAAGGTAGACAAAGGCCACCAGTGATATTTTCGTTAACGAAAACTAAAATTAGAAGTAAAAATAATTGATTTCGTTAACGAAAACTAGAAGTAAAAGTAGGAATTATTTCAGCAGAAAGAACGAAATTAAGAATTGAATTAGGAATTATTTGCCGAACTAAAATTAAGAACGAAATTAGGAATTATTTTCAGAAGTAAAATCATTTTACTTCTTGTGGCGCTTAAGTTGAGACGAAGGCAAGTATCGGTAAAATTGCACGCGCTCCAAACAAAATCCATTGGAAAACTTGAGATGAAGACGCTGCGCATACCATTTCTATTATCTTTGGTCTTCGTTGTCTAATAATTGTCCCCACTTAATTGCGTACCAACGACCTCAGTTTCATACGCCATTTTATTTCGGGTTTGATCGTTAAATTGTAAAATTACGAGTTATCGAGAATGTTGACCGGAAGGAAGCGAGATAGATTGGGTTTTATCATTTCGACGAAACTACATGTGCAGGCAGATCTACATGCCAAGTACTAAACGAGGAAAATGATGGGATTTGTGGAACAGCACTAGCTGGAAAAATATAAGCAATATAAGTCTTGGAAGGGGGATAGATGAATGGTAACACGCTGGCATAGCCTAAGAGCATTAGATCTTGACGACTGACTCGAATGAATTCCATCAGCGACTGTACAGCGTTTTGGATATGGTTGTCCACACAGTAGGGCCTACCCGGTTTCGCTGATACTAGATAATTCTTCGTTTCGTATTAATGATAACCACACTACTCAAAATTCAAATTACCAGCATTGTTAGACTAACGCTTCACCCCTTGTTTTACTTCAAACAGTTTTTTCTTTCTCGGGACAGGTTTGGTGTGCTTCTCTCTGAAAGCGTTGCATATGTACTTTTACAGCACGGAAATTAATAATTATTTGGAAAACTAAAATAAGAAGTAAAATTATTTGAGAACTAAAATAGGAATTAGAAGTAAAATTATTTGTGAAGTAAAATTAGAATTAGAAGTAAAATTCAAGAGCTCAGAACTGAATTAGAACTGAATTAGGAATTATTTTCAGAAGTAAAATATCACTGAAGGCCACATGATTTATGCTCAGCAATACACATACATGACAAGCAAGCATGACCTCCATAATCTTTTAGTACATATTTACTAGATAACTTTGCAAGACTGAACAGTACAGTTCACAAAGACCTGTTCCAAACACTTGAGTTCATAAATTATACAGAGACTTTAAAGTCTGCTAGTTTAAACTTAAAAGCCAAGTCCCTTGTCAAATCTCTTAACAACAGAGAATTTTAGGGATCCATTTCTAGATGGATCCAAAGGAATTTTAAGAGAATTTTCTCCAGCATGATGCCAACCTCTTACCATTCTGCCCCATTTCAAAACAAAAAACATGTGTTAAAGTCCTGAATACATCACATCGTCAACAGATAAAATAAAGCATTTTACACAATGTCCAGGACTTCAAAAGCTGCATGCTGCAGGTCTTGTTGATAGATAAACAGCCTTTCAGTAAAAAACATTGAGACAAAAGCTATTGTTGTGCCTTACAGAAGCTGAGACAAGGCATCGCTAGCTACTGCCTCAATTATCGTGCATAACTTTGTTATGATTATTTTCAAAATTACAACCTTACACTTGTAAAATCTTTACACTGAGCACAAGTGAGTAAATGTAGTTCTTTGAGAACTATGTTTACAAAGATACACATTCATACACACATATACACACATACATACATATGTATACAAGATACATGTAACTTACAGTAGTTTGAAAACTGGCAAATTAATCTCTTTTTATTCATTCATACACACACACATACATACAACATACGTACATACAACATACATACATACATACATACAAAAGCACACTCATATCTTATTCAGCATAGCCTTCTGATGCAAAAAAACTTTGCCCTACAATAATCTTCAAACGACGTACCCAGCTTCTAATCAAGAGACACAGTGGTGCAAGACTCTGTAGCAATCAGCCACTAGGCCACAGCACAACTGTGTGGTCTGCCAATAAATCCTAGCACACACACTGTCAGAAACTGAAAGCCAAACCCCCAACAATAACAACCTAGTGGAGGTCAGCCTGGGGCGGCCTACCATCTTACACCAACACGCTCGCACATACACACTGTAGCAAGGTTGCATCCTATCTTGTAAGATGCAGAAACTCGGCCAAACTTAAAACATTTACCACAAGGTTGCCATCCATCCACAGTGCATACGGGAAGCTCAAAATACCTACCAGATCACACACGCACACACAAAAACACACACGCACAGAGCAGGAAAAGGCTATTAGTCAGCCTCCTACAAAAGAGACACTGTTCGTGATAGCCAGAGCAAGCTGGCATTCAGCCATAAAATCAAACACTTCTTCAGACAAGATAAGTGCAGACATTTTTCTGATTCCCAATCACCGGCTCTACTGATATACCTTTCAAAACAAATACAAGTTAAAGATATTTTTTAAATATTGATTGTTGCGCCAGCATCTTGTACAGTACGAATCTAATACATGATTGACTTGCTGTTAGCCACTCATCGGCTAATCTTTAGTTAAGTATTATTTTGGGTTCTTCCATTCTATTTCCCTTTTGGTACCACTTCAAACGATGGTGGTCCTCAGTTCTGTTTTAATATTGTATGCTCAGTATTGTCAAACTTTATGAAGTCTATTATTTACAAGTTGGTTTTCGCCGCTGTAATTAAAGATGTAAGTAGGTGTCCCTACTAGCGGGATTTTCCCTTCTGGGCCTACCTTTGTAACCATCTTGTTTTCTTCTAATAATTTGTCTCATTGATGCATTGCATATTTGGTTCCAATAAAGAATTATGTTATGTTATGTTATGTTATGTTATGTAAATGTCCAACTCTTACTCGTCTTATCACTTCACTAAATCAATACATCTGTCCTTTCCAGAATCCAACACGGTTCCAACAGGTACAACACATGATGAAATCAGTTCAAAACAGAATGAAATTTCGTGAATCTAACAGTGGATAACTCACCGTTTCTAGAAATTACGTTTATGTGGGATACCACCAGCACACAGAGGTTGTAACCTCTGCCCATACAGAAACTGAGATCAGGTTTGAGTCAGTGGTGACTCAAACCTACGCTCAGTTGCTCTGTGTACCTGTGTCTGGCTAGGCTAGAAACTGCTACAATGACAGTAGTGTATCCACCTGATACTAATGAAAGTAGGTCAGGGCCTTTCACCACAATGCTCTGGACATTTTCAGATATGGTAAGGTCATTGGCTTAGAACAGCTCCGCCTTAAGCAGGACTTTGGATGCAGGATCCAGTGGCCATTGTTGCTAATGGTGGTATTATCACAGATTTTCTCTAATGATCACAACGTTTATCTATACTATCAAATTATTTATATGACACATTCTACTTTAACTAAATCTATATAATAAAGCGAGAATTCTGTGTGTGTGTGTGTGTGTGTGTGTGTGTCCCTCTGTCTGTCTGTTTGACCGCGCTTAACGTCTACAATTTTGCACCTTTTCACTCAAAACCTTCACTGCTGTGTCGGCCTCGGCATCGGACACCCAGTGGAGGGGTTCGCTTACCCCCCTTTCACCGCTAACATGGTGAAAATGCCCCAAAACTCTACCCAACCGACCGTCTCTGACGACCCAGCGCGAAGCGCTTCTATTTATGGCGCCGGTATTCCCCAACGTCATTAATAATGCGCATTTAACGACAAGCGGTTCTATTTATGGCGCGGATATTCCCCAACGTCATTAATAATGCAAATAAAGACGTTTGTTTACTTTCGCACAAAATTTAATTACGATCGAATCGAACTATATTCATCGTTTTACAGCAAAATTGTATGTTCAAAGACTCTGATTTACTAAGGGCAGTGAGGGCTAGATTTCTGGCGTTTTCTTGAATCCGCCAACGCCGGCTTCACCCTCTTCGACTGCCGACTGCGAAGCAGTCGTCGCCACTCTACTGCGAAGCAGTCAGTCCACGGGAGACTGCGAAGCAGTCGTCGCCAGAGGGCGACTGCGAAGCAGTCAGTCCACGCCTAGACTGCAAAGCAGTCTCCCCCACAGGTCGCCTAAATTTCTTCCTTATTCGCTACACGGATTTAAACATATACCTAAATTTGTTGCTTATTCGCTACAGGGATTGAAACTTATAACCCCGGGCAACGCCGGGTAAACCTGCTAGTAAACCAATAAACTATAAACAGCTCTATTTACTGGTATGTTTTAACTGTGGCACTTTATGCAGATCTTATGGGTAATTTTTGGTGGGATTATTAACAGTGCTATAGTACAATGACTTCATAAAAAATGTTAAAAAGCTATAAAACTGTTCCAGAAGTTTACACTATTGCTTGAATAACAGACAGAGTTTCCTTTTCGATCTTTCGACAAGCTATACATAAATACATACAAGTTACACGCAAGTGGCTTTGTCTGCATCTGGTTTCCTGAATAGCACTACATGCCATTGTTGAAACCCTCACTTGAACCTATCTCTTAAAAGGACTCTTAGCCATTGGACAATAAAACTTTGAGGAACTAGACCGGTGGAATTTCAGTGTAGGCGCAGTGCTTTCATCGCTTTGTGAGGTTCTTGAAATGCGTTATATTAAGTGTCTTAATAAATACATACACATTCGTTCATACACATACATACAACACACATACATATACATAAATTCATACCTACACACATACATACATACATACACTCACATACATAAATACATACAACACACATACACATACACACATACATGCATACACACATACAACACACATACACATACACACATATATACATACACACATACATACATACAAACGTACACATACATATACATAAATTTATACCTACACACATACATACATACATTCACATACATAAATACATACAACACACATACACATACACACATACATGCATACACACATACACACACACATACAAGACACATACACATACACACATACACACATATATACATACACACACAAACGTACATATACATATTCAATATAAATGCATACACACATACACATACATACATACACATACATGTATACCTACATTCATACATACAAATACACACATACATATCTCTAAACTGGACTGCCACTCTATTTCTGGTGGACGGCCAAAAGGTCCAAAGCATTCTCTAGTCTGGAGTCTAGATGAGTGTGCACCTCACAGGCCGTCTACCCTGAAAAGCTGGACCTCCTCCCCACTCGGCATGCACTTTGTTCAGTGGTACTGTACCACCTGGAGCAGCTCAAAATACATCTCTCCTTATCTACCACAGCTTCTTCCTCCAACTATCAGACAATATCAACCACAGCACCTGTTTACACAGCTACCAACATTTGCTACGCAAAATTCCCATTACATTACATTCGTAATCGCAAACTCCAAATTTCTATTTAGCATTACTCTAAAGTTAAGTGCAGGGCACATGCTTATTCACGAGCGCTGCGTCATATCAGAGGTTTGTCCAGAGATCGATGTCCAATAGAGGTCGAGTCTGGTTGCCAGAGAGACCAGAGAGGGCCAGCGAGAGACCACGGAGAGGCAGAGCATTACAGAAAGCGCCTGGTGTGACTAACAAAGCAACAATAAAATACAAACAGAATTAGATGCCAGGGTATCTGGTAAAACTAGGTCGACAGTTCATGGCCAAGACCCACATCCCATCAGTCTTCTTGCGAGAGAGGCACGCCGATGGGGCCGGAAGGCCAGAGGGCACATCACCCACACGACTTCCAGAATATTGACCACCACGGAAAGACAGCCCAATCCGACCGACAGTCAGATAATTAGAAAATAATTAATGATGATGATTAGAAATAAGCGATTGTTTTAACAATAAGCCAGCCGGTGGCTGCGGGACATGAGAGGCAATCTGATGTGGTGATGCAAGGCAAGCAATTACAATGAAAACTAAACTATAAAAAAGGTATTACACTAAAAATAAAGCCATTAATATATCTAAACATAACATCTGAAAAACAACCAGACAGAATTACGAGAATTACTACGACATTCAAGCCCATCTGCTACTACAGAGGGCTGCCACCTAGTGGCTGGTACAGAAATGAAAGCCATTTAATGCAACGATCGAGGTTTGAATCTCTGCCTGTAAATAACCAAGAGAAAGCTTTCCAGTTGTTATATTTATAGTTGTTATATTTATAGTTGTTATACTTATAGTAGTCACATTGCTATAACAGTGCTTTCATGGGCGTCCGCAGGAATTTTTCTGGGGGAGGCTAACTTTTCCTTGGGGGCAAAATGGCGTTTCTCATAGAATTCATGAACACAGAAACCGAGACAATTTTCAAAATCCAGGAGGCAAATTCCCCCCTCCAGACGCCCAAGAGTGCTTCAGGTGAAAGATCCGACCACATCTGTACTGTGTTAACGGTAGCGTAAGGTTTACACAACTATATAGTAACAGCAACTGCTTACTTGTTACAATGTCATGGCAATACCACGACCTTAAAACAGCAGCCCAAAACCAGAACCTTTCCTTACAGCTTGTCAACTTAACATGACAGGCAGGGAACTGTTCACTGGACCAGGTGAAAGGTATAAGAAAGGCAACTGATTTTCTTCTTCGAACAACAACCTCAAAACTCGTTACAGTAAAAATCAGGTAAAATGCGCAGATGATGGAAGTCAGACAGTTAGAACATCGTGGTATTAGAACTTGTGCTAGTGAACTATGCTTAACATCTCAAGATCTGCATATTACATGTTCCTATATAAGTCTATTTTTCTTATGGTATGCCTCACCAGCAGCCTATTGACTTCATTTTAAAAAATATAAAAAAATAGAAATGTACAATGCATAATACATTAAAACAAAATGCTAAACACAGAGTAAATCATAAAAACTTTGTAAAAAGTATAAACTGAATCTATAAGAGACATTAAAATGACTGTTTCAAAGACAATTTTCACATAAGATTAAAACAATGACTCCTTGCAGTGTCTTAGCAATGACAATAAGTCACTAGATACATTTAAATCGCCTCAATTTGAGGTGTCAATGTCATATAGTTCCTATTACTTCGACTCCATATACCACTGCCGAAGCCACATTGTCTTTGAAAGCTCTTCTACGGGATGACTATGGCAGATAGTTGTCAAAATATTATGTTTATTACCTACTAGGGTCCGCAGATATACAAGTACCCGTGGGTTTACATGTATCCGACCCATATCGCGTGTCGGAGCATCGTGGGTTGGGGTATATACGTTTTTACTCGTACCATCAGGAATTTTTGGGGTGACATAAAACAGCGAGTCTTGCACTGTCAAAGACTTAACTTGCTACAACCTGGCACATCCTATCATACGACTGTGTTGTCCGTATGCCTCAGCGTGTTTGCATTATACCAGCATCCCAGAATCAAATCAAAGGGTCTTTCAGTGCAGCTGGTCACGTGATAACGGATCTGCATAAACAACGCTGTACACAGAACAGTACACCTAGATGAACTGCTGCTTGGTCTCATCACAGACAGTCGGAGTAGAAGTGACATGATAACTCTTTGTTGGAACTCTGAAGACTATTGAGTTTGGAACTTATGACGTAACACTGTCTGGCATGATTTATAACTGAGATTTTATGAGAAGTCCAGTGAAAGACATCGGTATACCAAGCATCCAACTGCAACACACAGACTTTAGTTTACTACGAATAACAGCAGACAGCTATACATGATATATGGGCAGGCCCGGCCCTAGGGTGTGCGGGGCCCAAGGCAGCAAGCGATGAGCTGGACCCCAAGCAAAAAATTGCATTGCGGAGTTGATTTCCTGCCAATACGGTGTTGTCAATACCATGTGTATTGAAATAATGCAAAATCGAAATTAAATGGGTTAATGAACAGACAATGCAAATCAGGCTTTTAATAGGCCTACTAGCAGCGTTATTGCTAAGCGACGTGAGCGTTCAATCTCATCACAGTAAAAAATTATAGCCAGCGGCGCGGGGCCTCTTGAAAGCGCGGGGCCCAAGGCGGCTGCCTCGTTTGCCTTGCCCTAGGGCCGGGCCTGTATATGGGTGTTATGTTCTTCGAAATCTACTTTGTTGTTGCTGCCTAGGCCTGCATCTAAACGTCCTGGTGCACTTTATTACCTAGCTTTACAAAATCTTGCTTTGCATGATATAATAAATAATAAACAAATCCAGAACTCAGAGTGCAGACGTCTATATGTTTGTAAAATTTATGTACGCCTACAACAAACAATTGTACTCATTGTTATAGGTGACGGTATATATAGCAAAATGCACTTGAGACATAGGCATCAGCTGCATGACATGCACGTGTCAGGTTCAGTGGGTAAACTAATTATAATTCTTATTTTTATTTTCATCATTAACTACCACCTCCACTGCCACCACAGCGGACAACCATACAACAAGAGAATTCAAGCTCAACAACATAGGAACAGGAACATGGAACGTCAGGACGCTGTCATACACAGGAGAACTCACCTTAGCAGTCAAAGAATTAGAAATATACAGATGGGACATCATAGGTCTCTGTCAGAAAAGATGGCGTGGAAAAGGAGAATTCTACCATGATCAGTACAAAGTTCTAACATCCAGAAGAAGACAAAAATCAGTTGTGAGAGAAGTAGCGATGATTCTGAACAAGAAAGCATTCAACGCAACCAACGTAATGATAGGATATCAGTTGATAGCACAGTGAGTAATGTCTGAATGATTTCGCACTAGATTTGCCATTATGACAGTCATACAAGCCTATGCGCTGACGCAAACAGCTACGGAGGTAAAAATTAATAGATTTTATGAACAACTTCAGCAGATAATACACGCCAGACACAACACAATCGTCATGTCATTGCGGGGGATGTTAACGCAAAGGTCGGCAGACACAGCGAGATACCTGAAGAGGCACCATTGGTAAACTCAGATGGGAGGCATGAATGACAGCAGACAGAAACTGCTCCAGTTCTGTGCTACAAACGACTTGAAGATAATGGGGAAGGGGATAGATGAATGGTAATACTCCTGCATGAAGAACACTGGAGCTTCAAAGATGCGGTTCGATACCGTAAGCCCATCTAGGTCGACTCAGCCTTCCACTACCAAGGGGAGGAGTAAATTGAGCAGGTGCCTAACAGGCTGCCGAAATCTTGATAATTGTCATGTTTTACTGTTTTGATGTAACTTACTGCGGTTTGTCAATGAATTTTTTGAATAAGCACGATTATATAAATATAATGAACCCGTTTTTCAAACAAAAGAAACCACAAAGGAAATGGACATGGACATGACACAGACACAAAACTTGATAGACTATATCATAATAAACAAAAGATGGAGCTCAAATGTGACAAACTGCAGATCATTCGATGCGCAAATCGATTCAGATCACAAGCTAGTAATAGCCAACTTGAAAATGAGATTAATCGGACTAACAGAGAACATCAAGTACTATCAGTAGCGTCTACCAATGGAGGGATTGGGGGTTTGGAGAACGATCTACCACGGTTGCCAGAAGTGCGAGGTTTAACGTTCTGGATATAAACTTTGGGGTTGTTGATTTCCAATAATATTATTAATTTATGTATCATGTATGTTATCAAAAACACATGTTATTTACAGTTCTGATTAGGGATGTTAAACGATAATCGAAATTCCGGTTATCGTTTTAGAAAACGATTATCGGTTTCTTTTATTTACAAACGATAATCGAATTTATTATTTTTTTTATCGTTTTCGTAGTGAAAATTACAAAAAATACCAGAAGAAAATTAAAATGTTTAATTTGTTGGCAAACCCATTGCTATCGCGGTCCCTACTATTATTGTGCAACCTGGCTATATATATGAAATTCAGGTGACTATGTATCCAATAGGTCTCACCGTAACAAGCGTCATTGATGCACAAGTTAACCTATCATTTAACTAGGCTTATTAGTCAATGTGTGACCTCTTGTAAATACATAGTCCCTTGAACTGGGTCTGAATTTGAATTGCCGCGTGTTCGTTAATAAATATATTTATTGTTTAAAGACGTTAATACTACTAATAGTTTAGTCGACTGGTAGTTAAGTAGGCATTATAGATAGATAAATAGTTAATAGTGTGACATTTAGCTCTGTAAGTAGAAAATACACAATACGGTGTCGAAAATGCGTGCGGTGCTTGTAGCCTACTGTACGTAATGCATTAAGTAACTTGCATTATATTTTAATTTATAATATATTTCTATGAAGGCCAAAAAAGCGATTATCGGTTTAATATCGGATTTATAAAATCGATAATCGGTTTGCCAAAAAATCCGATATTAACAACCCTAGTTCTGATATACAAGTCGGCCAGAGTGGGAGGGTTTGTTCTCCCATTCCCGGTGGGGGAGGGGGGGTTAGACGCCACTGAGTATGATACGAAGAAACTGACACACACATGAAAAAGTACAAAGAAGAGATAGAGAGGAACATACAGATCAACAATCTGGACAGCATATCACAGGGGAGGGTGGATAGAGTAGTGGCAACACTCATGGCCAGGAGAGCCTAAGGTACGCAGATCGACTCCCGTAACCCCTCTCTAGGGCGGCGCCTTGCATGGCTGCCAAACCGTGTGTTTAATTAAGATATTGATTGTACTTTCATGTTTCACTGTAATCTTACTGCGTCTGTCGGTTTGAAATAATAAAGAATATAATTATTATAGAAGTTATGTGGTCAAATACACAAAAAGGAATACAACCAGCAGCTAACCATATAGTCAGAAGAGATTGCAGGGAACCAAAAGACCAGTGGATATCAGAATAAGTCTCAGAACTTGTGGGAAAAAAAGAAAAAACAGCCGAACAACAAGCTTACACAGCAGACCAGAAACAATTTAACTGGATCACTAGAGAAATCTAGTAACAAACTTCTGCTAAATCCTTCGAGACCAAATACCTTCTCTAATGCATGAGTCATCAACTCCGCAAATTTGATAAGCTCACTTCATTTCCACTGAACGGATTGCATGCTGATTGCTGTTGATGTGCTCGCAGTTTGGAGATAATCCTCGACTTCACAATGTCACTTTCCAACAATTTTCAGGCAATATCCAAATCAGTCCACTTCCACTTATGGGATATTCATACCAGCTGATTCTACATGCCTCAAACTGTCTGAGTTTCACTGGTACAAGCCCTAGTTTTTGGTCGACTGGATTACTGTAACCCACTTCTCGTTGGCATAACAAAGTACAAACTATAAATGGCTCAAAATTCTCTGGCTAAAGCCATAACAAAGACTACCCAATATCAGCATTCAATACACTGGCTTCCAGTCGAGAAAAGGATCCAGTTTAAAATCTGTCTCACTGTCCAAAAAGCATTCAAATCAGCCGATCTATCTCTGCTCCTAGCTCACCATTTATACAGACAAATACTTTATAGGGACAAATATTGTACTCCATCCACTGAAACTTTGACTCTTGCAAACCCATGGTAAGCGAGTTGAAAGAGGCGAGTAATTCTCTGGTTTCTCGATAAATTGGATTTTTACTTTGCTTGTCTAATGGACAATTGAAAAGATTAGCAATTGATGTCTTGTGTATTATGATATCATGATGGATGACTATACGGATAGAAAAAATTCATGAAGTCATGGAAGCCGTGAATTCTGTGATTTTCGGCATTAGCTGTGAAAGCCTTGCATTTCCCCAAATGCCATGATTTATTGAAAGTTTTTGTGAAATTAATGCAACACGACGTCCCAAACTGATGTTTCGCAACATAACAAATTACAATAAATTAAAATAAAGTAATTAATAATAAACTAATAATACAGCCAAGCGATAATGTTGACGTCATTGACATTGTCCCTCATTGTCTTGGATGCAGGACACATTTACACTGAGTTTTTGTGGCATTATACATAGCGACAGCGTCGTTTCTTTGTTATATGCATTGTTACTGCTTGGTCGGATCTTAGTAAACAAAAGCATGATTTCATGTCGTGAATTTGCCATGATTTTCACTCATGTTTACAAACTCCTACCTTGAACCTTTTTGCTGTGAATTTCTACTATCGCTATTGATGATGCATAAGCAATACGATACATTATGAAAAAGGAGCTACAGGAGTCACTAGATTAAATTATACATATACAAGCAAGTCTCAAGCGTCTCACATAGATCGGATTATATGAGAGACACGTTCCACTGGCTCCCCATTGAGCACAGAATAAAATTCAAGATTCTTCTTGGGTCGGCCTCCATGGTCAGCCCCGCACCAACTTACGTCACAGACCTTTCTATTCCAGTCTCAAATCAACCAGGTCAGTAATCGTTCGCTCCACCGCTCGTGGAGCGAACTTCAAAAATGAATATCTTGGTCAAATGTTGAGATATTCTGCTAAAATTTTCACTATTATTCCTAATTTTGCATGTAGTTTATGTACAAAAAATTTCAGAAAGATCCAAAGGGGTGTGGTGTACACCCCTGGTTGATTTGACGTGGAATGACCCTACACATAATGATACATACAGTGATACATACATTGATACATACAACGATACATACATCCGGATATCTTTTAACTACATCTCACTTGACCTCTGACTCACCAGTGACCATGCCTTAGATTCAAGTTTCCACACGGCTTTGTGAGCATTACAAATTTTTTAAATAATAATAACAATAATATTAACATTTGCAACTTTGTCACTTACGAAAAATACTACACTAATAAATGAGCAGATAACGACATTACCCAACCTTTTCCAATTGATGTTTACTGATTGCCTAAACAAACTGACACATACTTATTGCGATCAGCTCAAGTGACGCTATAAATTGGTAAGTGATCACTTGTGCAACACTGCATTACATTATTGCACATGTGCATAACAGAAGACATAGCTAAAACAAATTGTTAGTCTGTTCATGAAAAAGTGTAACACTGAGATTCTTGTATCATTGGAAACTCATAAAGTCACAGATAAAGTTCCAGATGGGAAGAGTCTGGAATGAGAATTCCCTAGAAGGACAATTCCCCAGTGACAGCGATTACTTACATGGCAAACTCAAACTCTGACATACAAACACAGCAGAAACAGCCCCCCCCCCCCTCATTCCATTTCCCCCACTTCCCCCCCCCCATAACAATCTCTGTCTGAGTAGTCATCAGGTGACCAGTAAAAGTTGAGTATGCATCATCAGTGAATTTTTACTTTTGAATATTCAAATCCAGCATCCTGGTAAGTTAGTTGTTCCACTGGGCAACTAAAAATATGAGTTATAGATCTCTCTAGACTACAGAGAAGAGTCATCAATCGCTGACATTCAACCCTTATAATTATTCACACACACAAACTCATTCGCCTACATTCTATTATTTCATATTCCCCGGTTCTGATTATGGCTCATCAAAATCACAGATCTGACGGGATGCGTCATTCCTATTATGAACCTGACATTGTCAAACTAAGCGAACCCTTGACCATCATTCACCAACCAAGTACCTCAGCTACATCCACGACACAATCATACTGTCAGCAGATTAAAGGTCACATGTATTACAGCAAACAACAAGCACTGATAATCCATTTATGTGGCTAATGTGGCTTGAATGCATATTGGCATTTCATGTCTAGCATCTACACATAGCCACTGTTACCAGTGCTCAGCCAAACAAGAGAAATACCTTTCAGATCAACCTGACATACAGGTGATACCTACTGAGGCTACTGTACCTATAAGAAGAGGAGCAGTGCAGTCCCTAAAGTTAGCCCTAAGAGAGTGTCATAGGTATGAAGTATTAGCAACTTCATATTTCTAGCCACAGCATACCGGGTGGGTGCATGCCCAGTCCTCTCACTCATCTTCTGATCAGTACACTGACAGTGTGCAGTGTACTCAGTATAGCCGAGTTGGCTAAAAGGGCATGAGAGGAGCTACAGTCTTTAAACAACTTTCTGCCTAGTTGTGGATTTGAAGCACTCCACGTCTTGGTCGACGGTCCGGTCCAGCACTCTATGCCTACTCAATTAATCAATCAATCAATTTCGTTTATTCTCAAAAGCAAGTTGACAAAATCGCAGCTTGTAACATAGTACAACTAATTATCATAAATAATAGTTCATAAAAATAGTTAGGAAATTATGACTGTAGGCATTATAATATAATTTGAGGTAAATCTAGAATAGGAATTATAAGTTCATTGCTCACTAGGCTACTACGCAGTACCAGTACATATAAATGCCACAATAACTGCTTAACTTCTGCACATGGTGGCATCGGCCTTTCATCTAATCAAGGACAGATTCAAAATGCAGAACAGAAACCATTGGTGGCTAAGAAAAAAACATGGGTTGTCCTCCTTCTCGTCCTCGTCCTCCTTCTCGTCCTCGTCCTCCTCCTTGACAAAGGTCTTATTGTCACAGCAGGTGTCCTGACGTTAGCATCTGGTGCTACTCACAGACCTCTTCAGACCACGGTGAAGAAGCTTTCACCCTAAGCACCGGGACTTTGAGCCCAGATGTTTTCAGATTTACAGAGCAGGACCATATGTTACATGAAACTTAAAAAACAGAAAATAAAAGATTCTGTGAGCAAACCAGCTTAAGGGATTCTGCTGACAAGTCATACAATAACAGTCCAGTAGGAATAAAGCCTGGCTATAGGACAAGTCATACAATACAGTCCAGTAGGACTAAAGCCTGTCTACAGGTGAATGGTTTCTATGGAAGCACTAATGGCATCTAATACCAGTTAACAGTCTCTAAAACTCTCAGGTATTATCGATCTTAAAGAGGCTGTGAAAACAATGCCACATAAATACAATACCAGCACATAAATACAAACATAACAGACATACAAAATAAGTACGCACATGCATACGTATATTAGCCAGTAAGTACATTATATCGCATGGCCTAACTTTATTACATATATCTAACAGACTCAACCTATGTAATGAACATTTTTTGTGCTCTCAAGGCATTTTAGGTTTCCAAACGATTAGGTAAGAAAACTACAATAGCTACTGCTCATTTACGACATAACTCTCTTAAAGCAAACGCCCACACAAGCTGGGTCCTGAGGCTGGGTCGGGTCCTGAGGCTGAGTAATACTGAGTTATGCATGTGTTATTGCTTAAACATATACAAAAGAGGCAGCCAAATGAAGGCGGCACAGGTGTCCTTATCAGATGCAGGCAGTCAATCAGACTTCATGGACTGAACTACATGCTCTAATAAACAGAGGGAGTAGTTCTAGCACCTCTGATCAGGAACTGGGGTGTAGTCCTAACAAGGCTTAATTCTGCTGCATTACCATCCGTATACACTGGAAGCCTAATTAACAAGCACATAATCAACAAGGCCGTTACAAGGGCATAAATGTCAAAATATCCAACCACTGGGCATGTGCTCTTAGATTAGGTTTCTTTACAAGCCAAGATCACAGACAGATATAATCCTGACCTAGGCTTTACATAGTAATGTCTGACAAGAACAAACACCACTGTAGCAGAATGCCCACACAGACAGACAGCCATTATGGTCTACCCTGTGCAACTAAGTTCAAGCAGCCGTTAGAAGAAGAGCAGTCCCTTAAGCTAGCCCTGAGGCAGCCATAGGTGTGAAGTGTTAACGATTTTCATTTTCTTAGCCTTGGCATAAGAGGACAGGTGGACACTACTCACCCTTGCCATCTCATCTTCACGCCGACAGTATACTTGACAATGTGTCTCATACTCAAACTCACTATACAGTGTACGGTCAGTGTACTCATCATAGCTGACTTGGCTAGGGGGAGTTAGGGTGCAGGTGGAGAGAAATCTAACCAAATTTCTGCCCTGGTGGGATTTGAACCCCCAACCTCTCGATTGGCAGTCCAGCACGCTAACCACTACACTCGAGCACCCCTTAAATGACCGTTAACCTAACTGTACATAATTAGTAGTTTCTGACTGCAGGCCACTGCCCTCTCATCAGTCAATTTTGCCTTTAGGCTTGCCAGCTCCACTAGTATCTTTCAACAAAAGTGTGCAAGTTAAAATATCAGTCACTTGACTGCTATGGGCTCACAGTCTCATCTCCAGCCCTGTACGGATTTGACCTGCTTGGCAAAGTTCCAAAAGGCATTACACTAATACACAAACAATGCATTCATACAATAATAACAGTAGTTAATAACAATAAGTACTTCATTATTTGATTTATAACGGACACATGTATACATTTATATGGGAGACATAAATGATCACTGAGAAAAATATCAAAGTAGGACTAAATAGCATTCAAAACTACCATTAATTATTTCATTTTAAATGTACACATTCATTCTTAAGGCAGTCAATAAGCAACGAGTACCAAGTACCTCGATATTTAAATGTATTTGGACATTCATACAGAAACCTCTCAAAACACCAATCTCTGGAAAGATCTTCAAGAAGTTAACATCAATTTAATCCCACATATCAGAAACGATCCAAAGGAAAATATCCACCAACTCCTTCATTCATTAACAGCCAAAGTTCTGGTCATGATGGGTGAGTTGCACACCCACATGGAGAACCCACCAGATGCTCACAGCAGATCCACTCAAAGACACCGCCGTTCTAAGAGTTTACAGACACTGGGTTACCTGTACGAGAAACATCTAAATCAGTGGTTTTCAAACTTTATTTTTATTGTACCACCAGGTAAAAAATCGAATGTTGGTGTACCAGATCAAAAACAACAGGTGAGCGTTAAGTCCCCTTGCAATTAGCGTAGGACCATAGGTAGACACATTTACCTAATCAAAGAAAGATGGGCATAAACTCGTAGAAAATTTAATTTTTCTTGAATTTTTAATATACCACTAAGCGACATCTGGTGTACCACCTTTTGAAAACCGCTGATCTAAGTGAAGCACAAACTTAGACATGCTCTTTAAAACAAGCAAAAATAATCCATCCAACCAGTAATTCACCAACCTGCATTATGGATGCTCATCATTTGAATACTGCATAGCAATTGTTAATGTCAAGTCACTCTTACCAGATGACCATTCTCATCACAAGTTGTTAACCAAATACACAGTAGCCAGTTTTCAGCCTTCTGAGAACTCCTAATGTCTACATGTAGTATCAACCACATAATCAGGCTAAACAGCAGACACTAATGTTGTCAGAACACTGAAGATCAACTACAAATGTGAGTCAGACAATTGGTATAGCAGTCGGGACACGTGCATTAGCTGTTAGCCACAATCTTCATTAGGCTTTACTAGGAAACCGCCCATTAAACCGTAAATGTAATAAACAACTGTATAACATGACTACAAGAAAACTTAATCAGAGCCAAACCTAAGTGGTGTTAAAGTCCATTTCATCACTAATCAAACAGTGATGAGAAAATTAGAAGTCAACACTGGCATGCACCCACACATACCTACACAAAGCCCAATAGTCAATAGTTGACACCACAGTACAGTCTGCTGCTACTAAACTGTTTACACATGTAATGAAATTTTTCAAATGGGTTGCTCCCAGCAGGAGGCTTAATTATTTGCCTGCTTTAAAGGCCAAACCATTGGCCCACCTGACGGAAGGTTGTTCCTAAAGAAACCATTTGGACATGTTCAATGGCTTTCTTTATTACGGATCACAAAGACTCTGTCAAAGTCATGATAAAGTTGCTACCTGCATACCAATACCCCATCGCCCTATATAATATATATATATAGGTGTAACTTTCCATGGGTGTAGCATAAACAACCGGCCTAAACTAGTCGTTTTTCAACTTTTCAACAGCATGATATGAATACAGCAGTGCTTCTTGGATGACCTTCACATGCTCGCTCATGCGTATCAACACTGCAACGAGCGTTTGCCTTCAGAAGTTTAACAGATTAGAAATGAAATGCTCACAACTTGTGCACAGCTTATGTGAAATTTAAAGATGCAATGTAATTTTCATTCCATCATACTCAACTAATAATTAAAGAACTTCTAAACTCAGAGTGGCATCGTAATAATTCGCAAGACATGTCTTGGAAAATTTTACTAAGCTAAATCAGTGCAAAAGTCAAATTCTGGTTAAAAGCAGAATTTGAAGAAGACCTCACATCTATCATAGCAGGTACGAGCGGCAGTCTCCTGGCTGGTTAGCATGCTGATGGATAAAAAAATTCCAGCCAAAGAGAAAGACGATTCACGATTTCTGTAGCAGTTGTGTATCATGATCAACATTCTGGCTCGTCTGATGTTAAAAAACTGTTATTGGATATATAATCAGCACCCAAGTGACCTGTACCTCGCTGCGCTCTGTCAATGAGAACTTGCTTGAATAAACAAAGATTATAATAAGCTATAATGAGTACACTGACAGCGCTCACACTGGCGGTGGGAAGCTGTCGAAATAGAGTCCTGACTAATCGATCATCCACCCTTGTACACTGAAACTGAGAAAATGAAGTCACTAATATTTTTGTATCCATGCCTGCCTAGCTAGCGTAAGAAACTGCTATATAAGATGAACAAGAACTTTGAAATGCACATGCTGGTCAATTCTGTGCTGGTCAAGTTTTGAACGAGGTGTCATTTTAACTAGCAGCCTCAAATAAACTCTGGAACAAAACTGCATTACACATTGCAACTGGGAGGCTCTGGCAAGAGTAGTGAACTCATGGAACCTGAGCAAATCCGGAATTAGTACCATTGGTATAATTTATAACTGTTTAATCTATGGGCAGACAAGACAGCAAACAGCAATTGTGGCACAACTTTCAAGAGTTTCAGGATTAAAGTAGCATGCAATCAAATGCAGGGCATTGTTACAGGTATTGCTAACTTTTTTACTGAGATCATTATGATCATAATTCCCAGTCTGTTGAGTGGATTTTGGGGTTTAAACTACAAGACAGCAATTTATGAAAATTTCTTATTCACGACCATATAAACTTAAGATCATAAAATTATACACTTCACGTTCTACCTTACAAACTGTCAAAAAACGTTATTACTTAGTTTATTTATTTAAACCATTTATTAAGGGACCGCGGACTTCAGCAAATCTAAATCTGAGATCAGGACTGTGTGAATCTATGAACAGGCCATAGGAACCTAACAACACAGTGTACACAGTACATATGTTAAGTCAGGGAGTCTGCATTTAGTCCTCAATGACTAAGTAGACCTACTTGATCAGTTTCAGCTGTGGCATTGGCAAAAAAGTGCATGTGTGCATGCAAACAAGGTGGCAATACCAGTCTGCTGGCAACCAAGGTTTGGGAATAAACACGAGTGTAGGCAGGAATCATTTGAGACCCGTGTATGAAGTCTCTTATTTGGCCTGCTTGGGCAGATCAGGAGTTGGTGGTCTACATGGCTAAGCCTGACTGGCTAAAATCTGGGTCACGAAACTATAACAACAAAGATTGGCACTAATGGCAGGAAAAATACAGCATACACACTTGGCTAAATTTATTACCCCTAGACTTGCGAAGCCAAGCACGACCCTCTATAACCTTTATAAACAGCGGACATACATGAGTCACCTGCATACTGGGCATGGTGTTACCAGATTACATCCCTCCATGCACGACACCTAAAATTCCGGTTTAGCCGAGTCTTCGGATGGTATATTGACCAGGCCGCCTAATCCTTGGCCCTTCATCTCTGCCTCTTCCTTACTTCGTGCAAAATCAACAGACCCCATGTTGCACTGTGAAAATATTAGTCCCCATCAGACAAGAAGCTCTTCCAGAAGTCGCAGTTCTTTGGCCACTGCATTCATCAGCTCTTGCCACCTCCTCGCGAGGACAAGTACTCACTCCGCAAGAGAGGACATCCTTTCATGCTGCCTCTTGTTAAATCCAAATTGTTTAAAAGCAGCTTTGTTAAAAAAATGCATCTTTAATTATATCTAGTGGTAAATGTGTGACTTTATAAGCTGCTCATGTTATAGCTATGTTTTCATGTTATAGTTTTGTTTTCAAAATGTATGTAATCATTGTATACATGTAATGCAAGTGCGCTTGTCATATGCAAATAAAGGCTACTTACTTACTTACTTATCATCACAGATTAAACGAGCTCCCTTAAACCCAATAAACGACCTTTCACCCATATATACATTAATTAACAAAGGCAAATGAAATATTTTAACAGATCCAGTAGAGGTGAGGCGACAGCACAAGTTGATGACAATAATTTACGAAGCCAACTGAGACAATCCATTTCCCAGAAGTGCCACTCTTAATCTAGTCTACGCCAAAAACGTCTACAGCACCAGTAACAATGCACAATGCATCAATCATTGGTCATTGCTGGACGAAGCCAATCAGCAAAAGACACAAAACCACGGTCAGTGCGATCAATCAATAGATCCATAATTTAACTTCTTTTCATGCTTTATCGAACACATTTAAAATGAACACAGTTTTTACACTTAGGCACTCGCGTTATGTTAACTACAAAGAGATCACAAGTTCCTCTAACAGATTCCCCTCTCTGTACAGATAATTAATTTCCAAATGATTACATTAACAATATGTTATTAGACTGTTGTGGGTGCTCGATAGAGTAGTGGTTAGCATGCTGGACTGCCAATCGAGAGGTCGGAGGTTCAAATCCCCACCAGGGCAGAAATTTGGTTTCGAGATTTCTGCTCCACCTGCGCCCCCTAGCCAACTCAGCTATAATGAGTACAGTGTTCTCTTAGACTATGACATGATTGTGCAATCATAATATTAAAATTACACATAACCGTAGACACTCAAGGTTTAATTTTTACGCAACAGTTTTGTTTGGGACTGGCTTCTGATTTAACAGATGTGAGACCCAGTATAATTTGCAGAATACAAGATAACATGCTGAAGAAATGTGACTCCTCTGTACAAATTAAATTTTTGATCTATCACTTCTCAATTTTTAAGCGTAAAATCTAATCTAAAACTTAAGCACGAAACTGGCCATTTCAAACAACAAAATTACTCACTGATCATGGTGAACTAGTTCCTACATCTTTCTTACATTCGATAGACATATATTCTTGGTATCAGAAAAACATTATGATACTGTAATCAAATGGCAGGAAATAGGCCAACTAACTATGCTACTGGACTATTACAGTTCACAACACCGACATTACATGTCCAGCATCAGAGCTCTCTATCACTCACTGTAGCCGGCAGACAGACAAAAATAGTCAGTAGCCAGACATGGTAATTTGACATACAAGGGCCTGTACCCACCTATCACTGTCAGCGCAACCATGATCACAGCACATATTACATATCTGCAGATAACAGCCGAGTCAGTGTCTGAGTTACCGTTGACAGCAGTACCGCATTTGGAACATTTGGAGTCACAGACTATCACTACAGATCGGGTTTCTGGCTGGAAGATAGGGGTGGGAGACAAGTTTTTCCAGGTCAAACAGGGAGAAGTCAGAAACGCCCCTGTCCCACGAAGGTTCCCCCCCCCGTCTATGTGTCATCTGGTCTCTGGTTCTAATTATGAAACCCTGCCCTAATCTAATCTAGATAAATTCTATCCCTTGAGACATTCAGGCAATGAGAAGACTGTCACAGTTCTGATAACTGCATCCAGGGAAGGAGATGATGAGGGAAGGAGCCCCCAGATGAATGGACAAATGGACGACAGATGTATGGGTGAACTGTACGTAATGTAATCATTGTAAATGTCGAGGTGGCGCTTGATATTTCCTCCGGTATTTCCTTCTCAACCAGTTAAGGCAGCAGGGCCTACATATCTCGAAGCTCAACGTCATTTTTCAGGCGATTGTTATTTCAAGAATCATGTATGCTTTGCCTGCCTACGCTGGATTTCTCACCTCACATGACATTGCGCACATTAATGCAGCTCTGAAAAAGGCCCGTAGATGGCAATTATGTGCGAAGGCCCATACTGCAGAAGAGCTGATTGCTCGAGCAGACAGGAAGCTCTTCCAGAAGTCGCAGTTCTTTGGCCACTGCATTCATTAGCTCTTGCCACCTCCTCGTGAGGACAAGTACTCACTCCGCAAGAGAGGACATCATTTCATGCTGTCAAGATTGTTAAATCTAAATTGTTTAAAAGCAGCTTTGTTAATCGATGCATCTTTAATTATATCTAGTGGTAAATGTGTGACCTTATAAGCTGCTCATGTTATAGTTTTGTTTTCATGTTATAGTTTTGTTTTCATGTTATAGTTTTGTTTTCAAAATGTATGTAATCACTATATACATGTAATGCATGTGTGCTTGTCATATGCAAATAACGGCTACTTACTTACTTACTTACTTACTTACTTACTTGATAGTGTAGTGGCTGTCAGTCCAGAGGTTCAAATCCCTGCCAGGTCAGAAATTTCTGCCCCACCCAGCCAACTCAGCTAAAATGAGAAAACTGACCGTATATACACTGTCGGTGGGAAGATGAGACTGCGAGGGAGGATTGGCCACCTGCCCTCGTGTGCAGAGGCTAAGAAAATGAAGTTGCTAACACCCATGGCTAATAGCCATGGCTAATAGCCATGGGTAGTCCGTTACTATAGCCATTGGCTATAGTAACGGACTACCCTTATCTTCTTTATTGTGAACGTGTATAGGCCTCTTCAAGTAAAACCTGATCTGAGGTGCTCTCTAGTCTACCATGTAAATGAAACTAAAGATGGAGAGACAGATTGATGTTTGGATGTATGAATGGATGGATTGATGGAATGAATGGATGAATTGAAGGATGAATAGGTGGATGCAAGCGGATTGATGGATGGATTGATGAATGGATGGATAAATGGATGGATAAATGGATGGGTGGGAGTGGATGGATGGGTGGATGGAGGGATGGATGGAGGGATTGATGGATGGATGAATGGGTGGATGGTTGGGGATGGATGGATGGTGGACATATGAATGGATGGGTGGGAGTGAATGGATGGGTGGATTGATGGATGGATGGATGAATTTGCAGAAAATTGAAACAAATTCATGAATTTGCAGAAAATGCAAGTTTGGAAGCCAAGATCATGACCTAAGGGAGGTCGTAACCTTCCAAATGCAAAACACAAAGAGAATCTCAAGACAACTAGTCTCACAGTTAACTGTGAATCAGTCAGAAAATACAGAAAACAGTAGCAACAGCAGGAAAAGATGAGCAGCAACAGAAAGCAGTGAAGCCTGAGGAAGAACAGAGTAAGTAAACAGACTGAAAGGGGGAAGTTTATCATACAAGAAAGCCAGAATGAATAGGACGACAAAGCAGAAAGAGAAGCAGGCAGAAAAGCAGGAGGAGGAGCTGTTAAGCCTCAGAAAATGTGGAACAAACATGTCATCAAAAGTGACAAACACAACAGTACTCGAATTCCCAGAGGAAAATGGAACAATTTTATTGACTGAAAACATGGAAGGAGGCGGCTACAATAAAGGGGAAAGAAGGTCAGATAGTTCAATACATTCGGCAGTAACACTTGCTAAATTCAGACAATAGTGAGACTAGAATGGTTATCTATACGACTGAAGAAGGCCCGCATCACTGTGGCCTAATGCCAGACCCTTAAAGCAGAACAAAATCAAGTGAGCAGTTGCAGACTGCAAGGACTGTCTATTCTTGTGGTTGCTCAGCTACAGTAGTGCCTGCTGGAAGTAGAGATTACTGCTGAGATTGTACAACACTTCAAATACCAATACACCAGTGTTCAGTACACAGCTCGTGATAGTGCAAACATATCAGGAAAGCATCCAAATGCTCATCAGCTGTTGCCCAGAATAATTACCGATAACGAAACCATTTCCAGTGGAACACAATGTAATGTAAAATAAACACAAACGCACTTAACATCCGTCTTCCAGACCTGTACCTGGCCTGACCGAATTTCCTGAAAGACTGACTTATTGCCTATATGGAAGGCACAAACCTGCACTCATCCTTTCCAGCTTCTCCGATTACTGACTGCTTACTTCTGACTGGACCAATGAATACTTTTCCAGCTTCTCCAAATCTCCAATCACTGACTGCTTCCTTCTCACTGGACCCAGTGGATAAAGTTTTGAAGCAACTTCTATCTGATTCTTGTTCAAAGTGTCATGTCAAAGTGTCCCACTCCTCAATTAAACAGCGTCGTGCCTTCTCAGTGGCTGGCCCCTCTACGTGGAATGGGCTCCCACCTTCTTTGCGCCTATTTCCACAAGGAAATTCACCTGTTTTCTACCGTCTCCTTAAGTCTTCTCTTAACCATGGCTGGACTGGGAGCACCTCTGAGTAGGTTTCTTGAATAGGGGCTATATAAATTATCAAAATGAATGAATGAACACTACACTTTTATAAAAAATCTTTAGTAGGCCTGTCAGCAGGTACCCAATGGCCCTGAGACTCTCCCAAAGGATGACGCCTGGATCTCTATCCTCTTCGAGATGCATGGATCTGACTGATACACGTCAGCCCACGTATCCTAAATGCAACTACGGAGCTAAGTGCTGCTGGTGACGTTGAAGATCATATCGGATCTGAACTCTGAATTTGGTTTACTGTAGCACCTAAGGTCTCAACAGACCAGTTCACGCTGGTCCACTATCTTTATGTTCTTCAAAAAGCACAGCAAAGCGACTTTCAAATGAGATGTGCTGAACAGCCACTCTGGGGTCACTTGGTCAGTGAGCAGAATTGTGTGTATTGCAAGTGTTTAGTTCAGCTCCTGACCAGAGACTCTGAATATCATCAGCCAGGATTGGGATTTCATTCGTCAATCTCAATTTGTCTGCTGGACACTGCCAATGCAAACCTCAAAATATGTAAGTATCACTGCATTACAACACATTAATTTAATAACCTTAATGTTGCCCGATTTCAGGCTTGGCCTCCTGCCGAGACTTGCGTTCTGCGACCAGGGAAGAGCTCTTGGTCCCTCGTGCTCACCTTACAGTCAGACAGCTTCGAGCCTTCTCAGTTGTTGGCCCGGATACCTGGAATGGGCTCCCGTTTGCCCTATGCTCATTCCCCGGAACAACCTACCTGCCTTCCACCAATTGCTTTAGTCTACCCTCTTTAACTGTGGCTGGCTGGGAGCGCCTCTGAGTAGGCCTCTTGAAAATGCACTATATAAATTTTCAGAATGAATCAATAACAAGATGACAGAACACTTTAGGAGGCTCTTAAAAGGTGATTAGATCAACACTTGTACATGTCTGAAGACCTTGTTGACTTATCAGTTAATCAAAACACTGTCTTTAATAATGCTATCCATAATATAATAGTTCTCTCCTACATATTACATATTTCAGCGTATTCCAACCTGCCAACAGCACAAGCGGACTGTGCTGATTAACAGGAGATACTAATTAGAAATTTATTGTCTTGATACCCACGGGTCCAACTACAAGTGGCACCGAAGCTAAGGTTAACAGCTCATTCAAAGCCAATATATAAAAAAACGGACATCATTGGTAGCACCTGAACATACTTGGAAAACCTATTTGTTCATTGCCATACTCAAAGTATTTCATATGTTCATAAAGTAATATACATTACTAAAACGTTAATCTGTACAGCACAATTACAAAAAGTGATGCTTTAAAGTATACTCAACTATCATACCACCCAATTTGAATGTTTAATGCTATTCCAGAATCATAATCAGTTACCATGTTTCAATTAATGAGAAATAAACATACCAAAACGCATACAAAACGAACTCTGGAGTGGTAATAAACACACGTTAGGCATCTTACTTCCCCCAAAGAGCCAAGGAAACACTGCCAGCCCATCAGAACCAACTTTCACCACATGCCAACAAACATTGTACCAGCAACAAATGCATCATACAGAACACTGAAGTAACTCAATATCAAATGTCTGAATAACAACTCTGCTATCATCATTACTGTACAGAAGGTTGTGCTTAAAATAGCTCCAACACCAGGGATGCAAACTATTAAATTCACTAACCATCCTGACATCTAGCATAACAACTATGACACTCTGCATTCAGGAAATCTATACATTTGGCCAGTTTCTTTTAGCAGTCTATATTTGCATTTCTCAAAATGTTTATACAGTAACTGAGAATCTTTAAAAAGCAGTGTTTCGAAACACACTACTAAACAGTAATATTAATTAGTACTTGCAAAGCCAGTCATTTATAAAGCAAGTCGCAAGTGAAGTTTAAACTCTCCTTCTCATAAACAAACATCTCCAGGAAGCATGTTCAAATACACACTCCTGTTTAAGCACTCATACCTAGAGATGAATTCCTGCAAGCATAGTCAGACACCAAATAGCGAACTTCAGAGCCTACATACCAAGTGTAATCCATTTCCAAACCCTCTCGAACACCATCTGACCACATAACATACTCTCCATTCAAATCAGACACTAGAACCATGCATTAAGAGGAACTTTTTGTAGTGCAAAACATAAGATGTCAGAAAGATAAATTATTTATAATAATATATCTATCTACCAGTAAAGAAACTTGCTTACATTTATGCAGCGTCCAAAATATTGATGCAGATAATTAAACAATGTAAAGTAATTTCACAATTACTTTAAGCCATATTAGTATTGTGATTCATTGACTCCACTTGCTTCAAAAATCTGTTGTGGCATTTAAAATCATAATTCCTATTAGATATGTAACATTATATAACTAACTTTGTTTAATTATCAACAAATATATCACTATTAACTTCATATTATTGTTATTATTATCATCATCATTATTATTATTATTATTATTATTTATAATTATTATTATTAATATTTTACCGTGAGGTACCTCTGATCCCTCAGGAATTAACAAATTATACGGAGAATACAAATTTTTTAATATTATGGATTTATTAAACATCACTATCTTAGGATTAAGCATCAATTGACGATGCTGAGCAATTGTGAATGAAAGGTACCTAGACAGTAACCACGTCAGGGCAGGCTTGAACCCATACCCTTAACATTACAATGCAAGTGCTTTAACCAATCGACTACCGTGTACCATTAAATATATGACCTGCACATATTACAGTATCTTTCTGGAAGATAGGAATAGACACATTTGAAAACTTGTGGTTCTAGAGGTGTCATCTTACTCGTCTGGTAAAACTTGGTGACATTCAGGAACAGCCTCCAAAAATATACTGGTACCATTTTAGCAACAAAACTATTTACACTTGAATCTAGAATTCTAGTAGTCTTCAGTGTTGTACAAAGGAAGATTCATACAGCACTGCCCTCTCATAATAATTCTTATATAGCAAGGTCTATGCCGCAAGGTAGCATTTGTTACCCATTGGTCCAACGTTAGAAATAATTTCTAAAAGATGTCGCCACTGGAGTATTTAATGGCAAGCATCTGAAGCAAGTCACAAAATTGGAAGATTTCCTTATATGACAGCTGGCGTCAATCAAATTTACAATTATTATCAGGACGAACTAACAATAATGAATGGAGAGCAGTCAATAATTCACCAGTACGTTAAGAATCGAACCAACTATGAAGCACCAGGCTTGTATGAAGCACCAAGCTCGACGCCGCTCATCTCATTCAGCATTAGTCAGTCACCCTCACGTTTGCTAAAGCTTAGCATCTAACAATTACATAATCTCACCTTCAATCAGTTCTTATCGCGATTTTATGATACCTACAATTTAGAAAATATTCCGTTTTCTGGACAAAGATTGAAGACCGGACGGTACATCAATAATTACACAACGTGAATTAACGCCACATACATATAGCTGCATAAAAACAACTAAACGGCATTCGGTGCTGAACGCCGTATCGACGTTCACGAAATATAAGAGTAACAAAATAATAAATTGACTCATTGATAAAAACTAAAAAATACGCTCTTCACAATTAAGCTATCTCTAACATTAACATTTATTAGTTAAAACACTGACTTCAATTGTTAAATTTTTTCAATCTCAATCTACTACGTGTGATTGTCCTTTCATACTATGCTGATGCTACGCAAGCGCCAAAGACGATAGATATTTTCGAGTCAAACGTCTCAGGACCTAAGGAGCACGGAACTCTGTTGCTCGTAATCATTATCTCGAAACTCAAGTGCTACTTTAAAGCTAAGCGTACAGCATCAGCTTACTCACGAACGTTGCATCGCGTCAGAAGGGTTGTCCAAGTCCGGTTGTCGTAAGACCAAGGAGAGAAGGGACAGAGGAGCTGCGAAGATGGACTCATTTTGAGACGAGAGTCTGGAATACGGTGGACAGAGTATATCAGAGGCTCCATGATTATAACTCTATGCAATAAATTGTAGGCCTACTCCATAGATATAATAAACCTGGATGGTGTATGCAAGCCAGCTCCCAGGCTAAATCTGAACTTTTCATGAGTCAGTACCTATCTATGGTGTGTGACGTCATGGGTTGAAGAAAGCTTGATAAGGTTATCGTGTGCGATGGAGTTTTAACGTTGTTTATCTAAATTGAGCCGATTAGTTTAAGTAAATTTTATCGAAAAATGACTAAATCATGTGCTGCTTACGGATGCACAGCAAAGCATGTTACTGGAGGATTACGCACGTTTCACAGGTTAGTAAAGACTAATATTGCTAAACATATACTGCGCCAGATCTCACCCGACCAGTTCATTGAAAATGTGAGCAGAATCCAGCGCGATCGCTATAGAAAACGTGTTCATTTAGTACAACCTTTTACATTTAGTCAACTTTAGCAGAATCGAGGCAATGCGATCGCTATAGAAATCGTGTTCATTTACATTTAGTCGATTTCTTAATACGGCCCATCCAAATTTGGACAACCTAACATGTGATGATATAACTTGAATAATCACATGTAATATAGTCTATAGACACCCAGAATAGACCAGTTTGAGCTGTGAAATTGTTGTTATACATGTGGACTGTGTAATATGTTTAATTAGCATTGTATGGGCAGGTCTACTGTCCAGTGAATGCTGTATCGTTTGTTTTTGTGCTACCATATTTGGTTGGTGAATAAAAGATTGATATATTTAGTTGCATTTAGCTGATTCGTCTTGGCTACCTCCCTCCTTTTCCAACATGTGAGGAACTCTGCAAAAAGCTGATAACATTCTTTAAAACCTTAGTCACCTCCTCCATGACCTTCTACCTCCCGTTCTAAAGACCAGGTGTGATTTGCGCCCGCGTTTTCATAATCTGGTTCTCTCTAGATTTGACTCTCTTACCCGACGAGGTTTCCTGGGTAGGATGCTGTACAGTTAGGCTCTGTTGCTATTATTTCATTTTTGATCTAACTAACGTTATTACTTCATTGTTCTATTTTCTTTCCTCTCTGTGTAATATTGTCTATAAAGCGCTGTGCGTTTGATAGCATTCATTAAAGAATGTACTTACTGACTTACTTACATGTTCTCAGGCTTTAAGAAAGGCTATTATAATGGCATATTATAGTGCACAAGTTTTGGAAATCATGTGAGTTTACTGAGCACTGTTTTTACCATGGAGATATATGGTCAAACAATTGGTTAGGCCAGATTCCATTCACCTCATGCCACCATTAGGGCCTTCTAAATCAATGTTTTCCATGCAAGCATCACAAGCGCAAAAACATTTACCATTTCTTGTGTTTTGTTAGATTTCAAAAAAATGCTGGTCTTCTTGAAAAATGGATTATAGCAACTAAGCGAAAGAATTTCAAACCAACTTCAGGGAGTTACATCTGTTCGGATCATTTTGTCGAGGAGGCATTTGATAAAAGCAAAAATTCTGGATTTTGCTCTAGACGGTATTTAAAAGCAGATGCTGTCCCTAGTGTCTTTGCATTTCCAGATCACTTGGCTCCAAAGAAAGTGAAAACTCGCAAACCTCCGCTGAATCGAAATTTTCCACAGTCCACAGATGATGTTGAAATTACAAAGACCTCTGATCAGATCAATGTGAACAGCAGAGGTACTGTAAGATCACTGAAATACAAACAAGCTCCTACAATTCGATATGTTGGTGACTGTGCTGACAAAGAGACTGACAGTTTGACAGAAATTAGAAAAAAGTTGCGGTTTGTTTTACATGCTTACCAGTTGCAGCGAAAGCGTGTGAAGGGGCTCATGCAACAATGTCGACGTATGAAAAAGCGTTATATTTCCCTTAAGAACGTTTTGGAAGAGCTTCAAGATAAAAAATTAATAAACGAGCAAGCATCAACAAATCTGGAAAACATTGGTGCAGAAGTTAAAGATCTAATTCAGCGGCAAATGAAAGGCAAGAACAAAGTCAAGTACCCACCATCGTTGCGTACATTTGCCCTCACTTTGCATTTCTATTCAGCAAAGGCTTACGAGTATGTCAGAAAAACGTTCAACACTTGTCTTCCTCACCCAAACACTCTGAAACGGTGGTACAGCAGTGTAAATGGCCAACCTGGATTCACAGATGAGGCGTTGAAAATGCTCGCTTCAAAATGCCTACAACAGGAAAATCGTGAAGTTATCTGTGCACTCATGATGGACGAAATGTCTATACGGAAACAGGTTGAATGGGATGGCAACAGATCCTATGGGTTTGTAAATTACGGTACTGGTTTTGATGATGACGGTGTTGGAGTTGCGAAGGAAGCGTTTGTTCTGATGCTGGTGGCTGTCAATGGACACTGGAAGTTACCAGTAGGGTATTTTTTAACCGATGGCCTGGACGCAAAGGAGAAAGCGAACATCATTACAGAGTGTTTGGTCAAAATTTATACAACAGGAGTTAGAGTGGTTTCCCTAACATTTGATGGAGCCTCATCAAATCTGGCAATGTTGAAAATTTTGGGGGCAGACCTGTCAAATGTCCATAATTTGAAAACTTGGTTCCCTCATCCAAGCAATGATCAACCAGTTTTTGTTTTACTGGATGCATGTCACATGTTGAAATTGATCAGGAATTGTTTTGGAGAGAAGAAAGTATTTGTTGACTGTAACAATGGTACTGTAAATTATAACTTTATTGAAAAGTTGTTTGATCTTCAGGCCAACGAAGGACTACATGCTGGAAACAAGTTAAAAAAGCATCACATGGAATGGCAGCGACAAAAAATGAAAGTGAAATTAGCTGCTCAGTTGCTCAGCAGAAGTGTTGCAGATGCTCTTGAATTTTGTTCAGACCAACTGAACCTACAAAACTTTCAAGACTGTCATGCTACAGCAACTTTTATTAAGATTATTGATCAATGTTTTGATATTCTTAATAGCCGAAATTTTCTAGGCAAAGATTTCAAGCAACCCATATCAATCAGAAACCTTGAAAAGATCTCTCAATTTGTTGACCTAGCGTCTTTGTATCTTTTGAATTTGAAAGATAGCAGTGGAAAATTTATGCATGAGACGAATAGGAAGACTGGCTTCATTGGATTTGTGATCTGCTTACAAAGTGTGGTTCAATTAAGCAGAATGCTTCTTGATCCTGGTAACAGTCATTTCAAATTTTTACTGACTTACAAGCTTAGTCAGGATCACCTCGAAATGTTCTTTAGTGCAATCCGGAGTCAAGGTGGCTATAACAATAATCCGACAGCTCGTCAATTCATGTCAACATACAAGCGACTGGTTGTTCACCATGCACTCAGAAACATTAAATCTGGCAACTGTCTGGCCCAAGACACAACAGGCATTCTATCTATTTCAAGCTCACCAGTTATAATCAACCAGTTAGAATGGCGAATGAAAAACGACGATTTTACAACAACTGCCTCAGAAGCAAACACAGGAACAGAACACTGCGACAAGTCGGACATGTTGCACATGTCCCCAACGCAATTGTCTGAATACTCTGACGAAGTTGTGAAGTACATTGGGGGTTTTGTTGCAAGAAAAGTTCGGCGACTGATCCATTGTACAGCTTGCAGTAATGCAGTATGCGATGATAAATCGTCATGTTTGCTAGTGGATAAGAAGAGTCGCGGTCATCTGTTAAGGCCATCTGCGGACGTAATCTTAATCTGCAGGACAACGGAAAAATTCATACGACAAGGAGTGTCAGGAGGATTTAAGTTCATGAAGGACTTCATGAAGAAAGTTCCAGCGATGAAGTTAGCGATTAGAAAACATTTGGCAGGAAAACAACTATTCATTGGTCTGAAGGAACACATTGAAGATTTGCCTGTGGAGGACAATCATATGATCTTGCTGATTAATTTGATTATTGACTCTTATGTCGATGTCCGGGTTCACCATATCGCAAGTGCAGAAACAATTCGACTCCAAGGAACCCGAGTTCGAAACACTCTCACAAAGCTTATTCTGTTTAAGAATCAATAGGGGTCTTAAATCAGACATGCTTTGAATTGTACGTGTACACGTAATAGAAGATAGCCACGTTCATTTTTGAAGTGAATATTGAGTCAAGCTGTACAGTTTCTCCAAGAAAATGTTCTGTAGAAAATATAGTTTTTAAATTTGTATTTGTTTGTGAGCTCATCAGTACACATAAATAACTTACTAGGTCTATAGTACTGATATTTAAGTAGTATTATTATTATTAGTTCCAGCTGTGGGCATGCCAAGTTTACACACATTGACATAGGTGTAATTTGTGGGGGTACGAGGGGTACCCGTACCCCCCACTTTTTGGACTGGGGTACAGTACCCAGACTTTTTGAACAATGTCGGTCAATATTTTGTTATTGTGCCTTCCCAGAAAGCACAGTCTCAGCCTTGCTTCATTTATGTAAGAAATTGGTACCCCCACTTTTTAGACCAAAGCTACGCCCCTGCACATTGATAACTTTATAAATCAAAATAACCATGCCAAGAACCATCTAATAACAATGTCAAGTTATGAGTTCAGTTTGTACAGATGAAATAATTTTGCATTAGTGTTTATTAAAGGTCATTTGCTATGTTGCATGTTGGAAGCATTTTGTCAATATACAGTAAAAGTAACAATTGTGTTGTTATGTAAAAATTCTCATAATTACAAATATTTTAATTTATTAGCAATTATTATAGTAGAGATTTCATTCCATTAATTTTAACCTTTAAAGTAATGGTTTATTATAACTACATATCCCTCAATATCTTAATTTTCTACCAAAAGGCTAAGCCTACAGCACTATTAAACTTGTTTGGGAAATATGTAGGCCTATGTATAGAAACTTTGCACTAGAAAACAAGAAGTAAAATTCATTAAGAATTAACTAGCCCCATCTGTCATTAGGATACCCAACCACCATTCCCACCTGTGACCTTAAATCACTCCACTGGCTGAAAATTCATAAGTGCATCCACTTCAAGGGCCTATCACTAACCTACAACTTTTCACAATAAATACTCTTGGCCAAAGTATCTTCGCAAACTTCATCATCTAGCTCTATCCGTGCATCCTACCTCGCTCTCTCCCATTCCCAGTGTACTCGCCTAAAATTCTCCGTCATCTGCCTCAACACCACACAGGCTTTCCAGTCCAAATTGAAATCTCACCTCTTAAAGAACTCCTTCCAATCCATCCAAATGTGTCTTACAAGCTTTCTCATCCTGAAAGAAGCGTGCTGCTCTGCCTCCTCTCTGGCAATCGGAACTCAACTCGATATCCCTGGACAAGGACAACCCTTCTGACACGACGCAGCACTCTCGAATAAGATGGTGCCGTGCGCTTAGCTTAAAAGTAGCGCTTTAGAAATTTAGAGTTTATAACTACGATTATGAGAGTTTCTATTGATTGCACTGATATGTATTAATAGTTACTGGATAGCTAATGGGCTCTGAAAGTTCGGATTATCGCTCAGTCAGGGACAACCATGGGCAAAACAGAGCAGACGACAGAAGAATTGTGGACATTTTTTAAAAAACTTTTTCATTTTTTAAAACACTTTAACCATAAATCCATTGTAATAAAATTTTAGAAATATCGTGAAATATACAGTATTATATGATTTCGGTGCTTAATTATACGTCAACAAAACTTCCAACCCTGACCTCTCAAATTCGCCGTCGGCCATTTGCAAATGACTGAAGCTTTATCAATCCAGTAACTATTAATACATATCAATGATTGATTGTACCGTAAAGTCTGCTTTCTACAACCCATGACGTCACTGGCTAATTTTAGATGTTGGAATCAAACATTTACGGCATGCTGTATCCAGGTTTATTATATCTATGGCCTACTCGCAATTAAGCGTAATATAATGTAATGGTAATCTCGAGATTACTGCAGCGCATATAAAACTTAGTCATGGGAACCAGCTTATTCAAAGGCGCTCAGCCAAAAGAAAACCGATAGGCAGGTACATAGGCGCCGACTCTGCGAGGCCCGTGAGTGCCCAGCACCACCAGAAATAGGCCATGCGAGGTCCGTCTATGCCTGGGCACCACCAGAAATCAGTCTGCAAATATTGGGGGGGGGGCATTTGGTTATTCATTATACACTTATTGCAATTGGTTGTACAGTCCATCTCAATTATTGGGGGGGGGGCGGCACCGCCGGCACGTGCCCCGGCTGCCACCCCCCAGAGACTACGCCTATGCCTATCTAGGCCTATCTACAATCTTAAATATGGCTTATGAAATAATTAAGAGAAAATAGTTCATCTGATGTTTTTTGTGCGAAATTTTACTTTGTTCACCTAATTAGCTGATGGATATATTAAATTCTAATTACCCTAGACTCCTATGCTTCTTTCTGTAGGTAAAGCCGCAGGCGATCGGCCAAGGGGGATACGAGTGGGATATGTCCCCTCCACCTTTAACAGTGAGGGGACACACTATACGTGCAGTACTGTTGTCCCCCAATTTCTAAAGAAACTTTTTGATTGCTCTTTTTGTTAAATAATTTCCATGTGGAAACTTGACCACTGAGACCAGGCAGCTGACACGTCGATATCAACAATAACTGGCACAAAAAATTAAAAAAATTAATGAGTTTTGTTTATTATTCTGTTTAAACTGTTTCGCACTATGTTACTAATAGGCCTAAGTCAATAAACTTTAGATTTGAATTAGTTTGCATGTGATTATACAATCTGATGAAACTATATATCTACATGCCGTTACAAAGTGCCTGCCCCTTGCTTTTTAACGCATTTTTCGTGCACAAAAAGAGGTCAAAAAAATTTTCAGCGCTCACGCGGGAATTAATATTGACCCAATCAGTGCCCCCCACCTGTCAAACAGGAGCGTCGCCTCTGTGTAGATTGCACTGCAGATTCTACTGTCAAAGGGATAATTTCAATAACTGTGTCCTAACTAAATCCAACAAAGCAAAAATAGAAAATCCCAAAAAGTAAAAAAATTAAGAATTGACACTGGACGACAGAAGCCACGTATTTGTAATTTGACATTAATTTGCCATTATAATTATAAAACAAAACAACTGAGAATTGATACCTGAGAGAACTATGATATTTTGTAGCTTTGTAGCACTGTAATAAAAAAAAGGTCAAAAATTCCTTAAGGTCAAAAATTCCTTTTGATCTTTTTGGGCACTCACACCTTTTGGGTCAACTCGGCGCCGATGCTTCTCTCCCTTTGTCCTCATCACCTTCCATATTCCCTTTGCGGACGTCCGCACACTAACTCCACCACCATCGTACTCAAATGATGACAGTCCCAAGCATGGATTAAGGAGGGCGACGCTAATCATCTTTATTATGACACAGCGTCGTTAACAGTAACCAGGATTCCACGAGGTATTAACTTAAGGCCTAATTTAGGGGATCATTAGACCACCATAGCTGTTGATTTTGCAGAACTTGGTACTGCTAAATGTAGCAAAAGGACTCTGACTCGACACGTAAAGATTGTACAATAATAATAATAATAATAATTATAATCCAAGAACTGCTATAGTGCCATTGTCATAATGGTACTCCTCTCTCCTTGCAGACGTAGCAATGGTGACCTCATACAATTCGTTTATATAATTATGTGTGCGTAGTTACGTCGTGTGCAGGTTACATGGGTTGGGGCATGCGTCTAGATAGGCGCCTATGTGCGCGAACATGCCGGATCCATTACCAACCGTGGCTTGATTTGAATTTCTGTCTAGTACGGTCCGTAGACTTGACCTTAAAAGGCGAGACTTCCATTCAACGGGCAGCTGTGGTGAAGGTCTCGCCCAATAAATTGAGCAAGATTGACGCCAAACGCTTGCGGTAGAAAACTGTGTACATTTACATAGGCCTATACAGGCCACGACATCAAACTGGAAGTAGGCCTACTGTAATTTGGTTTGTTTAACAAATCCTCACCTTCACTTAATTATGACAATCCATCGAAACGTCACTTTATCCAATTTACATGTACTTGGTTGTTTAGTACTTGGATCCTGAACAGCACTTACTCTCACTGAGATCATGCGAACAATGAACCTTTATTATGACAGCTCTTGCCAATGTCCTATTTAATCCATACAAAAGTTTAGCAAGATCTTCCTCTATAAATACTATTGCAAACAGTAGCACATCGGGGCTTCATATACCCGTGATTCATGCAAATTCACAATTTATTGTCACACAGGTTTATAATCCATGTAACCTACATGTACCATCCATTCAGTCAGGGTGAGAATTGTCAGAGGGGTTGAGGGGCTCAACCCCCTAGTCTTTCTTAGGATCCCCACAATTAAGCCTTCATTGCACATCCCAGAGGGTCGTTTCCAACCCCTTCAGTTGTGCTAGTGCGATGAGCCTTATTTGACTCTGAATCTCTGACAATGAGAAGAAATTTCCATGGTGTATCATGTATGCAGTTTTGAATTTTCTCAACAAACGAATTGATTTTGATTCAAGTCTGAGTTGCAAAATGGCTAGCGATGAAATCTGCTGCTTTCAAATTTCATTGACATTAGTTTGCAAAATACGGATAAAATATTCAACTCCACATGGATTAGTCTACCCCCAGTATGTTTAATCTACAATTCTCACACTGCATTTAGTTTTCTTGTTGTATATTACGCTTTGGTGGACAGACTTTCCAGGCTCTGAAGTTCTGAACACTAATATTAACAATGCACTATCTCTTTACCTTACATAATTTACTATTTGGTAAGATGGTCAAGCCAAAACTGGCAACTGATAAAGTTCACTGACCCCAATCAGGAATAAAAGCAATGTAACACTTCTCTGTTACAGATTTTTGTATCCTTTCATCCTTTCAGTATACCCACTACACGTAACACGAGATTCAAAAGAACCCTATAAACCCTGCTTTCTAAAATAAATGGAGACATTTCATTTTAACGTACATAGAAATTTTAAAAGGGATTGCAGTTGATGTTAAACTCGTTTGAAACATATCCTACAGAAGGAAGCAGTACTTTTCCGTCTTGCAACCACAGCGCTCACGATTGTGCACTACCTGCTCCAAAGTCCGGGTCGCACGTATCCTTTCGGCTCCCTAATTCTGCCAGTCCTCAGAGACTCGTGAAGGAAGTTCTGCAGCTGCGTGACAGGACCACAGCTGCCTTTGGCGTTGACAATCCTTGGCATATAGTCATCACTGATCAACCGGAGAAGTTTCCAGAACTGGCGTCCGTAGTAATTCATTAGCGAATGTCCAGCAGTATCCAGGAAATTGAACAAGACAGTTGCCGTGATATCTGGTCGGGGGTCATACTTCAATATACAGCTAAGCCACTGCCAGGCATACTCTATGCCATGCGGGTGCGGATGGCTGGATTTCAGAGGAGAGGAGACCGTTATGGCGGCATAAAGGATTATGTATCCAGCCATTCGCTTCAGGAACTCGTTCTGCTCTTCGATCTTTCCACCCTTACAAACGTATCCTACACTCCTGCAAACATAAAACATCACGAATGCTAGACAGACCCTTTCAATAACCCCCCCATCTCAGCACCTAGAAATTCATGTTTTAGACTCGTATACTGTAAATCTGTTTTGCATGTTGTGAGCTAGCAGTGGCTGCAACGAAAAAGCTCGTTCCAGTGACTTTAGTTTTCTTTTTGCGCTTTAGAAATCTCGAGATTCTGATTCTGATGCAGTGACCCAGAGGTCAAAGATATTGCAACACTGTACTTTAAGCACACATGTTCCTGATTAAGGCCAAGCATTTTCAATTTTTAAACGTCTAAACATGCAAAAGTGCCACCATGAGCTTGAGCTACCACTGTTAGGGTTCTTGCAAATGGGAAAACAGTCGGACTACAAAACGTAACTGAAGTACAGTAAACTATTCGTCAGTTTTGGCAACATGTGAACAGAACTGGCATTAAACGGCTAATTAGGGGTCCACCGGAAACCGGCTCGGATACTCGGTTCGGCCGGAAATCCCTTTTCCGGAAGTATTCGGCTCGGCAAATATTGTAGACGCAAATAGTTGCCAAAAAATTTCTTTAAAAAAATTTTTTTTCTGTAAAAACTTATTCAATAAACTTACGTATATAAAATTATACATGTTGAACCTTAACACAATTACACAGAAAACTTCACAACTGCACAGAAATGACTACAATTCAAATTGTGTTAGTCACTTATTACAAGTACACAAATTTATGTCGATAATTTCTTATTACATGAAAATTTGAAGCTTCGCATATGGAACAAATGGTACCCAGTTCGTTACCGGTTCCGGCAAAAATACATCCAAATACTCGGATTCGGTTTCCGGCGGAAAATGTCTTACCGGTGGACCCCTACGGCTAATGCTCACAGAATCATTGAGAAAAAGTAGTTTGATTTGGCAATACATTCATTACAAACCATTCCAATGTTCGCAACATTCCTATCTATCCTCAAGAGTTGTTTACACTCCTCCGATTGCACCTCATCCATCATAGGCTGCTTCTGTCACAACAGACTAACCAGCTGGATTTGAATGATCTTGCAGCAGAATAATAATTTATCTTATCCATTATGATGTCTATGATGCCATTATCATAATCAACAAGGCATCTATAAACGAATGATGAATGGACACTAGAACAACCAAATTCATTCAAAAAACCCTATCAGATAAGAACCAAAACTCTACACAGACAAGAACCAAAACCTGACACAGATAAGAACCAAAACTCTACACAGATAAGAACCAAAACTACACAGTTAAGAACCAAACCCTACACAGATAGGAACCAAAACCATACACAGATAAGAACCAAACCCTACACATATAAGAACCAAAACCCTCCACAGATAAGAACCAAAGTTTAGCTTTCAATAACCAAAGTCTGGCTTTCAATTACAGTTAACAAAGCAAGATGACACTAACTTTAAATATTCCTCGGAGGATTCCTCCCCCTTCTGCATATAGTATGGCACTGTGTAAGGGCATTTCAGGTGCAGGTGGGCTAAGATCAAATATCCGACCTCCTTGTGTTCGCACCATATTCCAACACAGACGCTGGCAATTGCAAAGGCCGCTTCTGGACACGACGCTATAGTGTCACCTTTAATCTGAAAAAGATTACGAGTCAGACAATGAAACAAACTACATCCTACAATAATAATAATAATAATAATAATAATAATAATAATAATAATAATAATAATAATAATAATAATAATAATATCCTTTATTAGTTCAAACTGACAGACGCAGTAAGATTACATTAAACATGAAAGTACAATTAATATCTTAACTAAACACACGGTTTGGCAGAAATGCAAGGCGCTGCCCTAGAGGGGGGTTATGGGAATCGATCCGCGAACCTAATGCTCTCCTGGTCATGAGTGTTACCATTACTCTATCCCCCTCCCAAATCAGTTAAGATGAAAGACAGGGTATCAGAGTAAAATGCTATCTTAACTGAATTTCGTACTAATCATTAGGCAACAGGAAATGCAGTCACAAACATGTTATGGATGCAAGACTAACCAGAAACACGTAAACAAATGCATGTAAGTGTATATGTTTTACAATCATGGTAAGCTGCTAATTAATATTACACATTAAAGTTTGTTCCATTTAAAAATGGTCAGCAAGGATTTTATATACATACAATTTTACAATATTACATGTGACAGATCCCTATTCACCTGTCTGGTATTAATTGTGCCTCATTGATCTGTTGGAGAAATGGACTGATACTGAAACCAAGCTGTAATGTTATTGTAATTACTGAGTGGTGATATTCTAACAACCATCGATGATGTCAAACTATACTAGGCATATACAAAGTGCAAAGCTGAAACCACTATCACACAACAGTTCGTCTTATATGAAGCATTTTAGCATCGAATTATATTCACGAGACTGAAAATCATTTTTGCAACAACAGTTTAATTTAACGTTAAAACGCATTTATATCGGAAAGGATCAGGCTCTTATTTCTACTATGGTCTTACAGGATGTCTCTCATGGGCTTACTTAATCATGTCAGTACACCGTTCTTGCTTTGAGTCCTTTCTTAAAATGAATCAAGGTTACAAAGATGTTGATCTAGTCAACAGGGGTCATCCATAAAGGACGTCCGCAAACTATCGTCTTTTGGCAAAGGTTTAAACAAGGAGGTGTTTAAAAACTATCAATTTAGAAATTTAGATGTGGACGTCTGCAGTGGTCATAACCCTCCCCTTGCCGCATTTGAATGACCCCTCCCTCCCCCTCACTGCGGACGTCCTTTATGGGTGACCCCATACCATACATGGAAATATTCAGTCAACACTCACAGCAAATTGTCTGGCAAAGAGATCTCTTACGAAGACGGCACCAGCTGCGTGTCCTCTGGTCGACACCTTTTTCCCGCTAACTTCGGCCACCTCACCAGACAGAAGCCTGTTCAGGAGCACAAACTTCTCATTCAAATTCGAACCGGACTCGGCTTGTATTGCATTCAGAGTGGTATTGATGGCAATCTGGAGATCGAATCTGTACTGCTTCAACTGCAAATCACAGAACAATGGAACGGTAAGGCACGCATTCATACCTAAATTCTACCATCTCCACAATAATTGTAATTATAATTGTTTATTTATATAGCACCTCTTTAAGAAAACTCATCAGACCCAGTGTGGGAACTGTAGAAAAAAAGACTGGCAGGGGTTGAACATTTTATCCGTATTTTGGAAACTGGTGTCGACGAAATTTGAAAGCAGCTGATTTCGACGCTAGCAGTTTTGCAAGTCAGACTCGAATCAAAATCAATTCCTTTGTTGAGAAAATTCAAAAATGCAAACATGATACACCATGGAAATGTCACATGATACACCATGGAAATGTCTTCTCTTTGTCAGAGACTCAGAGTCAAATAATGCTAAATCACACTAACATGACCCCTGGGATGTGCAATGAAGACTTAACTCGAGGGTCCTAAGAAAGACTAGGGGGTTGAACCCCACTAAACCCCCAGACAATTCCAACCCTGATCAGACCTACACTTATCAGACTTACACAGGACCAATCAGCAACCATGCCAAACAAGGTAAACACCTAATCTGGGTTTTTGTCTGGCTGAATCGCAGAAAACCAATCTGATGAAACAGGACAACAAACTTTGGACAATACATTTAAATCAAAACAAAGGACTCTTTTTCTCTTAGGCATCGCTGGGTTTTGAATCCATGGCTTCATGAAGAAGCAACCTGCACAATACCTGCGAATTGTTCACAAGGGCAGAACAGTTCTGCTCCGCAGCCTTTCGTATTTCTTGTAAAGCCAGATAGGATGCTAAGATGTTGGCCATCTGTGCTGAATCACTGCTGCTGCCGCTGTTTCCCACCTGTCAGTTTAATCAACAATGCATATTTACCTTTCTACAATGGAAACCTTTACTTCCTCATTCCAGCATACCAGTTCACGAATGTACAAATGTGCATATGTATGTACGAAAGTGCATATGTAATTATGTATGAATAGGCATAAGTATGTACATATATGTATGAATGTGCATAAATATGCATGAATGTGTGTGTGTATGTATGTATGTGTATGAATGTGCATATGTATCTATATATATATATAGTTTCCTTATATGTAAATTTGTCCGTCGTAGGACGCTACGTCACAAACGGCTTCTGTTCTACTGTGAAACCGTTTGTGACGTCAGTACTGCCGTCGTGACGACGGCGGTCTTGATGACGGCGGTTTTGACGACGGCTATGGTAACAGCTTGTTGAGCAATAATAAAGAACACTGAAAATCTAAAAGAATTTCAAGACCTGCGCTGGAACGTCTTGGCTGGTAGGAGCTGGCAGTTGTTGTCGTATCTCAGGGGTCTTTGGCACCTGCTGCGATCGCTTCTCTGCTTCACTCTTCTTCTTCTTCTCCTCATCCTCCTGGTGTTTCTTCATCTCCTCCTCACCCTTCTTGTTTGCATCCTCTGTCCATCAGAAATCTCAGTTTCATGTAAAGTTCAACAATACAATGTAAGTGGCTGAATATATGTTGGGTTGTTCAGTAGCACACACAAGCACAGAAGTTGGACATTTATAAACCATGGGCATTTTAAACCACTCATAAATGACAAAACAAACTTATCCCAAGAGTCGACAAAACAGCACAGAAGTTTTGCACTGTAGATTTGTCATGTTGTCGTAGGTTGGCAAGAAAACTGCAACATGAGCTTCTTGATCTCCCTCTGAAAACCATTCTGCTCAATTACAAGTTTTGGCGCTGAGAAGTTTCGCTTGCTGTGTCGCTATGCACACACGTAATACAATGTAACAAAACTATATAGTGCCATTCAAGCTCTTTCCAACAGCAAACTACACAGTGCCATTCAAGCTCTCCCCAAAAGCGCTGCTTGCGTAGCTAACTGATCTAAACAAATGCTGCTTAGGGTAAACAGAATGTGTGCCGAGTTGAATCAGTGGACACAGTACGTACGTTTAACACTTTAACGATGAGCTGCACTGGTTTCCTAGTTAGTTTTTAGTACACTCTTGTCGTTAAGGTGTTAAAGGAAGATATGATATGCACCAGTGTAGTTGCTATTAACAAGCTGCATATCAAGATCAGTGTCGGGCGACTGCTTAATTACTACACGTCCCACTTTACAGCAGGCACAGGCCAACATTTAAAGATCTTTGAAGTAAAACACAGAAGCACAAACACTTTTACAACCAAACAACCTTTTCCACATGAGCTTTCTCTACTTAACAACAAACTGCCAATTTCATATTTCAATTATCTCATTTCTAACGACCAATTAATTTTAGAAACTACACTACAACACATTAGCATTGAATTTACTTTAAAAGTGTTTAACGAACCGATAAAAGTAACAAACGATGCCACGACTTTTTTGGCCTGTTCCGCATACTGTCGCACTTTGTCTGTGTCAAACTGGTCACCATTCTGTGCCATTGTGAGGTAGCTCGATATCTTATCGTTGATTTGGTTCAGCAAATTAGAATAATTCTGCACGTTCTGCTGTGAAAGCTGTTGCGGATATTGACAAGAAGACAACAGCTTGGCAAATCCCTCCGCACACGATTTAACAATTTCCTGCTCTTTACGAATGGCCATTATTCGTTTCTGCTGTAGATCGTGTTTCCTACACAAAAACAAAGAAATTACACCCCACAAATTCAGATATGTGCTCAATTTCCTTAATTAATCCTAACTAAAAACTTAAAAGCATCTAGGTAAGTTCAAGTTTAAGTAAACAACCATGCCATCTGTTTGTAATGAAAAGGAAAACTCATAAGATGTGTCAAAGGTTTAAGCTGCACCACTTTGTCATTCGCTTGTACCACGTTGGTGAAATTTATACAACACCGATGCAGTCACCTTTTTCGAAGCATTTATAAAGATTCAGAGACACATACATACATAATACCACGAGCAGAATGGTTGGATGTGGCTGATGCTTGTACCATTCATCGCAGCATCAGGGGTTCGAACTCCAGAGGGTCAAGTGAAATTTGTTCTTCAGCTGAAATTTGTTCTTCAGCTGAAATTTGCTCTGCAGCTGACATTTCATTTCATCCTCAAGGCCACACCTCTGCAAACTAATGAAGTCGAAGGCAGTGGGTGATAAGAAATGCTTCTATTGCCCATGCCACAGGTCACACACAGGCTGATAAACTCTTCAACCTCAAGGTATACCTCTCCTCTGAGAAATCTACCCAACAACCAGTCCCTTGGCCATTAATTACACTTAACTAATTGAACTCTCTGACAGTGAAAGAAATAAAGGAGGCCATGTGGAAAAACAGAGAGGTCTTTATTATATCAGCATTTGTGACTTCACAGTAATTGGCCAATCAAAGTGGTTTAATTTCAAGAAAAAATGTTTTGAATTATCAACTAAAAAACCAAGAATTTGATCATGTTGTTCTAAATCTTTTCAAATATACCCCACATGTTTATTGATGAAAATTTGGTCAAATCATTTTTTACTGTAATCCAATAGGTCTACCAATAAAATCGCTTATACATATTCAGTTATAACAATTTTTCAAAATCCCTCTGATAGGTTTAACAATAAAATGTTGTAATTGTAATTTTATAACTTATATCACACCAGTTTCTAATGCACAAAGCATCAACCGATGGTACGCCAAAACCAAGTTGTAATCAAGTCCATATCCAGAACATCAGTCCGTAAGACACCATGCAGCCTATGGAGAATACGCAATTATCAAAAATCAAGTTGAGAACAAAATGACTTAAGTGACTGAGCAAAATGGAAATACAAGGTTAGTTCAAAAATCTAGGTCTAGCAACCAAAAAGCTTGTTCAGCTACCAAAAAAGCATGTTCAGTAACTTAATTTAGCTTGTAATTTAGTCAGTTCGAAATATATCACAAGATAATCTCAGAAATTTACCAACACCAATGGGACGTATTCACTGGTTTAAGAGCCATATGCACATGCAAAAGCTTCTTTGGCTTTGGTCTGTTTTCAAAAAAATATCTTACAAGCATCCATTTTAACAACAAACACAAGAAGCAACACACATTCTGAGTTTTTCTCTTTACTGTGAAAACAAAGAAACTGGAACTATGGTGCAACACATTAGGAATGCAAATTTGGTCAAGAATCTTTGAATGACAGATATGGTCTAGCTAATCAACACTTTCTTTTCTTGCCACTCCTAAAAAATTGAAAAAATGTGGAGTTTACACACAGCTCAGACACCAGCAAAGGTAGCAATACATCAGCATCATGATAATCTTACAAAAGCTGGCTACTACCTATCAAATTTTAAAACAGAATTGCAAAGAAGGCAAATTAAGTTAGCATGCAAAAGTTCTAGAACAAAAGCTCATTCAACAGTTTTAAGACCAGAAGCTTAACTCAGTGTCAGAGTTTCTACTGTGATGAAACGACAGAATAAACCAAAAATCACATGCCACCAAAAACCCTGTAATCAGTGACGTTATACCGTCAAGGTCAAAGCTGTCAGGGCAAAAAATGAGTATACATTACTCAACCCTAATCCATAAACTGTGGCAAAACAGACAGTTGATTTAGATGACCCTGAAATCATTTGATTTTTTACAGTTTTTTATTTAGACGATTCTGGCATCTACATAAAAGATCACTACTATCTACAAATTAAACTTCTACTAATATTACTATTGTCAGGACACAGAATTCTTTCCTTGGGCAACCTAGTTCAACTCTTCTGCGGAACCTGTTGGTCCATGTTTTGCAGTCTCTGACTATGGTCGTGACCTTGTTTAACATCACTGCCTTGAAATGAACTTAACAGATGGACTTAAACCTTAATTCACACTCAATATGATTAAGTCGCTTACCTTTGTTCTTCAATTTGCCTGGCTTCCTGATCTGCTTGATGCATCTTGGCTGCAAGAATCTAACACAAGACACAACATGGGTGAGCTGCTTAATAGATTCTTCTTGCAAGAACATTAATATCTATGGTACATATTTAAATTCTACTACTACTACTATTATTATTTTAATTGTACAGTGCAGATCCATTTACCCATGGTTGTTGCGTGCTAACAGACTGTGGACAAAGACGGCCATACTGAGATAGTAGTGTAGATTTACACAAATCTTAAAATGGCTTGAAAACTCAAAGACGTAGGCAGTCTGTGTGAAGGCACTTGCACTGTAGCCTGCTATCAGACTTTTGTCCAATTACTTTCAAAGGCCACATTGCTGTCTGTTAATGGGCAAGTGAATGTGACTCAACACCAGACAATTTATGCTTCTGGTCACAATAATACACAACTGTTTCCAGGCATTATTTCAAAGCGTGAAAATGTTTGGATTGAACTGCTAGGAGCATGGTACATAGCTACTGCGACCTTGACTGAGATATTGGCAAAGCTCCTGCTAGTGTTTGGACACTGTAAGAGGCAGATAAGGGCCATGTTCCATAATTTACCCCAATTACAGCTGCTGTTAGGTGTGGCAAGTGGAGACATGTGCAGCCATATTAAGTTCATCTGTTCTGGAACTGCACTACCCTCTGGTGAACTTAAAGCCAGCCACAACTAGTGACTGTTGTCCCACACTCAAACAACTGTGCACAGCTGATACTGACTGCTACACAGGAAGCTCCTGTACTCATGTTAACGCATCCCATGTGTCAACAAGGTATTGTTGGAAGTCATCGTTCAATCACTTGCTAAGCAGAATAGCAGATTCACATGTAAACAGGCCACGCATAAACGGGCCACCATTGTACTCACTATTCTTATCAGTACGAATATGAAAACCTTAAAATGCATATGAATTTGATTTAAACTTGACAAAGAGTAATTTGACCTAATCAAGATTTAAAGTAATTAAGCTTGTCTCAAAACATTAAAACTGACTTACAAAGCATTATAAACAAAAAAGAGAGATGTAACATTCCTTTTGCAAGGCCACTATATATTATGTGCCTAACTTACGAACTACCACAATTTCCAATTAACTGATTACCTAACTAAGTAACTGACATAATTACTCGTAACAAAGTTCAGGAATTGATCCATGACAGTACACGTTAATAAACTTGCATTGTTTCAAAGATGAATAAACAATGTTTAATTACATGATGCATTCCCTTAATTAACCTACATTCACAGTTTATTGCGGTCTGACACGATTACTTGATCTAACCTATTTCAGATTTGATCTTAACCCTTTAACGACGAGCGTGTACTAAAAATGCATGAAAAACTAATCCCTCTCGTCATTGAAGGATTAACTGGCTTTTCTGACAAGTCACTAGAGATGAGCATTGGCCCAAGCCACAGCTTTCATATTTTTCTGTCCTTGTTTTAAAATGGCAGCTGTGATTTGTTGTTATTATATGTAGTCCATTTGGCATGTTTAAATTAGCATTTAAAATTGTCCAATACTTACACTACACACAAATCACTGGCACGTGAATGGCATTAATGACGTCACTGTTGCTTGTGACTGTTGATGCTCAACAATATCATTAACTATCAGCTGCAACACGGCATGGATTTTGAGTGGGGCAGGCCAAGGTACGATTTTTACTAAACGGGCCAGGCTCGACACGGATCGGGCCAGGCCGTGATTTTTCAGCCCTTTTAATCTCTACAAGTCATGCACTCTGTGGGCATTGTCAAACATTTATATAGAGTCACTATCAAATGGCAAAATATCTCAACAGCTAATACCGTGTGTCATTGACCTTAGAAAGCCAACACCATCATGACAGACTAATGAAAAGCCCGACCCTGCATGCACTGCAAGGCCTCAGTGCAAGATTTAATGAACATAGAAGACAAATGTTACCTTTGCATGCTGTTCGTGTGCTGTTCGCACTTCCTGATGTCGACGCTCAACTTCTGCAGCACTAAGTAATGTAAACATATTGGCAAAGTTTATATAGCATCCTGCACGCATGTGCGTGATTGCACGATTATTTCTAACCATCTAGAGCACTGGTAACATGACTTGGAATTTCCCTTGACATCTCTGAACAGCCCTTCTCACACAACGAGACGCTCATGAATAGACTGGTGCCCTGCGATTAGCTTTAGAGTAGCAATTTAAAAACTTGGAGTTTATGATTACGATAACATCTCAGTGGACAACAAGATCCATGTATATTCCAGCTACATGTAAACATACACAGGAATTGGTAATATGCCCTTGGAGAGGCTCTTAAAAGGCCCTGGTTAGTAATTATATTACATAATTATATACATAGTACTGTATAGCATTAGCATATTTATATAGCACCTCTACAGAAAGGCATAGAGGTGCGCCAATACGACAGTCCCACAAGAATACGTACTTATTCCTTCAAGCTACAGTCACCTGTGGGCTCATACATACATGTGACATATAGGTACTGGACCTACTGGTACTCAGCATAATGCACAATTCTGTTTATCTGAAGTTGCAGCTGTTTAAATCAGGTACAGTTACAAGAATACAGCACATTTGAGAGTTATCTAAATTGCACTATATAAATGTTTCGATGAAAACATACAAAAATGCAAATGCGTGTACATAGCTTGAATAATCGCAACTCACATTAGCACTTCTTTGCAACCTTGTGCACGTTACAAATTTTCGTATTAATGCTAATAATAATAATAGTAATAATAATAGCCAATACACAAAATCTTTTAAAGTATTATGGTGCTGTTACAAAATTGAAGATGTTCAATTTAATTTTTCGCATCACATTTAATCACCTTGTCACCTTGTGCTGTCGATTCGTTGAATCCTAGCGACTGTCATGGTCAACCTTCTCCATGTGCTCCGATTTCTCGTGGCCTCTCTCAGCTCCGAGATGTTCATCTTCATTGCCTCTTGTATCTCCTCCATCCATCTCCTCCTTGGTCGTCCTCTCCTCCTCTTGCCCTCCCCACACGCCAACATCATCTCCTTTTCCAGCCCATCTGCACGCATCACATGTCCAAAGTATGACATCTTCTGCCTGGACGCTCTCTGCCCAACGTCAAACTCCCTCTCCAGTGTCCTATTTCTTCCAGGATATCCTCGTTAGTTCCCTTCTCAGTCCAAGAAACCCTCAACATTTTCCTCCAGATCCACATTTCACATGCCTCAATTTTCTTCTCCAATGCCTTGGTTTTTGTCCATGTTTTGCATCCGTAAAGCACCACTGGTAAGATCATTGCTTTGACAATTCTTGTCTTCGTTCCCAAACTCACTGATTTGTCCTTCCATATTTTTTCTAGTCCCTGCATTGCCGTCTTCCCCAGTGTAATTCTCCGTCGTATTTCTCGTTCGCATCCACCTTCACTCTCCACCATGGCCCCCAAGAAACATTTAATACACAAGTTAAATAGGAATAACATAAGGTCAAAATGACCTTCATCCCAATCTTATGGCAGGAAACACTGGGCAGCACTTCCTTACCAGCCTCTGATGATATGCTAAAAAATGAAGAGCTAACTAGGCTGATAACTTTGCATTGGCCAATAACAAGGCAGAACTTAAACAAAGAAAAGAATACAAAGCATACTCAGCATCTTGTCTCTCTCTAAGCACTTCGAGATTTCTTTTTGTGTGTCTTTGGAACTCATGCATCGATTGATGGAATTCTCTTTCGGTTTTCTCCGATAACTCTTTATCGTGGGCATGATACTGTCGACATTTCTCTCCGAACTTTTCCTGGAAATGAAATAGACACAATACATGCAAACAAATTTCTGACAGTCATTGAAGCAATTCTGATTTGTAATTACATGTACATAGCAGGTGAGATATCACTTGCAGGAATATTGACTGATCTCTCTGATTTGCCTTTGGTAAGCTTACTTAATAGGATTTGGCTGATTGGCATTTTTCACCAATTTCCGATTCCAGATATTTGGCCTACTTTTTTTGCTGATTCCAGATTCGATCCTATTAATCTGCACCGATTCCCATTAATGGGTCTAGGGCAAAATCCGGCGAAAACCAATTTCCGGATCAAGATTCGGCCAAACCTTATTACTTAACATATGTGACGTTGCATATAAACAAACAAGAAACAAATTAGAAGTTTTTGACAGGCCACAGTCTCCAAGTTGTAAAGCCCAAAAAGCTGCATAAATATGTTTATAAGACATTTATTATTTGCTTTTGGTTGTAAGATTTTAGACTGATATTAGTTATAAGATTGTCGACAACAAAAAACTGAATGTAAACACAAACTATATAGAGAACTTTTTGCATCCAATGCAATTGAAATAGGTACCTGCAATGAATTTCTAACATATGCCTGTACATACACAACAAAAAAGACGATGCTTGAAGCAGAAAAGATCTCTTCAAGAATTTACAATAATTAAAACTGATATAGAACAAGATTTTTCTAAATGAAACAGCTTAATGGCAATGAACATTCACTTTGATTTCCAGCAACATTTCTTCGCGTGTTGGTAGCCTGGACGTAGTGGATCGTTTTGGCGAGCGAACATCACTGAAAAACACACTAATCCATATTAAGAATGAAAAACAATACACAGATACCTACTAAATTAGCATTTACCTTACCTTACCTGACTAACCACACATGTAACAGTTTGATCATAGTTCAGCAGAATTTGCAAAGGCTTCTGCTGACTAGCACCATCTACATCAAAGATATTGACCAGCAGATTTGCTACCAGTGTGACAATTTGTTCAGAGCCTGTGGTCCGTAACCTTAACTTCTCCCTAACATTACTTAGTCACAGTCATATATATTACCGGTAGTACTGCCCAAGTTAAACTGCAGACATTATATATTCAACAGTCCAAAAAGCTAACTGGAAAGTAAGCAACAAGACACGGCTCATTACAAATCTTAGAATGCAGCCTTCCTTCGACAAAAATTAATCTTAAAACCATTTAAGCCATAACGTATTTCAGTTCTTATTCTGCCATTAAATGTGAACTGACAGCAGGCCCTTAGCCAGCCACCCGTCCAGCCGACCATTGGACGGCTGAAAATCATTTTGGACGGGTATAAATTGTGCATGGACGCGACGTCCTAAGTGTGATATAATGTATAATCCATTCCCCTTCATCTGCGTAACAATGTTCCTTTTCGCACACGAGATACACTTGTCTAGCAGCTATTTATGATCTAGGATAGGTGTAATTAAGTGGCAATTAGATGAGGTTGTTTCATGGTAATTGGTAACTGATTTGACTATATAAATACCTTATGAACAATTATAGGGGCTTGGATTGATAACAAGTAACGTCTGTTCCCTAGGCTATAGTAATCAAATAAGGGAATTAAAATTACAATCTGCAGTCAACAGATTGTTGTTTGTATCATGGTATATAAAACAAAACTGTTACAATTGTGATCAAAACCCAAAAGTCGTTCAGTGTAGGGACATTGCAGACTTTTGCAGTCGGACTCGTACGGTCGAGGCATCGGGCGGTCGCGACTTCATACGGTCACAGCATCGGGTGGTCACGACTCTGAAAGCTTTTGGACGCCCTACTCCTTTTTTCTGGCTAAGGGCCTGACTGACAGTGGACAGTATGGCCTTCCACTGTAGACAAAAATTAAGGCCCAGAAGTTACTTGGCAACCTATCACAAATGACAGTGGCAAAGTGCCATGCTGAACAGTAGTACATCGTGGACAGTGGACTCATTAACGCAGTCTTCGGGAGGCGTACTTACAATGCATCATGTAAACCAGATCGCGTAAAAACAGATTATACTGAAGTCATTTTATACAGTGCAACACTGCAATTCCTGTACAACACGTTAACCAGTATGGCGCATGCAAGTTAATAGCTTTGGGGACAAAAGAGCACTCTGTGTTAAGTAGAAGAAGAGCAGGCCCTTAAGCCATGAGGCAGCCACTGGTATGAAGTGTTAGCGACTTCATTTTCCTAGCCTCAGCATATGAGGGTGGGTGGCCAATCCTCTCCCTCGCCGTCTCATCTACCCACCAACAGTGTATGGTCAGTGTACTCACTATAGCTGAGTTTGCGGGGCGGGGGGGTGTGCACATGGAGCTGAAATCTCGAACAAAATTTCTGCCCTGGCAGGAATTTGAACTCCTGACCTCTTGATTGACAGTCCAGTACACTAACCAATAGACTATCAAGCACCCCTTGTGTTGAGTAGAAATGCACGTAAACCAGAAGTGCATGTATACACGAGTCCACACTGTAGTTCAGAAACTAACCTCTTAGGTATAATGAGCATTTTCGCTTTGCTTTCACTCTCTTCCCTTGCTATTTGAGCTAATGCAGCCTCTTCTTTATTCTTCTTGTCATCCATACATGCTGTCGTCAGTGTCGAAAGAGGTGTAATTGAGCAGAAGTTTTCCAGGCATGACTACAAGCATTGCAGTATAACAAGAATCATTAAGAGTCAATAACACAGAAGAATATTAATAATTAATTCATCATAGAATCCATTGCTAATCTTTCTAGTCTATTCAACGCTGAAAATTCTTCAACTTTAACTCAGAAGCCAAACCTCACATAATTTAAAGTAACTGATGGAACCAAGCAACATGAAAGATCAAAACTAGGACCAACTGTCAAGTAAACAATAGCTACAAGTTTTAGGGTCCTTAGAATCCTCAGAAGGCCCTAGAAAATTTTCACATACATACATAATGTCTATACACGTGTATAAGCTTGTATATAGAACATACACTCTTAAAGTTGCTTTTACAATTTTAATTGTTTCAAATTTCAAGTACTTAATTACTGTAGCTGCATGTTAATGCCCATCTCTTGTAACGGCAAACTTAAAATTGTTTAACTTCAATTTTTAAAACATACCAAGGCCTCATGTCTGTTGTATCTCAACTGTCCTTTAGATGTATGGCTGAACGATACTGGAGATGAACCAGATGTATTTGTAGAGCTGGGCATGTTACTTTTAGAGCAGCCGTTGACTAAGCCAACGTCTAGATTCCCAAAATCAGGACTGATTTTAATGGTACATGGAGAAATCTCGTGTGACTGCTGTGTTGGAGAAAAAAGGCTATTCTGTGAGTTCGGCGTTTGGTTGTTCCAAGATCTCGAAATTTTATTCTGCACGCTGCCTGGAACTACAGGGTGAGTTTGAACAACAGAAGACTGGCGCTTCATCACTTCAGAGTATCTTTCTGGTTTGTTGCATTCAAAAGTCTAGTTTATGCAAAAGCACACTGTAAGATTGAAGCAAAAATGAACACGTATCTTAAACAACAGTCATACACTCCGACAACAATGCATAAGTATGACCATAAACTATGACTTTCAACAGCGGGCAAGGGTAAAATGCTGATTGGTGATGGGTAAAATGCTGACTGGAAAATGCTGATTGGTCAGCATTTTACCTATTAGCCAAATCAGCAAATCAAAGGGTAAATTTCTGACTGAATCCAAACAAGTAGTGATCAAAGAAGCCAATACTCTTTGTTGTCTTCAATATTGGTTTGATTAGCATTTTTTAATTGAAATCCAGGCAAGTATTGATCAAAGAAGTCAATACACTTTGTTGTTTTCAATATTGTTTAAACAAATGCTACTTGAAATCCAGGCAAGTAGTCATCAAAGAAGGGTATTGTAACCAACAAATGCAAGACTTTTAAAACACAATAAATACCCCCAAATAATTGTGTAGCTTATTATAAATTTTCACGTTTGGAGAGTTCACATAATAACATGGACAATTTCTAGAGCGCCGTAACGCGACCATGCCACTACAAGGACGCTGAATACACTGGATTGAAATAATTGCAGTCATGAGTACGTATATATCTACAAGTGTTTTAATAGTCAATCAGTAAGTGCAATTGTTAATCAACCGATGGGAGGATCAATTCTTCATTATTCGTGGTCAGAAAATTTTAAGAAGGATGACTGGAAAGTTTACGGGTATCGTTGGCATTTTTGTGGATCTGCAAAAGAAAGAAAGTGTGGCAGTGGTCTATGTGACAGAATGTATTTCCAGATTTATGACGGTTCCAAGTCAAGGCACAAGTGCTTCCCCAAAACAGCATTTTTTTTAAAGGATCGTCCAAATTCCGTCGTCTTCAGCTACAACGGTGACAAGAATGTTGCAGCTGATTTTCCGCATGGAAATGCAAAGACAAAACTTAAAAAACAAAAATAATCATTGGATTGAGTGTGATTCATGTCCACGATGGTATCACAATGTCTGTGTTAGTGTTTCTAACAGCAAGAAAAAGTACATTTGCGATATGTGCATATAATAGTTAATTGGTAATTAGATGTTACTAAATACCTTAAACTAACTTTTGTATATTTAGTACTTAGAAAACAATCCGCATTCTCTTAACAGCATTTTACACACCAATCAGTGTAATTGACTAATAATAATAATAATAATAATAATAATAATAATAATAATAATAATAATAATAATAATAATAATAATTGTCCTTGTGGAGCGACGGTCCAAGAGGACGGCTCACATGGGATGTCATGCAGCCTCGGGCCAGGTCGCACTGCCAGACATGCTCTACTAAACGACATCATTTGGCGTGGCCTCACCAAAGCTGGCTTTCCAGCCACAAAGGAGCCCACTGGACTTGTCAGGTCTGATGGGAGACGTCCTGATGGGGTAACTCTTATCCCATGGGAGGGTGGTAAATGCCTTGCATGGGACGCCACTGTTATTGACACCCTGGCAGAATCATACCGCACCAGATCAGCTGAGGTTGCAGGGGCTGCTGCCGAGATAGCAGCGGACAGAAAAACATCCAAATATACTGCCATTTTGTCATCATATTGCTTTGTGCCCTTGGCCTTTGAAACTCTGGGTCCAATAAATCAGGAAGGCCTCGCACTGATCAACCTCCTCGGCTACCGCCTGGCCCAAATATCAGGAGACAATAGAGAGACTACTTTCCTTTATCAGCGCTTATCTATGGCAATCCAACGCTTCAATGCTGTCGCTTTTGTTAGCACCTTTTGCACCGATAAAACCATCTGCGAAGACTAGCCATTCCAGAACAATGCCCCCCTAATTTTTGAACTCCCGAGGGATCATATGTACCTCTGGGAAAAAAACAAAAATAATAATAATAATAATAATAAATAATAATAATAATAATAATAAAAGACCGATTGTTACATTCTGTTGTTACAATCGGCATTTTTCGAACAGCATTGTACCCACCAAACAGCATGACCAATCAGCATTTTTCCAAGCAGCATTTTACCCACCACTCAGTATGACCATTCAGCATTTTTTCAATCAGCATTTTACCCGTCGCCAATCAGCAAATCAGCATTTCATCCGTGCCCGATTCGCTATGCACCCGGATGCCCGGGTGTAATCATAATCTCTAAATTTCAAATTGTAAGCTGAGGTAGATGAACTTTACACGAACTCAAGACCGTTAAACTGATGTTACCGTCTATTAACTAGAGTTTACAATTCATAAGCAGTGACAACAGTAGAGCCAGAACGAGGGTGTAACCCGAGGTAGAAGAATTTCGTCCTAGTTCAAGACGGTTAACACTGGTATTATCGTCTATTAACTCGTTTTTAACAATTCTACACAAACCTTTAAAATATATACAAATTTTACCTTTCCGTTACCAAGCAGTGTTAAATCCGAAACAATTTCCGCATTAACAGTTTCCCAATTGAATTACCATAATTTCGGCTAGCAAACGTAATCGTACGCACCACGGTGGTTAATACAAACACCGAAATCTAAACAATTAAATTTGAAACATATACTTCCGGTCAGCACCAAAGATTAGACGTATTGGTTCACAGTCGTGTGGTCACATTTAACTAGTGTTAAGTTTTTTTCTTTTTCTTTATTAATTCAAACCGACAAACGCAGTAAGATTACATTGAGACATGACAGTGCAATTATCAATATCTTAACTAAACACACGTTAAGGCAGCAATGCAAGGCGCCCGCCCGAGGGGGTTGCGGGAATCGAAACGCGTACTGCTGCTCTCCTGCTGCTCTGCTGGCCACGAGTGTTACCATTACTCTATCCCCTCACACTAAAATGTGACCACGCGCCGGTACTGTACACAAGTTTGCAGTAGATTGCTAAGAATAGGCATAGGTAGATTGTCTCTCGTATGCACAAAGGCTAACACCATTTCTGCCTTAAATGATTATTAAATAATTAAAACACATAGGCCTAGACAGGATCTACTACGTATAGGGGGAAGGAATCAGACTGCCTCCAATTTGTGCCAGAAGGGGAAGTTTCCCCTCCTTAATGAAGTGGATGTTGCTGTTCAATCGACAGTACTGACTCAACTGTTGAAATGTATCGGCTGTCGACTGTAATTGAGTCTCTTCAGTCTTCACTGTAACGTTAATGTAGCCTATTATGGTATTAATGGTATTATTTTATATTCTTGTTAATGTTTGTCTACAAGTTCCTGATAAGTTGATATAAATTTTCTTTTCTGTCAGAAAACGTTATTACATACTGCTTCTTTAGGCCTACCCATTAGGCCTATTGGAATATACCTTGGTTTGCTTTTAGTTGGATATATGACCTGAAGTGAGATCTATAAATTGAAGTAAATTAAGCGTTCATGTTCACAATCCTGTTGATTAAAACATCTAGTTGGTCAATGTACGTAATTATTGTCGTGTAGTGCAGTGAAAATTGGATTATGAGGTCTTGAAATATTCCTGCAAAAATAATTGTTGGCTAGATAACGCTGTAGGCCTAACAGGCAGGGATGAAGCCTGTTACCGCAGCATTACACCAGAAATATGCATTCAATGCATATGCAATGTTTAAAATCCCCATATATTTGCTAGACATATTGCGCAATATTTTAACATGTGTCTCATATTTTGGAATTTAATTTTGTTCCATATTTATTACAGGCAGCCTGTTCCATAACATTTGTACAGTGCACTGGGAGCCCTGCCGAAATTTATTCAACAGTTCAGTTGAACTAAAATATACAGTTTTCCAAAACCAGTTTTCTTTCTTAAAAATGCGCTAAAACTCATATACGGCAATGTCTTGGTCTTGGTCTTGGTCTCGAGGTTCAAAGTCTTGGTCTTGGCAGGGATTGTTTTACGTGCAGCGATACACGTAATCTGCAGCGATAAATTGAAAAGTACAGTAAGCCTAATGAAAAGCTGTTTGTGCAGGAAATGAATTGCAATTCATAATTATTTATGATTTTTATAATTGACACCCACTAGGCCTATAGCTCGCGCTTTTGTGCAGTGATAAATTTTTCTTAAGACATCCTCTGGGTCTTGGTCTTGAGGCTTAAGGTCTTGACAACAAGACTGCTGGAAACCCCCGCTGATTTGACTTAGCGCTCGTGAATAGGCTGGTGCCCTGCGCTTGGCCTTCGAGTGGCGCTTTAGAAATTTGCAGATTACGATTTAGGCCTCGATTATATTCTTGCAAACTTGCATGGGCAGCTATTAAATACGCGTGGTGTGATATCCAGCGCCACCTACTGAATACAAATAAGTCTAGTCAAAAATATTATATAACAAGTGTATGTTGTATGCATTATGTAAAAATGAAAATGTAATGCAATGCTTACACCATCTATCTCTTACACCATGGTGTAAAAAATCTATCAGTAAATATTATCAATAAATTATAACATTTGAACGCTGTAATTATAGCCTACGGAAACTTGAATTTTCGATGATATTTATTGTTGATCGTATTGTGACGCATCGCCATCTAGCGAACTATTTATTATTAGTCACATATTACAGCCAAGTTTATCTCTTACACAATACTGAAAATGCATAAAACAATTAAATAAATGCAGACGATTGAATTTCTGCCAGATTCCAGCTTCATAGCATTAAAATGTCACCGTGACGAAGGCGTTTATGACCTTAGCTTGAATATATAGGTTTTAAACCCTATTACTATCGCATGGCGAAATGGCGCCGTGCGTAAGCTGGTCATCGATCAGGGTTTGGGGATACGTGTAGAGCGTTGCAACACAACGTTCCTGCTACACGAGTTCGACCCCTGGTCGGCGATAGGCTTTTTTCAATTCTTTTTATTTCTCACTTTGAATACGTCGAAACACTGAACTTATAAATTCTTAGAAAAAGAACAACTCAAATCACTTTTCTGGTACAAGTTTGAAACGTATAATGAAATAAATTAACGCGACGCTTTAGCTAAATATAGAATCCTTTGCTCGTAGTTGCTATTATAATCAAATCAAATCAATTCTTCGTTTATTGACAGATTCCCGTCGACACAGACGCGATGGGATTACATACCGTAGTGTTATAGTCTTACTAGCTGGTTTACCCGGCGTTGCCCGGGGTTATTGGAAAAGTGCTCAGTGATGCATATGGGGAGGAGAAACAACGAGTTTTCATCTGAAATGGAGGACACGGTGTTGAAAGTGAGTGATGAAGAAAGGGACTTGGGAGTGATTATGCACAAGAGTGCAAAACCTTCAAGGCAATGTACTGAAGCAGCAAAAAAGGCTAATTCAACTTTAGGTATGATAAAAAAGGACAATAGTCACCAGAGACAAAGATATAATAATAAGGTTGTACAAATCACTGGTTAGGCCACAGTTGGAATACTGCATCCAGGTATGGAATCCATACCTGAAACAGAACATGGAAAAACTGGAGAAAGTACAAAGAAGAGCTACGAAAATGATTTGGGGCTACAAGGATCTGAGCTATGAAGAAAGGTTGAAAAGGTGTGGACTAACAACATTGGAGAAAAGGAGGAGCAGAGGAGATCTGATTGAAACTTATCAGATTATCACTGGAAAGGAAGCACTGCAGTGGGAGAGGTTCTTTGAATTAGCACCGAACAAGGCAACTCGGGGAGACAGGTATAAATTATTTAAGAGGCCGAAGGGAACATTAGGGCAGAAATTCTTTAGTGCAAGAGTTGTAGACCTGTGGAATGGTTTGGACGATAGTACTGTCTCAGTGGACACTATAACAGCTTTTAAGAAGAAGCTAGGAAAATTGGGCTATTAAGAGTTCGAGGTAAATTTGCAGTGGTTCTAACACAGACTACACGTCTTCTGAACCACTTAAAACCCTTGTTATGTTATAAGTTTCAATCCCTGTAGCGAATATCCTCCATCCATCCACCCTCCATGCAACTGCATCCTTCATCCACCCTCCATCCACCAGCATCCTCCATCCACCCTCCATCCACCAGCATCCTCCATCCATCCACCCTCCATCCAACTGCATCCTTCATCCACCCTCCATCCACCAGCATCCTCCATCCACCCTCCATCCACCAGCCCGGGGTTATAAGTTTCAATCCCTGTACCGAATAAGCAACAAATTTAGGTATAAGTTGAAATCCCTACGGCTGCGCCATCTGGCGAATCTTTAGAAATGCGTGCCGGTGACAGAGAATTGGTCGAGAAACACAGAGAATCTTCTCGGGCGGCGCCACCTGGCGAGTGAAAATAGGTTCAGTGTAAGTTTTTATGACCAGGTAAAAATGCATGGGCCGGGTAGGTTTTTGCCCGGGACACCATGGTAGCGGTCAAAAGGGGGGACGCGAAGCCGACCACTAGGTGTCATGCCCACCCCGACACAGTAGTGAGGGTTTCGAGTGAAAAGCTCTAAAACTGTAGAAATGCATCCCGGTCAAAGTCGCTGTGACAGACAGAGTTTCTTCTTTATATACATATATAGATAGACAATAATTGCAAGTGAAAATAAATAAGAGAAGTTGATGAAAGAGTCTAAAGAGGTCTGTAGGTCCATGCAATCCAACATGCGGCCCGCGTGCTGATTTTAAATATAATTATAATCTTACAATCGTCGTTTAATAATGATCAAACTGACAATTACGCACTATGATAATTATAAATCAGTATGAACTGATGATCACAAGTTGTTACAGGAGTCGAATTTTAACTGTATACGGCAGCCATACAAGACGCCCAACACGTCCTACATCTCATTTTAGCATCGCGCCCATGGGCGGCGATCATGGGGTGGGGGGGGGGTGGGTGGAGGGGAACAAGACCCCACTTATAACAGTGGGGGGACACGCCATGCATCCCCCACATTTTTGAAGAAACACCAAAAAAGGTCATCACATTTTTTCAAAACTCTTTTTTGACCAAATCAGTTCAAAAATGTCCCCCTCACCTGTCAAATAAGATCGCCGCCACTGAACGCGCCATCTCGCGAATGATAGGCTGAGTGGACCTTTGGGAGGGTTGCGGGAAGCGATCCCGCTACCTACTGCTCTTCACGCCAGTGATGTTCTCTCTACTCTATGGACCCCCTTCCGTTTAAATGGATCGCCCGAGCTGAATCCACCGCAAATAAAAAATTGCAAGCACAATTCAAAGCCAAATATCTCACAAAAACGTGCTTCAACGTTTATTCATATACATTTTGGTGCTGAATTATTATAAAGCAAGCCATACATACTATTATTCATCGATTATTACCTAATTATTGCCTTGATAATTTAATACAGTTAATAAGTTTTAATAAATTTTAGTCGTTGCTCATGAGTTTACTGGTGTGGCCCTCCCTCGGTTTCAAGAATAGGCCTAATTGTTTCGATGGCCCGCGTTGTCAAAAAGTCCAACGGTTGGACAGCATTGATATAGGCTAAGGACGGATTTAGCCATGAGCTAAAGCAAAAAAGCATGGGGCCTACAAATTCTGAATATCAGACCCATACCACGAACTCACTAAAACCTCACCTCTTGCTATCTCTCCACAGGTCTTCCATTCAAAAGTGAAAACATTGCTCTTTCAGAAGTCTTATCCTGATTCATTCTCTTCCCTTTACCTCCCTCGCGTTTCGATCCCAAGCACCACCCTCCTTAGCCGTCTGACAGTAGTCTCACTGTCTGCCTGACTGACCCTTTGGATCTTGACCTGGAACTGATTTCACCCACCCACCCCGCCTAACGATTCTGATTTGATTGAGCGCCTGTGTATCAGCTGTGGCCTGTGGCCATATATGGATGCGAGAGCTGGACATTGAGGAAGGAGGAGGCAAGAAGAATAGAGGCATTCGAGATGAAGTGTCTGAGATTGATTATGAATATATCTTGGACGGAAATGCGGTCAAATGAATGGGTATTGGAAGCAGCAGGAGTAGAGAGGAATTTACTGAGGACGGTGAAGGAAAGAAAAAATGATATATTTTGGACACGTCATGAGAAGAGAAGGAGCATGCATGGAGAAAGACATCATACAGGGCACACTGCCGGGAGCCCGGAAAAGAGGAAGACCGAGAACAAACTGGCTGGGCAACATAAAAGAATGGACGGGATTGGCAATGGGAGAATTGTTAAGACTGACGGAGGACAGAAGGCGTTGGAGGAACATTGTGCATGATGCGGCCGAACCTCGAACCGAGGATGGCTGAGAGCAGAGCAGAGAGTATCAGCTGGTTCCCGCGACTTCGCTTTTGTGGGCGCTGTAGAAATTTCGAGATCCAGCGCCACCTACTGAATAGAAATAAGTCTAGTCAAAAATATTATATAGAAGTGTATGTTGTATGCATTATGTAATAATGCTAGTGTAATGCAATGCGCATACCATCTATCTCTTATACCATGGTGATAGCTATCAGTAAATATTATCAATAAATTATAACATTTGAACGCTGTCATTATAGCCTACGGAAACTTGAATTTTCGATAATATTTATTGTTGATCGTATTGTGACGCATCGCCATCTAGCGAACTATTTATTATTAGTCATATATTACAGCCAAGTCTATATCTCTTATACAATACTTGCTAGTTTCTGAAAATGCATAAAACAATTAAATAAATGCAGACGATTGAATTTCTGCCAGATTCCAGCTTCATAGCATTAAAATGTCACCGTGACGAAGGCGTTTATGACCTTAGCTTGAATATATAGGTTTTAAACCCTATTACTATCGCATGGCGAAATGGCGCCGTGCGTAAGCTGGTCATCGATCAGGGTTTGGGGATACGTGTAGAGCGTTGCAACACAACGTTCCTGCTACACGAGTTCGACCCCTGGTCGGCGATAGGCTTTTTTCAATTCTTTTTATTTCTTACTTTGAATACGTCGAAACACTGAACTTATAAATTCTTAGAAAAAGAACAACTCAAATTGCTTTTCTGGTACAAGTTTGAAACGTATAATGAAATAAATTAAGGCGTAATTGCAGTAACGGGGTCGATTGGCATCGGGTAAGAAATCCTTGGCTCATATGCCTATTATATAGGTCCGTGCTGTCCAACAAACGGCCCGCGGGCTGATTTTAAATGGATCGCCCGAGCTGAATCCACCTCAAATAAAAAAAATTGCAAGCACAATAATATTCATAGCCAAATATCTCACTAAAACGTGCTTCAACGTTTATTGATATACTTCCGGGCGCTGAATTATTATTAAGTCCTGGCCACGGGACTTGCCATTTACTTCCTATAGGGCTTATACACCTATGCAAATGCAACGATGCCAGATACTAAAAGTGGGTGACTGAATTGTTCTGGCGAATTTATATTAAGTGTGCTTCAAGTATAAAGGGCAGCTGTAGTTTCTATCATAATCGTTAACTCCAAATTTATAATTTAAAGCGCCACTCGAAAGCTAAGCGCAGTGACCAGCTTGTTCACGAGCCCTATAGATTTTTAAAACCTCATTATGTCCTAGGGCCTATGGTCCCCTACCTATATTTGGGGCCTAGGTGTGCATTGTGCAGTGGCTTCCTGAGCCAGTTTTTCATCAGTTAACTGATCAACCTATAGCAAAAACAAGAGGAAAAGACGCAATTAAGGATAGCTACATTCGAAGGATAGGATTTTGATCTTTTATTTGGAAAGGGGTAGAGAAAGCTTAGTGGTAGGTCAGGAAAAGCGTACGAATGGTAGGGCATTTGATTGATTTGAAGCCTTTGAAGGCTCCGTGGTCACACCATACAACTCTGTTCTAGGACGCTCCTCTCATCAAAGCAGAAGAAAAGAAAAGCAAGTAATACAATCTCACAATTTATTCTTTTTGATTATCAAAGTGTAATCACTTGAGATGAATGAACTCTATGCTAGTCCCCGGAGTCAGTCGCTAAGGAGTTAGCGACTGACTTGATGAGTTAGCGACTGACTTAGCGACTCAGTCGACTAAGTCGCATGCTTATCGACTGACTAAGTCGCTTAGACTTATCGACTGACTTAGCGACTTGCTATCGACTTCTCATGTAATCAGGTATGTCTATTGGACATAACTTATTACCTAACAATATAATGCATTTTATCGCATACTGTACTGACCGTGTCATCATTCCCGTGAGCATTAGATGGAACCCATATGAGCTCTATATGGGTCCAATAAGGGAATATGGGCTCCACTCCATGTGGGCTTGCCGACAGGGGACAGAACGATGACCCTGAAATTAATGTTAATGTGAATTCGTGAAATTGAACGCTTGGTAAATCGATTGAAACATGGAGGACTTTTTAGCAGTACCCGATCTTTCGGCCAACCAGGTGGCCGAAACTGCTGATGCGTGGATCTTTCAGGCAGTGGCAGAGAACGAGAATCATTTACTCCGGCACTTATTCCCAGTGTGAGAATTGTAGAAAAAAGACTGGGGGGTTAGACTTTGATCCATGTGGAGTTGAACATTTTATTCGTATTTTGCAAACCGATGTCAGAGAAATTTGAAAGCAGCTGCTTTCAACGCTAGCACTTTTCCACGTCAAACTCGAATCAAAATCAATTCCTTTATTGAGAGAATTCAAAAATGCATACATATACACCATGGAAATTTCTCCACTTTGTCAAAGATTCACGATCAATTAATGTTAAATCACACCAGCACAACTAAGGGGTTGGAAACGACCCCTGGGGTGTGCAATGAAGACTTAACTGTGGGGGTCCTAAGAAAGACTAGGGGTTGAACCCGAAAATTCTCACCCTGCTTATTCCCCCCTCTTCGTAAGCATCGCACCATCTTCGTAATAGAATACACAAATTCACTTTACCAAAAAAACAACAACTGTATCCTCCATATTCTCTATAAGAACTCTAACTAATAGAGCAAACACTTCCTCTAATAATGTGCCAAGTTGCGGCATATCAGCTTGTTTTCCTCAACAAACGATTATTATATTGTATTGTATTGTAAATGTTGCTCATGTCCTGCTGCTGATGTCTTTGTCAAATCGAAATTCGGAAACCGTCATTAAAACAACAAGCAAAATATTAAGTGAACGAAGTCGCTAGCAGTCGATAGCTTAGCGACTGGTTTCGACTTGAGGGCTTATCGGCGGCGGCGGATGGCGGCGGCGCCGGGGACTACTCTATGCGTAAACAGAAACTGTACAAAAGAACATAAACTGCTAGAAGTAACACATCAACAAATAATTTGGACACAGTTGATGGCAAAACTGTTCTGTGCAAATATTCATTTGAAAGAGTCAGAAAGACATGTATAAAAATTTATTTGTAGATTCTACTATTGAAGAGCTTTCCAATGGAGTTTAACATGTTATCATGGGATCCAAGGTTGATGTCTAAAAGCGTTTAGAAATTGGACACGTCGGGCGTAAATTATGCCAATTTGGGGAAAATGTGAGTCTTGGGGACCCCTAAATATTTTTAAAATGTAATACAATTTTACAGGCGTTGTTATGGGACCATTAAGAAACTTTTAGAGGGACTGCATATAAACATTCAACAAAAAATACTTTGGGACACCCTAACGCACATTGCACATACGCTTCTACTCATTATAAATGTCACATGTACATAAACTTAATTACGTTTTTGCCAAAGTAAATGTATTCAGGTGACACAGAATTGGGCACATGTTGAAGCATATGTACAGTGAATATATGAATATCCTATACATGTATATATTCTTTATATTGACGATAAACCATATGTAGATAATGTCACATGTACATTAACTTAATTACGTTTTTGCCAAAGTAAATGTATTCAGGTGACACAGAATTGGGCACATGCTGAAGGGGTTACGTTCCTTGTAATGATTGCATTTGCAATCATGATAGTGTTATGTATAGTTAATATATGAATACCCTATACATGTACATGTTTTTTATATTGAAAGTAAACCATATGTAGATAATTATACGTTAAGTACATGGAACCATAGTGGGTCTTGACACCCAAATATTTTTGGATGTTTAACTGTTTGGTGTTAATGTTATGTTGTTGGCGCCATACATGTGCAATGTGTTTTACATCCTGCACAATGTATAAGCCCAGTATGTTGACCAGTATGTGTTGGCCAGGGAATTACCGCTAATAAAGATGACCATAAATAACTAAAAGGCATAAACTATAAACCAAGGCTGAGCACTATATCGTCTAATTCTGCATAATTTGTCATATTTATCGTATGACAATGAATTGAATTAAGACGAGTTTGGTGCAAATAAAAAAATGATTGACACGCATGTAGGTAAATGCCCATAAGAAATTTGGTCTTTTACGTAAACACACAGTATCTTGAATGCAAGCTAAGCAAGTCGTTGAACAGAAGAAAGTGTATGTAGTTGCCTGGAGACATGGCTTAGACATATTAACTGAAGCAATTCTCCCATCTAAGTTGAATTGAAAGCGTTTGTCTTGAACTAGCACTATGAAATTCGTGATTAGTTATGATTTAACTCCCACAAGTTGATTGCAAATTGCGTTAGGCCTCTATGAAAGTAAAAGTGCATTGCAAAGCATCAGCAGAAGCATGCTGCAACTCCAACAGGCCTCGGTATTGCGGTCCATAGCTGTGCCACTTATTTTGGATTGCAGACTTTGCAGTCATTGTATTTGCAATTCAACCAAAAGCTCTCAAAACAGTACTCTGCCATTTGGGATTTACAGACGCACAAGTGAAAACTATTCCAAATGGAAATTAATGCACAACCAAGACCAGACAAAAACTTTAAATTATCCCAGACAAGAATGAAGAGGAAGGTCATTCTGTCATCTGTCATCTTGTGTTCACAGTTATCCATCGGCCATCATCGTCTCGTGACACACAGCAGCTTCGTCTTCTGGGTTACAAAGATCACGTGTTCCAGCAACCTGTATCCCAAAAAAAAAACTTAAACATAGAAACAATAAAAAACCTGAAATTCATAATCTAACTTAAAAATTTAAAAAGTCAAAGAACAGAATAACAAAATTTAATAAAAAAGCACCCGCATAAAGACAAAGCATACGCCTTGCTGAACTTAAAACAAACAAGTTATCTTAAAATTTATATAGAACAAGCAGATATCTTCGGTTATGTCATTTAAAAACAAGTGAACACTCAACTTTTTCCAGTTACCTGCAACTTAGAGTTGATTTTAATTAATTATGAGATTAAAATTTCTTATTAATAATAATAACGTTAGTAATGCACATTTAAGAAACATAATAGAAAAAACAGATCATGGATATAAAACATAAAAACAATAAGAATATGCCTGTCAACTATCATTATTTTTTACCAGAAAGAGGAATGACACCTCTGTGATTAAGATTGTTATTACAAGTATGTCAATTCGAACTTCAGTCAATGACCTTTCAGCAATTAAAACAGTTGCATTACATGGCGCCCTGGGAAAGGCTAACGTTAGCAAAACCTTTCTGTATCAAGCTTCTGTACAATTTTTAGTTCATAAAAAACAGGTCTTAATAATAGCAACTGTTATATTTTCTTGTTAAAGTAAACTGTCTACGTTTAAAATTATAATTAATTAACATGAAATAAATTATGTGCAGAAGTTACTGTGATCTGATAGGACACGATGGCCTCTTTCTTTGAAGGTGATTTGTACAGAAGGGCTTGTCTCTGCTGATTGTTCCAGAAAAGAATGACCCTGATCGTGCAAGCATGGCCCCAACTCTCACCCAGTGCAGGCACCAACTGTGACGTTTGTTGTTTGTTGAAACGAGTCGTCATTTGATTGGTTAGCACCACCTTAGAAACAAACTAGTTATGTTAAACAATGCTACTACAATCTTTGAAACAAATTACCCATCTTAAGCAGCGTCTGAACCTTTAAAAACAAACTACGTGAAACTGAACAGAAGCATTTGTTACGCTAAAAACTTTTAAAACAAACTACATCTATATGAAACTGAACAGAAGCATTTGTTATGCTAAAAACTTCATTATTACAAAGGTCTAAGTGGTTTCCTGGTGTCAAAAAGGTTTTGTGTGCATTGGATCCCAAAGCAACAAGTCTTCATTGCAGCGGTTTCCAACCGCCTGAAAAATAGACTACTTCAACCAGGCACTAAAGGCATGCATAATAAAGCAATTAACAGATTTGGTACCAAATAATCGAAATTCCAATTAGCAGTTGACGACCTCTGAAGCTGATCCACTGCAGAGTTACTCATCTTCGATACACTAGTGATCGTAAATATAGCCAATTAGCCATAGTGCACTGCAAACCAATTATACTCCAGAAGGGTGCTATCAACTTACAGCTAACTTGTGTGAAGAAGCCAATTTGTTGAAACTCTGGACCATACCATTAAGCAGCCTTGTCCTCAGCATAAAATCCTCAAAATCCTGACGGAAAGGAAATGCTACGCTGTCTAGAATGATGAGCCTGACCTGAAAAAGAGTAAAATAAACTTAATAAAATCAAGAATTCTTCCCCTTCATCAACCTTGTCTTTAAATTTGTTCACAAGCAGTCATCTTGTCCTTATTTATGAAAAAGAAGTACATACTTATCAATATATTTACGTCCATGTACCTACGTGTATTTCACCAAAAGGTGCTATTAAAATGTTGATTTATATACGCAATATATGTACACAGATAGGTATACATTTATATAGCACTTCACTAAAATCAGTAATTGTGGAAATCAAATGCCACGACAGTTGCATCACTACAGTACACTGTTGCCTTTTACATACTGTTGTATTGTATTGTCCATTTTGATCAAAGACCCTGTACAAGTTACAAAATTTGGTTCCATTACATTAAGAAGCAGGAACAGTCAGAATGGTTTTTTTTACAAATTTTGAATCGAAATTTTATCAATGGTGGGCTACAAATAATTCTGTAAAAAAAGTACAGTTTTAAAGGCTGCCAAACAGGTGGGGCAACAAAGACAACCTCACTCTCAAATCCAGAAAGACTTTCATCACTGTAACTCTTGCTTGAATATGAAACATGAAACTGACTCCTATTATATAACTCCTTAATTGTGTTCCAATATAAGCCAACAAATAAAATTAAACTGTGCAAGCAGATGAATAATCCCTGACCTTGTTATGCTTGCGAATGAAGTCATCCAATGTGTGGACTAAAGCGATCAACTGCACGTAGTCATGACAACGAAAGTAATGTATATGAGAAAGAACTTTCTCGATGTTAAACTCCAGCATCAGTTCATCAGGTGCTGCAGGAAACAAAATTAGCCATTGTTACAGTTTCACCAGAACATTACCACCCTACTGAAGCAAAATTCTTGCCAGAATGGCACTCAGTTAAAACCACCCCATCAACAATATGTCATAAGCACACTCACACTTATTATCGTCATTCTCATCATAACTCTTTAGTAATGATCCCTCACCATTGCTGTCTTAACCTTAATTATTATTATTTTTATTATTATTATCACTTTTTAATGTGCACAAAGTCGCACAGAAATGCGAATCTGAGGCACGGTTACTAAGTCAGTTATAAATGTATAATCTTCTTCGTCACAACAGCATCCTTACACCAAAGCTGGTATTAATATTAAGTTGTATTTGAACTTACTGGTACTGGTGAAAAAAACAACCACATGTACAGAAGTACATCGTTGCATATATATATTTGTTGCAAATACACATCAGTGTGCACACACACAAAATGTCACATCTTACAGGTTCTGTACGAGCCCTTACTTACACTGCATGCATTATGGAACTCTCTTTCCTTGGTACTGCATGGGACCATACTTGCTCGGTTCTCTCTCTGTTGTTCATTGTTTAAAGTCTTTTTCTGTTTCCACGAGGTTCACACACAGAGAGCCTCTGAATAGTTCGCACAGTGAGAGGCGCTTTAGAAATTCCCAGATACCATACCATACCATTAATCCATTATGTAGCATTCACTTTCAAATACAAAGTGCAAAAATTGGTGACAAAACTAACAGATGGCACTGTGTGGCATAAGTATGTTCTGGCAATGTAGGATGGCCGCTTCTGCAATCTCAGCTGCTCTTTCAACAACAAAACTGCCTTCTGTGTCGATGTAAATAGCTTCACCACCAACTCCTCCTAAATATTCAGGAATTTGAACATCGACAGCCAGCTGTAAACTGCACCACAATCAACACTCATTAAGACACAGCTTTGCAAACAGTGTCATAGGACTTGAAATGGTACCTGTAACCATAACTGGAACAGAACATTTGTATAGTAACTCTTAAAAATATATCAGAAACACCCTACTAATGGCTACCAGTCAGATGGAAAAACCAGAGAATGTGAAACTGTCCACAAAGAATGCAATGTTTAAAGTAGTCAAGAGATTTATATAGCACCAACCCAAGAAAAGTTATCAGGCTTCTGAAACAACAGCACCAATTCATTTTAAACATGATGACTTTCGTCATCCAGAAGAATGCATGAATGGCCTGTGAGGCAAAATAGGTAAACTTGTAAATTAAACTGAAAATACCAAACATTATTTATGAATGGTAACTCAAAGCCAAATTCACAGCCGGCTAGTTGTTACTAACAGTTCACTGTGTAAGTTAGGTGTAAGTTATCTAAATAACCAGGGAAAAAGGTACTTGAAAGCAGTGAAAACAATTGTTCGTGCTGTTATCTATATGCCATCAACAAATGGAAGGACACTTGAAGATGATATCTGTATTACATTACGAGTCGACAGCAGCAATATTAACCATACAAGAAATATCAATTCATCTTCGGTTATGGGTCTTTTGGTTGAGCCTCGATTTAGCACTGTAATGGGCTCTCGTGCATTTCATGTTGCTGCCCCCAGGAAATGGAATCGACTGCCTGGTACCAATGTTTATCTGTTGCTCGAACGCCTTGTCTTCTTCCAAGGAATGCCTGAAAACTCACTATTTCTGATTGGCCTTCAAACACCTAACTGCACTTCACCTGGCAACTGACTAACCACGCCTCCGATTCGCATTTCTGTGCGACTTAAAATGTTTGTAATAGTAATAATAATAATAATACTAAAGAAATGACTGGAGATATATTCCACAAGACAATGTATTATTACCATATCTGAGTCTTTCCAATTCCCGGTGGTCCACAGAATTCTGTTAATTTCTCCAGTGGTACTCCTCCTCCAAGTAGGTTATCGAATTCTTCTGAGAAGGTTACAATGAATTTCTGATTACGTTCCCCTTCTTCGATCATATCCAGAGCGGTCATAGTCGAACCGTAATTAGAATGCGAAGTCTTGTTGCAATAATCATGGACCATCTTTAGTAGATCCATCGCCTCATTTGTGCTGATTCCAAGATCTGACAAAAAAAATCAATATTCCTGCTTCAATGTGTGACATTGTAATCACTGACCAAACGGTAATCTTCAGAGATGCACTCAAGGTTTGAAATTCAGTGCATCATGTAAACCTCACAATATGATGAGCTATGTAAGTTGTTAGTTCAGCAAATGTTTGCTAAGCATAGCAAATGTTTTACGAAAATGCTTTGTATTCTAAATGGATGCTTCCACTGTTGTGTAAATGCGTTCATGCAGTATGGGTGGGTGCAAAGGTCAGAGTTTGACTGGTACCATTTTGGGGACCCTGCCATTTCAATCATGCACGGAGCCCTAGGCCCAACCTGGCCAATAAAATGCAACAGAGGCAAGAACTTCCTGACGAGAGATGGCAGAAACAAGCTTTTTGCAGAGGGCAGTGATTAGGGCAAGTAGTCAAAGTAGTCGAATCATGCATAAGAGAAATGAAACCTCGAAGTTGATAAACTACCTTTACTAAGTTCGCAAGCTTTTAGATCAGCGACATCTTCTAGTGTAACGAATCCTGCATTGCTTAGCTTACTCCGAAGGCTTGGATGGACAGGCAATGTAGACAGTTCCCTCTGCATTTTCTATTACAGCTTACGGGTGAAATGGCAATGCCGCCGAACCAAAATGGTTGCGACTGAGTCGTATAAAATCAGCTGAACTAAAAAGCAACCATGTCTGTATCATTTACTTATCTAATTATTTTTATTGTAGCTTTTACTTCCATTCAATTGCATTACAACTTCAACCAACACTTCGAAATTCGTGGACAGGAAGCGACCATAGATGTAATATCTATAGAAGCGACGTAGCATTTACTTTCACAACAACATTTTCTGGCGGACAGAAAGGTATCGCCACAGTAGGCCTATAAATAATTATTTATACTGTGGTATCGCGTCTCTTGATATGGACCCGCTGGAAACCAGACTCTGACATCCTTTTGACTACCTTGGGAAAACCTCTGATTTGACGCAGTCTTCGTGAATAAGATGGTGCCCTGCGCATAACCTTGAGTTTTTTTTAATAGAAATTTGAAGTGTATGATTACGATTACGACAGAAACCCATGCAATGCACCACCATGCAAGATTCGAAGGAAAAAGAAACAAAGGCAGACCAAGACTATGCTGGATAGACAAAACATCACGGACGTATAGTTACCCTACTAAGGGTAGCAGTGGACCTGAGGACAATGGAGGTAATTTATTCGTACTCATCGCCGCCAAATGGCTGGCGTCAGGAACTGATGATGAATTGATGATGATGAATTGATGATGATGATGATGATGATGATGATGATGATGATGATGATGATGATGATGATGATGATGATGATGATGATGATGATGATGATGATGATGATGATGATGATGATGATGATGATGATGATGATGATGATGATGATGATGATGATGATGATGATGATGATGATGATGATGATGATGATGATGATGATGATGATGATGATGATGATGATGATGATGATGATGATGATGATGATGATGATGATGATGATGATGATGATGATGATGATGATGATGATGATGATGATGATGATGATGATGATGATGATGATGATGATGATGATGATGATGATGATGATGATGATGATGATGATGATGATGATGATGATGATGATGATGATGATGATGATGATGATGATGATGATGATGATGATGATGATGATGATGATGATGATGATGATGATGATGATGATGATGATGATGATGATGATGATGATGATGATGATGATGATGATGATGATGATGATGATGATGATGATGATGATGATGATGATGATGATGATGATGATGATGATGATGATGATGATGATGATGATGATGATGATGATGATGATGATGATGATGATGATGATGATGATGATGATGATGATGATGATGATGATGATGATGATGATGATGATGATGATGATGATGATGATGATGATGATGATGATGATGATGATGATGATGATGATGATGATGATGATGATGATGATGATGATGATGATGATGATGATGATGATGATGATGATGATGATGATGATGATGATGATGATGATGATGATGATGATGATGATGATGATGATGATGATGATGATGATGATGATGATGATGATGATGATGATGATGATGATGATGATGATGATGATGATGATGATGATGATGATGATGATGATGATGATGATGATGATGATGATGATGATGATGATGATGATGATGATGATGATGATGATGATCAAATAGAGTATCTGTGATGATGATAGAGAGGGTGGTAACTCGATGGAAAATTGTACAAATCTCCACAAGTATTTTTTTATTTTTTTTATTGTTTGTCCATTGCCTTCATAAAATATAATTAATGATGTAAACCAGGCGCCATATTTTTATCAAAGGTCTTAGAGTCGTTTTTTATGACCCCGTGGATATTATCAATAGTGAAACGACCTTAAATAAGGAGTTTTGAGTCCTGAATATTATAGGTCTTTGAATACCTCGTTGTCGTACTGCGTAAACTCGCTGGAGTGTTTTCAGACTAAAATGGCGAGGGATGTGGCAGCGTATTTGACGGAACAACAAAGGAAAAGCAACGCCAGTGGAAATGGCGAAGTGGCCCAGGTATGGGCTGAAATGGAAGAACTGTATAATAAGAAGTATGTTCTACAAATTTAAATGTCGATTTTAACGAAATATTTTTGTTGTGAATTCTCGTGTGTCCGATGACACAACAAAAATGATCAATTATCGTTCACTGTTACGGAGTGACCGGTTCCAAACATCCCTTAACCTCCTTATTCATGAACTTGCGCGATTGCTGTGGCGATCAGTTGTGGAGTATGGGATTAAAAACAGTAAACCTAAAGTTTCAGACGCTTACTGCGGAAAACCGGGTCGGCTGTTTTGCTTACAGGCGGCTCAAACTTTAATTTTACCAAACAATTATTAACGATGAAACAAGTGAAATTGCTGTCTATAATCTTGCTGCATATTGATTGTTGCGCTGGGCTAATTCTTTGCACTTACCATACTTCCTCTAATTGCTTTACTTCATTCACGTGTGAAACATGCACAGTTCTGTGTATGTATATCTGTCAGAATTCACTTTAAATCTTCACTCCGCACACGTTTGTCTAATTTATATTTGTACCTAGAAGCACAAGATTTTTTTACATTGAGCTACAGTTGACAGTAAAAACCTGTTACTGATGATAATTAGATTGTTGTCACAGATGCATCAAAACTCTTCAGTTTATTTTCAGGTCTCTGCTCTCTGTTTATACCTTTACTAGACTTGGTCTTGATTAAGCTGCTACCCTGAAGAGAACCTAATTTCCAGTAAGTTACTCCAGTAATTTCGAATGAGTCGACTGTGAGCAGATGGGGCATGGCATTGAGTAATTCAACTGAGCTGAGTTATAGCTGAGTACAAAAATGTGGCAAAATAACATAAAACAGAACTTTAGGTAAAATTCAACTCTGGACTTCCTGTGGCCGATCACTTTTGAACAGTGTCAGCCCCAGACTGGTTGAGAATAAAGTGCTGCAAGGGATAACATTACAACACATCCTTTCGAGATCTCTTGTATCTGATACAATCTTAAGTTTAAGTAGTCCAGTCTGTACTTTCTGTTGTGCTTCGTAGATCCGACCAGTGATAGATTGTGGATAACATGTGGATGAATGCAAAAGGAATCTGAATATTTAGACAATAGGGCACAAGTCACGATATGTTTGTATGTGTCTGCTGGAGTTCATGAGGCAAAGCACATTTCATTGTGCAAACATTTGATCAAACATTCTTACAAGAAACTTGCCTGAGTGAGTGATTTCTTTCATGTACGTTTGCTCATAGTGTCGGGCAAGCATTGCTGTATTGTATGGCATCAGGTTGGAGGTTCTACGTTGCAGTAATCTCATCAGAAAATGTCTTTCATTCCAGGTTATGGCATCAGTTGACATTAAAGCTTGGTCAGTTTGTAAAGCATCCGTCTCTGTCTCAAGGTGATGCCCTCATCAAGGTAAACGATGCTTGGTGATTAATTTCTTGCCAATCTAAAATTATCGTTTTGCATGAAATTTGAATAAACGAGCCTGACAGCAGCAGCTTCTCAAGCAGGCAATCAGAATTTATATAGCACCCCTTCAAGATCTCTACTCAGAGGCCTCTCCCGAGTTCCAACCCAGGCCAGGTGGAAGAGAGTAGTCTTGAGTTACTGATAGATTGTAGAGGAAGGCACCCTGGGGAGGGGGCGCATCTCCAGAGGGATCCCATTTCATGTCGATGGGCCAATCACAGAGAAAGCCCAGCGCAGCATAGAAGCTGTATAAGCGAAAGGAACAACAAGGTCACCGTGGACAATGGAACGGAGGCAGAGATTCTTTTGTGCTCAGATGTATAAAGTTTCCAGATGGGAACTTGCAGTTTGGTTGGAAAACTGACTATTGTGAAGGTGAAACGTTGCTAAAATGGACCACATAGTTAGTGACAAACCAGTTTAAATTGCTGCACTTATATTATTCTACATTTAAATTTTGTTGGATATTTGGTTTGTTTTGACTTTCAGAATCTTGAATTTGAAATGTATTTCGGTCTCAGAATTTTTCTAAGAATATGTTTTGCACTTTAAGGCAACGTTGAACACTTTATATGCTTGATAGTTTATGTTTTGTGTAGTTCATGAAGTTTTAATCTGTTAATAATTATAGAATTGTTGTGTGAAACAAATACATGTTCTAAAGACATTTTCTGAATTTCAGCTCTACCAGAACTTCATCGCGGACTTCGAATTCAGGTATGCGCAGTTTGAATTGAATCTGACTGCGGGTTGCTGGTGTTTATTTAGAATCCTGCTCACCAGTCTCATTAGCAACAGGGCCTGGTATTGAAGTATCCTTTGACGCAAGCATGAATAGCACAAATAAGCGCAAACATGATTGCAGCATTCAAATAACCACACAGAATTTGATCAAAGTGTATATGTTAAGTGGATTTATAGGCACCCAATCATCCTTACGGTATATATCTACTATGCTTGTCAATACTCGCCCGAAGACCCAACTATATAACATGCAGTACTTGATAGCATGCAACCATTTTGTAGTTTGCATAAGACTGTTTATGATGGAGTGATGGGTATTAGGGTACCCACTCAGAATAGGCCACATTTTTATTAAAATTTTGACACCCCATTATATGTACCGTATCTATGCTTCTTTTGGGGTGCATATACATCTTGTTACACTACGTTCTCGTCTCCACCCTGGACACCGTAATCAGTTGTGCTGCCTTCCAATGAATTTGAAGAAGAGCAGTCTCTTCAGCTAGCCTGAGAGGCAGCCATGGGTGTGAAGTGTTAACTACGTCATTCTCTTAACCTCGGCACACGGAGGTGGGTTTCCAGTCTTCTTCCTCGCCATCTGATCTTACCACTGACAGTGTGCGGTCAGTGTACTCATTACTGCTAAGTTGATTAGGGGACCTGACGGTGTAGCATGCTAGTCACTAGAGTGAACACTGTCCAGTAAATTACAATGCCATAATTAAGTCATGGGAAAACTTAACTTGATTTCTGTCTGTTTAGGATAAACTCTCTGGCTCTGGTGGAGATGGTCATTATCATTTCAAAGCAGTTCAAGGGTAAGAATGCTTCAATTGTACAATTGTAAAATACTTCATTTCTAAAAATGAAAACTAGTTTAACACAGTTCTTAGATACACTGTTACGTTACATGTCTCCACTCCCAAAATACCTTTCAGGAACAACACCTAGTAGCGGCTAATTATGGTTAAGGTGACAGTGGCTGTCTACTGATACACCAGACAGTCCAGTAAAGGCTTTTGATGCTTTAAAATGATGTCTGGTTCAAACAGAGGATATTCATGCAGTCAGAAACATAAGGTGTCTGATATTGCAATAAATTTTGCCCATAACCAGACGGCAGTGTGCTTTCCAAAGTATTGTACAAAATCACTTGATAGCGCGCTACAGCGTAAGTACCTTCACATCTTCAATCCTCTGTCTTTGATCTATCTAGCCATGCTAACGCTTACATAAGTCATGTATGTATTGTATTTCAGTATGACCTCCTTAGCTCACGGTCCAGTAACAGGCAGGGTATGGTTTTGGCTGCTAGACACTGCACACAAATGGGTCTGCACTGTACATAGTAAAAATATGTTTTAAAATGCACATTTAAGAAATAAAAATGTTTTCTGTTTTATTTTTCTACCATTTCAGAACCAAAGGAGGCCATAGAGTTTCTGGAGAAGATCAAGGAGAGTGTAAGCATTTGATATAATGCACAGTATGAGTGATATAGCAAAGAGATATGTTCAGAAATGTAAAATAGAGATGTTTACCATTTTACACAGATTTCTAGATCTGATTGCAATGCCCGGCTGTATCACTAACTAAGTTTCCTTTAGCAATATCTAAATTCCACTAGTATGATGCTCTACACAACAGTAAATTTGTTCAATTAGTGAGTTGTATGCTGCCAGTGGAAATTTGGAAAACTCCGAGTATGTATCCCCAAGGACACTTGTCTTTGAGGCATGGGTTTTAGGGATATATGGCCATAGTACAATGAAAACACTTTTCCAGCAGCCAGACTGTGTTCATGGGTTGCATAGCTTATCAGCAATTTTTCATGTTTGCTTTTGCCTAATCAGGATTTCTAATTCAGAGACTTCTGAGTACCTCTGATGGGTTTCTCTTGAAGTGGTGCTATATAAATTGTCAATTACGTTTACAATGACTAAATCAACATACCAGGTGTCATTCAACTCATTGCAATGTAAAATTGTAGTTGTTTTAAATAATTATTTGAATGGGATGATATGCAGTGACTTTTGGACATTGTGGGGAAAAAGTGACCTTGCATTTCAGTTGCAATTCCATGACCACTGCCTAATCTATCTAATTCAATGATTTCTACTGCTAAGTATGCGAATTTTAAACACATCATATTCCTAGATTGCATCAATATTTAATTAGTTAAATTAATTAGTGATGTCTAGTCCGCAAAGGTTCACCAGTCACTCTGGTACAGAGTAAAGCAGGGAGGCGACCTGACCGACGACTCTGATGAGCGTAGACTCGGATCCGACCTGGGCTGGTGAACCAAAGTCCTCCGTGCCCACCTTCTCGTGGTGCGGACCGTTAGTACCCTTCCTAGGAAGTACTCTTCCTAGGAGGGGGAACGAACGGGCACGGCAGGCAAAACCAGGGGAAGGCAATGGCAAACCACCCCTGTTAATCATGCCAAGAAAATCGTCATGCCACACACCAAACCACGCCGATGGTCGCGGATGGAGGGACTCCCAGGCCGGAGCGCTGAGGTGGGACTCCCAGGCCAAAGCGCGACTCAAGGGCTACTGGGAGAAGTAGCAAGACGGCAACGGAGACTGTGTGGCATGACGATCGCTAGGGCTCCTAGAGCCGACGGCACAAAGAGACAAAGAGTGTTGAAAAATGATTTAAATGCGGTGTTGTTGCTTGTTTTATCTTGTAGGTGAAAGGAAGCGAAGAGGCCACAACACTGTGCTTAACTGCGATGGGAAATATTAAAATAAAACAACAAAACGATCTGGAGGGCGCAAAGGTGAGCTCCATGGATTTTATTATGTGTATGCATAGTGCATACATACTGTTATGCAATTCCTTTTAAAACTTCTTGAAGACACTGGATCATGGCTGTCTGCAAGATCTGTAAAGGTGCAAATACAATTATGAAAAGCGGAAAGCTTAAGAGCTGTTCTTGGTGCAACATTTGACCTTTGCAGTGGAAACTGTTAAAGGAGTATGGTCCACTGATCAAGAAAAGATGACGTCTCGAAGTTGTTGTTCCGGAGTGCAGTACTGACAGGTTCTTACAGGTATTGTAGCTTGGGGGATCCATTGTTCTGGGCGGCCAATGTCAGTTGAGACACTGGCACACTTGAAAAAAAAACATGCATGTCACCGTGCAGAACTTGTTGATTTTGACAGCAAGCAAAGTGATATATGAACAATTGACCCGACTGCTTTCAAACGACCTACATTCCAATTTGACTTTCAGGTGATCATTAAGCAAGCTCAGGCAATTCTGGACACCCTAGATGGAATAACCTCTGTCCACGGACGATTCTATGAGTTGTCGAGCAACTACTACAAACTGATGAGCAACCACGCCGATTACTACCGAGACGCACTTCGATTCCTCGGATGCATGGAGCTCAACGATATTCCAGGTAAGAAAAGTTTCATAGGAATTTGCTTCTTGTCGCTGTACTTAGGCGTCCTACATTGCTTGTCTTGGTAAGCATTAAGTCAGTGCTGTGCAACCTTTTTGAAACCGCGGGCCACCGATACAATTATTCTTGAATCCGAGGGCCGCATCAGTAAACTCAAAAGCAACGACTAAAATTTATTGAAAGTTACTAACTTTATTGAAATTTAGTGTTTGGCAATAATTATGTAATAATCAGTGAATGATAGCATGTATGTTGGCCAATAGCATGCGTTTTAGTAGTTCAGCATAAAAAAGTATATAAACAAACATTCAAGCACGTTTTTAGTGAGATATTTGGCTTTGAATTGTGCTTGCAATTTTTTATTGGCGGCTGGTATTCAGCTTTGGCGGACCATTTAAAATCAGCCAGCAGGCCGCATGCGGGCCGCGTGTTGGACAGCACAGCATTAAGTGGTATATTACTTGACATTGAATAGTATTGGAATCGCTTTGGCATTCCTGTAGAACCTGCTAAGATGAGAGTCTAGCTCTCAATGCAAGAGAATCAGCTTTTGCGCCATGTCATCATACGTGATGACTAGGGATTTGGGTTTGTTTAAAATGGTAAAATGGTTGATATTTTATTGTTTGCTTGTAGTAACAACATAGTGGAAACAGGGCAGAACTAATCATAGCACCATGTACAAATGGAGCTTTTGCAGTCACGCTGTGGTAGTCTTTGCCTCTGATGCTTACTTTTGGAAACTTCTTTTAATTTTCTGTTGTTGTTATTTCAGTTGGTGAACAAGCTGAGCGGGCATTCAATCTAGGTCTTGCTGCCATTCTGGGGAAAAATGTGTACAATTTTGGCGAATTGGTAGGTGTTTTTATTTGATAGGCATCCATTGAGTGTTTGCTGGGTAAGCTCTCTCAGGTGTTGCATTATTATAACTGCAGTCGATCTTGTGCTCAAGTTGACTTCTCAAATCTTTCTAGTGTCTGTGTTCTAAAATTTCACTGTAATACAGAAACTGGCAGCTACATGAAGGACAAAACATATGATAATAAGGTTCGTCATGTGACTTAAAGCTCGCTCAGTATGTAGACCGAAGAAGAAGAGAAGAGCAGTCCCTTAAGCCAGCCCTGAGGCTGCCATGGGTATAAAGTGTTAGCGGCTTCATTTTCTTAGCATCGGCATATGAGGGCGGATGGCGAGTCCTTTCCTCGCCGGCTCGTCTTCCCACCAACAGTGTATGGTCATTATTTCTGAGTTGGCTAGGAGCTGCAGATGAAGCAGAGATCTGTACACAAGTTATGTAGACTGAGCATTTTATAAATGAGAATAGATTCTGGGTCTGTGTTTTTAAGTCCATTTGTTTGCTGGTGGTTTAATGTTTTCTCAAAGCAATGCTGCGTAACATTCCAGTTGCATTACATTGCAACTAGGTTTCATTGTGTGTTTTCAGTTGGCCCATCCTGTTCTGGAGTCGTTGAAGGGAACGGAAAAGCACTGGCTTATCGATCTCCTATACGCATTCAATAGCGGAGACATTGCCAAGTTCAAGGGACTTACCAACTCCTGGCAGAGTCAGGTAAATGAGAAATAGACACAGCTGTGGCATTGATAGGCAGACTGTTTACTGGTTCTAGAGCCAATCACGGCTTTGCTGTTTTATGTGATCTGTTGAGCTGCCATTGTTGCTTATTGGTTTAAGTAAGTTTAACTTTGAACAGATGATTAACTGATCAGTTGATAAACTGATATTTGGTAAATAATTACACAATTTTTTTTGCTGGCTGGCAAATGTAAACTGATGATTGTGTTTGTTATTTTTTTATCCTTTCAATGCATACAGTTGGCTGTTGTATTAGTTTGAAGGTTTCATTCTTGTTAGCCTGTCTTCTAGTTCTTGTTGTTTACAACAACACACCAACTGGATTAGCCTATGAATGTATATGAGTTGATAAAAGTACTATTCTTTAAACGGAACAGTAATATTTGCCTGATGGCGCTGCATGACGTATTAACCCTTTCCGTCCCATGCCATTTTAGTCCTGCGCTACCGGGAATTTCTGGCATATGCATGCATACGTACATGCATACATACATGCATACAAACACATGCATGCATACATGTATGCATGCATACATACATACATCCATACATACAGACATACATGCATACATACATGTATGCATACAAGTATACATACAAGTATACATACATGCATACATACATACATGCATACATACATGTATGCTTGTATGCATACATACATGCATACATACATTCAGACATACATTCATACATACATGTTTGTATGCATGTATGTACGTATGTATACATGCATGTGTGTATGCACGTATGTTTGTATATTCATGCAAATATAAATACATACATTCATACATTCATGATCAACAGTCCTATGATCAATGGTCCTAATGATCAATGGTCCGTGTGACCAAACGTCCTGTGATCAATAGTCCTGTGATCAATAGTCCTGTGATCAATGGTCCGCAAATCGTCTGGGCAATGACAACGAACTTTGTCAAACCTTGTATCGGACGTACGCCGTACGTCATAAGGTAGCGCGGCTGTCCAAATCATGACGTACGGCGTACGTCATAAGGGACGGAAGGGGTTAAGTAACCTGATACGCATACCTCGTGTGTGCTTGTCAGATGGAAATAGAGCCTACATGCAATCTGATTGTTTTTCTTGTCCACCGTTGTGGTTTGTCAACCAGTACGTGATCAATAATAAAAACGATATGATGATTATGAAACTGTTGACTGAATGATGATAATTTCCATGACCATGTTTGGACTCTCTCAGATTTTGTCTGTAAAACATGCGTGTAATGAAGTCGAGCACTTTTTACAGATCTGAGAGACATTCCAAACAATTGCTTTCTCCTCTTTTTGTTTATAGCCTGATCTCGTAGCCCACACCGTACAGATGCAGCAGAAGATATCCCTGCTTTGTCTGATGGAGGTGGGGTTTCTTTTATTCAGAGGTGTATATAATTTGCCGTTAAGCACGACGACGTGTAATTTGCTTTCAAACTGGGAAATGGTCCCAACATTACCTGGGTTTGTGTGCATTGCACAGTCTGCAACCACGTTGCCATGTTGGGATATAAATGTGCCGAGATGAACTGGTCATTGCTGGACAGCAGTCCCATTCTGTTTTGCCACAGGACAAACCCACCTTGTTGAATTTATTGTGTGGTTTGACAATTTACTATTTAAAAAGTAGTTAAGCAGTTGGGTTCAGAACCTTATCGTGGTCTGTGTTTTAGTCTCGGTTTGGTAACTGCTTGAATGTTTGGATTGCAAAAATGGACAGATTACAACAAAATGAAAACCATATAGATACTTGCAGAATTGCACGTGTTATTGGTCTATGTGGTATTAAACTTTACTGGCTACCGTTAAGAGATTTGCTATATCACCATGAGCATTTCATAGTTTTATTTGACTCTGCTTTCTTTCGTTGATCGGGCAGCATGGGAGATGGCTGCTGCCTGCCCTCATATGCCGGATGGCTGCCACCTGCCCTCATATGCCGAGGCTAAGAAAGATGAAGTTGCTAATACTTCGTACCTATTGGCTGTCTTTTTGTGGTTAGCATGAGGGTCTGCTGTTCTTTTCTTTCATTGCTGCTTAATATTTTTGGGCAAAGAAGTTCAATTTTGTGGTGTTGACTCATCTTAAATGTATCTGTTGCTCAACTACTTGTAGATGACGTTCAAGCGGCCAGCTGTAAATCGACAACTGACTTTTGAAGAGATAGCCAGTGAAGTTCTTTTGCCGCTGAATGAGGTAATTCTCTGCAATGTGATGCTCACCGCATCTGCTGCAGAACTTTGCATATTAGGCCAAAAAATGGTGTGTTTCCGGTAACGCGACTGAGTCGCTTTTTCGGCGCGACTCAGACAATTTTTGGGAAAATCTTTTTTCGCATCCCATTGCCTATCAGAGTTGCAGATTTTCGACAGTTGAAAACGTCTCGTTCCGTGCCAGAGGTGCAGAATTGCGACATTATAGGTGCGCTCGCTAAAGCAGACGACCGTGGGAAACCAGCGGTCTTTCTATGTAAATAAGAACACCGTAAAATTAGAGCAGTAAATGGGCTGTAAGTTTCCAATGGTTGGGTTTTTACAAACGTGGGAGGATTCTGGAAACGACAACAGCCCTTGCAAATACAACTGTGAGATCTGCATTTGAAATAATGATGTCCGAGCAACAGAGAAGTGTGCTCTTTCCCAGAAAACAAGGTTTGAACAAACATTAAATAGCAGTAGTATGTTTATATATAACAAAATAATAATCAAAATGTTCAAGCTGTTGTGAAATTATTTCGCTAGACTATCGTTGATGGCTGCAAGAAAACAGTATCAATGAACTACACTAGTGAAAATATTAGCCTTCTATCATATACAAAGAAAACATTTTAAAAATGTAATTTACTGACAAATAAGTTTTAAAGAACACTGAACTGTTTTTAGCAAAGTGTTTATTTAGTCATGTCTTCTTTGCTCCCAAAACATAAGAAAAGCAAAAAGTTGATACTGCTGCTATGAAATAGCATTGTATAAAAATATTTTACCTAAAAAAATTTCCTACCTACCTACCCAGTTTTTTAAATCTCTGTTACCGGAAACACACCATTATTTTTTTGGCTTTCGGCAGAATGGAGATTTTAACAAGGTCCTTATAGTCTGACCATCTCAAGCCAGACTCAAGGATTGTGTTCAGCCATGAACGTTGAGTTTCAACTGTCGCACTCATGTTCGAACCCTTAATGCAGCTGTGTAAGGCAGCTCCATCTACTGAGATGGGTCACTCTGCACTGGTTACCTATATCACAACAGATTGAGTATAAGATTCTAGCTCTCATGCAAAATTGCCTTGTGGGATCTGCCCCATCCTATCTCAGATCCTTGTGTATCTCTTCCTCATCCATTTGTGGTTGCAGGTCCCTCTGATCGGCTGCGCATGGTATCCTTGTCATCCCTCAGCCTAGGTCGTCCGCTGCCCAGCACGGAAGTTTTGCCATTGTTGGCCCTGTAATCTGGAATAGACTTACTTTAAAAATCAAAAGTGAGCTCATCAGTCTGTTGCCTTCCGTTTTCCACAAGTCCTTGAAGTCTGTTTTTGTTGGAGCGCTGCTGATGAGTTTTTTTCTTGAAGTTGAGCTTTACAAAGTTGCACTTATGTTATATGTTCTGTCATCTACTATTTGACCACCACAGTGCTTGTAGCTGTTCAAAAATTAAGCTTTGTTCAGGTGCAGTTCTGGGGCTCGACTATTTAATTAATGTCTTCAAATAAATAAATTCTCATAGGTCCCATAGTGGGACTTGACTTAGTGGAGGCAACAGATGCTTTTCTAAATGCATTGGGCATATATAGCGTACTGCTGTATTTAATTCAAAGTTAAGATGTGCTAAATCTTTCTTGCAGAATTGAGAGTTGTTTACTTTTGTTGTATTGTGTCACTAGGTGGAGCTATTGGTTATGAAGGCGTTGTCTCTTGGCTTAGTCAAAGGCTCTATAGACGAGGTGGAACGCAAGGTCCACATGACCTGGGTCCAACCAAGAGTCCTAGACAGAGACCAGGTAATGAGCATTATGAACTGCATCCTGGGTCTTGAAATGTGTCATATAGATTTGTAATTAGATTTCATTCTGGTGTTGTGATGTACGCTAAAGATGTGCCCGACATTGGGTCGGAATGTCACTTTCTATGTTCTGATTAAACAGGAAGGTACACACATTTAACAGAATTGATTGATCAATTAATATCTTGATTGATTTTTTGATTGATTAGCTGACTACTGATTTCATTGAATGATTGATTTATTGATTGCCATAAAGTGATTGCCATGATTGAGTAGCTGAGTAGTGATTTGAATGACTGTTTGATTGGTTTCAGTGATCTACTGATCGAGTAGCTGGCTTAGTTTTTATTTTATTTATTTATGCCGGATATTTCTATAGCGCCTCTCGAAGTCAACTACTACTCAGAGGCGCTCCCGACTACAGCATTTGATACTGTGCCGGAATTTTCACGCCGAAGCGCCACGAGCAATTGCGAGTGAAGGACTTGCCCAAGGTCCGTACGCAGCGGCTAGAGTGGAATTCGAACCTGCAACCCTCCGGTCACAAGGCACCGAACTTACCACTGAGCCACCATGCCCCGCAGTATTTGTATTTGTTTTTAACTTGTTTTGTGATGATAATTTCTAGATAGCCACACTGAAACAGAAAATGGAGCATTGGTCAACATCAGTCGTAGAAATGGAGAAACTGGTGGAAGTGAGCGCTTGCGACATTCTAACCTAACCTGGAATCCTCGGAGACTTGTCCCTTTGGCACCAGCATCTAGGCCATTAACAGGGTTTATTAGACGATCAAACTTAACAACTTGTTAAGTCAGTGTTATCGGTTATCAAAGAGTTGGTTGTTCGGAGACTGTTTGCTAATATTTCTTTTTCATGAAAAAATTCGCTGTTAGTGAAATGACCTGGAGTGAAAATATGTTATATTCTATTTTCTTGGTAAAACACCAATTTTTTATTTCGTTCGTTCATTCATTTTTATTTATTGTTCCAAAAATGAAACATCTTGGCACAGTATACAGATATGTTTACAAGCAGGCCATTTAATTGAGATTAAATGCTGCAGAACTGCTGTTATAAATTTTGTGAAATGGTGGCAATTTAATATTTAACTGAATTTGAATATCTGTAAAGGGCACAGCATAAGTGACCTCTTATATTTCTACTTTGAAGCCAGAGTGCTTATCATAACTGTTACAGATGGATGACTTCTGTCATTTTATGTCATTTATGTGTTTCGATAATAAACAGTTCATTCAAAATATTTTGAAAGACAGGTATTGTTTGTCATATATGGCACTTTGGTTAGAGTTACAACTGGTAGATCTAGATACGGACACATGACTGCTGTATCCAGTTCAATGCATTGTCTTCCTGGACAGTAATCTGACATTCCAGTTCCATATAACAAACCTTTGGAAATCTTATTTCTACCATATCAGGGCAGTAAATCACGTAAGGGCTGCTCTTACCAGACATGTCACAGACCATAGCGTGTTCTTTTGTCTGCACTTGCCTCAATTATGCCAACTCTGTGCAGGCATGTCAGATCTTCAAGGCTTCAATGTGCATCCAAAATCCTCTGAGTCTTGTGGTGTTGCATGCATCTTTTCATTCAAACTCATTAACTCTGCTCCATCACCTGCATTGGCTCTCTGTAGAATTCAGAATTAAATTTAAACTGGCCTGTTTGACATAGATAAAACCCTCACAGTGTGCACTAGGGAACATTTTTCAATCCCGTAATCCCGGGATTGACAAACGTGGAATCCCGTATTTTCGGGATTACAAAAAATTCGGATTTTTTTATTAAAATTACTTTATCCACTGTATAATTCTTCCTTGAGGCTTGGGCAACGGACGCTAATTACGGCAGATAAGCAGCAACGACGAGTACGAGCCCTAGTACAGACTACAGACCGACTCTGGCTGCTTTAATATCAAGGTGCTGCAGGCTGTTGTGCACTCCTCCCGTTCTCAGACCTCATTCCCGGCCGTGGGATCGCTATCAACTATCAAGATCTTTCCACTCAGAAACACCCCACCCCAAGTTAATTACCCTCCGAGGACCAAACAAGCGGGCCAGCCTGTTAGTGGCAAAACCTTGATCAAGTATCAACCGAGCCCTACTGCTGTCAAGTGCCTCTACCTATGCTCTGAGTCATCAGTATTCGGAGATTGTACTACATGTATTGACAATTCACGCTTCTTGCGATTAATTTTATCGTAAATAACTCCTAACGAACGCTTAAACTTTTCGTTATTTTAAGGTTACATGTTTGTAACACATCGCCACAACGTTCTTAAAACCAACCTCTTTAATACACAACCGCGTAACAGTATTAAATATACATTTATGCTATAGGCGGGAAAATGTTTCATTGCATAAAGTATAATCCCGGGATCCCGGGATACCGGGCTTGATTAATTTCTAATCCCGTAATCCCGGGATTGACAGAATGATCCGGGATTACATTCCCTAGTGTGCACTCCTACCTACCTTCAACCACTGCTCTCTCTCCTTACATGATGAAGTTACATCCCGCCACACAGTCAGACCAGGGAAACAACGCTGTATAATACACGAAGGCTGACAGGGAGCCAATGTAGGACCTCCAGCATATAACCAGAGACCTGAATAAATTTTGGTATTCGGCCAATAAGGTGCGCCGCAAAGCGTTGCACTCGATCGAGGCATGCCAGACGACGAGAAGGTAGGCAATAGTAGCGTGAAGAACATTAGTGAAGTCGAGCTGTGATAGCGTAGCAGTGGCGCAGAGGTCAAATAGTTGAATCAAACGAGAAGCTGTTACCATATCAATGCTACTTTTCTATAAATAATTATGTGGGTCAACTGAAAGCCTTCTCTAGACACAGTCTGTGATTTAGATCTCAACTATAATAATTATTATTTTGTGATAATAAATAGTCCCTATAGCAATGGCCTCAGATTAACCTGAGCTTTGTATTATGTGCTTATCAAAACTTGTGTGGTTTGCAAATGCGAGGAATGCTTCATAGTGTCTTTATTAGCAAAACTGTAGCGCCTATTGTGAAAAATTTAACGCTGCTGGGGCATATAAGGTGATACAGCAGATATAATAAAGCATCGCATCAGCTCAGTTATTATCATTTGGTAATTTCATTATTTGTTTATTTAATCAAAGCATAATTACGGGCAAAGTCAGCAAATCTGAATCAGAGGAGACGTAGAACGTTCGCTAGAGGGTCTAGAACATATTTGGAGAATGTTTCCCAATAGAAATTCGCAAGTTTGGATTAAGGAAATGGACCACGATGCAGCTACTATTACTACCACTACTACCAGGCCTACTACTACTACTACTACTACTACTACTACTACTACTACTACTACTACTACTACTACTACTACTACTACTACTACTAAGGCCTACTATTACTACTACTACTACTACTACTACTACTACTACTACTACTACTACTACTACTACTACTACTACTACTACTACTACTACTACTACTACTACTACTGTTATTATTACTACTACTCCTATTAATACTACTGCTAATAATAGGCCTAATACTGCAACTTTAAGGTTAGGCCTATTAACATTAATCTTGTTTTTGTCAATATACAGTTCATTGCAGGGCAAAACCCGCAGAATCGTATATATATATATATATATATATATATATATATATATATATATATATATATATATATATATATATATATATATATATATATATATATATATATAAACGCACACAATTCATCTCGTAATACTTCGATCCTGAGATCGTCGTCGTCGTCATCATCATCATCATTTAAACATCTTGCAATGACTACGCCAATTGATTGATAATTCTATAAGACATAGACATAATTTTGTCCACATTTGACCTTACCCCTCCCCCTTTGCGGACATCCGCACGCCTAAGCCAATTTTTAATGTCGTCATCATTATTTTTACAATTATTCCACAGTTTCTGTGCACGTTTAAGTGACAGTTCAGGTTTCATATCGCATGATGTGCAGTAATAAAAGCCTCTTTAAAGACGCAGTAAAGGTTATACAATGCATGAGGTTTTAGGCAATCACTTCACTGACCTTTTCTTCTTTCAGGGAAGGTTGAAACAAGGTGATGTTTAAAAAACTCAAATTTAAAATTTTAGATGCGGACGTCCGCACTGGTCATGACCCTCCCTCCCCTTTGTCCGCATTTCGATGACCCCTCCCACTAGCCTATGTTTGGCCTTAAAATGCAATGTAAAGTCCCAGTTAGGCCTAATTAAAGCTTTTAAGCCAAATTTCTATAAAGCATCGCGGAATATGGTGCAACTGTAGGCCTACTGTAAATATGCTATCAGCTAGAGATATGAAAGCTCACTGTTGACCAGTGCCCGATTTAGGCATAAGCAAAAAGGGTATAGCTTATCGTTTACCCCGTAGTGTTATAGACAATAATTGCAAGTTAAAATAAGACAAGTTGATGAAAGAGTCTAAACAGGTCTGTAGGTCCGTGCTGACCAACATGCGGCCCGCGTGCTGATTTTAAATATAATTATAATCTTACAATCGTCGTTTAATATTATCAAACTGACAATTACGCACTATGATTACAAATCAGTATGAACGGATGATCACAAGTTGTTACAGGAGTCGAAATTCAACTGTTTACGGCAGCCATTCAAGACGCCCATCACGTCCTACATCTCATTTTAACAACGCGCCCATGGGCAGCGATCATGGGGGATCGAGGGGGAACAAGACCCCGCAACTTTAACAGTGGGGGAACACGTACGCCATGCATCGCGCCCCCCACATTTTTGAAGAAACACCAAAAAAGGTCATAAAAATTTGTCGCGCGACAATTTTTTAAAACGTTTTTTGGACCAGATCATTTCAAAACACTTTTTTCATCAGATCAGTTCAAAAATGTCCCCCTCACCTGTCAAACAAGATCGCCGCCACTGAACGCGCCATCTCGCGAATGATAGGCTGAGTGGACGTTTGGGAGGGTTGCGGGAAGCGATCCCGCTACCTACTGCTCTTCACACCAGTGATGTTACCACTACTCTATGCCCCCCCGCCCCCCGTTTAAATGGATCGCCCAAGCTGAATCCACCGCAAATAAAAAAAATTGCAAGCACAATTCAAAGCCAAATATCTCACTAAAACGTGCCTGAAAGTTTATTCATATACTTTTTGACGCTGAATTATTATAAAGCAAGCCATAGGCCTATCATGCTATTATTCATCGACTATTACCTAATTATTGCCACGATAATTTAATACAGTTAAATTAATAAGTTTCAATAAATTTTAGTCGTTGCTCTTGAGTTTACTGGTGTGGCCCTCCCTCGGCTTCAAGAATAGGCCTAATTGTTTCGATGGCCCGCGTTGTCAAAAAGTCCAACGGTTGGAGAGCATTGATATAGGCTTAGGACGGATTTAGCTATGAGCTAAAAAAAAAGCTACAGCTTATAGGGCCTCACAGTCCGCAGCATGGGGCCTACAAATTCTGAATTTCTCGGGGCTTTTTAAAATTTTATTTGTACTGTACACGCATTATGATTTTATATATTAAAGTTATATATAGGCCTAAATGCGAGTTCTGCGCTCTGGAGCTCGTCTCATCGGGCATATTCCCAAACATGGCCAAGACTCTGGATATTATGCTGGAGGTCCTTCACTGGCTTCCTATCCGCTCGGAGCTTACGCATGCGCATTGAGTATATAAGATCGCTGCCTTAGTTTGGCGATGCTGTCAGGGCTCTGCCCCTGCCTACCTTCGAGAGCATTGCTGCTCCGTTAAAGGTGCCCAAGGCCGACGTTCCTTCCGCTCAGCGAGAAAATGGGTACTTTTAGTCTCCTTCGCTCGTTCGAGCTTTCTCAGTGGTGGACCCCGGTGGTCTGGAATAGACTTCCCTTAGAGCTCCGCATGTGACCTGGGATTCCCTCTAGCTTGTTTCTTGGAAATCTTAAAACTGTCTTATTTTGAACGTGCTGGTGTCGGGAGCGCCTCTGAGTAGCTCCCTTGAAGGGGCGCTATATAAATCGTCGAATGAATGAATGAATGAATGAATGAATATAATTAGCCTATATATATCGAGTTCGTTTTAAAAAGTTTTGGTCTTTGTCTTGAGGTCAAAAGTCTTGGTCTTGAGGTTCAAAGTTTTGGTCTTGGTCTCGCAAGACCAAGACCAAGACTCGGCTGTCAATATGAACAGTCATTTAACCAGTGGCGACGTCGATCTTGTTTCGCAGGTGGGGGGCACTTTGAAATGATCTGGTCAAAAAAGAGTTTTGAACTGAACTGGTCAAAAAAGAGTTTTGAACTGAACTGGTCAAAAAGAGAGGTCCACAAAATTCGTTGACGTTCTTTTGGTGTTTCTTCAAAAATTTGGGGGGACGCATAGTGTGTCCCCCAGTCTCAAAGGTGGGGGTCTTGTCCCCCTCGACCCCCTAGATCGCCGCCCATGTAGTAGTCAGTATAACACTGAATGGTCTTCGCTATTAGGCCTATTAGCATCTCACTATTATTTAGCATCTCGCAGCCTACCTGACCCCTTTCGATCTTGACCTGGAACTAATTTCACACCCGCCTATCGATTATTTATTATGATTTGACAGCGCACTCAAAGATCTTAGAGTCGTAGACTCTAAGATCTTTGGCGCACTTGTGAATAAGCTGATTCCCGCGACTTCACTTTGGGCGCTGTAGAAATTTCGAGATTACGATTACGACTCGCTGCTTTGGGCTTTAACCTTGTGAAGCTGACTTAACAATATTATTCACCACTTGTGGTTTTGACTTTGCAACCTTCTAATTTTCTACGTTCCTGTTTCTAAATAAATACATTTACTTACTTACCTGAATTAGCTTTCACTCTCCGTGATACTTGATGTCATTGGCAAAATGGAAGTGTTTTGGAGTAACGATGGTAAAGTTGTATTTATTTATTATTTGTTTTCTTTAACCCTGTGGTATTTTGTGCGCATAATTAGGTTATTAATTCACCCTTATATGGCCAGCCTGATAAAGTTTTGGAAGTTTGTTGGTAATAAAAGGCGATGCCACGACTTGGGTTTTCGGCAGTTTGCAAGACTAAACATGCATCTGCATACTGTTAGTTGTAATGCAGCAGAGTGATTTGAATGTTAACAAAACCCTCGGGCCATGTTTTGTATGGGAATACAGGTCCCATACCAGTCTCATAGGGAATCCTGGCCATGTACAGATTTGCCAACCAACGACATGTCACACATAGAGATTCTCCGCAATATGGAACTAACAATAGATTCAGAGTAGAGGGTTACGTCATTCCGATGGTGACCGAGCACCAAAATAAACAATATGACTGCCCAGACTCGGATAGAATAGAGTACTGCGACCTACCACTGTCCACTACTTTCGCTCAAGTAAGTCAGTAAGTACTGTATAACAAAGTGAGTGAAGTGAATTAATTGCATCATTAAAATCATTCACCATGTAGCACTTAAACATCGGACGGAAATGTCAACTTACACTTCCTAGACCTGAAACATGCAAGAAATTACGTCTCATCAGACCTTTGCAAAGAAATAGTGGTGCAGTAAGCTTAATAACTTTTACATATTGTTTTGAAGAAGTACTTGTACAATGGCACATACAGTAATCGTAGATTTTGGTGATTTCTTGAATATGGCAGAGCTGCGTGAAAAAGAATGGACACTTTCAAGACTTGTAGAACACTTAGGTGCAGTGATATTCTAGTTCAAAAAATAATTCCTTGAATATTGTGTTATTGAACCATTACTTACTTCAACGGAAGTAGTGAGCTGTGGTTGGTCGCAGCACTCTTCTATCGGAGCCATGATATTTATTTTGGTGATCAGTTGCCATTGGACTGATGTAAACATCTGCCAGGTTCAGGTACATATTTGTCAAATTCCTGTATGCTACATGTACAGATTACTACCAGCGTGCCCAATGCCCATAAACATAGGACCTATAATATTGGGGTACCCTATATGGTGCCATACGGCAACACAGGTCTCATATGAGCCTCAGAATTTCCAAAGGAAAGTATTTATAATGGCACTACTACAACACACCCAGCAAAGTGCAGTTAAGTTTTTTTCGGAATCAGTCAACCAGTGTTAGTTTGTCAGATGTTGATACATCAGAAAAAGAAAAGAAACGTCTTCAGGCAAATGCAAAGAAGCCCGCTTTGGTCGCAAAGGAAAAGGCGAGCAATCCACTTCGAGAGAAAATGAAATCTGCAGTACGGAAGAGAAATGAACAGATGCAGTCTCGGACTCCTGAAGCTGTGAACAGTAGTGAGGTACAGTTTTTCAAGGTCCAGATATATTATCCATCTTAGTCTATCTTCATAGCAGTCATTTTCATCTTCATAACAATCATTTTCTTCATAACAATCATTTTCATCCTAACCATTATTATTATCGCAATCATCATAATAATCGTTGTTATCATCATGCTCATTGTCGTCATCACTATTGTTCTCAACAGACTGTGACACTCATACAAATTTGCGTCATTGTCATCATTATCATCATCGTTCTCATCGTTATCGTTTGCTGTCCTTTGTTTCTTATTTGCTGTGGCTAGGTTGATTTGTGTCTGTGAGCTCCGAGTCCTAAGATGGGGACACTGGACATGTAGTTAGTTCTCTTGCCATTAATTTCCTTGTTAAAAGATTTAGGATAATGTTGTAGGGGAGTGGTTGAGAGTGTTACTTTCTTTACAGGGTAATGTCGCCCAGAAACAGACAACGCTTAAAGATCTCTGCCCAGAAGACAAGCAGAGGGTTGCAAACCTTATCAAGGAGTTAGCCCGGTTAGTAGATATACTGGAATTCAACTTACGTGATATGTGACCCCAGTGTCTGCTGCTCAGTAGATGGTACACAGAAAAGTAGTAAGAATTCAGACTGAATTCTTGGGATCAAATGCCTTTGCCACTTGATGACCATCAATGAAACAGGCAGAGTTGGTATTTAATAGTAACAATAATTTGGCATACAGTGGCATGTTACAATTGTAAGAATAAGAAGTTAAGATCACCGTTATTAGATGTGTGCTTATATGTGACACCCTTTAAGTACCTTTAAAAAGCACTCTAAATAATAGTCCAAAACTAGTGGGTCTGAAGGCAATTTGAAAGTTTTTGCCTTACAAAGTCAAATGCAGCGTACGTATATGTGAGTGGGCCCGAGTTTAAAAAAATTAAACATAGGTTTAACGCCGCAACGGATTGACTAGGGTTGTCGAATAATTGCATGAAAACAGCAAGAAATGTAGGCATGCTGTGAGCTAATTTTGACCCATTTTATGCCTGCTTGTCTTCTGCATGCATTTTCTCAAATTAAGATTTCCAACTACTTGAGGGTTTTCTCCAACATGGTCACAAATGCAGTGGAAGATTGTACCAAGACAAAGGTCCATCACAAGATAAGGGACAGTGGGTTGGGTTGAATTCTTCAGAACCTGCAAGTCCTTCTGCCTTCTGATTCAGGTGCAGACTGCAGAGGCATGTGTTATGTAATAGAATTGCTGATTTAAAATGTCTTTCAGATTAGGGGAAGAAAAGGAGAATGCTATGTCGCAATTGGCTCAGCAGAAAGCTGTTTATGAAGAACAAACGAAAGAACTAGCAAAAGAAAAAGAAAAGATGAAATTGGACCGAGAAGGTTTGTCTGCCTGACTTTCTGGGGATCAACCTTAATGTCTTCTGAATGGTCACTACTACCTTGGTAAAGAATTTAGCTTCCTAAGTGAATTGAAGTTATGGTGTGAATTGAATTTAGGACTTTGAGAGTTTATGCCATTTCAATTGATTCTGGATATTAACAGTTTGTATTTCGATACATTGCACAGTATTACAAGTCATAAGAAAAGAAATAAACTAATTTTGGACCTATTTCCGCAAACATCTGTAGACCATTAGAACTGTTTGATCGTGGTTTCATTGTGTTAGATCGGGAGTGCCTCGGCTGAGTCCTTTGAAGTGGCACTGTATAAATTCACAATTACAATTAATTACCAACCTGATCAACAGACAAAGTGATGGCTTCGTTCATGCTGTGCTAATGAAGCTTGGACAGTTAATAAAAGAAATTCAAAATAATTTTGGGAGAAGTACTAGCAATTAAAACTGCTCTGCGGTGGAGATTTCTTTCTAATTGCATTTGAAAAATGGTTGTTTAAATTTGTTACAAGTTCTGTAGTATCTCTCCGTTGTTTTCTTTTGTGTACAGCGGTTGAATTGCAGTTGAAGGAGTGCCAGTTGCTTTTAGACAAGTACCAAAAGTTTCTCAGCGAGCAACAGGAAAAGCGATCATTTGCCAATGTAATTTATTTTATATAGTTCTTATAAAACTGTTAGTAGAAAATATCATTTCCCAAGATTGGTACTTAGATTAATGTTCTTAATGGCTGTTTCTTGTTCGTTTGAAACATTTTTATACTACTTTGAGGTAATCTTTCTCCATATTCATTCTTTATTAACTTTTACAATGTAATCTGAGCTGAAGGCTTCCACATTACACTTTCTCTTTACTACATTGCACTTGGCACAGTCACAGGTTGCTAAGAGAGGAAAAATTGTTTTCTGGAAGACAGTTTAACCTGACAAGGAGTTTCAGTTGGTTGTTTTAATGCGCAGCTATATCTGTTGAATTGTGAAAACATTGTAGTAGGAATGTTATGCAAATGTTGCCAATACAAGTCATGTACATTGCATTCCAATTGGTTATAACTTTGTTGATTTTTGAAGGGTAATGACGTTGAAAAAGATCTCACAAAGCCAGAGTTGCATGTCAAAGAAAATAAAACTGGAATTCCTAAAGCAATTAAACAGATACAACGTAACAAAGCCAGTCATGAATTACTAGAAGAAGCAAGAAACCCAGTCTATGATGCTGCCGTTCGTGATATTCAGATCCCAGACTTCCAGAGTAATGTTTCATACTCTTCTGAAACACAGGTCACATCTCTAGCTGCCAGTAATCCTGTTCTATCTAGGGATTTACCGTGTGATCATTACCTGGCAGATAAATTTTCTTTTCAAAGGCCTATGGCTGTTGCATCTGGTGACAGCAGTCGCAATTTAATATTAAAAGAACAAGCGAGGGAACCAACTTTAAGGCAACCAATCTTCGGCGATTCTCTGAATGCAACGAAACAGCCAATGACTGGACCGTTGAATCAGCCAAATCTGTCAAGTACTCGATGCAGTGAGTACAAGACGGACGATCGATTTCCGATAGAAATGCAGTTTGGTTCCGGCAATGATCGTAAAACTCCTCTACCGATCTTATCAAATGCTCGTTTGCTGGATCAGTGTATGTGCTCGAGCACAGCAGATGAAGAGATTTATAGAGAGACTGATCTTAAAAATCCTGCTACGTTCCTGGCTAAACCGAAGACAAGCGACTTGGTTGATCGTAGGACTCTGGCAAATAGGACGGAGTACAATGAGGTGAATAGATGGCCTCATCTGTGTAATTCTCAGAACAACAGGCAGATTGAAGAGGCCATTGAACCGGTTTTGCTGAGCAGAGACCCGGGTGATTGTCTGCTCCAAAGCGAAAAATCTGGATTTGACGTTTCCTTCAACAGCATTCCAACTACAGGTGAGCAGATATCCTTAAAGATATTATTTAATAAACGTAGATGCAGTGATGCAGAATTAATGAACATATGGAGTTTGTGTATCATATAATAAGAAAACAAACAGTTGGGAATAATGCATCATTGCATATGGTTAATCCTATGAAGGATTGATGAGATTAATTCTTTAATTAATAGGTAATGGTATTATCAGGGGCGTTCCCCCCCCCCCCCGAAGTCATTGGAGCAACTTCCCCTCTCCTTCCCTCCCCCAGCCACTGGATTGCAAATTCCAAAGCAGTCAGTTGAAAATAACGCTCATTCATAAAGTATTTGTTTACAGTGTTTGAGTGCAATAACTTAACAAACCGACACAGTTACTTGCAACAAACAATTAAATCTTAATTCATATCAGTGAGGGCATAGTCCATAGTCTAGCTGAAAATGTTACCATTTATTTTGTCAAACTCGCTGTATGCAGCCACTGTAACTGTCTGTAGATTATGTGAACGAACCAAGTTAATGATGGCACACACACTGACAGCTCTCCCCTCTGTTCTTTGGAAGGAGCATTTGCTCCAAGGTTCCATGGCATAGACACCCCTGGCTATTATGGAGATTGGAAAGCAAGGAATGGTGTCATGGGATAGCAGTTTGTATGAATGGATTTGATTGCTTTTGTAAAGAGGACTTGGTGAAACACTGAACCACAGTGTGATATTATTGTTGTATTCTGACGAACTAGATGAGACTGAGAGACAAGGAAAGGCGGACAGTTTGAATGTGGGCCATAAAGATCCGAAAGAAGAGCTGTTGGCCCAAAGGAAGGTCAGTGAAAACATCTCTTTCTCTTGCAACAGTAAAACTGCTTGCTCTTCACACAGGATTTTAGAAATGCTCAAATTTCGAATTCCCACAAGCTCATCATACAGACATCTGTGAAGTGAACTGAGCCTAAGGATCAACTCTGTGGCACAATCAACTGATAGATTTGATTGGTTAATTGATTCTCTTTAGCAATTAATACTCTATTTCTACAAACTACAAAGCAAACGAGATGTAAGTCCTGCAGAAACAGTTTGGAACTGTCCTTTTCTGATAGTTTATACAATATGATCAACTGTAATTTGATAGGCGCTTTTTTTTTACTTAGTTCAGATGTGCACAGTGAACTGTGAACATTAAGTACCATAAACAGTCTGGAAGAGATCAGCTTTCGGGCAAAAGTTAGTCTCTGTAGGAGAGTTATGAATGTGAGGATGGAGAGAGATGCAGGAACCAGAAACTGTGTAACAGGAACATCATGCTTTTCAGCAGATGCTGATCAGTGCATCTGCTGGAAGGCATGTTGTTCCTGGATGTAACCATGGATGATGCGTAAGGTGGAAGATGATTTGCAGGTTTTTTAAATGAGGAGTGCTAGTTTTTAGTGATGCGCTCAGCTACAGGAAGCCAGTGTAGACGCAAAGAGCATGCGTGAAATGGTCTCGGTATGAGAGTCCAAGACGCAGAGGCGATAGTTGCAAAAGTTCCGGACTTGGCTGAGACCTTTAAGAACTGTATCAACATCTATCTATATCTGTGCACATATATGGGGCCTTTTGAGCAACAAGGCCCAGCTGTAAACCATGCCACATGTAATCTTAGCCATAGCCATGTTCAGTTCATATTTCTGAAATAAGTTGCCTAGCTACCTACATCGGTTCCCCTGTCCTTTTCTTGCCTGTTTTCTTTATGCTCTTGAATACTGTTCTGTTCAATTGTGCGTTTGTGTTGGGAATGCCTGTGATTAGTTAAAACTTTCTATTGCACTAGATAAATTTGTGATTGCAATTACAGTTAAAACCAAAAACCAACTGTCGTGTTTGTTCCAAGACATGCAGGAGTTCACATTTTCTTTAAGCACTTTATTGCAGATAAAAACCTGGTTTCTGGATCTTTGTTGGTTACGACCCAGGGCTGGGAGTCACAGATACAGACAGTCACCAAGTTAGAAGCAGCAAACATGTTTTTCTGGTAATGGTAGACTTGTTTAAAACCCACTTTTTTGGTTTCTGTGTTGAGGCTTTGTTAGGTGAACAGAGACGTCTAAATGAGGCACTCCTAAGCCAAGAGGCTTTCTTCAAGCAGCAAGAGCATGAACTTAGGCTGATACAGGAGGCTCAACACAGGAGGTATTCAAACTCATTTCTGTTCCTTGCAGATTTCCATTAACTTGTGAAAACTTCAAATTTGCATACTGGTATTAGTAATTGGTATTAGTATTTAGTAAATAGTAATTGGCATTAGTAACTTGAACTTGAACTAATGCTGTATGTACCAGGTATAGACAGGGCATAGCCAGACTTCAATTCAAGAGGAGGCAACTGCTGCTTGTCAAAACTTTTATGCAGTGGCGGCGATCTTGTTTCAGAGGTGAGGGGGAAATTTTTCTGCGTCCGAAGGGCGGTCGCCAAAACTTCGGAGAATTTCTGAATTTCGCTCTGAGAATTTCAAACATTTCGTCACGAAAAAAGTTGAAGACCTTTTTTTTAGTCATTAACACATTCGAAGACTTTCTTCTCGGGGGGGCTAAAGACACAAATCAAGAGGAGGCAAAATCCACCTCTGCTAGGGTGTACTTGAGGACGTAGGGCTATAACCCATGCAAAATTTTTTAATCCACAAAACCAAGAGGAGGCAAATGCCTCCTCTTGCCTCCATGTAGCTACGCCTATGGGTATAGATCTGGACACTTTGTGGTACCTCTCAGAAGCACCAATCTATATATGATCTTAATTTTGCATAGAATATCCATTGTATGTCATAGTGATGATTCTGAATGCTGAAAATCGCCTTAAGGGGCCATCCATATATTATGTACGCAAAAATCCGGGAAAATTGGACCCCTCCCTGTTCGCACGCGTACTTTATTCCACCCCCACCTGCGTACGTACAGTTGACGCACCCCCTAAGACCAGCTGCAGAATGTGTCCAGGCAGCGACTCTCTGCACTTTAGGTCAGATTGAAGGATGAGTAATCCATGGACTCACTGTTGAGTTGTGTGATAGTTTAATAATAGCATTCAGAGGTAAGGTGGCATACAAGTGACACCTCTCCCACAGTCCTACTTCCTGTGGTAGTACCAGATAGCTGGAAAGACTGAACTCTAGCTCACTTGAAGGCCAATCAATTTGCGTACGTACATTATCAGTAGAACCCACCCCCGTTCGCAAGCACATGCATTTCGGTTACCCCCTCCCCCTCCATGCGTACGTAATATTATACAGATGGCCCCTAACCAATGCATGTGCTCTGTACTGGTGAAATCCTCCTGTCGGTATACCCTGCAGAAATAATGAACTGATTTTTGTTGTTTTTTATGGACTGTTAATTGTTAGAGTTCTTACTTAATTTCCTAATTTTTGGTGTCTGAAATGTTCAGTCGTTTCAACGTGGGAGTTGAAGTCCAGTCGTCTGATTTTCATGAAATGAAGCAACACAAAGAATTTCGTTTCACAAGTAGACACGAAAGCTCGCGTCACTCACAGAAACCCATGCACGTTGTAGATGCCGATTTGTGTAAGCTTTTATTTTCAATGTTTCTCTTTGTTTAAACAGGACTTTAGTTTTCATTTGTTTAATTTACCATTTGATTTTAAACTGCTTATGTTAATATATGGATTAATTTTAAATATGGATGTGAAGCAGCTTCAATATTAGCCCATTATATTGCAGTTATGATTTGCTGGTTGTGTGCAGTACAGCATGATTTAGGTATGCCGTAAACCTCAGCCCGTGTATGAATCTATGAAATTAAACTAATTATACCCAGTGAAATTAAACTAATTATAGTGAAATCAAACTAATTATACCAATTATAATTAATTATACAAATTAATTAAACTAATTATACCAGTTATAATGAAATTAAACTAATTATACCAATTCAGCTGATAAGTTAGTTTATCAGCTTAAACAGATTCAGTTAGCCGAGTTAGCTTAGAGTTGCTAGTTTGCCAGATCTTTACAAGCAGTATGTAAAATGCAGTGTAAAATCTCTCCATTAGTTCTCTTGTAGTAGTGCTATATAAATGCACAGTCATGAGTACGATTAGGTCATTTAAAAAATATCTGTTGTCATTTTACTTTGTAAAATGCATTAAAAGACCAATTGAATTTCAGTTGTAGCTCGGGACCAGCGCTTTCCGAGACTAGTCACTGCAGCTACCTCCCCAGTTAAACATCCGAGTCGAAGAACATTGTCAACTGAAGTCAACCCTCAGACAGACAGGTGATTTGTTTATTTAGGATACACTTACTAACATTGAAAATGTTTGCCCACCAATGGCCTAACGTGTCATTTTCATCATTACGTTTCATTTACATTACATTTTCATCATTACTTTTAACTTTCTACTCTATGTTCCAGTCGACTGGTTCAGCAATCAGTGCGCTCTGCGACCCTTGTTACAGTCTCCCGTTACATTTACGTACCATTGCCTTTGACTTTGTTGGGTGTTTAGATGTGTTAGTGTTAATAGGTGTACAGCTTTTGTGAGGTGCTGAAAATGTGCTCTATTAAGTGTCTTCTTCACACATACATACAATCTGATGTTTAAAGTTTGAACATACATATTTACAGAAATCAGTTGTAAAATTATTTAAGATTACAACTCCCCATCTACAGCTATATGGAACATTATGCGACAAATGGAGACCTGTTTGGTGCTCATTTGTGTTATTCTTGCATTAACTAGTTAAATTTGCTACAGCCATCTGATTTTTCTTTTGTTTGCATTTCTAAAATCAGAGCCAAGATTCCTCCAAGTATTCTATCAAGTTCAACTGAAGAATCAAAAACGTCAAAGCCAATACTTAAATCTTCCAAACTGCCTACAGAAATTCAGGAAAACATTGATGGAAAGAAATTTCAGAGGACTGTACATACAAAACAAATGCAGCCCGTTAGTCTTTCGAGAGGATCACCCGATTCGCACAGAGTAGTTCCAAACAGTTGCCTCATGTCTCGGTCGAGCAAAGCGTACGATGATAACGACAGCGACTCGTCACTGGAGGACAGCAAAATCATTGAAGATTTATTTTTTGTAAAGTAGTTAGAATTCTGAAAATGTTTTGTTGGCAGCATTGGAATAATGAAATAAATGCATTGATATGTAATGATGGTTGTAAAGGAATTTTTAATTTTAACTGAATCATAGGCGCCGACTTCACCCAGGGAGAAAATTCAGTGAGGGGCCATCCATATATTATGTACACATGGAGTGGAGGGGGGTAACAGAAATGCATGTTTTGCGTACGCTTGCGAACGGGGAGGAGGTGGGGTCTACTGATAATGTACGAACGCAAATTGATTGGCCTTCAAGTGAGCTAGAGTTGAGTCCATCCAGCTATCTGGTACTACCAGAGGAAGTAGGACTGTGGGAGAGGTGTCACTTGTATGCCACCTTACCTGTGAACGCTGTTAAACTATCACACAACTCAACAGTGAGTCCATGGATTACTCATCCTTCAATCTGGCCTAAAGTGCAGACAGTCGCTGTCTGAACCCGTGTAACTGACACATTCTGCAGCTGGTCTTAGTGGGGGGTGCGTCAACTGTACGTACGCAGGTGGGAGGGGGGGTGGAAAAAGTACGCGTGCGAACAGGGAGGGGAGGGTCCAATTTTCCCGGATTTTTGTGTACGTAACATATGGATGGCCTCTGAGCGCCTGGCACCCAGAAGAATTCGGACCTTAAATTCAAATTTTTACAACTAAGTAATCTCACAACTGGTGAAGTACAACACAAATACTCAACATTATTTGCGGGACTTGTCATTTACTTCATATAGGGCCTATAGACCTATGCAACGATGCCAGATACAATTTCTTTCTATCTTCACTTGAACTGGCCTGGAAACCGGATTCGGACCTCCTTTGGACTGGAAACCCCCGCTGATTTGACGTAGCGCTCGTGAATAGGCTGGTGCCCTGAGCTTGGCCTTCGAGTGGCGCTTTAGAACTTTGCAGATTACTATTACGACCTACGATTATATTCTTGCAAAACAACATACACTCCTCAGCCCTTCCGTCACCTCATCCCTAAAATTTGCGAATCGTTCCATAGCCATAGCTGCCCAACTTTTTTGGAACAAAGTCCCACCAGTAGGCTAGTACGAGAAATATCAGACCCATACCACGAACTCACCAAAACCTCACCTCTTGCTATCTTTCCACAGGTCTTACATTCAAAAGTGAAAACATTGCTCTTTCAGAAGTTTAATCCTGATTCATTCTCTTCCCTTTACCTCCCTCGCCGTTTCGATCCCAAGCACCACCCTCCTTAGCCGGCTGACAGTAGGCTAGTCTCACTGTCTGCCTGACTGACCCTTTGGATCTTGATCTGGAACTGATTTCACCCACCCACCCACCCCGCCTAACGATTCTGATTTGATTGAGCGCCTGTGTCTAAGCTGGTTCCCGCGACTTCGCTTTTGTGGGCGCTGTAGAAATTTCGAGATCCAGCGCCACCTACTGAATACAAATAAGTCTAGTCAAAAATATTATATAGAAGTGTATGTTGTTTGCATTATGTAATAATGCAAGTGTAATGCAATGCGCATACCATCTATCTCTTATACCATGGTGATAGCTATCAGTAAATATTATCAATAAATTATAACATTTGAACGCTGTAATTATAGCCTACGGAAACATGTATTTTCGATAATAATTATTGTTGATCGTATTGTGACGCATCGCCATCTAGCGAACTATTTATTATTAGTCACATATTACAGCCAAGTTTATCTCTTACACAATACTGAAAATGCATAAAACAATTAAATAAATGCAGACGATTGAATTTCTGCCAGATTCCAGCTTCATAGCATTAAAATGTCACCGTGACGAAGGCGTTTATGACCTTAGCTTGAATATATAGGTTTTAAAACCTATTACTATCGTGAGGCAAAATGGCACCTTGCGTAAGCTGGTCATCGATCAGGGTTTGGGGATACGTGTAGAGCGTTGCAACACAACGTTCCTGCTACACGAGTTCGACCCCTGGTCGGTGATAGGCTTTTTTCAATTCTTTTTATTTCTCACTTTGAATACGTCGAAACACTGAACTTATCAATTCTTAGAAAAAGAACAACTCAAATCGCTTTTCTGGTACAAGTTTGAAACGTATAATGAAATAAATTAACGCGACGCTTTAGCTAAATATATATAGGCCTAGAATCCTTGGCTCGAAGTTGCTATTATAATGAAATCAAATCAATTCTTCGTTTATTGACAGATTCCCGTCGACACAGACGCGTTGGGATTACATACAGTGCCGCATTAAGACTAGTGCGGGCCCTGTGACTGGCAAATTTCATCACAGAAAAATTTGATGACCTTTTCGGGGAATTTCTGATGACCTTTTTATGGAATTTTTTATGTACATCCGAAAATGCGGGCCCAAAAATCTGCGGGCCCGGGTGCTGCAGCACCCTTAGCACCCCCTTAAATAATGCGGGCCTGGTTACATACCGTAGTGTTATAGACAAGTAAGTTAAAGTAAATAAGACAAGTTGATGAAAGAGTCTAAACAGGTCTGTAGGTCCGTGCTGTCCAACATGCGGCCCGCGTGCTGATTTTAAATATAATTATAATCTTACAATCGTCGTTTAATATTATCAAACTGACAATTACGCACTATGATTACAAATCAGTATCAACGGATGATCACAAGTTGTTACAGGAGTCGAAATTCAACTGTTTACGGCAGCCATTCAAGACGCCCATCACGTCCTACATCTCATTTTAACAACGCGCCCATGGGCAGCGATCATGGGGGATCGAGGGGGAACAAGACCCCGCACCTTTAACAGTTGTACGCCATGCATCGCGCCCCCCACATTTTTGAAGAAACACCAAAAAGGTCATAAAAATTTGTCGCGCGACAATTTTTTAAAACGTTTTTTGGACCAGATCATTTCAAAACACTTTTTTCATCAGAACAGTTCAAAAATGTCCCCCTCACCTGTCAAACAAGATCGCCGCCACTGAACGCGCCATCTCGCGAATGATAGGCTGAGTGAACGTTTGGGAGGGTTGCGGGAAGCGATCCCGCTACCTACTACTCCACGCCAGTGATGTTACCACTACTATATGGACCCCCTTCCGCCGTTTAAATATATCGCCCGAGCCGAATCCACCGCAAATAATAAAATGCAAGCACAATTCAAAGCCAAATATGGCACAAAAACGTGCTTGAACCGTTGAACGTTTATTCATATACTTTTTGGCGCTCAATTATTATAAAGCCAGCCATACATGGTATGGGCAGCTATGCTCTTTGCGCACAGTGTGATATCCAGCGCCACCTACTGAATACAAATAAGTCTAGTGAAAAATATTATTTAACAAGTGTATGTTGCATGCATTATGTAATAATGCAAGTGCAATGTAATGCGCATACCATTTATCTCTTACACCATAATGATAGCTATCAGTAAATATTATCAATAAATTATAACATTTGAACGCTGTCATTATAGCCTACGGAAACATGCATTTTCAAAAATAATTATTGTTGATCGTATTGTTACGCAGCGCCATCTAGCGAACTGTTGATTATTACAGCCAAGTCGGCACACAATCTATCGCTTGCACCATGCTTGCAGCGGTCCTGAAAGTCAAACAACTGAGTAATTATAAAATGCAGACGATTGAATTTCTCCCAGATCCATTACCGTCATGAAGGCGTTTATGACCTTATTTTGAATATATAAGGTGTTAAAACAAGGTTTGTTAATGCGAGGGGCTGTGGCGCCTCTCGTAACGTGTCACGGATCGGATGGGTTTGGGCTTGAGTATAGCGTTGCAACACAACGTCCTGGTACCAGGTTCAAATCCCGTCTGATCGGTAGCACGTTTTTATTTTTTTTTTATTTTGCTATAACGACCTACCTACATCGAGACTGTTAAATTCATTAAAAAAAACAACTCGAATCGCTTTCTGGTTCAAGTTTAAAACGTATGACATCAATTAACGCGACCCAATAGCAGGCCTTCTTCCTCCAGTCCAGTCGGATTTTCGGGGTTGTCATTCCACTGAAACTGCCCTCCTGTCTCTTATATGGGATTGATCAATATGGCTATTGATCAATCCCATCTCTCGCTCCTAGCTCTTTTTGACGTCTCTTCGGTATTTGATATGGTCGATCATGATATCCTTCTTCGTCGTTTGCAGCTATCCTGTGGCATCTCTAACACTCCTCTTCTCTGGTTTAAATCATATCTTTCCGATCGCTCCCAGATGGTTGTCTTTGGTGACTCTAGATCTCAATGGGTTACGGTTAGATTTGGCGTACCCTAGGGCTCAGTACTTGGATCTAGGCCCTATCCTCTATATCCTCTATACGGCTGACATTTCCCTGATCTTTACCAAACATGTTGCGACGGGCCAACTCTATGCTGATGACGCACAAGCTTTTGTTCATGGTCCACCAGCTGATCAACTTTCCATTGTTTCCTCCGTTGATGTACTTACCCAAGACTTGCATCTGTGGATGTCATCAAATCGACTTTGTTTAAATTCCACCAAGACTCAATTGATTTGGTTTGGCACTAAGCAACAATTAAATAAGCTTGACTATTCACTGTTGGCACTCAAGTTTCCTTCTTATACCTACTCCTCCAGTGTATGCGATCTGGGTGTCACTCTTGACTCCTCCCTCACCTTTACTGAACATATCTCGACTCTGACTCGCTCCTGCTTCTTCCAACTGAGACGACTGAGAGCTATCAGGCGATCCACTGTACCAACTGTCTTTACCTCCATTGTGCATGCATTCATTTGCTCTCGAGTTGACTACTGTAACTCGCTCCTCCTTGGACTCCCCATGCTACGCCTCTCCCCATGCTATGCCTCTCCCCCTCCAGTCAGTCTTAAATGCTGCTGCTAGGCTCATAGCACGTCTTCCTCGCTTTGCTCATATATCCACATTTATGACCGATGTCTTACACTTGCTCCCGACTACTTCGCGTATCCAGTATAAGATCCTCCTTCTGGTTTCCAACTCCCAGCTACGGCTTGCCCCTAAATACCTCTCTGACCTTATGCGGCAACCTCTCTACAACTTCTGCTCGTCCTATGCGCTCTACTGGCCGTCTTGATCTCTTTGTCCATTGTACTAGGACCACTCTGGCCCAACATTGAGCTTTTGCTGTCACAGGTCCCTCTGCCTGGAATGGTCTTCCCTCTCGACTACGAACTAAACTCACGAAGGGAATCTCCCCAGCATCTACTCGCTTGCTCAAGACGTTTCTGTTTCCACGGGGCTCATGCACTGAATAGTTTATACTGCGAGAGGTGCCTTATAAATTACTAGATACGATACGATAAATATAAAATCCTTGGCTCATATGCCTACGAAGATTTCAGACCTTAATTTCAAATTTTTACAACTAAGTAATCTCACAACTTGAGAAATACAACACAAATACTCAACATTATTTGCGTGATCTTACAGCCACATCCCGTACACAAATAAATTATTCATTTTTTATTATTTAAAAAAATAAATAACACTGGAACGCCGTCACCAATTTCCAAAACTTTTTCTAACCTCTTAACCTTTCACAAGAAAACAAATTTCTTTCTCCGGAAATCTGCTAAAACTGACCTACCTAAGAAGAGTGGGGACGGGGAGGACCTAGGCACCCAGAGACAAAAGCAAAAGTCGGCGCCTTTGGAGTGAATCAACATTTGCGCCAACTACACTTAAAATAAAGATGCCAATTTCCTGTTGGCTGGAAGTGATGTAATGCTGGTGGTAAATAAACACAGACATTTGACTCATTTCGCTGAATAAAATTTAATAAACAAAACCCAAGAAAATAAACTTTTTAATAGTGATGGAACTGAGTGATAGTAGCAAAAACACAAGATAGTCTAATTTTGTTGCCCTATAAAAAGTAACTTTTTCTCCTCAAATTGGTCGACTCTTCTTGGTAAATAAAATTTTACTGGTAGACTCGTTTGGAGAACTTCAAAATCTGGAGATAAGCAACAATTCAAAACCTGTGGAAAAGTGACTTCTTATTAGCTAGCAACGATTCAACTCCTGAACGTTTCTTGATCCAGATTAAAATTAAACTAAACCAACATCTTGAATATCTATCTATCACAGGATAGATACCTGTATCTAAAATAAAAAATAAACCCACGTGTTGAATACTTATCACAGGATTCCTGTATCTAGCCTTGCCCAGAGTTCGGATACCAGTACTGTGTCGCCTTAAAAGTAACAGAAGTTTTCAGGATGGCTCAGAATTCTCGGCTTGATAATAATTATAAGGCTAAGAGTTAACAAGTGTGAAACGGAACATTGTAACCTTTTGCACGTGGAACCATGCTCGTAAACCAGACAAAACTATTTACATGAATGCGTGACTACCAGAACGTGCAAAGCAGCACGGTCACCCGACAGTTTTATGCAAGTCAACAACAGTTGCTCATTTCTTTAGTGCTAATGATTTAAGTGACGCTAACGTTTCCAGTTTGCCAAGCCGGAACCAAAATGCCTGGTCTAGTGTTGCTAGTGATGTGCAGTTTTTTTCGATTAAAGACCAATGCAGGCAGTTTTTCAGTTCCTTTGGCCTTGAAATCGCGATTTTCGATGACCAACGTGGGTCCGACATGGCAGATGCATGCATAAGAGCCAGTCTGGTACAGCCAAATTCTCGCTAGTTGTGAATCTTGATTGCTTTCTCCAGAAAGGTGTAGCGTGACGGTCGGGGGGCCTTGTTGATGTGATCGAGTCCTAGCCATGGACGAGCTTGCATGCTGCCACCTATTGACAGAATATGAAAAATACTATTGTTAATGATGGCAAAACTTTGTTCTGACCACAAATCCTGTGGACAGTCAGACCAGACTAGACCTACACCGTCAAGTGCAATACAGAGCTCTATAAAGAACAGCAACATCAATCAACCTTGTAGCTAACACTTTAATAACGAGCTGAATTGGTTCCCAGTCACTTTTAGTACACTCTCGTCGTTACTTTACACATCCAACATTCAAAAGATTAAAACATTGTAGTCGATACATATTATGACATGGAAATGGTAGTTGTTTTACGACATTAACAAACTTTGATCCAACACACTAGCACGTGAACAAGAGACAATGTCTAGAAGAGTGTTCATACCATGTAGGCTATGAGGCTGAAAGTCTTCAATCCGGACAAATTCATTGCTGTCATCAGGGATGTACTTCTGCCGACCCATAACCACTATGGCCATCTTGAACTGAAATTCAAAACCGATTATTTAACATCTTCATTCAATAATTGCTACTGATTCTATGCTTCATACACAGGCCTCCAGCCATTTTGTAGTGGCTCATTTTAAGGCGTCTAGTGTCTGATGTTCGTCAGACACCAATTACAGAAATAATTTACTGGTAACCATGACAGTATTACACTAGAATTCAAATATCCTGATCACTGCCGAGACAATCTTATACACTGTTTATGCAAACTAAGAACTGTGATTGTGTATAACCATCATCAGATTGTGGAAACTAGAAGAAGCTGGTGAAAATATTTGGGATGATGTCGATGCTTTGGCAACATTATGAGTTTCCCTGTAACGATTAAGAATCTTTCCAAGTGATTAAAAATTTCCTGAAATATTTTTCAGCGCAAAGCAACCACAACATAAACTTTAATGATTACTGATACAAGGCTAAAACCATGTAGAGACCGGCGTCATTCATATATACACAAACGTACACAAATACTAAATTGCCCATCACCTTCTCAAATTCTTTGTCTGGGACTTCCAGTTTTGCCTGAATTCTTTCCCGTACTTTGCCATAGGGTTCTTTCTGTTAAAGCAATAAAAAGTTGCAAGAAATTTCTTAATAACAGATTACAGCCTTTTACAAGAGTTTGCTTATACATTCTAGAAAACTTGCTCGTCATTCCTAGGTTCCACACCTCTACAGAATTTGGTTAGCATGCAAGTGGAACAGAATGTTCAATAAACTGATCAGCAGTAATGGGCAGTCGTTATCTACTATAGTTACAAATAGCTATTAAACTACTTTTTCAGTAGCTAAAAAGTAGTTGTGACTAGTAGTTAAACTGTTAAATCTCAATTTGTAGCTAAATACATTCTCCACTATGATCAGCACAAGAAAATTTCAGTTTGTTCTGTGAGAAACTGATGACATTTCATATCATTAAACTGTAATGTGCCGAGTGTTCTTGTTTCAAGCTAATTTCTCAAATCATATCACTGAGAACCTCTTTACATGGGCACATAATTATAAACTGCAAAATTCCCATGAACACAGCAGACACATCTTAATTTAGGCATAAATTCAAATTTTATCTTGATCTGGAAAATTATATCTAATCCTTTAGAAACCATAAACTCCCTAAAATTTCAACCAACAAAGTGTTTTATTGTACGACAACATTAGATGCATCACACACAGGAAACAGCATCACACTCACATTTTTTATTCGTAGAAAAAATGGAACACCGAACGTCGAGAAGATCTCCTACAGACAGAAGAACGTTCAAAAAGAGGTAAAAGCGAGAACATCTGGGGTTTAACAGACAAAACACATTGTATATCAACACAGCAGTGGTGGTGTATGTTGACCTGTACAAAGCACAACAGCAAGATATACAGTGCATGAATGCTTGCCAGTGACACCCAACTACAACTATACCTCTCGGTGCTAACATGAAAACCACAATGAAGCTGATTCTTAGGCCAAGTTGTTTACCTTCTGAAAGTGTGCAACTGGAACAAGAATTTCGTCAGGACTGAGATCGATTTCATCCTTTGGTATCTCCTCGATTCGATATGTCTTCGTACCCGCCGAGTTCAGACAATCCAGTATGACATCTTCCTTTTGGACGTTGAATATCTTGTATGAGATTACCTCCAACAGCCTTCCATCACAAACAGATTGAACATCAACTACTTAATCAATCCACTGGCAATAGCGGAATACCAATATTAATTGCCAGGCATGTTGCTGTCTGTCTATCTGTATGTATGCTATGTATGTATGCTATATATGCATTGTAGGAAGACATCCAAAACAACACCTTTCATGTACCTCTCACATCATACACATACATGTACCAGCAATTTAAACATGGACAGACAGTCAAATTTTCTTTTACCACAAACACATGCAAAATGTGAAAGTGTTAGGTAGCATACAGCCAGTCACCACCTACCAAGCATATCCCATCATTTCTCTATAATTTAACTTTGAAGATGCAATGTCTTCACGCACGCTTACCTTAGTTTTCCTGAGCCATTTTCCGACAGCTGTACTTGTTTTTGAGCTTCGTCTAGCAGATCTTTAACCGTTCCATTCTTGTTTGGATACAGCACCAATTCCTTCTGTAAATGAACCAGTCAGTTTCTTATGTGACAAGCATATAAATTACATGTTTAAAAACATTACATTTCCAGTTTCAAATGTAAGTCAAACCAAAGCCAAAGTAACACCATGACCCAGTAATGTGTTGTTGTCAAAATTATGTTCCATAGAAAAACACATCAATCACTACATCGTTGCATGTCGTTAGAAACTGGAACACTATTTTTCAGTTGGAGACCACTACATAGAATTTCAAAAAGAAAAAGGTTTACTGAAAAGTGTTACGGTAATTATCTGTTATCGAAGCCAAATACCTACAAGTTTGCTGCAAGCAACTCATCAGTTTCTTCCACACTAGTGCAATGTTAGTGTAACATGATGATACTGACTCAGTTATTTACATACAGCCCCAGTAGACTAACCTCTTCTTTGAGCCGACTGTTCACCCACATGCACTTGAACTGTCTCTTGTTCTCCAGTTCATCGATCCTAATGCTCAGCTAACAGATATAAAAACCACAAACATACCTTAAGGTTAACATTACAGCAATAATTCATACTGCAAATACCAAACGCATATGGCAACAGAAATTTGGCTCTCATCCCAACTAGACCTATCAGCATGTCATACCTGGGTGCCAATGTAAGTGCTGCCAGGCAGAGCCCAAGTAATAAGTTTACATAGGTGTACCTGATTGCAACAACATAAAAGAAGTCTGTACAGAGGTGCTACATGTTTAAAAGTACTGTCTGCAAAGAGGCGATATTAATGTAGCCAAAAACACAAATTGTCCGGTATCAAATCACATTTAATCCCTTGACTACATTGCAGTGTGGCGTTTGAAAGCAACTGCATAGTATTTATGCTTTCAAATAAGATTTCTCATCTGTATCTCTGAGCTTTCTGACCACTCAAACACTTACAGAGAGCTCTGCTCCCCTGTTCTGTCTCATGGCGGTCGCTGCCACTGTTCCACTGCCAATGGGGACCTGGCCGTTCCTTTCGCTCTACGCAGCGCCGGGCTTTGTCTGTGGTCAGCCCATTCACTCTGGAGTTGAGTCACCTCCCCAGGGCAAATTCCTCTCCGTTCTACCAGTTGCTTACGACTACTCTCTTCCGCCTGGCCTGGGTTGGGAGATCCCCTGAGTAGAGGTCTTGAAGGGGTGCTATATAAACTCCGATTAATTGACTGATTTACACAACATCGATATTTAACCAGATAATACAAATCATTAGAAGGGATTATATTTATTTTATAATACCATTCCTTTAATTCATCTTTTCAGCATTGCAGATTCCAAGTTGTTGTTCACACACAAGTCACTGGTACTTTTCAATAAGACGTATCTTTAGCAGTTATTGCAAAAGCCACGATGTACAGTTACACATAGGTGCCAACGGACATAATTTTGACACTCCCAAACTAGCAGTTCCACACGACTAATTACAGCCGACAAGGCTACAGCCCAGAACCAATATATGGGAGAAGTTTCGTACCTTCTGATAGTAGATCTTCTTTGGTTGTTTTGGCTTGAAGCCAGCAAAGATGTCCTTCAGCTGACCGTCATAGGTACACTTGATCGGGTTACCAGGCGAGTCTCTGTACCTAAACCAAACACAAACTGGTCCTGATTAATACAGTGACTATCATCAGAATGGCAGAAAAGTCCATGTGACAAATAGAATGGCTCAGCAAACGATACATATATGTTATATTTATGCCCACGTTCTCATAATCTGGTCCTCCCTAGATTTGACTCCCTTGCCCGATGAGGTTTCCTGGGTTGGGTGCTGTACAGTTAGGTTCTGTTGCTATTATTTCATTTTTGATCTAACATTATTATTACTGTTCTATTTTCTTTCCTCTTTGTGTAATGTTGCATGTAAAGCGCTGTGCGTTTGCTAGCGTTCATTAAAGAATATACTTACTTACTTAATGGCATTCATGACAAGTTACAAACTTGCTGAGCAACATCGTTTGCTTTTCTAAACTAATTTGCTTGCATTCAAATGCCTGCATCCACAGTGCTAATATTTTTGTTCTCTTAGTATTTTTTCCTTTATTCGCAGTGACTTAAAGAGGCTTTGATATGTAATGGATCCCATTACATATCAAAGACATATAAACACTAGCTCACCCTTGATATTTGAAGAACTGCAGTAAGTATGGATCTGTGCCGAGGTATTCGGCGACAGCGTTTGCAACCTGGTCATAGTTCATCTTCTGCGATAATTGAAGCGTAAAGCCTGGGTCTGAATAGGCCTGCTTGTCATAGAACGTCACCTCCGTTCGAAAGTACAGCTCCCTACACACAAAACATAATCAATTTCATCACACAATAATTTTATATCTATGTAACATTATCTTACTATATTTTTACTTCGCTTTCGTTACTATTTAATGTTTTCTAGTACCTAACGTGTTTACTACTGATGGGAAAACATGTCATGTGTGAACTTAAATGGAAAGAACCGCTAAATCCTTGCCATTTTGTTACTACTTCTATCATAAATATTTGTTCATTTCTTTTATAATACTTGACAACATGAGTTACTGCTTTGGTTAATTTGCTGCACTAAATGCAGCACAGTACATGATATCAAAGTGTGAAAACTCACCGACAGGAATATAGATTTCAGAACTAAGTTCTGAAAACAGAGATTTAAAATTTCCTATTTCACATTATTTTAAATTACTCTGTCAACTGTCCTGCTCTATCTTATTTAATCTACATTTTCGAAGCATCAATGACAAAATCTGAAAAAGCTTCCAAATTCACTGCTTTTTCCTAGTGATGGCATTGATAGAAATCAATTTTAAGCACTTAACAATCATTTCTCTAAAACTTAACTTTCGACCATTAATCACTTATTTTTTTACAAATAAAAGCCTTCCTCACACACAGGCACTCAATTTACAAAGTAAAAAGTTAATGACAAATGTTTTCATCAAAAGTAACTCCATTAAATCTGTTTCTGTTTTCATCGACAAAATGCTCATATTACCTGAAGAAACCTTTGGCAGTGGCAAACTCGTTTTTTTCATTGACCAATTCTGGGTCGTATCGCTGAAAGACGAGCACGTCACCATCCATCAGTTCATCCAAGACCTTCTCCAGTGGCTCGGTGAGTGGCTTGATTTCCTCGACCATGTTCGGCTTTACCTCCTGTCAAATCCAAGAAAACACATTCAACTCATTCTTCTGACAATAGGCAGCCAGTTTCCCTGCCTAAGCCAAAGTATTTAGAAAATGTCAACCTCCTGTGGGTGCCTCTTGTGACACAAGTCACATAACAATTCAATCCAATATTCATTCAATCACAAAAAAGACTGACATTTTAAACAAATCATCCAAGCAAGTAATTCAGCAGCACAGTCAAATGAGTTACGTTAACCAAACACACGCAGTCAAAATCAAGCGAATCAGCGAGTCATTACGTATATACATACGTACATATGCATGTACATCCGTGTAATCCCGTGTATGTAAGAAGCCTTTTTTATATAGCACATTTACCTGATGCATAAAAGCGCTGCAACTCAAACCGAGTGAAACACAGTCAAGAGTATTTACAAATAACAATTTCGTGAGATAATTAAAATTCAAGTCAAGAAAATTCTTATTCTTTACAAAAATAGCAGTTACAAAAATATTCTAGAGGAGTTTTACCTCGAATAGGAGAATCTCCGTTCCCGGTGGATAGTTGCCTCTCTCCCAGAAAATTGGTAGCAAGCAGTCACCTGAAATCCAGTAATGTCACTCATGGAAGAGAGGAAAGTAACGCATGAATAGTAAATTTACAAATGCATGCTTTGAGGTTTTGTTAGCCTACCATGATGTAACATGTAACAAAAGGTTGTGTGATTGTTGCATTGCCACAGATAAAAGATGTTTCAAACTCCCAGGTCTATGCTTCTGAGGACTTACATGCAGTTTCTTTGCATTATCATACATGAAGTTTCTTTGCATTACCTTACATGCAGTTTCTTTGCATTACCTTACATGCAGTTCCTTTGCATTACCTTACACGAAGTTTCTGGCATTAGTAAATAACACAGCTCAAGTTTTTATATATGTCTTACCAGTCAGTTCAACTTGTGATGTTTGTTACAGTTAAAGCAGAAGGCCCAGGATATATGAGAAGGAAAGATCAAGGGAGATAAGGATAACTACAGACAGACACTCAGAAATTGCAAATCCCAAAACGGAGTAAGCATTCCAGTCTTAATACTTAAAGATGCAACACATTGATTAAAGATACTTTTAGTTTTATGTAATCGACTCCTTGGAACTGCAGTAAATGAGACCTTAAAATGATGAGTACTTACTTATTTTTTCCGCGATCGGAACGTACACGTGACCACAGTACGTAATGCTTCGGGACTTAGGATCATATTTCTTAAGAAACAGAAGAACATCATCTGAAACAAAAGTGCCAAAAAAAACAGCCCTTCAATCAGAAACGTGCCCCGTCTAAGATTCGACGTCACCAGGGAATTAAAATAGATCAAGTCTTTAAGTTGTCCTAATCAATTAAACTTTTGTGCTCTTCAGAGAATAAGAGATTTCATTTTCAAGATCGTTACAACACAGACTCGAATTTACCTAGTACACAAACTTTGTGCACATAAAATCATCTGAATCAGCATATCTTTAGTATGCATTCACAAACTTGATGGAAGTTGGAAATCATATGTATGTATGTACAAATATATGTAATTACGTAAGTATGTACCTAGATACTTAATATAGCGCCTTTAAGTACCTTACAAAACCGCTGCACACATGGTTGTCTGACTAATCTACTAAACAAGTGCATTTCACGTTTGAAAATGTTTGCTGCACAGAATCAAATGCAAAAGCACATCAACGCAATGAAAGGCTGTTCCAGGAAGGTCCTACGCACGTGAAGGCACGACGGGCTAGAACTAAGTGCAGAAGCGCAGTACCTGCATATTTCCCACAGCTAGAAGCATGCATGTACGATGCTATATGCACTTCACCTGGCTTTTCTAAACCATGATACTAACAACTTGAAGCACCTTTTATATAGGACAAACACAGTCAGACGAATCTACCACTGCTAATTAATGCTTACTGTCTTTCTCAAACTGAGGCAATTTTTGTAGGACGTTCTCGGGGTCAACCGTTTCTACAAACACGATCCATGGATTTTCGTTTTCGGCGATCTCTTGCATCTGAACATTTAAAATCAACAGATAAATGCCAGAAATGCAACCAGTAATTACAGTCAAGACGCTTTTGCTGAGCAAGCAAAATTAAAAATAGCGTAACATAAGCTGTGTTTCAAAAGCGTCATCTGCTGAACTGTACTCTGTAAAACACATCGAGTTACTCCTAACTATAAGGTACAAAATCTATCTGGAATGGCTGCTCTTAACTTCAGTTTTTTTTGCGCTTCCAGGAAGTCGAACAGAACTTCAAACTACATGCAAAATCACTCCAGATACACCCAAGTAATAATATTAATATGTTTTAGTAGTAAAACTGTAAATTATATCCATGATTTTATAGTTTATGCAGGCTTCCTTCCAGCAGTGTAGCATTTCTATGCTTGAAAGGTGCACAGGTGATTTTCAAATAATTGGAAGGCCTCACGCTACGTTCATTTCGCCAAAATAATTTTACACGATTATGGAATTTCTGCAAAAAGAGACATATGGGTGAATTATTTGCACCAGCACTAAGTATACAAGATTAACTGGTAAAATGAAACTGTACATAAGAATAATAATAATGAATAATATGAGTTATGTATGAAAAGGAAGTCTGTTCCAAGAGAATGGTCTCCGACATGAGAAAGCAAGATATTGGGCCATCCTCTTGGACACGGAGCTTACCACACAACAGTTAGCGCTGCTGTTTTTGTGACATTTTCTAAAAGGCTCTATACAAATAATCTGAAGATATACACAACGTACATAATATATGCTAAGCTCATGAGATACGTTTCTTGTCAACTTACGGTTTTATTGATGTCGTTTTCCATGTCAATGGCTGTTGGCCGAAGTGTTTGATTGGTTCTTAGGTTGAATGGCCATGGTCGAATTTGTGGAACGGTGAAATTCTGTAAAAAACCAGACAATTAAAAAATTACAATAAACCTTAAATTTTAGCAAATAGCAAATGGCTATTTCAAGTGTTTTATCAATAAAGACAATACAAGTGTCTACACCTAAATAATACAGTATATGCAAATGGACAATTATATATATACATGTATATATATATATATATATATATATATATATATTCGTTTAATATCAATTCGAACTGACAAACTGCAGACGATTACACATGGGAAGAAATGTTGTTATTATAATATAATGTAAAGATGTTAACGAGTCTGAGCATGAGCGATTTAGCAGTTCTTAAGCAGGCTTCTAAAGCACCCTAGTTATGTAGTTATTCACCTTTTGTGGGTATCACATAATCATGGGTTCTAGGGCAAAGATTACTAGTCATAATATCAAATAATATGCTTCATACCAGTTCAACTTTGATATAAAATCACAGGATTTGACATGAGTTCAACTAACAGACGTGATACATACAAAGTTTTTTTTAACCAAATCCAACTGCAAGGCTCTGCATAACAATCTGTAATCAAAACTAGACGAATATCAGCTAAATCACAACTGGTTTAATATCGGCTAACTCAAATACTACTAACTAAGGTTGATACTTGCTAAATCAAAAGGCTGTTTTACGCATTAAAATCAAACTATGTCAGAAGAAACAGATCATAAAAAGGAGATCTGCTTACAAGACTACTCGACAAGATTTCTAGAAATTCCATCAATGTTGACGATTTCTTAACTCGGAACGGCCTGAAAAAAGACAAGTCAAAATTAACATCGTTATTATTTCGTGAAAACAATATTCAGTTTCTGTTTTACTGAGCGTGGCCTTTTTGGTTTACAGCGGCTTTTAAAAGTAAGACGCCTTTCTTTAAACATACCTTATACCAGAAATTCTGTCTACAAGCTAATGTACAGAACGTACTTGAAACTCATTGCTAGACAAGCACCCAGCAGGGAACAATAAATTTCTCCCAATAAAATAACTTATTTAAGGCCAACCTCGAGATTTTTGATAATGCAGCACTAATTTAAACACTGAAAGTTCTATGCAAATTACCAGTAACACAAGTGAATTCACCAACCGTATTGTGTGTGTACTGTGTGTGTGTGTGTGTGTGTATTCATGGATGTATACAGAGAACTGATATACTGAGTACATTAGAGTTAATTTAAAACGATATAAAACTCCTAATATTAAACTGACCTATACAGAACTTTATCCACGTCAAAGAGATCATTGCCTTGGTGCCCATCAAATGCGTCTTCAAGCAGAACCTGAACCTGCATGTATAGATGTGCCTCGGTTCGTTCTTTCCTACGCTGAGCTTCCAGCTGCCTAAACACAAGAAGAACAGCAACAATGAAAGAATCCGAATTAAGCGGCTTTATTTAAAACAAGTCCTGGCCTTATACTTTCCATCTTATCCAAAAATAAGCGAGTATTAGAACCAAACTAATATAAACCACCAACAGCACTATTCTGTATGATTTTAGTACACACTCTGTGTTTAGTTTTTGTTCACAACTGATTGAAAATCTGTTGTTTCCACATTTATCCTTCACACAGAAACATCAAGCTCTGAGCCAGACCTCAGAGAACTGCTGCAGATGACTCATGAGAACTCACATTATCCTTTAACTTATTTAACAGCTTCAAATAGTATTACACAGTTTATTGTTTAATGCAGCATAGTTACCGGTAGTTCAGAATACTAAAAAATACCAGTCAACATAAAAACTAACTTTTCTTCCATTAACCTATTCTTCAGTGATTCGGGTATGTCTTCCTCGGTAACGGGAGCCAAAACCGTGTCTGGAACAAATCGAATTCATCCGTACAATTCAGAAAATGCAGGTTGAACATAAATTTTAAATAATACAACAGACTGACTGTTCAGAAAGGTAGGAAATAGTCAATCCCACAAAATCATCTACACAGCTAACAGATTCAGAGTCCTTGGCGTACTACTGTTGCTGCTGGCCGACAGTAGGGCACACTGCATCTCGAACAATAGGTAGTCCTGTGTTGTTTTACATTGAAATCAATGCGACTGGCCAGAACCTATCCATAGTGCACCGTAGTTTGAAGGCAAGAAAAGCCAACTAATGTTGAGAACACACAGCAATGCCCATCAGTAGGCACTGATTGACACTGCAGCTGATGCTCAGCAAGACATGAGAAAGTGAGAAGGCTTCTGACAAATGACTGCTGACCAAGAGAACCCTTAAGGTATAGCACAATCAGACATGGAAAGTTCTCTGTCTGGGAACACAACCTGGTTGAGGATGACTACTATTGATTCCAGTAAATTTATGTCAGAAGTAAAGCACAGTAGCAAGTCTACGCTTATAGCTCAAAACATAATATAAATAATGTTAAAATCTCAAATGCCTTAAAAGAGATGTAGAACTGCAAATTTAATTTAACATAAATTATAGAAAACAGACGTTTATTTTTTGTCCTGATGCAGTAGTCAGAAGAATGTTCTATCAACGTCAAAGCAACAAAAGTTCAAAAGTTCAATAACAACTGCCACAATCTTACGGAACTTACTGATGTGAGACTTGCGAATGTAAACGAGCATATAAGCGTTGGTACACTGGCGCACAATGATGTCATCATCGTGACCCCCAAAGTTGTGTTCAATGGCTTCATTCTTTTTACATCGAGAAACGACATCATCGTCGAATTTAAACCACTGCAGGCAAAACAACGCCGAAATTCTTTATTATTTATCAGAAAACTGTTTAGAAACAAGCTGGCACTAAGACTTAAATGTTTACACACGAAGGTACCTGACCTCCAGTTCTGTACATGTTCAATCTATACAACAAACTCTCTTCTGCGCAGCCAGAGTATCGATGTCTGCTCACTTTGCGATGCAGAATGTGTGGATTTGAGCCTCCGTAGAAACAGTAACTGTGTATGGACATTCAGCAGGTTCTGCATACTCAGCTGCTTAGCGCTATTGACGGCTGCAATCGTTACATAGTGGTGCTTAACAAATACAGCAACAATAACAATAATAGCCTGAAAGTCATCCTCCTATATAAATTTTCCGTATCACACTACACTATCCAACAGACTGGGAGAAAGGATTTCTTGTTGGCTGACCTTGCCGTCTCCCTTCGGGTTAATGTAGACAACGTAGTGGCCACCGTGATTATCACCGCTGTGCACCAGAACAGCATGCAGTATGTAGTCGGCTGGGTCATTGGGATCAGATGACTGCAAGAATGGATCGAGGCTCAGATGCTCTGGAAACTCAAACCTACAATATATGTTCCACAGTTCGAATACCAGCTGAAGCTTAGGTATCAAAGGCCATGGAAAATCTAACAATTAAACAAACCCATGAAAGGGAATACATAGATGACTGTTCACAATTAGGCAGATTACAAGATCATATCATCTTTGGCTTCTAACTGGTGCTAGATACTGTATATCACCATATACAATACAATACAATACAACTGCATTTTGATATTGCCCTCCTTCCAAAGTTCAGACGTTCACATGACCATACAACAGAACATCAATGTGTTCGCAGTGGCTTGAGGTAGATTCGAACCTGTGACCCTCCGGTTACAAGGCACAGAACGTACCGTTACACCACCGCGTCCCCCATACAACCCTATGAAGTACCTAAGTCAACCCTGAAATTTGTAACCTTGGTAATAGGATAGTCTAGCTTGTTCACCTCTGACTGGCCCTCACATAAACTCTATCCGTATTTCATCACATACTTAGTAGGCAGCCAGACAACACTGAACTAACGTTGACTTTAACTTTATGGACAAGACTAACCGGTCGTTAACTTTGACGTTGTTGTCGGTCATAGGGTCGTACTGAAATCGCATGAGTTGAAGATGTAGAACGGGAGGAAATGAAATGAAGATGACTCCTTTCTCAGCTTCCTATCACCACAAGAAAATAACATTAAAATGTTTTAACACAAATATCCAGCAAAATGCATATTTCTTTGAATCACAACGTCACTAACAATTATGCCCATTTATTCATAAATTTTTATACAGCGCTTATGGTGTCATACATAGTTTTCTAAATACAGTTTATAATAGAATCTAAAACTTAAAATGCTGCACATAAAGTAAAAATAAATGATTTATGATTCTACATTCCAAGAACCAGCTTTTGGACATACTGCCAATGAACAAATGTGATTTCGCTACAGTACCTCAACATAGCAGGTCAAGTGTTTGTGGCTGCGTGGTTTTAATTAAAAACACTGGCAGGCACCGGTGATATCAAGTCAGGCTAGTATTTAGATGGGTGACCATACAAATACCACCAAATGGTGCCAACTCAGCCCTCCATGCCTATAGACCTTCTTAATGCATGGGCTGGGAAGATAAAGGAGTCATGTCATTGGCTTGTTTCGGTTTAAGCAAATGATCCTATGACTCATTCATTCTGGAAATTTATATAGCACCTCTTTATAACTTGTGCTGTCTCTTCTGTTTAAGTCAAACACCTATTGTAGGCAGCTGAAGTGAACAGTTAACCTAATGAAGTGATTGGTTAAGTAGTGTTGAGACACTACCTGCAGTCCGTGTGGCCCGGCATCGTAACGATTATCACCCTCTAGTGACTCCACGGTGATGTAATCTTTGAACGACTCTAATACTGTACCAAAAACAATAATATGGTTAAGCAAGAATAAATAAGACACAAACAACAAACAAAAAACAATAAAAGCAAACTAAATTATCTTTGGCTTGTTTACAAAATCTTTCTGATAAACTGGGACAAAACAGTTTTATGGGTTATGGATTATCAACATTTGAAGATAGCCTGTTTATTATAGATTTGTAATGATCAGATGGGGAGTGCTGTTGAGTAGTTTCTTTAAATCTCAAAGATAATAAAAATATCAAAGATCTTAACATGGCCCAGCTGCGGTCAGTCTGAAAGAAGTATTAGATATCCAGCAATAAACAAAACAAAGAATGGAAAACAATAACGTAATGAAAAGGACTTACTGTTCTGTTTGCCCTTGATGTTCAGCTGGATATCGTAGAACGCTTCACTCCTGGACGAGAGGTGGTTGACGTGCTTGCATTTAATGTACGACTGAAAATCAAAACAACTTAGGAATTACGCTAAAGTTACGCTATACAAGTCTACCATAGATCTCATCTTTTTCAATCTGCATACATTACATACCATAGCCTGGCTTTCTGGTGTCTCTGATCTATCAGTGGATTACGAGTACTGATTATGACTTCACTCTAAGCAACAATCAATCAATGTCTTGGAAATTATTATAAAGGTGCTACAGAAATCATCAGATTATTTTATGCAAGACAAGATACCAGATTAGCATGTCAGATTCACATATCTGTGTGACGCTGCACACGTTAAAATATCTGTAATAATAATAACAATCATAAAAAGACACAAATTGACCAATGTAATAAAGGAAGCACGAGTGTATCGGAATATTCAAACAATAAAGCTATATACGATTTAAACATTTCTCACTAACTACATAGACAGCATTCATTTACATCCTCAATCTGAGAGAATCAAGAATCTAATCTAAAAATAAAAAATTTACAGAGACCAAAATAAGTCTTGACAGGCACTGTTATGCGATAATAGAAGAAATTGTAAAATCAATTTCAAACCAGTTGCAATCAATAAAACTGTACTTGTTAACTACTTGCCTGCATTCGTCCCTCAAACAGCTTTGGGATCGTTCCATCGACGCACGTTCCCTTCATTTTGCTTTCCATGTTTTCCAGGAGCTGTGCATCAACAAACCACCCACAATTTGTTAAAAGCAATGTACTTGTCATTTAAATAAATCACACCCATCTAGAAGAATCTCCTCCTGTAAGTAAAATGACCTAAAGCAGGTCCATTATGTCTAATGTGTCACTCTTCATGGTGCTGGTCTCCTCCTTCCGCCTGCTGGTCCATTATATTTAATGGTGTCGCTCTTCACGGTGCTGGTCTCCTCCTTGCTGTCGGCTGTATCCATTCATCACCATTCACTCTGGCAGAATCCAGTTCCAGGTCAAACATCTTCCAGGTCTGCTACACAGATCAATTCTTTGTTCCCAAATGAAGATGTCTTTGGGTTGTTAATGAGTTTCCCTTAGGTGGTACTGTAAAAATGTCCCCTAACGTAAGACGTTACATCACGCTGGAGTCCTACACTCAAAATGTGAACACATGACCAAACGGCTGCATTTCACAGGCTAATTCCATTCTCATGAAATGAGAAAAAACTATAAAGTCTGTAAAACAACGCAGAGGTATAACAAATTAAAATGGAAATTTGATTTAAAAGACAATTTTGAGAATCTTTGAAAAATAAATGGTTCAACTTACAACTCGGCAAAGTTCCTGGACGTCATGCTGCATAAAGGAATCTAGAGTTTCCCAGCTGAAAGACAAAATGGTTTCCTCATTCAATCAGCAATAATCATAAACTAATTCAGCCACTGAAGAATTTATCACCCTGTACAGGTTGGACACGTTTACATGCTACTTGTTATTCATGATTCCTCCTAATTCGAAGCAAAGTTCCCCAAAACCATTAACGTGCTGCATTATTAAACACACACTACAAAGAACTGCACTTATGTTGTAGGATTTTGCAGTCTTGGGTAAAAAAAAACAGATGACAAACTACATGTAAAATATTTTTACCTTATGATGAATGAAAGCAAGTGATGTTAGACAGGTGTACTGTACTGTATACATGTTTAATTAGAGAATATTTCAAGTTATTTCAGCATTATCTTGTTTAACACAGTCGGCTTCATGGATGGCTTGTCCTCCAATGACTTTGGGTTAACAGGTCAACAACATATTTGATCATTCTTTTATTTCTATTCCCAACCTTTAACTTCTATATCTGTCATTTCTTGCTTGTTTCTTTCAATTTTCTCAACATATGCCTTATTTCTTGTTCTCAACTGCAGTCAGATTTGCAGCTCATTCAAAGTGACCAGCACCATATTTTCAACAACAGCAGATCACAACTAAGGCAGTTGTTATTATAAAAAATGAATGCACAAAGACATGGTGCCTTTAACGAAGTTTCACATGAATCCAAACCGACTCAAGTCCAACTCTTACCCGAAAGACTTGGTCAGCTTCTTGGTACCAACAGGCTTATCGCTGAACTGAAGTTCATAGAACACACGCTGCAAAGCCAGCGCAACACACTTTGTTGAGTCGTCAGTTTCCGTCGGCATTAGATAAACCGCCTGGAAAAAGCAACCAGTCATCAATCACATCAAACATCAGAAAAACTTATGAACAAAGTAACGTAATAAAAATAAGCAGATACACAAGATTAAAAACCCAATTTAAAACCATATCAAACATATACAAGCAAGAAACTCATGAACAAACAATAAGAAACAACTTATGAACAAACAATAAGAAACCTAATGTCCTGGATCACCCGTTTCAACTTGCTTATGCAACATAGCCTATCTTCTAATTTTCATTACCAATAGGATTTCAATTGTGTCATGTCTAAGCGAATGGAACTGTACTTCATAAATCCTGTTTAAGGTTGGTAATAGTTGCCACATTTCATATGCCCTGGCAATGGAGGGCATCTCAATCAATTCCAACTTCCCTCTGTAATCCATAGTATTACATCCGGGGCATTAAGAAATCTTAAAAATCATGCTGAACCATGACTAGACTCTTGTTGCAACTATCCAAGATCCAAGTGTATTTAATAACCACATTTTAGGTTTCAAAACAGTGTAACTGTTGTAAATATGAATAGATTTTAGGCTGACAATTAGACTAACCTTTCGTAGCTGATTTGTAAAGAAGAGAGTTTGCAGAAGTGAGTTCATGTAGCAGGTGGCCCCCTGGTTCTTTAGACCAACATAACCTGTGTGCTTCTTGGAGTCCCAACTGAAAACAGGAACAGTATAACATTGCATAAGTTCAAACCATTGTTTACACTATTAATGATCGGACTCGGTACTTAAAAGCTAGAGCAAACATAATAGTTTAGCATTCCGTCTTCATACTTTCGATATATCAAACATGTAACCTTCAAAGAACTTCTCAAAGGCATTGTGTTCATGGCTGTTAAGACGAAAAGGAAGCCATCCTTTAACACAAATTGTAAAAGTATTTTGGGTTACACTGAACAGTATGTATGTGCCATGGGAAATTTTCTAGAAAGACAAAACAGCATGTGAAAAGCATTAGTGTGGTCAAGACAATGTACATGAATGAAAAACCAACAGATCTACTACGATTCATGCTGCTGAATAAATTTACCTGATGTTCTTGCTAGACATCTGTTGAATGATGACGCAGGGCTTATGATTAACATAAATTCATGTGAACTTTATGACTCATTAACTTAACATGTCCTCACCTGACGCCATGAGGTGCATCTGCTTTAACGTAGACTTCAAGTGTGACGGCATCATCTTTTACATAGCCCTTCTCTGGATCCAGTAGCTCCTAAATGACAGATTCACAATATGTGAACTAGACAAGGAAGGCAGTTTTACTTAAGAAGATTGCTATCATACAGTTCACCCGACATTGATTTCGCATGACAAACTACAGATCTTAACCCAGGTCGCAAAGATAAGAAGCCCATGCAATAGCCACAGCTACTTCTGGATATAATTTTATGAACTGTATTGCAAAATTTGTAATTTAACTAATGTACTCATTTTACAAAAGAATTGGGTTTTTGCTTCCTATCATCTTATTGAAAACTATGAATTGTAGTCTAAAAACATAGTTCATGGTACATACAGTAAGAATTATAATTACACAAAGCATTTGGAACTTGCAAACGATTCAGATGTATGGGGAAATCGGTCACTGCACAACAAGGCAGAATTTTTCACATGTACTTTGAGAAAAATCTTAAAAGTTAACTGGAACATGACGAGGTGATGGGGCATATAAAATTCTTGATATTCCTATATTCACGAACCTAGCAAAAGCCAGTCCTGATGATGCTTACCGACATGGTGATGAAATTACTAAATCCCCAGTCATTCTCTTTGCTGAAAAACAGATGCTGTATCTCTGCAAAGTCACAAAAAGCAAGTCAAATCATCAAAATCTGACAGAGAAGTAAAATACCCAAGGTTGATATTCGTGGCATTCACGTTTTAAGCATGTGTTATACAATGGAAAACACCCATAAACATATATGGAAGTTAAGTTAATATTCTATCTAACCTAATCCAATTACTTCCAAAGTGACGTTACCATACTGCCCAAGGCATCAATCGATGGTCGCTACACGTGAAATCACATTCAAAATCATAATCCACTGTCAGTTTTTAAATCCGACAGACCAGAAGCCAGGCTACGTTGGGTATGCAAGTTGAAAGAAAAGAGACGTGTGTCAAGTTCAAAAAGTGCCAAGCACAAGTTAGTTTGTGGAACTATGTTATCAAAGAGCTATAACAGTCCTTGACAAAATGATTAAAACGGAAAGTTATGTTGACTTTACTTCCTGTTTTAAATCTATCACAAATCTAGTGCTACAGGGTCCCATTAGGTTCAACTCTGCAATAGCATTTAAACACTGAACCTGTAAAATTCAACAGAAATATTCATCAGTTTACGTCACAAAGCTTTCAGGTAAGAGAATGAGTCCAAACATTTTTTGGACAGGTAAAAATACATAAATCAGCATTCCACGTTTGAAGACTTTGCTTTCAAGTAAGAGGATGGTGTAGGAAAACATTTTGTACCATTAAAACCTTTTTTTATCAGCCATCAGTATAAGAGTAACTTACTTCTACACAGTGGCTTGCCATCCGGTTTCTGGTTCAGTATCCTCAATTCAGCTGCTCCATTGCATGACCAGGTCCTGAAACACAACCACAAAGAAACATAAAATGCATGCCACCATGCATAACTACAGGTTTAAAATAAACAGTGGTAACTGCTTCTGAAAATAACCAGGAAATTATACATACACAATTGGAGTAGTGCTCATTTACAACTAATTGCAGTTCAAACCCCTGCTAAGGCAGTAAGCATGTAGGAGCCTTGAGGAAGTCCTCAAACCACAAACATTGGCAAACGTCAGCAATTGATGCCCTGTCTTTAGATAATGGAGGGTGTGGAATAGTGTAGTGGTTAGGTGCTGGACTGTAAATCGAAAAGGTTGGGGTTCAAATCCCATCAGGGCAGAAATTTGGTCAACATTTCTCCTCCATCTGCACCCCCAGCCAACTCAGCTATAATGAGTGCACTGATTGTACACTGTTGGTGGGAAGAAGAGATGGCGAGAAAGAGGACTGGCCACCTGCCCTCATATGCAGAGGCCAAGAAAATGAAGTCACTAACACTTCATACCCATGGATGCCTCTAAGGCTACCTCTAGGGACTGCTCTTCTTCTTCTTAAGATAATGGTTCTCTGTACATGTAAGAAAAGAGTTTAAAAGCACTTATACATACACAGAGTCTGACTCTCCATTACACTGCAGGAAGAAACCAAAGTTCTTCTGTGAATGTTTCTCTGGAGTGTTCATGCTTGTCCGCAGCATTGCCATGATCTTCCTGTAATTCAACATGAAACAGACATTTCCCCTTTAAGTTTTATATTATGCAGCATTTTCAACACTTCACAAAAAAATTATAACTGTAGACAAACGGAACCAGACCCAATAAACAGTGAACTCATAACCAGGCCCTTAGCCAGCCACCCGTCCTTTGGACGGGTGAAAATTATTTTGGATGGGCATAAATTGTGCATGATTCTCCTCCAGCACCATCAAGTCTTTATCTTCTCTAGAGCCACTGCCAGTGTTCAGACGACAGTTCTGTAAGGAGAGGCGTTGGTTTTAGGCTCAGTAAACAGCATAGGAGCACTGCAGTCACACTCGTACGGCGGGAGACTTTGCGCGGTCGCGACTTCTTACGCTCACGATGTCGCGCTGTCATGACTTGAAATGCTTTCGGACGGGCAACTCTGTACTTCTGGCTAAGGGCCTGCTTGCAACCAAAACCATAATGCACAAATCACACACACCATATGTAAAATATCTAAAAACATGGATTTAAATTGGTGTTTTATACATAGGTTTATCAAGTATGTGGTTAGCATGCTGTACTGTCAATTGAGAGGTCAGGGGTTCAAATCCCCACCAGGGTAGAAATTTGGTTCGATTTCTGCCCCACCTGCGCCCCTAGCCAACTCAGCTATAACGACTGTACACTGTCGGTGGTAAGACCAGACGGCAAGGGAAAGGATTGGCCACCTGCCTTCATATGGTAAGGCTAAGAAAATGAAGTTGCTAAAACTTCATACCCATAGCTGCCTCTCAGGCTAGCTCAAGGGACTGCTCTTCTTTGTCTTCAAGGTGTTTATACATCTATCATGGTAAAAGATAAACAAACAAAAACATAACACTTTGTTCTGTCGTTGGACAGCTGCAGTCATGTCTGTACCTCAATTAAAGGATCCTTCAACTTCTGGACCAGTTTTCCTTAGAATTTCCATCCAGGTATACAGAGTACATGTGCTACTTTTATCTTTGTTATCATTTAATTTACACAAATAAAGGTTTAAACATGGTAAATAGCAAACACTCTGCGACTTCAAGAGGTTGAACTATACTAAATTACAAACGATCAAGCACTTGCTGTGCAGTAAATTGATAGCATTTTAAGTACGTACCATGGTAAATTACGGACATAGCATGGCGGACTAAGACTGCTCTCTTTGAGTTTACTGATATTATTAACCGTATATCGGAATGTGGCTTCAGCTCTGCTATCATCTGAAACATCCAGAAAATCATTACAAGCACATGATATGTACAATTAAATGAACAATTAAAATGTTCAATAAACTATTTAAAATATTGAGTTGCTCACACAGCACAAGAAAATAAGAATTTAACTTTGCTGTGCAACCAAATTTGAAAAGTAACAGGCTACTTTATTTTTCACTCAGAGTCAAATGCTACGAAATGAACTCCTAACAAGATTACATAGTACAGTGTGATGTACAATAACTAAACAATATGACAAATTAGACTCATTAATTAAAAGCCTCCCCAACCGTTTCTGCTCTAATACCCAGAGGGGCTGAAAACTTTTACAAATGGTGCTTTGGACTGGAATTCATAGAAGGGCAGAACACCTTATGCTGACAACTCCACCATTCAGAATGAATGAATGAATTTTTCAGAATGAATTCAGTTTCAAACATAATGCAAGTAAAGGCTCAGTTTTAAAAAACCCAAGTACCATGTAAGACAACAGTAATGATCTTACCAAAACAAGACAGGCCTAAATTTAAAATTCAGCTAGATATAAGACTGAAACTTTATACATAAAAAAATTCACAAATAAACATGCTGTTACAGCATTACATCTAAAATCAAAGTTAGGCACAGCAAGTCAATGACAAGCAAGCCGATTCACACGTAGATAAACCAACCATCTTCTAAAACGTCGTCTGAGTTGTTTACCGCCATCAGCGCGACTTCTCCGTTGACTTTCGGCCCATCACCCTCGGCCATCGCGTCGACTGGACGATCTCCATCAACTGCTAACAAAACCATAAATAAAACGGACCTTAGTCGTTTGTTCTAGCATACACTAGCATTTCCTCAACAAGATTTGTGTTCCAGACCATCCAACTGCAGATTGAGTTTTAGGTCCATCAAACTAGCACTGAGAAGACCTTTTCCGAAATTATTACCCTGAGTGCAAAAGAAATTGCTTAAATGCCTCAGTATAAATTCCAAGGCCCTGGGCCCATGATTTTCTAGAAGACGGAGAGATGCTCATGCATAAATAAATATTCATGAGCCGCATAATATGCAAATTATTCCATTTCTGTCACCGTTTGCCTATCAACACAACTGAATAAGAAATTTGTGGAGTGTTCTAAATGATGACATGATATACAGACTAACATAATTCAGTGGTGTTTGTGGTAGTAGTGCTGTTTCAGTAATGAATAGTGTCATGGGAACTGGAAAGCTTATCTAACTTAATCTGCGAACTTACATCTTTGCTGTTATAATGCACACAGTATCAAACACTGGTCGGTTCTATGCAAAATCTCATTCTAAACACATAATCCATTGACTAGGACCAGTCAAGATCATCAGTGATGCCCCTGAGACAAGCTACAGAGGATAAGCAATAAGAAAGTAATGCTGTAAAAAATCATTTATAAGCTTTATCAAAGGGCATCCTCTGAACGCCTGCGCATTTAAGGCTCTGTTTGTACAGGCACTGAGGCAGGCAGCCACAGGCGTCTACACCATAGAAACCTTGGATCAAATGCTCCATCCAAGAAATAGGGGGCAAGATCTGTCAGTGTGTGTGCCACCATTTTAGGGGGAAGGAATGGGGAGTGGGGAAGAAGAGGGGGAAAAGGGACGTTGCTCCAATGACTTAGGGGGGATAGATGCCTCTGCAGGGAGCTAACTCACACAAAACCACTTTCATACACTGAATTCCTTAAAGTATCATGAATAATCTCACTAAGCTCTCTAAACTATGTAAAGAATTCCAAATTCATTTACAAGGCAGCAATTATCCAGTCTTAGACCTGTTGTAATTTATACTTAACATGGTTTGGCATAGACTAGCATCTGTTGCATAAACTTGCAGGGCAACTAAAGTTCATATAAGGGCAGAACATCTGATCAGTCTTATATGTCTAGAATAAAGATTTTTTGCCTTAACTGCTCTTAACGAAAACTCTGTTCCAGTCTTCCAAACTGATGATGAAATTCACAACCATTGAATCTCAATTTCTAGTAGAAGTATATAAATAAACTCCATCAGCAAATTGGTGCATACTTTCCACAACAACACCAGAACTCAATTCATGAACACGAGTTGCTACCAATCCACATTTCAAGTCTAAATTCAGGAATGTAAACAAACTCATTGAGTTTGCCTCCAGGGGCTCATTAAAGCTACTATGGTAGTCTCTTTGGAATGCGGATGGTCAAAGCAACGAGTATTGGGTCCTGCTTCTTGGCATATATTTTTGGCATGTTTAGTCAGAATTATCGGGTCATACTGACATAGCTCTGAAATGCTGCCATTTCCAAACAATACATGAACTATGTTTTCAATATCAGCATGTGTAAAACACACAGAAAAGCAGGTGCAATGTGGACACGAAACCGAAGCTTACAGGGTTACAAATTATCTTAACTTTATTCTTCACAGTTAATTAACAACATCAAAACCCTCACAGAGCACAGAAATCACCAGATTTTATCATCATCCGGTTTTCACAACATCCGTCATAGATTCTCATTACACAGTATTCTTCAGCCTGACTGCTTCTATTGTTACCAAAACAATCACTTCCATCAGTGTTTCACTGAAGACAGGCAACTCTCTGTATCCTTAAACTGCACATACAAATTGTCATGAACTTTCGGTAAGAACTGAAAAATTTTCCCTAATTTTTTCAGTCCAAGAAATGTAGACATACTTTTGATGTACATTCTTTTGTACGTAAAATGACATGTCTACTATTACTGCTAGTACATATGCTCAGTGCTTCCCAGCACCTTTTTTCAGCTCCTAAAAAATAATTTATTTAATTTATTTTAATAATAAAAACAATAATTTAGTTATTTTAATTTAATTTCAGTGTTTTGAACTGTTTTCAGTGTTTATTGAGACCCCTCCCAACCCCATTCCCGTTTTCCTCGGGATTTTAGCCCGTCCATATTTGTTCCGCTCCGGAACCTTTTTTCTAGAAAAAAACACTGCATATGCTACAATGCAACATTATTATACCGTCAGAATATCAAGGAAAAGAAAGTCTAAACAAATTGCATTTTACTACTAGCTACGCTCTACAAACCATTGAGAAAGAAGCTGCACAAACAACTATCAGCAAAATGTGACTTTGGGTCACTTGTGGCCAATCACATATACCCAACATGGATGTCCCAGACTGGAAGAGAACTGAGCACCATGGCCTCCACACAGTGAATTTCCTTTAAGTCATCATCAACACGCACAATACGAACGGTGCATTGAGGCTGGTTAATTTTTATTCTCCAGCATTTCCTTTATGTCTTTAGTACAGCAAAGCTGCATGAGCAGCAGTTTTAAGACTTTCACAGCATTTAGGTGACCCAGAGAGTTGTGGTGCATGCAGATAAAACTTATAAAGAATTGCTATGCTCGTTGTATGCTTGTGAAAAGAAAACAGAAAAACATTTGGCACAAGTCGTAACCTGTTTCCAACATATCTTCAGGAGTTCGTCCAGCAGAGCACATTTTGGTGTGACAAATTTTGGCTTACATTTTCATATGCACTTCAGAAATGAACCCCAGTAAATAATTTTTGTAAGTAAAGAAAAGTTCTTTGGCAAACGTGTGTTATTGTATTCCATAACTATGATTACAGTCTCTTTATGCTATACGATGCCTCACTGCGCATGGTCTCTCTGGGCAGCGACTACATGACGTTGTCCGCGCAACCACGCTTGCCCGCCTTCTATATGCATCCCCAGTCTGGTGGGGCTTCGCAAATGCTGGCCAGCGCACTCGCCTTTGTGCCTTTGTTAAGAAACTGATACGGCTCAATTACCTGCCAGCTGGCGCCGCTCCCTTTGACGCCCTCTGTGACCGAGCTGACTCCACTCTCTTTTTCGCTGTCCTTAACAATCCTAGTCATATTCTCCATAGTCTCCTCCCCCTGTCAAGACCAGCACCTATTCACTCTGCCCCCGTCCTCATAACCGAGAGGTCCCCAGGGCTGATACACTGTCTAGAAAACATTTATCATTAGAATGCTCTACTCCGGAATTTGAACATTAATTCTGCCGTGAAAAGCCAAAACACAGTAACTAGTAAGTGATAACAGTCATAGTTACTGTGTTTTGACTTTTCACGGCAGAATTGGATCTAAATTATTTTTTCTTTTATTTTATTTTAGGTTGCTTATGCCTGTTCTTGATATGTTCAGTTTCTTGTACTTGTATAAACCCGTTTGTTAGCCGCAGTGCGTTTGCAGGCGGAGCATTAAAGTCTATACTTACTTACTTACTTCTTCAAAACAGGGAAATTTCCTTCTGCACGTGGCAGTGCTCTATCATCTCTCAGTCTAAGGCAGTTATTATACTGTTATATACATAATCGGCTGCAGGTAATCTAAGTCCAATTTTATCCAACTTCCATAACTGGTGGTCATAGCACGCATACACATAATTGAAGTTTCAAGTACTGATACAAACTTCCCAAGAACAGCAACTTCATGTGATTGAAATGAACTGAATACAACATTCAACGGGCTTGTTCTTAGTCTACCTAAATTTGTACCTAAGACCTTCAACTAATGCACTCTTGACATACCACACATACGGCTCGTAAAGGATAAGCTAGTCCAGGGTAATTATTCCACTTTGATATCTTTCTCCAAGGCACAAATTTATCCTAAAATGAAGCTGGCAGCATAACGCCATTCGTAAATAACGTGCACGGTTTTTCAAACACACCTTGCTCAAAGCGATTCAGTTATGTGTGAACACGTGCACGTATGTTTCTTGGAATATTAGATAGCGCATACAGACCTTCAATGGTGTCCATTTCTTCGACCTCGTTTACTAGTGGGACGTCTTCATCGACGTGGTTTCCCACGGCGTTGTTCGTGGCCATTGCAACCTGCGATGGCGTCGTGACCGGTCTTGGCGGTGTGGTTACACTCTTCGGAGACACCGCGGTCACTCTAACGTGCTTACTCGAAATCCGCCCAATCTCGGCAAGGTCCAGTCTAAATCGATGATAGTATTATAATACAGAAGACAGCAGGTTCTCCTTTACAATGTGATGTAACGCAACTGCTTTGTTCAGGCCAAGTCGCTTTTGCTAACGTCTTAATTATGAGACCGAGTCAGCCATCTTGAAATAAACAAGATGGCGGAACTAAATAAACGAAATATCGGTTTACCGCAAGGGTTTACTAAGATAAATTTATAAACTCCGTTTTAAACACAATAATGCACTTTTAAAGTGGCTTTACTTTAGTTTTGTAACAATTTACTGCTAACTTTGATTCAGCTTGTAACTACTGAAGTTGAAACCGATATTGAGAAATAATAATTATCAATCTTTACCGCCACAGTATATTTATTTAGCTCAATGATTTTGTCTAAAACTAATTATTGTTCAAAGATTAAGTTATGGAGGATTAGTAAAGTTAAACACAGTATAAATAATTACTTATACTGTGGTTAAAGCAACATAAAACACCTACGGTGTAGAGTTTTATTGTCTGTCTTTAAGCCTGCTTGCCTTTAACAGTCATACCCATTTTATCCTCTTCCGGAGCAATTACTGGCGGTTATTTTGTTTTCACATTTCCTTAAAAATTAAATTAACAAACCTGTTAATTGATTGCTCGTACAGGCAAGAAAACCATTGATTATGTGAGTAAAATCTAGATCCCACCCTGTCAGCAACGGTAAAATATACTGCTCTTCTTGAGGCAAAGATAGGGTAAGATTTATAAATATTATTCTTTATTAACAACAACTGCTTAACCGCACTTTGGAAAACATGACTTTAAAATGGATACAACATTCTCATTAAGAACATTTTACGCATTAAATGGTCTACGCTTGATGTCTGGATCTGAACATTTTTACGACCTATAGGTCGATATCTGCATGCATCTGTAACCGATGGTATAAAACAAAATGTGTGAAATAAGATTCATAGACCTATTATTGAGTGTTACAACCAAAGATCGAACGTTCTGACAGATCTCACACAACGCTTGTGAGTAAGCTTGTTCATGACCTGCGCTTAACTTTAAAGTATCACTTTCGATTGCAAATACCAATATTACATTGTGTATAGGCCTAGGTGCTCGCAATTCCAATAATAACGATTGAGAATTTGAGATGCTCTAGAGTCACGTACGCCTCTGGAACGATATAAATTCGGAATTCCGCAAATTCTCAGTTCCTCGATCGATCGCATCCATCGATTGCAACCCGTCCTCCATATCCTCCTCCTCCTCATGTTCCTCTATCTATCACCCGGGCTTTCCACTCAAAACTGAAGTCTCAACTTTTCAAGTACTCCTACCCTGACTCATTTTGATCAGCCGTCTTCCAATTATTCTCGCCCTAATTGCGATCGGCACACGCCTTATCAGCTGCTCTGCTCACACTCTCTGGAACCGGACTCGGACCTCTTCTGGACTACTCTCTGGAAACTCCCTCTGATTTGACGTAGCGCTCGTGAATAGGCTGGTGCCTTGCGCTTGGCCTTCGAGTGGTGCCTTAAAGTTTTGAGATAACGATTACGATTTGTATACCATATTTGGCCTACTTACTAAAAGAAATATCTCGAGGCTAACGTAGAAACGTAGCCTTTGTTTTATAGCGCTGAGTCAAAGTGATGCGTTACTTTAAATTCCTTGCTGTTCTGTTTACTTTATAGTTGTCGATTTAGTAAGCTTATCTAATCTTTCAGTTCCATGTTAGTGTCTTTGATCTAGGGAGATGGACGATTAATAAATGCAGATATGACACAAGCACCTATACGCAAACCCTCTGAAATATCATTCCGACCAATCACATGCCGTCTTACAAATACTACGACGCCATCTTAATTTTGTCTTTCAATTGACATAATCAGCCTCAAAAACGTCAGGATGTCTACATTTATTTGTCAAACTTGCAATAAAGAGTTTGTCGCGAATTTCACGTTGAGACATCATATTCGCAAATTTCACCCAAATGCTGATCTTCCAGAAGTCCGACGAGGTCGAAAGCCAAAGATTTCTAATGATACGTTCGTTACATGCATTATCTGCAAAGAAAAACTTATAAATAAACAAGCTCTGAGTTACCATGTGAAGCGGAAACATAAACAGGCCGTTTCTCAAAAGCGAAGGCAGAGTGACAGAAGAAATTTACAGTTCGAAAATCTTACTGGTAAGATACATGTAGGCCTATCTAATAGGCAATTTTCAATCTAACTAATGTTCTATCATTCCATTATTTTTAATATGTAATATGACAAAAACGAAGGTAACTCAGATGGGATCAAGGGTGCATGTATGCATGCACCCTTGATCCCACTTATATGCACCCTTGATCCTACGTTTGGTCCTTTTATCATATTGCTTGATTATGGGAGTGACAGAAGCAGAAATCTCTTCTGCCATTGGCATATAGTCCTACTAATTTCTTCGATCAAGTGTCTGATATCCATTCTCACTTTACTAGTTTACGGATATTCAAAGGCAAATTATGCACTTACCTTATGAATTCAATAGGATAATTATGTGGACCTATGTGATTTTTTCTATGTTTTCGTTTTGCTCATGGTTGTAATAAGCACATATATGCGATTTAATTAAGATATACCTACTGGCCACCTCTTTCATATGTTAAATTTGTACTCGGGTGTCCCTACCTAGCGGGATCCTTGATTTTATTATTATTATTATTATTTAAATATTTTGTTGTAATATCTAATGTGAACTGGAGCTGTTCTTATAACTGTTACTCACAGAATTCAATCACTGGAAGTGTCAAGTAGAAGATGGAACGACGACGCAGTTTGTGAGAGCTAAAGGTGATCGAAAGCGTAGCAAAGGAACCGTGACAGCTCGAGTGTACTACTGCAATCGCAGCGGTCGGTATGTTGCGAAAGATGGTAGATTACGTCACTTGAAGATACAAGGCACTTGCAAAATCGGCCGAATGTGTCCAGCTGCAATGTTTGTCAAGATATTTTCCAATGGTTTGTGTATTATTATTACATCGCAGTTCTATTAAAGCTTGGGAGAGTGCCATGTCATTTCTGATACCCCTCTGTGATAGCCTCCGTATCATGAATTTCCTGTTTAATTCTATCTACATGACAAAAACTTGCCCCCTTATCAATTTTAGCATTTATTCTACCCCTAAAAAACATGTACTTCATCATAACTGTGGCAGGAATTAATGCCCTAGTAGGGGGAGTGATAGGTATAAACCAAAGACAGATACGAACAATTATAGCATACTCCTCCATTGGCCACATCGGATGAATACTAAGTCTTCTAGCTCTTTATAAACCTAACGCATCTATCCTATACTTTCTAATTTATTCCGCCCTAATTATACCACTATTCTTACTCTGTAAAAAATAGTGTAGAGAATCGGTCTAAAAGTGTTGAGCCAGACGCAACACCTAATGTTGAGGTCTGGCTCATCGGCAATATGTAGACTTTTTGCTACATCATAGTCGTTAGTAATGTTGTTCAGAAAGTCCCGAGTTGAAGTCGACAAAGCAGCTAAAGTCAGTATCTTTCCCTTCAGCTGCTGAAATTCTATTGTTAGTGACTTCTGTACGGAAGTTATGGTGATGAATTCCTTTTGAACCTAAAACAGCGTAGCAATGATTGAGAAATAATCATAACAAATTGCCTAATTGCCATTAGGCAATTGTCAGTATAATAAACTGATTGGAAAGTACAACTGGCCTTTGGCATTTGAAAAAAAATTTCAGTGTGTACTATTGGCATGTAAAAATGGTCTGTCATTGATGATTACTGTTACAGGCTGCTATAAATATACCCTTTCACTTTACTATATTTTACTTACCACACCTTACTTACCTCACTCTGCACATACACCTGCAACCGACAATTTAAAAATAATACAAGTAAGCAGTAAGTAAGAAATGAGCACCACTCTCTACTGAAACCTCATACAGCACTACACACCACATCCTCCATATCTTGCAATCTTGGACATCGATGCTAGATATCAGTGATTGTTGGATGTTTGATATTCGATGTAATGGCTAGACTGGGATGCGTGTTTGTATGTATGTGTGTGTGTATATACGTACATAGGAATGTGTATACTTGTGTTTGTGTATGTGTGTATGTGTGTTTGTATGTATAGGTGTATGTGTGTATGTATGTGCGTTTGTATGTATGTATTTGTGTATGTATGTATGTATGTTTATACATGTGTTTGTGCATGTGTGTTTGTATGTATGCATATGTATGTATGTGTGTATGTATGTGTGTGCTTTCATGTATGTATGTGTATGTGTGTGTATATGTGTGTCTATGCGTGTATTCGTGTATGTATTTTTGTGTGTAGGTATGTGTGCATATGTATGTGTCTGTGTATGTATGTATGTGTGTATGTTACTTAGCAATATAAATTTCTATGTTTTCGATTATTAGTTAAGGTTATAATTAGTTCAGACTTTTATGACTGTCTTTTGGTTTTTTACCATCATCATCATCATCATCATCATCATCATCATCATCATCATCATCATCATCATCATAACAGTTATAATCCTAGCTGAATCAATAAAAATTACAGTATTTATACTACTTTTAGGGTCCGTGATAAATCTGTATTTCTACCTAAGAATTGCCATTACTATACTCCTAACAGACCGAAATCTTAATACCTCATTCTTTGACCCAGCGGGAGGGGGAGACCCTATCCTATATCAACATTTATTTTTATTTTTTGGGCACCCAGTAAGGACCACCTAAGCTTATGCTACTTTAAAAAGCACTGATCCATAGCGTCAAAAAGTTTAAGAGACACTTATTCAGATAAATCCATGTTCTTATTATGGAAAAGTTCCAGACAATAGATGCTGAGATAAAGCTCTATCATATGAGACCTGTTGAAAGCTATGGGTTAAGTAAGATCTGAACCTACGCCTCAGATACCATTGAGCGACAGTTTGGGCAATGGAATATTATGTTTTATAGTGTTGACCGCTTTCACATTTGTATTATTGGTCAGTATCTGTCATTATGACTTCTTGGAAATAAAATTTAATTGTGTCATACCCAGGTGCCGTTACGGTGAGCTACTACCCAGAGCACAAAGGTCACAGCTGCGAGATTGCTCATATTCGCCTGCGCAGAGAACAGCGTGAAGCAATTGCAGCGAAGCTGGCTGCCGGAATACCTTTCGACGACGTACTGGATTCTGTTCATTCCACTGCAGGTGTGTCCGGGATTACCAATTTGCAATTTATTTGCAAAAAAGATCTTAGGAACATTGCACACGAGTTCGGCATCAACAAAGATGTAGTTCTTCACCGAAATGATGCGGACAGTGTTGCTGCGTGGGTTCATCGCACTCAACAGGATCCATCTACAAAGAATTTGGTTCGATTAATCAAGTTTCAAGGCGAAACGTCTTCAGTGAATTTAAAGTCGGAAGATTTTATGTTAGTCCTGGCCAGCGATGCTCAGATAATTGGAGGTCGACAGTTCTGTGGTCCGAGTCGTGAGATTTGCCTTGATTCAACTCATGGCATGAACAGCTACGATTTCCAGCTGACGACGCTCTTGGCCATTGATGAACATGGTGAAGGCTTTCCTGTTGCCTTTTGTTACAGCAATCGTGTCGATGAAGGTGCTATGACTGTTTTCTTAACTGTTGTTAAGGACGCAGTGGGATACCCAATACGCGATGTCATTCTGATGACCGACGACACCGAGGTCTACAGCAGTGCGTGGAATGCAGTGATGGGAAAGCCGGCACACAGATTGCTGTGCACTTGGCACATTGATCGTGCTTGGCGAAGGAACTTGACACGTGTGAAAGGTGATGGTGATCTGAAAGCCATTGTTTATAAGACTGTTCGAGCACTAATGGAAATGACTGACAAGGAAAAGTTTCACGAGAAAATCACAGAATTTTTGGCAGCAGGGACAGAAGATCACAGGACGTCTGAGTTTGCACAATATTTTCAGCGTGAGTATGCTGCAAGACCGCAGTTATGGGCATACTGTCACCGTCTTGGCCTTAAGGTTCATCACAACATGCATCTTGAAGCAATGCATCGAGTCATTAAACACGTTCATCTACAGGGCCTCAAGGTGAGACGACTCGACAAAAGCGTGCATGCTGTGATGAAATTCATGAGGGCTAAGATGAGTGACAGGCTGCTGAAACTGCACAAAGGGAAGTGGACAAGGCACGTGGGAGGCATCAGGCAAAGACACCAGAGGTCTTTAAATTTAAATGCAGAGCAGTGTTGCAGTCTGGAGGAGAATGTGTTGTACACTGTAGTTGGCACTAATAACATCACATACACAGTACGGCAAAATGATGCAGTTCCACATGAGACTCCGACCTGCGCACTGATGTGTTGCGAATGTGACACTTGTGTTCACGCATTCTCCTGCACCTGTTTAGACAATGCCTTGCGTAACACGATATGTAAGCACATTCATCTGATTATTCGAGTTTTCAAACCTGTTCGCCAGTCCACAAATGACAATCATAGCAACACACCAGACCCAGCCAATCATGAGGTAGTACATTCTGAACTTCAGTGTTATGACAATGACCTTATTCAAGACGTTGAACACCTGGAAGAAATATCAACAACTTTGTCACCAGTGTTGTCCAATATCTGTGAATCAGACGCTATTATTAATGACATTTTCAGTCATCGGCCTTCTCGTGACATGCAGCAGTTAATAAGTACTGCTGACCTAACATGGTCTACTATCAGAACTGAGTTGGAGGTGGAGAACAACATTGCTGTTGCAGAGGTGGTTGTAGAACATCTGAGCAGGCTGAGATCACTAGTTGCAGCTTTACATAATCAACCGGATACTCCTCATTTGCCTCTTGCACCACCATCACGTGAGCCTGTGAACAAATTGGCGACTACACAGCGATCCTTCAGGTCCACCAGAAAACCCAAGCCTAAAAGACTTAAGTTGACTGTATCAAAACCAAACATGCAAGAAAAAGAGTTTCTGCTCAGAACTTTAGGTGGTAATGAACCAGTGATTTCTCATCAACCATTAATGGACCACGACTACTCCAATGACTCAACATCTCATGTTATAACCTTTGAACACTCATATGCATAACAGTTCTTTGAGGAGTTCTATGAGAGGATTGACGTGGAAATGCTGTAGATACAATTTACCTAGATTTGGCCAACGCATTTTACTAAGTACCTCATGTAAGGGCAGTAAGGCAGGCCAAAAAATTGCATGGGCGACTGTTGTTCATAATTTTTGTTAATGGCATAGTTGTTGGGATTTTATCAGAATCTTATAAGTTTGCAGATAAAACAAAACTATGTACAACAATGGTTGATGAACAAGCAAGCACCAAGAAATGGAGACATGGGGGGGGCAAAAATTCTTCAGTGCAAGAGTTGTAGTTCTGTGGAATGGTTTGGATCATAGTACTGTCTCAGTGGACACTATCAGGTTAATTTTCTGTGGTTCTAACATGGACTAGAAGTCTTCTGAACCATTTGAAACCCTTGTTATGTATATTATGTTAACTGTTTCTTAATGTTATCCATGCAGACTTAATGAAGTTAAATTCACCTTTAAAAATGTCTGTTGGCTTAGAGACTAGAGTTAGACTAGCTCTATGTTCCAGGTCAAGTTAAAGGATTATAGTCTTCTAAATAGATGATAACTCTTACCGTGTGGTTGTGCTTCTGATAATGTGCCAATATTTGGCTGATGAATGGTCACCTGACTGATTAATTTGATGATTTTTGCTAAGTGATTATTAAAAAGTTGACCAGTAGAGCGGAATATGCTCTGTGTTTGCTTTCTAATACCAACTAAGTGCTATACTTAGAATCAGTCCAAAAAGCGGGGATACGGTTGCCCCTTGTACCCCAAAAATTACGCCTATGGAAACGTCATTCAGGAACTCGAATGAATTGCTACCTACCTACTAAAAGTTCAAAAGAAGATAAAGCTATAAATTAGTTTGCCCTACAATATTCTAAAATGTGCATGCTAACTAAGCAGTATGAAAGGCAACTATCGGGCTTCCCATAATATCAATTAATCAGCAGAAACAACTGTCTAACTGTTGGTGTAGGTGTAGTTTACTGTAGAATAGCTTAGTCTACTGCATTGTCTTGTATAGTGTTGTCTTGTGTAGTGCAGTATAACTTAGCGTAGTGTAGCCTTACTGTAGGGTATTGTAGTGTAGTGTAGTCCAGTGTTTTATAGTTTAGTGTAGTCTAGTGTAGGTAGTGTAGCATAATATATTATGGTGGAGTGGCATGTAATGTAGTTTAGTGTAGTCTGGTGTAATACAGTACAGTATAGTATAGCATATCACAGCATAATATAGAATAGTATAGTATGGTATTGAATTGTGTCGTTTGGAACAGTATAGCCACAGAATATATAAATAAGTTTTCACATTGCACTATGACTAACTAGCGGTTCTTTTCTGAAAAAAGATTCCTAAACGGAATAATAGGTTTCGGATGGAACAATGGAAAGGCTAAATTCCTTAGAAAAACCGGATTGGGTGTTGGGAGGGGTCTCGGCAAAAACTAAAAACAATTCACAACACCGAATTTTAAAATAACTAAATTACTGCTTGAAAACCTTCCTTTTTACCGGTGCTGGCATTATTATTACTGCTTTTATTATTAAAAGTAGTTAGTTTAATTTTTAGCAGCTGCAAAAGGTGCCGGTGAGTTCAGGCTGAAAAAAATCACTGACTGATTATTGAATGCGCTATAATAAAAAAGTAACTTGTCACATTGCACTATGACTAGGAATTATAAACGCGCTATAACAAAAGATGGCTAGGAATATGAACGCGCTATAAAAACAGAGGACGGTTCAACTCAAGACAAAATTAAGATGGCGTCGTAGTATTTGTAAGACGGCATGTGATTGGTCGGAATGATATTTCAGAGGGTTTGCCTATAGGTGCTTGTGATATGACTAACAGAGTGCAAAACAACAATACTGGTATCACCCTCTGGATTGAGAAGTTGACCGTGTCAGAGTGACTGTTGACATCGGCCGGTGTTTATATGAGGATTATTTTGGTTTGTCGCGAGTTGATTGAGCGCAACTACAAGTTCTGTGAGTGAGGATACGATATGAATTCTGTTGCAGTGTAAGGTTTGATACGCGATTTAAGGTCTTGTTTCTAATGACAGGCGACTCGATTAAGAACTGCGGACGCTGCGCATAGTCGTAATCTCGAAATCTCTAAGCGTGTCTTAGAAAATGCAAATGCAGGACACCAGCTTATTCACGAGCGCTGCGTCATGTCAGAGGGATTGCCCAGATGTACCAAACGGAGGTCCAGGTCCGGTTGCTAGGCGACCAGGAAGAGCAGGAGGCAGAGGAACTGCTAAGACGGAATCCGTGTAGTACGAGAAAGTTTAGAAGGTGGAGGACAGGATTGACCTGGGTTGGAATTCTTGAAGAGGTAAGACTTTAGTTTGGAGTGGAAAGCCTGAGGGATGATAGAGGAGCGCGGAGTAGATGGCGGTGGGTGAGCAGCAATGTTGATAGAGGATCTGGGAATTTGTGTAATTCAGGAGGGAGATCATTCCACAGTCAAGGTGCAGTGTGGTATATGGATCCATTGAAGAACTTGAGATGAGAAGTGACTGGGGGTGGGAAAACGTGAGGCTGGAGGGTGATCAAGTAGAGTGGGGTGACTGGGTGTTGGTAAGCATTTCGGCTGCAAGAATTGTAGGAAGTTGTTGGTTAGTGATCATTCAGTCTTTGACCCCTAAAGCTGATAAGCACAACATTTAATAAATTGTTGAAATTGTTACACATTGAAATATTTAGGTGCAGAACCGGATGATGAATTCATGAAATGGTCTTGCCCTGGCTTTATTCGTCCATGAATTGTTGAATATGGACAAGGTGGGACCTCTGCAGTATGACATCGAAGAAGTCTTAGGAGATTCTACGCTGCTGGTGAAAATCAAAGAAAGTGGACAGCTGTAAGTATGTACATGTACATTCACCACATAAGCAGTACACAAGTTTACCAGTAAGTAGTAACTAGCGTTATATGCGATCAATGGGAGAGTTTAGCTTGGTTGATCTAAATTTATCCAATTATCTCTGCGCTTCATTGAAACAAAAACAGGGTACAATTTGTAAGGGAAGGGGGAGCATCCCCCCTGTTTCATACTGTCTGTCATTAAAGAAGGTTCTTGCATACATTTAATTTTCTGCCCTTACTCCTACTGCTGCAAATCTTAAAGCTTACACTGCTGAAGAATGTAGACAACAGGCTAATTTCCTAGATCATTTATATTATTAGCAATAATCCTTTTAGGCGGCCAGTTAATACGTTATCCTTTCTTGCCACTCTTTAATAATAATAGCCTAAGAACTTCTATAGTGTCATTGTAATAAAGCCTAAGACATAAGGCATCAGTCAGCGGCCACTTCCAAGCAAAGTCATTGTCCACGCCAACTTCTAGAAAATCCAAGAGAGAAATCCAATGGAAAACATGAAAATAACCGATGGATGAAACGAGTCCAGGATAAAATGGGTTTAGCCAAGCACTGAAGGAAATACTGATTCTGTAAGTCGTTTAAGTTTGGTGGAAGAGAGTTAAAGAATCGACGGCCATCAATAAAAATGAATTTTTACCAAGAGACGTCTTTGTCCTTGATAAGGTCAGAGTGAGTTATACATTGAGATTGTGATATTTTTGTTGGGAGTAGTAATGAACTGATTGAACAAGTCAAGTTTAACGTTGTTTGCTTGCTTAATTTTTATGTGTATTCTGTTTCCGTGATCTCCTTGATTGATCGAACTTTGTTGTTTAAAACTATTTCAGTAAAATCATAAGACAGTTTACTTGTGGTGACAACGAAGACATCAGTAGAATAATTGAAAAACTAACGAGCTTCTCAAAGACCATCGAACATTCCTATGTGATCGACATTGAAAATGCCTTCAGCGTTGCCAACACAGTCTACCTTCGGTGCCAGTACTGCGAAGTATGTACACAAAATTCAGTTCTTATGCACTTAGCAGTTATGCTCCCAGACAGTAAACCCTAACAGAATGCTCATAGATGTAAACTATGGTTTATGGCAAAACCATTTATGTGGCGTTACACGTGTTTGGTAGTGACTCTTAAATGTCTAGTTGCACTTTACATTAAATAACTTAACATAAGTGAAAACTTGTTAAGTGCAATGTCAAGAAAAAACTCATTAACAGCATTCCCAGTCAAGCAGGAAGAACCTACAATCAAACATAACATACTTCAAGGACTTACAGAACAAGGAAGTTGACAGACTGTTTAGCTCATTTATTAGTCCATTTATGAATATGACAGGTGCCTGGGTCAAACGTATACTGACATCTGACCGCATGCTGAGAATAATACCAAAGGCTCTCAGACGTCGAATACATATATATATAATTATATATATGTGTAATTGATGCGACATCCTCGGCCTTGCCTATGCCTGAATGCACACAGTTGAGCTGTTCCTATATAGCGGACCAGCAGGAGTCCATAAACCAATAAGTCTTAATTTTACATAGACTTTTACCCAAAAGAAAGAAAATTACAAGTTATGGTATTGTGGAACGTTCGTTACATTCAAAGGTCACTTGAGTCTATATGATATTCTGAATGATGTGAATGTTATTGTTTTGCAAGTGTGAATCTCAACAGGTGTCTGCAGTGACCTTAAGCGTGGTGGGATTCGAACCCCGAATGCAGTGGAAACAGTCTTGTCCCATAGTCACTCCCTCACCAATTAAGCCGTAGAAGACTATTCCAGGATACAGGGCCAACACTAGCTGTCTTTTTTTCTAGGCAACTTATGCTTGAGTGTTGTACCAACATTGATGCATTTCATCAGCAGACATTCCTTTAGAGTGCACGTTCTCATCCATTGCATACTTTTAATGAGAAGCACTATCATGTATTTAGTATCACAAGTGCAGTATTGTTTTCAAGGGTGGTAGCCTTCACGCGTTGATCAAACGGGCAAGACAGTATGACGACGTGATCAATGAAACAGAGCTGATGGAATGGCTGGTTCAGGTTGCCCTTGCTCTTCAACATTTACATGCAAGGTGAGATAAACATATCAATGGCTGAAATCAGGCTGTCAAATCTAAGGCTGTATTCTAGGTGTAAGATATTGAGATTTGATGCTAAATTCAAAGTCTAAAATCATTGGGTCTAAGGATAAATTCAAAGTGTAAGATCATCGAACTTGATGCTCAATTTAAAAGTTTGATATCGACTAAATTAAGCATTTGACTAGGAATCCATCCAATTCTGAGTCCATCCGAGGCTGAGCTTAAAGTGTAAGCTTGCTATATCTAAGTGTGCATTGTTTAAATGTTTTTCATCATTATCTAAGTATAAATTTTGAATGTTTACTTAAACTGGTGCTATTTGATGTGTTCAGCTACTATTATTATCATATAACATTGTTTACGCAACAAATAATAACATTGTTTACGCAACAAATAAATGATTCAGTGAATCTGCCATGCAAAAAATGTGAACAATTTGAGTGAGAAATCCAGAAACATGGAATAATTGTTTAAATGAAAATTGAAGAAAATAAGTATCTTCAGTATATATGTTTTTTTTAAATGTGTTTTCAGAGGCATCACTTATGGTCTACTTAACCCTAAGTAAGTATAAAATTAAATGACTACTGTTTAATTTTTTACATTGTAACATTTAGTGTACTCAGTCCAAAGTGAGTAGAATGACTTCTTTAACTCTTCACCCCAGCATTTATTCAGTGACTGCTCTGCAGTGTGTCATTCTAACTAAATACTGGCATGTTGACCTCTGCATCATCCTCTTTTCGTTTATGTTTGTGTGATCTAAGATGAGAGCATGTTGACAAGTCATTTGCGGTAATCTCTAAAAGAAACGATCATTGGATCATTTGTGATAATTGGATTGTTGTTGTCATCTTTGTCACGTCTCAGCCAGATGTCTTTCAATCTCTGGATTATGTTTTGTGAAGATTGTATGCATGTATGATCTGGACTTTTATAAAGTGCATTTTAGGAATCCTTAGAAGCAATTCGAACATGGCTGTCTCAAGATTCTAAGGAATCTGAAATGGTGCGTCTCAAGCTGGAAAAAGTAACTTGAGCAGAGTTTAAAGGGACAGGTGAAATGCAATGGGAAGATTGTTCCAAAGGGATGGACCAACATACCAGAGTGCATGATGTACTCTTGTTGATGTATTCCAGCGGGCCGCTGAACAAGGCAACCGGCGACTTGACTTAGTTGAAACAGGCACAGAGATTATACTTTATTCTTGATATTAAGTACCTGGCAGTTGAAATAAGTAAGTACTCGATATTAATGGTTTGTAGAAGCTTTGATGATCCTGGTATTGTTGTGTGTGTGTGTGTGTGTGTGTGTGTGTGTGTGTATGCGTGCGTGTGTGCGTGCGTGCGTCTGTGTTTTAAGATGTCTATGATAGGTAAACTTGTCTATTGTTCTTGTTCACAGGTTATTGTTTCTGTTTGTAGAAACATTTTGCTCGCAAGCAACTGTTGTAAACTCTCAAGCGCACGATTGATTGCAAGGTCTGATTGTTTTCCAGCCTTGCTTTGTGACAAGTTTTCATTGTCAAATTAGAACAGTCATTTTGTGTGATACTTTAGTTTATGAGCCTAGAGTTGAACCCAAAACTGAAGTGCATCTTTAGGCAATGCTTTTGTCCTTTGTTACAGTTCTGCTGTATTAAGATTATATAGTCTGATTACCTGCACATGGATATCTCCTGGTATATTCTAGGTATTAGGTTGAAATGAAGATGAGACTTCTTTACCTTATTGTGGCTGCTTGCTCTGCTGCCTTTGGTGGTGGTGGTGATGTCAGTAATGAGGTACTGGTAAATTTTATGATTTCTGGGGAACAACAAATATATCTGATGTATCTGACAAAGTGTGCTTGATGATGACGACAATGACAATGAATAACTAATGATAATATAATAAGAAAAATACTGGAATTCTTTCATTATAGGCCCTGTTTCAATAAAGTGCAGAGACATACCAAGGAGATAATATAACTGGGTACAGCTACAGTCAAATTTTTGCATGATCATTATTAAGCCATTTATAATTGTATAAAGTGTTGTTGTTATCTTTGTTATTGGTTTCTTGTTATTTTATTGTTGTTGCTTTGTTGGTACTCTAGCGAACTATTTGCTAAATTGATTCTTTGTTTTGTAGGGAATTCAAACTTTCGGGATCTCAGTCGTTGTGTGATGTTACACCTTATACATCTCCAGAGTCATTGCCAGATCCAAGCAGTCCATCAAAAAGCAGTGATGCTTGGTCAGGTCAATTAGCTCTTAAACAATACACTATCTTGTCATGTACTCTAAATCTGATGTCTGTACATACTTTTTAGTAGTTGTATAGAAAGGAATTGCTTAGAAGTCTGCCATATCTCAAAGCGGAACGTGTATGGGAGATACTCGATTCTTTGGTTTCTTAGGCCCGTGAGCCGAGAGTTAATGACTTTGAGCAGGCAGTCATTGAATCCAAGGGCCAGAATGGGAGAACCTTCAACTTGGCATGAAACAGTTAAGACACCTGAGATGATACTATGTGATAAGCATACCCGCAACGCATCACTTATCGAATCTCTGCCTTGGTTCGGCGATGCTTTGAAGGCGTGGCCCCTTCATACCTGCGGGAGCTCTGCTGTCCCACTTCATGTTCGCAACGTCGTTGCTCTCTCTGCTCAGCTGCGCAGGCTGAACTTATTGTTCCCCGTGCGCGGACAGCCATACAACAGCGCCGTGCCTTCTCTGTGGCTGGCCCCATGACCTGGAATGGGCTCCCTACCAAACTCCACCAAATACCGATTGGTCATTTCACCTTGTTTCTTACTGTTCTCAAAACTGCGTTGTTCGACCGTGGTTGGGCTGGGAGCGCTCCTGAGTAGGCAATCTTGAAGTCTTGAAGGGGCGCTATAGAAAACTGCTTTAATAATAATAATAATATACACACCACACATTGATTTTGCAGCTTCTTGAGGTTCTTGAAATTCACTATGCGATTAGGTGTAGGCATAAATATATGAATTCCTGATGCATGGAAGAAACTGCCTGCATATCTTAAAGAAATGCTTATTTATTTATTTATTTATTTTTTATTTATTTATTCCGAATATTTCTATAGCGCCTCTCGAAGTCAACTACTACTCAGAGGCGCTCCCAACTACAGCATTTGATACTGTGCCGGAATTTTCACGCCGAAGCGCCACGAGAAATTGCGAGTGAAGGACTTGCCCAAGGTCCGTACGCAGCGGCTAGAGTGGGATTTGAACCTGCAACCCTCCGGTCACAAGGCGCCAAACTTACCACTGAGCCACCACACACCACAATTATTATTATTTTGTCACTGCTAATGATTACATCATCTTTATAGTAAGCTAGCTTCTTGGTGTTTGGACCAAATGCAGTCTGACCTAGCTTTCATCAGAACTGACCTTTGAATGTCTCTCATGATCTGGCCATTCACCCAAGCCTTCGTAGCATTCAAGTCTCGAGGTACAAGTGGCACAAAGGAATGTGGTGTATATATATTTCTTCTGTTTCCTGTTTATCAGACTGACTTGCAAGTCTTTTGGACTAGATATATTTGCCATTAGTTGGAACCTTGCTCATCAGATATAGATTCAGTTATGTTAGTTTAACTTGTTTGTTTCAGTGTTTTGCAATCATTTCATAAGCTTAGATGAAGAAAGTTAAACTTGATTGATCTTGATAACATTTGTGCAATTTTGACACAAAGGGACTTAATATTTTGTGTATTGTCTCATTGTAGGGCATTGGGTTGTGTATTGTATGAGCTTTGTGCTCTGAAGAAGCTCTTTCCAAAGAGAAACACAAACGAGGAACTGATGCATGATATCTGCAAAAGTCAACTACCAACTTTCCCAGAAATTTTCTCCAAAGAAATGTCTGATACTTGGTCAAGGTAGCTGATAAATATGTTGCTTGTGGATCAATTTGTTTAGGCGTGAGGATTGGAGCGATTGCTAGAACGGTAGATTTCAAAACTTGCAAAAATTTCTCCTAAATTTCTCTATAAAATTCCAGATGTACTCTTACTGTAAATATATACCTGCTAGTCTATCTAACTATCTATCTATAATAAACTTGTGTAGCCCCCCCCTTCAAGAAAACTACTCAGTGGCGCTCCAAACCCACGCCTGGTCAAAAAGAAAGGTCTTAAGAAGGCCATAGAAAGTACCTGAGAGGGCCCTAGGGAAGGAACGAAGCGAAAGAGGGAGATCATTCCAGACGGTAGGACCCACCACGGAGAATGCCCTACACTGCGCCATAGCAGTACGGGCATAGTGGACAACAAAATCACCCCGAGAGGCTGAACGCAAGGCACGGCGCCCCGCACAAGCGAAAGTTAAAGTAAAAGCTTGCAGAGGTAGGCCGGGGCCTGCCCTAGGACACAGTGGAGTCATTGGAATGTGACAGTATGTCAACAAGAGTCATTGGAACATGCTCAACAAACAAATGGCTAATAATGTTGAAGGTTGTCTCTGGTTGTTAGAATGCTCAAGACTTCAAAGTTTGCATTTCAACTAAGAGTCTCAAAACCTAGACTGCATCTGATTTGGAGCTGTGATGAACTTCTGTACTGTGTACACTATGCATAGTATGCATGGTTTGCTCACAATGCCAGTGAAAGATGAAAGGCTCCAATGATACATAATTCTGGTGGGTTGCTGCTGTCCTTCAGAAGTGTTTTCTTAGTACCCCACAAGGCAGTGTTTAATCTAGACACCTTTTGGGGGGGAAATTTTCCCCCCCAGGATTTATGTTTCCCCCAGAGGCCAGCAATATTTCAATGTAGACACCTGTTTTGGGGGGAAAATTTCCCCCAGGATAGAATTGTGGCTCCCCAGAGATGAGTAAAGGAGATGAATTCCTAAAAAAGGTCGTCAAAGTTAAGAGTTTACCACAGAAATCAGGTACTAAAAAAAGTCATCAACTTTTTTAAAGATGAAATTCAAAAAAGTTTTGGACGTTGGAACACGGAAACACGGATACAAATTTCCCCAAAAAGGTCGCCCTTGTTGGTCCCCCCGACAAACCTTGTTTCCCCCCTCAGAAGAGGGGGACTAGATTAAACGCTGCCCACAAGGAAGTTTCAGATGACACTGCATAGTGTCACACAATACTGGACTGCTTTGTAAGTAGGTTTCACGACATCAGAATCACATTATTACATCATTATTGCATTATGTTTCAGCCATAAATCTTTAAAATGACATTAATATTGTGCATGTTTGGTTTTAATTTGGCCTTCTTTTATTTTAGTCTCATGAACAGAGATCCCAAGAAACGATTATCTGTGGATGATTTGCTCGAAATACCGTTTGTCTCTTATCATCGTAAGGTGGGATTAGTAATTAGTATTCTTGTTGTACATTTTGGGTGGCATGTGGGTGCCTGTAAAGTGTAAACGTAATCGCAGACTTTATATAGCACCAGGTCAAGAACTGGCTTAGTTTAGATTTGCTTTAAATAGCTAATGTTCATAAAGTATTTAGTATCATATATACCGGTAAGTAGTTTCTTATAATTAATGTGAACAGAAACATCACTAGTTCATTATAATTATTATTTATATTATTTTTATTATCATAGGCGTAATTTGTGGGGGGTACGAGGGGTTCCCATACCCCCACTTTTTGGACCGGGGGTACCGTACCCCCCACTTTTGAACGATGCCAATCAATATTTTATTATTGCGCCTTCCCAGAGATTGCAGTCTCAGCTTTGCTTTGTGTATGTAAGAAATTGGTACCCCCACTTTTTAGACCAAAGTTACGCCCCTGTTTATTATTATTATTTATTATTATTATTATTATTAAGGAACATTTATATAGTGCCCCTTTCAAGGCAGTCTACTCAGGAGCACTCCCAGTCCATCCATGGCTAAAAGGAGCAGTCTAAATTACCATAAAAGTAGTAGAGTAACCATAGGGAACAGGTGGAGCTCCATTGGGAGCCCGTTCCAGGTCGTAGGACCAGCAATTGAGATGGAGCGGTGCTGCATGATTGCAGTCGGCGAATGAGGGACCACGATCAGTTTGGTCAGCTGATCGAAGAGCAGAGTGTCGCTGGACAACAGAGGTAGGGCGACAAAAAGCCTGCAAGTATAGGGGCACGATTCCCTCCAAGCAGCACCTAACCAGCACAGAAACTCGATTATGTGATCCGTAAAGGGAATGGAACCAATGCAGGGCATCCTGCATGAACTCAGATACCATGCCAAATCTAGGAATGTGGCCAATGAGTTCATGTGTATAAACAGTGTAAAAGTGGTGCTTTTATGTTTCCTGCTAACGATCCCTAATGGCTAATTATGCCATAGATTCAAAGGAAAAAATGTAAACAAATTTTTTTAATTTTAATTTTAAAAACTGCAAAGAAATTGGTACATAATTGATATTTGTTTAATAATGATAAAATTGATTTCTTTGCTTAGGAAATGGAAGAGACACAAAGAGCCGAGGTTACTGGAGCAGTCAGCTGGCCTGACACCGCACAGGCGACGTAAGTTTACTGTAATGCAGATGAGAGAAAAGCTACAATAAAAAGCAATTACCCAAGTGAAATATCCTGCAAGTTGGCACAGCTATGATAATAACTTGTCTGTAGTAAATGTTATCTTATATCAGACAAACCTGATCTAATTAAATACCTCTGCTTTCACAAAGACTTTTAATTGCATGACTAGACAAGGACTTTAAGAGTCATTTCAGTGTGCCAATGGAGAGTTACATTACATTTTTACTTTGACCAACCCTAGATAGCAAATGGTGAAATGGTGTTACTTAGCATTGACCATCAACCGACACCGAATGCATTACTTGTAATACACTGGCGCTGTAGAAGTTTCTTCAGTTTAAATTCTATTATATATGATTACATCTAAGATATGGATAAATTTCTTAAATTTTAGATCATGTGTTTACCTTCACCTCTTTCTTCTTCAAAATTGTATCAATGTCTTGTTCTAAGACTGTGTGTAATGAACATGCATGAATATGGATAATGCATATGCATGAATATGGTTAATGCATATGCATCAATATGGATAATGCATATGCATGAAAATGGTTAATGCATATGCATGAATATCGATAATGCATATGCATGAATATATAATTTTTATTCAACAGGTCAGCAGATGTTCCTGGAATGAAACATCAGTTCATGAATGAAAAAGACGATGACCAGAATTTCCAAGAGTTTAGAGATGATGATGACGATGATTGTGATGAAACTAATTTCCTAACAGCAGAGGATATAGATTATTTACTGAACCCACCGGACAGTTAAATGTGCCTTCCAGAATTCTCACCGTGGTTTTGAATTCTACACATGTACGTTTGTTGTGATGACATGTAGTGTGTACTTATTTACTTTCTTGTGTCGTTGCTCATGAAAACCAAACATCACAAACTTTTATATTATTGTATTATTATTAGTATATGTATTTTGCTTAAATTGATGTTGTTAATATCTGTAATGAAGTACGGATTAGATCCACGAATCTCGATCACTTTGTGTACTGCAGCAGTCAACTTTAATGCAATTATTGTACTTAACATTAGACCAGGTTAACTGATACAAATCTGTGTTTGTCGTTACAACAACTATATGAGTAAGTTAAGAGTTACATATAATTACACAAACAAGCACATACAAACATACATGTTTGAAGCATTGCTCTTCACAGTTACAAGATCTAAAATTGCATAGACTGTTAGGTGTTGTATTGAATTTTATGCATATCATCTATGCTTTGGGACACAGTTTTGGCAAAAAATGTCAAAATTAATCAGTAAAATGTAATAATTGTGTATGTTTATAAATCTAAAAGCACGACATTTTAATGAACATTAGCATACAGTTCAGAAAGATATCTACATTTCAGATCGACAGATCTGTACTGAAGTACAAATTAGATCCATGATCCATCCTGTCGACAGATCGACAAGCAGGTACAATGGTACATGGCATATATCACCAAAACTCTGATTGAGAGACTTTTCACAAATGCTGGTCATGTAATAAATCTGTTAAAGAAAAACCAGTTCTTTCAGTGACCAATGCCCATGCCAGTTCTACTGGCTACATAACCTAACACAACAGCATAACACAATGCAGCTATTTTGTGGCTCAGAAGACATTTAAACTCTTATAACCACTCCAGAACTTCTCTGTCATAACATTCTCTGTAACGATGCCAGCTGGCATCAAGCAATAGTATCCAGGAAGGTGTTAAATGTACGAAGCAACAGTTAAAATGTCAGTTATACAGCTGTCCAGATCACTGGCAGCCATAGTGTTGCATCCAAGCTGTTTGAAAAGATGTCGTCGATGGAACTGCATGTGACAAGATAAAAGCATGAGCAAAAACATAATGTAAGGATGACAAATATTTGGCAAGATGCCACAGATGATACATACACTTGCGTGGGTGGATATCAAGGGTACAGATGTCTAGCAAAATGCTACACTTGCGTGTCTGAATATCAAGGGTACAAATGTCTAGCAAGATGCTACACTTGCATGGGTGGATATCAATGCCTAGCAAAATGCTACACTTGTGTGGGTGGATATCAAGAGTACAGATGTCTAGCAAAATGCTACACGCATGGGCGGATATCAAGGGTACAAATGTCTAGCAAAGTGCTACACTTGCGTGGGTGGATCTCAAGGGTACAAATGTCTAGCAAAATGCTACACTTGCATGGGTGGATATCAACGGTACAAATGTCTAGCAAGATGCTACACTTGCATGGGTGGATATCAAGGGTACAAATGTCTAGCAAAATGCTACACTTGCGTGGGTGGATATCAAGGATACAAATGTCTAGCAAGATGCAGTCTTGTTGTCCTCGAGACCAAGGTCTTGGTCTCGAGTGCACTCGAGTTCGTTTTTAAAAGTCTTGGTCTTGGTCTTGGTCTTGAGGTTCAAGGTCTTGGTCTTGGTCTTGGTCTTGAGGTTCAAGGTCTTGGTCTTGGTCTTGAGGTTCAAAGTCTTGGTCTTGGTCTCGCAAGACCAAGACCAAGACCGGCTGTCAATATGAACAGTCATTTAACAGAACTCAAGAATTCTGTATCAAGCCTGCTTGCATCATACGACCAATATAAATCTATGGATGGATACAAGTCTTGTTGGTCAGGAAAACCCATTGGCAGCAGCAGCAGTTATTCTGTATCAGACGGTATGATAAACCATGGGAAGATTTCAAAAGGACTCACTATCTGTACATTTACATCCAGTGCTTGAAAAGCTGTGTGTGTCAGCGACTTCAGCACCTGTAGAACGTATTTTTTCACATGGCGGAATTTTTATGAGGCCCACCAGGCACGTCTTGGTCAGAAAATTCTGAGCGAATTGGTTTTTATATAAATACAAAAGGCATTTGGAATAATAGTTTGCATGAAGGACTTTTGAATACAAATTCGGATTTCTCTGCAGTTTGCATTCAAAGTTAATTTGCTTGAATAAAATTAAAGACTCGTGTTTTCATTAAAATAGCGAATATTCCGACTTGACAATTTTTAGAAGTCTTGACCTGATTGCGATTTTGTGGGTCTTGGTCTTGGTCTTGGTCTTGAGGTTCAAGGTCTTGGTCTTGGTCTTGGTCTCGAGGTTCAAGGTCTTGGTCTTGGTCTTGGTCTTGAGGTTCAAGGTCTTGGTCTTGGTCTTGGTCTTGAGGTTCAAGGTCTTGGTCTTGGTCTTGGTCTTGAGGTTTAAGGTCTTGACAACAAGACTGGCAAGATGCTACACTTGCATGGGTGGGTATCAAGAGTACAAATGTCTAGCAAAATGCTACACTTGCATGGGTGGATAGCAAGGGTATAAATGTCTAGCAAAATGCTACACTTGCTTTATCAAGGGTACAAATGCCAATGCTACACTTGTGTGGGTGAATAGCAAGGGTACAAATGTCTAGCAAAATGCTACACTTGCATGGGTGGATATCAAGGGTACAAATGTCTAGCAAAGTGCTACACTTGTGTGGGTGGATATCAAGGGTACAAATGTCTAGCAAGATGCTACACTTGCATGGGTGGATATCGAGGGTACAAATGTCTAGCAAAATGCTAGCACAACCACATCGGGCAAGACACCAAACAAAGCTGTGAGTGGCATCATGCCAATGGTTTAAGTGTCCGACCAGATTTCTGGCTGGCAATTTGCCATTGACAGAGAAGCAAAAAATGCCAATTCAGCAGAACTGTCTGGCAAGATGAAAATCATACAATTTCACTGGGATCAGCCGCCAACTCATGTGATTGTCTGTTGTCGATTTCGTCGATTACAACTTTATCATTGTCCTCTTGACTATCGTCGCCCATGTGTGCGTCAACGTTCTGGTATAAGTTTACATAGTCATGATCACATTGATCTTCGTCGTTCTCATCTTCCTGTGCCTCTTCGTCGAGTAGGGAATGCAATTCGTTGTAGATCTCGGCAAACGTTGGCCGACTGCCAGGATCTTCATTCCAACACCGCAACATCAGCTCATATCTAGAACAAAATGCATTCAGAGTAATGGTAACACTCATGGCCAGGAGAGCATTAGGTTCGCGGTTCGATACCCGTAACCCCCCTCTAGGGCAGTGCCTTGCATGGCTGCCAAACCGTGTGTTTTATTAAGATCTTATTGTACTTCTGTCATGTTTCAATGTAATCTTACTGCATCTGTCAGTTTGAAATAATAAAGAATATTATTATTATTACTTTTGCCTTCATTATGCCGTTAATGCCTGCAATTCTTCTTTCATATTATGGTTTATTGTGTCATACAAATAGTGACGACTGTTCAAAATAATTTATGCTGAAGTGTTGTCATAAGATATTACACTGGGGATCCATCCATATGGTGTACTAATGTATGCTCTACTTACTTACTTACTCATAGTATCACAAACAGTGCTTAGTACTGTACTAATAAAGAACAATTACTTGACTAATTTGGTATTTATTATGATACTTAAGAATATTTATTACTTGTAGGCAGCGTTTTAAAGTGTGTGGGAACGGCGTTCTCAACTGCTCTTGAAATTCTTTGCTTGTGTTCCCACTGCTCACAATGCAATAGAACCCTGGTAACGCATGTGTTCCAATAAAACTCTTGTTTGGAGTTCCCACTGCTCACCCAAACCACTTCAACCACTGCTTGTAGGTAATGTGATGTTTCAAGGCAAATGTAGTATACGTCATCACAGATTGTAGCCTATTACTATTACAAACATTTTTAATGTCGCACAGAAATGCAAATCTGAGGCAGCAGTGTTATTATTCATAGCATGTCTAGTTAGTCCTACTCATCTGCATATGAACAAAGTGTACCTCATGATAATTATATCCACACAATTATGTATTGTTGTAATTTATCTAATGAATGTATATCGTCCAGCACGCATGTGTGTGTTTGTGTGTGTGTATATAAGAGGAAATTTATGATTTACATATATGTATGTACAACCAATGTGGCCTATTAATGTGGCCTATGACTCAGTACCAACTAGCATTGTTTACACGACTCTGTGATGGGTGCACTTTTGAGTTTGCACAAGACTTCTGTGTTAGGTACACACCACCTATCTCCAACCTCTTCTTTAGGTAGTAACTTACAATAATAGTTCTAAGTTGACAAAGACCTAATAAGAAAATGTTAACACTGCTGGTATTTTAAAAGAAAAGTTTGGCCGATTACATTTCTTCTGGACATGCGTCCGGTTTTGCCATACGTCGTCCGGCCTGCAAGTAAGATCGTACATCCCAGTTGGAGATGTCGGGGTACGGAGTTGATCCACGTGTTAAAAGCTCCCACAAAAGCACTCCAAACGACCACTACAACATAGACAAAACATGCTTATTTGATTGATCACTCAGTAGGCCTACCAACCTTTCATTCTGGTGGTTTCAATCTCTATATAACAAGTACAGTATAATGGGTCAATTACTGTCACGAAGAGCCATTATACTGCTATTAAATTGCACATTTGGCAAGCACGATGTACTGTTTAATGGCAAGTAGATGCGCTTGATGTTTTATAATAACTTAGGAAGAATGCATATCTGAGGTGCCAAGTGATGACGTTTGATGCTAAATGCCATGTTGAAGGTGGGTGTAACATGACAAGCTGATGAATCAGACACCTGAGACAACTACTGTGTAACCATAAGCAATCACAACTGTCAGAGAGATGGCAAGCAAACTCAGCTTGTGCTGAAAATTCAGCGATGTTCCTTGACTTGCTTTTCCACTCAAAGCCATTGCAAAGCAGGAATGACTCTGCATTTCCAGTGCAGAGCAATGTTAACACGTTTCCCTTGTCTGGCTATGTCTTAATTTGTTAGGCTAATGAGCAACAAATTTAGAAGTGGAGTGTGTCAGTGTATCTAAAATGTCAAATCGTCTTTTCATTGCAGTGCAAGCCATCCACAAGTTCATCTAATAAATTCCACATATTCCAAAGAAAATTAAAAACATGTGAATAACTGTTTATATTCACACAAAAATTAAAAAAATGCCTCTGAAACGTTTTAAATGAAAGGCTTTCGAATAACTCAACTATATTCACACAAAAATAAAAAAAAGCCTCTGAAACGTTTTAAATGAAAGGCTTTTGAATGACTCAACAGGTCCAAGAAACCCTGCAAGCCAAAAGGCAAAAAGCACAGAAAACTTCTACTTAGTAATTGTAATCTGACATTTATAAAGCGCCATTTCAAGAAAAAACTAGTCAGTGGCACTCCAGATCCGAACCAGTAACATCACTGTCAAACAATACAGACTTCAGGCACTTGCAAAACTGGAAGGGACAAACTGAGGAGCTTGTGCCGCAGCTCTCGAGAAACGTGATTCCAGCAGGTGGTGGGACCAACATAGGCAAAGCATCTGGACTGAGCTGTAGGGTCAATCAGAAGTCTATGGGCAGCCGACATTTAATACTAAAATGTAAAAGAAGTGACTACAGTGACTTAATTCCCAAGTGAACTGTATACTGTATTTTTTATATACATGTAGCAATGATAAATGAGTGAAGATCTTACTTTAGCTTAACCCACATCTAATTTATATTTCTTTGTCCACTTAAAACCTCTGGGCGCTAACGATCTAGTTGCATGACTTTTAAAAAAGCCATGTTTTCAGAGTTGTAAAGAACTTTGCTATCGGTTGAAATAGCTTTCTCTGCTGTGAATATACCATGCAATTTAAAGTGAGGAATTCTGTTATGTTCCTAAAAGAAGGTCTCCAAATATTCTGTTCTCACTGCACCAATGAGGGTAACTTTACTAGTATCACTAACAGGTGTTTCAACTACTAACCACATCAGTTTTCACACTGTACGTTGCTTTGGTGAGGCTTTCAAGGGCCATCCATTTGACAGGCAGCTTAACTTGTTTGTCTTCGCTCATGTAGTAGTCTTTGGTGTAAATGTCGCGAGAAAGTCCAAAGTCAGCAACCTTTACAGTTAGGGTCTCATCCAGCCTTTAAATAGAAAATAAAACGTCTGAGCATGTCAATAGCATAAACATATAAATATCAATACATTAAACAAATTCACAAAGGTGATATTTTTTTTTATATTTTTGACATGACAGATTTTACAGCCTTATCTGATCTGATAGAATGCTGCTGCAGTTACCCATAATGCTGAAGGATTAAATTTTAAATTACTGACATTTTATTTTGCAGCGTTTCAGCTCAAAAGGTCTGTGCTGCGGCCAAGATACCTGACAAATGTAGAACAAAGCTTCACTGCTGCAGAAAATTCTAACATTGGAGTACCTCAATAGTGTCACTACCTTCTTTAAACACAAACTTTTTAAAGTCTGTACATGTAGTTTTTAGTTTATTTTTCCTACTGCTTTGTCCCAATTTTCACTACCTGCTTAAAACTGCTGTGTGTCAATGACATTGGAAAATGAGCAGGGTTGAGGCTATTTGGCCACTATATGGTCACATTTACATTTATCTGCTGTCAAGACATGGAACCATTAAAGGTCCAACATATCGGGTTGAGAATACATTTAAAATTAGAATGAACATTCTGACACATTGCGTTAATATAATTTCCAGCATGTACATGTAATTTAGATTAACAGGCTAAAGTTTAACTTGGTAAAAAAATGATAAAAATAAGAGATGTGGTGCAGTTGTAGGTTTGTAATTTTGGTGTTTAATGTGCTTGAGAAGAAATATTTTTGAAACTTGAGAGTATAATTTGATGGACCTGTTAAAAAATATGATAAATAAAGCTAACATTAAATTAAAATAGTGTTACGTAACTGCCTTTGGTGCGTGCTTTCAGATTTTACAGGAATGTTGTATAAATTCAGTCATAAGATAACAATATACTTGCATGCAATTTCGAGTTGCCAAATCGCGATGTACAAATTTCTTTTCCGACAAATAGCGCATTCCGTCTGCCACTTGCTCGCCATACAACAGAAGATCCTTGACTGTCAGCTGAATTTAAAATTAATTTTAAGAAAATTGAAGACACCAACACTTCATATCCACTGCTATCTCTTGGGATAAACTTAAAAGACTGTTCTCCTTCTGGTCATTGAGGTTAATTAAGGCATAATTATTAGACAATAATAAGGCAAATCAGGTGCAACCATCCAACAAATAGTTTAAAGGCAGAAGTATGAGGTATAAAAACAAATTATGCATGTTGCATACAGAGGCTAAGGTAAATTATGAGATAAAGGATTGGACATATTTCTGCTGTCAGCCTCCATATACGCCTACTTCATGAAATAAGAACACTTTCGTGCACACGCACTGTACTTAAAGGCCGATCAAAATTAATTCGCCAGAATTAAAATTACAGGGTGTCTAGCAAATTAGCCAGCCACAAGCCACAAAGGTTGCATCCTTGACAGCCACAGCATCATAAAGAGTGAACATCAACAACTGCTTTAATGTCGGTTGTTAACGTAGGCTACATCCTCTAAGTCACCATCCGCCTCCTGTCATGCTTGGGAAATTTTTACAGTATACCTTCAATGTTTAGTGTTTGGTCAAATATACATATATGTAATTATACAGGATGAGATGTGCCATGGAGCCATTAAGTTTAATAGTAGCAGATGTCCCACTTTCTCTCCTCTTGCTATTAGAGAGAGAGAGATTAACTGAAGCTTTTTCTACGAACTTACTAATTGCAGAACAGAAGCAACGGCCACAGAAAATTAACACAAAAGTAAAATCTTGAAGCATTAGCTATTTAGGTTTATGTAAATAAATCTTGGTAAGGTAATTTATTACGCATATGTGATAATCAACAACAGTACAATAGAACCAACTAAATACAATTCTCATTCATCTCTAACACTTGCAGTGACCAGAAGCATGTCAGACTGTCATTCAGGAAAAGCCAGTGAAACAAACAAGTCCCTTGCTACTTTGAAGTTTTCAGGCGCTCACTATATCAGCATTAAGACTACACACACACGAGTACCATAAGAAATAATCTTCATAGTCTTAACAGAAGTAATAACTGAAGTTAAAGTAAGATGGAGGTAAATGCTACACAAAGAAGCAAACAGTTACCACAGGGTCTTTCCCATGGGGTTTTGGCAAGACAGTGCTTGTCAAATTCAAACAGATTCAAACTCTGTGTAATTGGCAGTTCTAGGTGAAAGGCTGTTGTGTCAGCAATCAGCCAACTTGCTATTTGCAAATCATAATTCATAACTTAATTATAACTAATAATTTATATTTCAGGAAAATATTCACAGTGGTATAAGGCATTAAGTTAAATTGTCCTGGGATTGCGGATTTTTCATAAGCATGCCCACAGTAATTGTATCGAATTAAAAAAAGCAACATACCATCAAAGACGGATTTTTAATGTAATTTTTCAGACAGCCATGAAGCATAAATGGCAAGAGTATCATTGGCATTCCTCTATCATCAATGGTTACTCCAATCAGTGAAAGAACATTGCGATGACAGAAGTCTTTCATCAGCATTCCTTCTTTAAGAAATGCCTCAACAGTTTCCATGGAGAGATTATCACCTGGAAATGGAAACATTAACACAGCTCCAGCCAACCAGCTCACCACTTCAAATGTAAATCTAAGTTTAAAGTAACATAGAGGGGTAAGGTGAAGTAAGGAAAATTGCTCAATAATTATAAGAAGAATGTGAAGAAGAAGAATGCGAAGAAGAAGAATGCGAAGAAGAAGCAGAAGAGGAAGAAGAAGCAGAAGAAAAAGCAGAAGAAGAAGAGGTGGAGGAGCAGGAGCAGGAGGAAGAGAAGGAGGACAAGGAGAAGGAGGAGGAGGAAGAGAAGGAAAAGGAGGACGAAGAGGAGGAGAAGGAGGAGGAGAAGAAGAAGAAGCAGAAGAAGAGCAGCCCCTTAAACTAGCCCTGAGGCAGCCATGGGTATGAAGTGTTAGCGACTTCATTTTCTTAGCCTCAGCATATGAGGGCGGATGGCCAGTACTAACCTACCATATATGAGTAACAGTCCTCATCAGCAAGATTCAGAAAGTAGGAACTCATTTTGTTAGTTTTCAATTTTTTGAGTCAGAGGTTTGATTTCAATACATGAAGTAAAATTAACTGCCTGTTATTTAAATTAACAGGCAATTACTTGCGTAGTCTATTTAGTCACAAGCACTGATGCGAAGTTTCCTCATGTGGCACTACATAAATTTCTGCTTTACTATATGTACATTTACGATTATTACGATATTAGGCCCAATATTACACTAGATCCATACTTTGCGACCCCGTGTTCATAATCGGGTTCTCCCGACTGCTGACAGTCTAGCTCGTAAATCTTTCATAATTAGGATGATTTTCACCGGAATATAGGCCTTAGTACTTTAACCTGGACGTGATATACATGTGTAAACCAAAATGCGGTTAGCAGTTGGATTAATAAAGGATATACTTACTTACTTACTTACTTACTTACTTATTGTATTGTATTTAAACATTTAAACATTTATACTTAGGCCCAATATTACACTAGATCCATATTAGGCCCAATATTACACCAGATCCATATTAAGCCCCATATTAAACTAGATCCATATTAGGCCCAATATTACACCAGATCCATATTAAGCCCCATATTAAACTAGATCCATATTAGGCCCCATATTACACTAGATCACCTAAATAACAAAACCTGCCCTTTGTCGGCACTTGAGGCAGACAAGCAGCAAAAATATTGTTGCTAAATTCCGGCCTGCATTCTGTCATTTGCTATCCAAAGCAATTGAGTAGAAGTCACTTAGCCAAGAAAAGGTTCAAGTTCAAAGTAAACATAGACAATTCAGCTAGACTAGTTTACAGTTAAACTAGTTTACACAGATATATTGCCTCTATGAAATGAATAAAACTGTGTACACATCCTCTCAAGGGTCTTACCTTTCAGAGTCTTGGCAGCCACCTTTTGACAAGAGACCGGTCCATAGTCATTTGATGCACCAAAGTATTTAGTTAGAAACGCTTCATAAACGCACCCAAACTGCCCTGTTCACAAAAGAAATGAAAACCCTCATACAGGCTTCTTAAATGCACGAACTCTAATACATACATTTTTACCATTTTCTTTCTGAAATCAGTATAATGTATAAACAAAATCATCAGAATTAAAAACTGCAACTGAGAGCAGCGTAAATATTCTACGTTCATTGTTTTTGTACATAGTTACATTATATACATATCTACTTTTTACATATTTACATTCTTACATCTTTACCTTTTTACATTTTCGTCTTTTTTTACACATTTACATTTTTTGGTACATATTTACGTTGTTACATATTTACATTTTCACATATTTACATTTTTACGTATTTGCATAGCATCATTGAAGAGAATCTAAATTGTGGGACTGCGCAGCATAAATATGAAGGCCACTTGCAGCAGCAACAATCAAGTTTATAATAATAGCTATAATAAAAGTCATCAAACTCATGATGAGTTGCAGATATTAAGTTGCCAGAGGTTTTTATTTGCCCTGTACTTAACAATCTTGTCAGCTATTTAAATGACACAACGTTGGGAATCACACCCTCATGTTAAACGCAGCATGTGCAGAAAATAACATAAACTACCTAGTACTATTGGTATAAAGGAAGTGCCAAAGAGCACATTGTATTGTATTGTATTTTATTTCGGTACCAAACATTGCAAGGTTACAAAAACATATAATGCATATGATCATTTAACATAATCTGGCTACACAGGAGACCCAAAAGGGGTCGTAGACCCCGCTACCAGGGCCACCTGGGTAGTAGTACAATTTGATGAAAGCAGTCGATATAACATCATTCGATATTCCACATGTGATTATATATATGTGTAGCGCATGCTAGTACGGGAAACTTTGGTGTGCGTAACACTCCGTCAGCCGCTCTGGCAAACTCTGTGCAAATCGTTACACAATTCCATCCATCAGTAAGTGATAGCAGGAGATAAGGCAAGGATCATGACGGTCATGTACATTATAGAACTGCCACTAACGCCACAGATGCACCGGTTGCAACATCCTTGTACTGTGGCCATCACGTGATATCCATACCCATGCCCCAGTGCTTGGCTGAGCTGCCGAAATTCCCCATTAGTGCCTCACTACCTCTTTGCTATGACAGATTTCACTTGGCTTTGGAATAGTTAACCCCCCTAATTACTGTTCCCACACTTGGCTTGCTTTGATCCTTCAGACTGAGTTTACATGTCAATGCTTTACTGTTGGAATTTCCTACATTAAGTGCATTCATTCATTCATTCATTCATTCATTCGTTCATTCATTCATTCATTCATTCATGATTCACTCACACACTCATTCACTCATAAGTGCATCTCATCTAAATCCTACCACTTCAGAATAAGAATAAAAAAGTCAACTTAGAAAACCACGATAAACTGGTGAAACTTTTAAAGTAGTTTAAAGCAGGACAAGGTAAACCAGTTGCTCACTTAAATACAATTAAAGTACCTCTAAATTCAAACTCTACAGGGGCAAAGTCCAAGACTGATTTGTCTCAATGCAAACAGTAGTTTAACAACTGGACAGCCTTTTACATATCTTAACAAGGTATTGTGTGGAGCACAGTAACCAAATGGTTAGAGCGCTCGCTTTGTAACGTGGTGAGTACAGGATTGAGCCTCCCAAAGACAGTTACTGTGTAGGGACTTTGAGCAAGTCCTTCACTCACAACTGCCCTGCGCCATCGATTAGATACAGGCACTTAGTTAATGCATAATAACAATAAATAATTCACATGGCATTGATGTTTGGGTCAGACAAGGAACATAAGAAACATGAAATTCTCACAAGTAATAACACATATGAAAGCTGTGAAAGCCAGTTACCAGACAGACCCCCCCAGCTGTTAGCCTCTCATACATACTGCACTTCGGTCCAGTCATTTATTAGGGTGAGTCTGGGTGACTAATGAAGCAAGATCCTGTTTAAGGTTTCATGTGTGAACCTACATGACCTATGTCTAAATCGTTTTTGTTCATAGCAAGAATTAAATGAGGCCCTGACAGAATTCAAAGAATTCTGAGAGAAAGCAAGCAGATGGTTTATGTAGGAAATGAATTACAAAACAGTCCGTTGATGAGAAAAATAGTCGAGCATTATCACACTATGAAATATCTCTCTTATGTTTACTGTCTAATTCTTTCAATATACCTATTCACTTATGCTTAGATGGCACTTGTATCTAATGCACATGGCAGCAGAACAGAGGCATTTCCAACTTTCATGCTATGTACTACAAAGCCGATCGGGAAACCAGAGTTGTGAAAGTTACTATACAAGGTATATACACCCTGTAAGCATATATGTTATTTCTAACTATCTGAAAATGGCACGAATCTAACACAACTGGTCATTTTCACAAGCAGTGGAATTTTCCCAACCCATCAACGAGCTTTCTTGGATCAATCTTCATTCCAACTGACTGGGCTCAACACACGTTTTGTGGTTACCTAAAAGCCACAGTGGTGTCACTAGGGGAGTGTGACGGTGCGGGCCTCACCGGGTAACACCTTCAGTGAGGGTGAAACCAAAATGACAAAATGACTGTCCACAAAATTGTTGTGCAGAGTTCAGCAGAAATTTATTATTTTTAAATTAACAATAAACAGGTAACAACAAAAACATTTCTCGTAAGCCCAGCTTACACGTACTGTATCAGCACGAATCTACATAAAGCTGAAACTCTATGCTAATTTACTTTTTTGAAACTTCTAATGGGGGTGACACCACGACTTACCGCACTGGGTTACACCAGCCCTAGTGACCCCACTGTAAAGCCGCACTTGTTTAGCTCTGTTAGACACCCATGCGACAGTGTTTTTGGGAGGTGCATGAAGGGTGCTCATGAATAAGTTGGTACCCTGAGCTTAGTTTTCCAGCAGTGCTTTAGAAATTTGGAGTCTACAATTATGATGTGTTTTTTACTACACATTCCCTCTATCGTAACCACTAAATTTTACTGGATTGCATGCAGGGGCGTCTATCCCCCCTAAGTCATTGGAGCCCCTAAGTCATTGGAGCAACGTCCCTTTTCCCCCTTTTCTTCCCCCTTCCCGTTCCCCCCCTTAAAATGGTGGCACACACACTGACAGATCTCCCCCCCTATTTCTTGGATGGAGCATCTGCTCCAAGGTTTCTATGGTGTAGACGCCCCTGATTGCATGCACCTGGGCAGGGTGGGTAGGCCTAAGTAACCGTGGCACAATCTCACCTTTTCCGATGAGGCTTCCCAGTTTCACTTTCCGGTTGTCTATGATGTGTCCCTTGAGCATCCACTTGACGTTATCCGGCAGCTGTTTCCACTTCTCCGACGAACTCTGCTCCAGGTCCCTGTAAGGATCCTTGACGTACATCTCCGTCTGCTCGTTGAACGACTCCTCGTCAGCCGCTGAATCCGACTGGTGTCGCCTCTTCCGCTCCGTGCATCGCTTCTTTGCGAAGATGATGATGATGACGACGATGACGAAGACCAAAAGACCCGTCAGACCAAACGTCGCCTTGTTGGCGTAGCTCTCAGGGGTCGGAACCGACTCGGTCCCGTTCCCCGGTTGTACAGCGGCTGGGGTGGGTGGTACGCCATCCACATCCATCCTAACCCCTCTGAAGCTGCTGCTGCCGGCTTAATTCAACGGTTAAGTTGGAAGTTTCGGGTGTAATTAGTTGTCAGTTTTAAGACGCACGAATATAGTGTAATATAGGCCTCCTGGCAGTGTCTTTAGTCACCGACTTCCAAAGTCACCAAACGCGTAAAAACTAATTAAACTAGGCTAATTGTTTCCTTAACAAGCAACCTGCTGCTATACCTGATGTGGTTGCGGTACCTGCATGATATAGGCTACGGTATCCATAATATGTGCTCAATTTTCCCTTCAGTCACTGTAACTGTCATGAGTTGCAAGTTACGCAAATAGGGGCCTACTACGACCGGCTATAGGCCCTAGTAAAAATGTAAAACAGTCCAGTTGCAAGTTTTGACTCACGGACACGTCTAACACCGAATCGAATTCTGCGTCCTATTAAGATATTTAGAACTGTTAAAATTTATTTTATGATTACAAATTTGAAGCTGTTTACTCGGAAACGGATCTTGTTATAAATTTCTAACGACTAAAGCTACCTTTAAGAAGTCAACGACTAGAGAGCTAGGCCTATGTGAACTAATCACTGAGTTGGAATAGAAGAACGCCCGTGCATTGGCTGAAGTCGCGTAGGCTAATTAGGCGAATCACTAAGCCTATGCTTGTTTGTGTATATTTGACCAAATATAGGGCCAATTCACTCGCTTGAATACACGGGAGCCTATCTCTGGCAGCAGCATTTCCCGGAACTTAATAATTATCTTGTCTGCATATATATTGTATTGTATTGTATTGTATTGTATTCGGATATTTATAAAGCGCTTCTAGCGGGAGGGCCATTCAGAAGCGCTCCCAGTGCGATAGACCCCGAGAGAAAAAGCAAGTTTTAAGAAAGGTAAAAGAGGAAGAGACGCTACCTGAGAGAATAGAAGAACGAACAAACGGAGGAAGCCCATTCCAAAGAGCAGGGCCAATGGAAGCAAACGACCTAGATTGAGCCAGTGAAGTCCTGACACGGGGAACGAGGAGGTCCAAACGGTCAGATGAACGAAGAGGACGAAGAGAAGCCGCAGAGTGAGGGCGATGAAATAAGTCACATAAATATTTTGGAGCGAAACCAAGCTGAGCCTTAGAGACAAGGATGAGGACCTTAAATTGGATGCGGGCAGAAAGCGGGAGCCAGTGGAGTTCTTCTGCCATAAAGGTGGTGATATGAGAGAATCGAGGAAGACGGGCAATTAATCTAGCAGCAGCATTGAGAACGGACTGAAGAGGAGCAAGACGGACTTTGGGAAGACCAATGAGGAGGGAATTGCAGTAGTCAAGTCTAGAGCAGACAAATGCATGGACAATTGAAGTGAAAATTGGAGATGACAGAGAGCGACGGATAGCTCTAAGGCGCCTTAGGTGAAAATAGGAAGTGCGAGTGAGTTTGGAAATGTGTTCAGTAAAGGTGAGAGAATTGTCAAGGGTCACTCCTAGATCACGAACGCTAGACGAGAAAGTGAAAAGCGGAAACCTTTGAGACAGCACAGCAAAGTCGAGTTTTTTAAGTTGCTGAGGAGTGCCAAACCAGATAAACTGGGTTTTTGACGAATTGAGGGAGAGGCGATTGCAAGACATCCAGGTATGAAGATCACGAGAAAGAGCTTCGATGCGCTGAACAAGAAGAAGTTGAGAGGAAGGAGGCCCATGGACATAAGCCTGGACATCGTCAGCAAAGAGATGGCCTGAAGCCCCATGGATGGGGAAGAGAGAGGGGATACCAGCCGTGTACAAAATAAAGAGGAGAGGGCCCAGAACAGAGCCCTGCGGAACACCGAGTTTAATAGGGACCCACAGAGTTCTAGATTCACCAGAGATAACCATCTGAGTGCGAAACTACATATACTTACCCGCGTGCGAAAGTTTAATCTACTATCTATTACAATTATATAATCGACAGTTAAATGTACTATCTATTATATATAATCGACACGATATACCTTACACAGGTAAGGTATATAATTATACTTTCCTCTAGCCGATGTCTATAGACACGGGTCTATGAAATCTGATATCGTCGAGCTCTCAACAGGCGATGTATTATGACGCAATAATGTGACGTCATCCTCCTCCCATTATCGTTGAAACTAGCGATCGATTATATATAATGGACGCGCGTCTATAGACTTCGGCTAGAAGAAATTTCAATTATATACCTTACCTGTGTAAGGTATATCGTGTCGATGATATATAATAGATAGTACATTTAACTATAGGCGATTCTATACGCCCAAGATCGAATCAGTAGGGCCTAACTCATTATAATTCGAAGTGTGCGGCAATATAGGCATAGCCTACGGCGATGGATCATATCCCATATGTTTCCTTCTATAATTTTAAAAATATTCCTTCAAATTAATTGTTATATAATTCATGTAAGGACAGTAAGTGACTATCGATTGGCGCTTAATGCGTAATTATAACGGCGCTATAGGCATAGGCGTAGGAGGCGGGGGGGTCAGAGGGGGCAAGCGCCCCCCCAAATTTCGGGCGTTCCTGTTTTTCGGGCAAGCAGGCACCGGGAAAATGCTGAACAATTTGCCCGAATCGGAATGTATTAGACTATTAGTAACTACTAGACCGGAAAAAATGCTGAACAATTTGCCCGAATCGGAATGTATTAGACTATTAGTAACTACTACAGAGCTCTCACAAACCACCATAGCATTTGTTACGGCTTAATCTCCAGGGGCGTCTACACCATAGAAACCTTGGAGCAAATGCTCCATCCATGAAATAAGGGGGGAAAGATTTGTCAGTGTGTGTGCCACCATTTTAGGGGGGGAAGGAACGGCGAGGGGGGAAGAAAAGGGGGAAAAAGGACGTTGCTCCAATGACTTAGGGGGGATAGACGCCCCTGTTAATCTCCCAACTTGGCCTATTACAGAAACGGCTAGCAAGCACATCGTGGTGATGGAAGAACAGCAGATGCCTCAAACTATATCACATCTCGCAGGAGGCCACAAAATCAACCGAAGAGTATCCTCCATCCACCCCTTCGCCGTAATCTGATATCTGCCGACTGGTGTGTATTAAAGCTGCCTGCCTCCTGCCAGCCTACCTACCTGCCTGCGTTCCACCCTACCGGCCTTTAGTCGGCTTAGCAAGACTGATGGGGGCCAAGGTTTCTCCACTAGTGGAGTGGAAAGATCTTGGATGGGGGCGATACAAGGGATCGTGGAGGGGGGAGTGGAACACAGAGGTTGTGGGACAGAGAATACGGGTCAGACTGACTTTGAAGGCGAACAGTGAAGAGTAACTGGGGTAGATAGAAACGATAGAGATTGGTATGTATATGTAATATTTACATGTATGTAGGCCTAGGTTGTTACATTAAAACTCTAAATTCAAGTTCTGTTGCATTCCACTTTTCGGCGTGCAGTTCCGGAAGTCAGCGTTGCATGCAGAAATTTCTCTCATGTTTCATATTTGCTTAGTTGTGAATTTGTGACTCAAAACTAAGTGTTAATTGTTAGCATCAGTTATCAAGTGAGAATTATAACTTTGTAATGTCTGAACCTTCGCGGAAACGAAGGTATCGACAGCGTGTTACGTGCAGTGAATGTGGTAAGGATTCAGACTAGAGCCCTGCGCCGGCCGCGCCGCGCCGCCGCCGCCGACATTTCGTGGGCGCCGCCGCCGCCGATTTTTGTTTGTCGGCGCGCCGCCGCCGCCGCCGACAATCTGTCGGCGCGCCGCCGATGCCAGTTTTATATGCTTAATTGTTATTGTTGCATTTTTCATGTTTTGCATGATATTGCAAAGATAAGCAAACTATTCTCAGAAATGGCACTTTTGATTGGTAGGAACTCGTGTGTTAATGACGAAGATAAGGAGTGAACATAGCTGATTACAATGTTTGTGGTCTTTATCTTGATACCAAAAATGCATTGTCTTCCTGACTACATTCGTTTTCCTTATACTTTGATGATCCTGTCTTTGTGCCATGATACACACAGTCATTTAAAGCGATATCTTGTTACAAGTAACCATTGTTTTGATACACCTGTTCCTGTTGCCATTTCCTTAATACCTTTGCAACAAAAGCAATATGCAATGCATGTCTTTGTGTGTGTGTGTGTGTGTGTACTACAGTAGTACAGTATTCCCTCATTCGTTACCTTCCAAGGCTTCATGTTGAATAGCTTCTATAACTTATTGAGTGTTGTCTTTGATGTCTGTGGGCTTATTACAATGGTGTAAAGTTTTGGCTTAATGTTGTAAGATTAGAGTAGTTTATGAGTGCAATTAATAGATATGCCATTTAAGTAATAATCCTGCAGAAGGGAAGGTATAATTGATTAATACTTTTGGCTGGAATCTATTCAGGTAAACAGTATCAGTTGACACAGGTTTTGACTTAGGACGTATAGTATCAAGAATGGTCTTTTTCAGTTTAGTCTGATACAAACAATGGTCTATATATGGAGAACTTAAATGGCATGGCACCAATTCAAACGGGCAGCAGACCACCTGGTAAATTCATTGAAAAATTAACAGGAGTGAGGCCACTCGGCCAGTGTATTACCATAGGAAAACGTATATATTTAATTTCACTTCATGGCTTCAGCAGCCTCTTACTGGGAGGATGCTGTTATCCAGCATCTGCCATGTGACTTGGTGTGTAGGCCTACACTGTATCAGTGCATATGCAAGTGTATTCATGCAATATGCAAATGCATGTTGCTTCATCTGATTACAATTTGCCAATACCTAAACAGATGTGCAGTGTAATTAAGGATGTTCATATTTGTAAGGCAAATGTCTGAAGGTGTCTTCTCTTTCAGTCCCTTTATACGTAGTTGAGCTTCAGTGTGATGGAGTGGCTTTAGAGAACTTGACCCTTTGACTGGTGACAGGACCAACGGCAGTTCAACTCTTATAGTGACTCACATGGGCGTCCGGAGGAGGGGAAGGGGGATTTGCTCCCCTGGATTTGTGAATAGATTTTGCCCCCTGGAAAAAGTTTGCCCCCTTAGAAAAATTTTGCACCCCTCCGGAAAAATTATGCCCATGGTGACTCATGTTTCTGACTACGGCACGCCGCGCCGACGCCGACATTTTGTGGGCGCCGCCGCCGCCGATTTTTGTTCGTCGGCGCGCCGCCGCCGCCGACCAAAAATGACCGGCACGCCGCCGCCGACACTTTGACGTCGGCGCAGGGCTCTAATTCAGACTACGCAGATCAGCATGGTAAAAATCACCAGAGTAAAAATGTTAAGTTCATAGCTGTGCATGAAAAGTCCCAAAAGCAGCGGACTTTTCTCGGCCAACCGAAGCAAACCGCAGTCTCACAATCTGCCTCAGACAGACCTATACTCAGTCTGCTGTCTGCACCGGACACATCTGATGTAAGCTTATCGACAGACGACAGTTGTGTCAAACGAGCTGTTTGGTGAAAACGACCCAAGTGAAAGTTCAAGTTTTGATGAAGAGGATGCTGACCTACCTGACTCTGAAAATGAGAACTTCAACACTCCCTCTAGCGATGATGTAATGAAGGATGGCCAGCCTTGCCCAAACTAACCAATACTCAAAGAGTATTGTCCGAAAAGAATCGGACGTGAAGGAACTCGAAGGGATTTTAATCCTGAATGGTTCAAAAGCAGGCCCTCCGAAAGGGGGGGAGGGGCAAAGGAGGCAAATTCCCAGGGCCCGGCGACATTTTGGGCTGTTCTAGAGACTATCAGTGACTATGAATGCATGACGCCATGGCAATTACTCAGAATTTGTTTCGGGCAGAAATAAAATCTTGCCCCTCTGCCGCTGAAATTTCCCCTACGCCTATGGCTATAGGAGTCATTCCAGAAGTCATTAAAAAACTAAATACCTATAGGCTAGGGCCTAGAGCCCTGCGCCGACGTCATAGTGTCGGCGGCGGCGCGCCGGTCATTTTTGGTCGGCCGCGGCGGCGCGCCGACGAGCAAAAATCGGCGGCGGCGGCGCCCACAAAATGTCGGCGTCGGCGCGGCGCGGCGTTCCCTAGTCAGAAACATGAGTCACCATGGGCATCCGCAGTAATTTTTCATGAGGGGGGGGGGGCAAAATGTTTCTAAGGTGGAAAGTTTTTCCAGGGGGCAAAATGACTTTTTTGCATGGAAAATCTATTCACAAATCCAGGGGGCAAATCCCCCTTCCCCTCCTCCGGACGCCCATGTGAGTCACTATGAGAGTTGAACAGCCGTTGGTCCTGTGACCAGTCAAAGGACCAAGTTCTCTAAAGCCACTCCATCACACTGAAGCTCAACTACATATAAAGGGACTGAGAGAGAAGATACCTTCAGACATTTGCCTTACAAATATGAACATCTTAATTACATCTTAGATACGGTATAGGCCTACACACCAAGTCACATGGCAGATGCTGGATAACAGCATCCTCCCAGTAAGAGAGGCTGCTGAAGCCATGAAGTGAAATATAAATTTATACGTTTTCCTATGGTAATACACTGGCCGAGTGGCCTCACTCCTGTTAATTTTTAAATGAATTTACCAGATCGTTTGCTGCCCGTTTGAATTGTGCCATGCCATTTAAGGTCTCCGTATATAGACCATTGTTTGTATCAGACTAAACTGAAAAAGACCATTCTTGATACAATACATACTAAGTCAAACCTGTCTCAGCTTATACTGTTTACCTGAATAGATTCCAGCCAAAAGTATTAATCAATTATGCCTTCCCCTCTGCAGGATTATTAGGCCTACTTAAATGGCATATCTTGATATTAATAGCACTCATAAACTACTCTAATCTTGCAACATTAAGTCAAAAATTTACACCGTTATAATAAGACCACAGACATCAAAGACAACAATCAATAAGCTATAGAAGCTATTCAACATGAAGGTAACGAATGAGGGAATACTGTAGTACTGTAGTACACATACAAAGACATGCATTGCATATTGCTTTTGTTGTCACGGTATTAAGGAAATGGCAACAGGAACAGATGTATCAAAACAATGGTTACTTGTAACAAGACATCGCATTAAATGACTGTGTATCATGGCACAAAGACAAGATCATCAAAAAGGAAAACGAATTTAGCCAGGAAGACAATGCATTCTTGGTATCAGGATAAAGACCACAAACATTGTAATCAGCTATGTTCACTCTTTATCTTCTTCATTAACACACGAGTTCCTACCAATCAAAGTGCCATTTCTGAGAATAGTTTGCTTATCTTTGCAATATCATTGAAAACATGAAAAATGCAACAATAACAATTGAGCATATCAAACTGGCATCGGCGGCGCGCCGACAGATTGTCGGCGGCGGCGCGCCGACAAACAAAAATAGGCGGCGGCGCCCACGAAATGTCGGCGGCGGCGCGGCCGGCGCAGGGCTCTACTAGGGCCTATACGAATGATAAGTTCATGCGTAGCTGGAGACGGTCGCCCTGGAATGCTCACGTAGACATGTAGGCCTAGAGATCAACGAACGTATTCCTCTCCGCGGACGATAGTAGATGCATATTCATACATAATTATGCCATCCTACTCAATCAGTGGCGGCGATCTTGTTTGACAGGTGGGGACATTTTGGAACAGATCTGATGAAAAAAGAGTTTTAAACTGATCTGGTCAAAAAAAGAGGTCAAAAAAATTTTTTCGCGCGAAACTTTGATGACCTTTTTTGGGCTTTCCTCAAAATTTGGGGGGTCCGATGCATGGCGTGTCCCCCCACTCTTAAAGGTGGGGAGGTCTTGTCCCCCTCGACCCCCCCGGGATCGCCGCCCATGTACTGAATCGCTTAAGTCTATATCCTTTTGTCTATTTGAATGTGTGCCTAAGCATTGCTAGGTCTAGTTGCTTCATTCATTGTAGCCTATAGGCCTATACGTGTCTATAGTCTTATATACTGCATGATGCAGTAGAGTAGGATTGTAATCGCTTAAAGTTAACAGTATAGCTTAGTTATAGGCCTAAAGGGCTGTGAAACTTGACGGGCGCCGGGCGGATATATCTTGATTAAGGATGTGAAATAACGTTTAGGCGCAAGGGTACAATTAATGCCCCTGCGGTTGAAAAGGGCAGTTTCCAAATGGTGTGGACCAGACTGTCGACACTTCAAGGCGCATCTGTGCGAAAGGTTGCTGGTATCACATACCAGCGGTTGCTTATTTAAGGTATGGCCTATTTGAATCCCGGGCTGGCACTATCCGTTCGCGTGTGCTTTACTTAGGGTCTTAGGCTCTAATTGACGCACCGTGGCACCCATTAAAATTTCAACGAGCAGCGGTGGTGAAGGATCTCATTCTCATCCAATCAATTTATTCACCGCCTGCGAATAAACTGGTTCCCACGACTTAGCTTTTTGGACGTTGTAGTAATTATTTATACTGTGGTAATTTCTAGAATACGATTTCAAAAAGTGTCGAAGCCATAATTTTATGGTTGCTATAGAAAACACGTGATTTACATAATTTAGGCCTACTGTGAGTTGCAAGAATCGCCACTTTCACAATATTACCCAGTATCCGAAATTTTCTCACGATCGAGGTTTTGGCCTAGGAGCAATTCAAAATTTGATATTTTTAAATGGACAAAATTTTTAGAAAAAAAGACACATGCTTATGCTGAATTTATTTTTATATCTGTTTTCTGTAGGCCTACTGAAGCAAGGATTCTAAAAGGTCCTTGTATTGGTACTGAGCATGATGTAAGATACCTGTATTCTTACATCATGGTACTGAGACAGGTCCTCAATAAAAAGTTTTCAGACGCGCCCAATTTAAGATATAGTATCTTTTGAAACTGTAGATCAATGGTAATTTATTGGTAAACTTATTATCGCCCAATGTATGAGCTCTTGCGGTAAACTAAATAAAAAAAAGTACAGTGCAGATTATTGTAATAATTGAGACGTTAATTTGTACAAAGCACAGGAAAGCGTTAGAATGAGAAATGCACACATGTAAAAAAAAGTATAGATTAGGTATTTTGTGCGAAGACGAAGGTCATGAGTTTGTGGGTGAGATTCAAGGACCTCGTGAAATAGTAAACGATGGGGTTGAGTATCTGATTTCCCAAAGGTTATGGAAGGGATGTTGTTTATTATGTCATATATAGTGTTCCGCTTCATGCCTCGGACGTGGATAGGCTTATGAATTGGAGATGAATAATTATGGCAGATGCTAGAGTGCTGCTAAAGCGTTAAGTTCTCGAAACGGCTTTAACAGACAAAACTTTCTATAAGTTTAGGAGAAGGATATTGAGTTGTGAGGGCCCACTGTAACTTTTGGTCAAGGAAAATCGAATGAACTACTGTCAAAGGAGGGTGGAATTATACTTCTTGCTGCAGTTATTTGTATGAATGTTAATTACGGCCGATGTCTCTTAAAATCGGACATAACTTTAATATTGCTTAAATTTATGATGTATTTTAGATTGTGAGGTTCCGACAGACGAAACGTTAAAGACATTGTCATCAATGAGTTTGCAGTTGATGTGCAAAGCATGACCATGTCAGACTTGACTGTTTGGCATCCCTATTCATTTCTGAAGGATGATTATTGTAAGTTAACAATTTAACAACTATCGTTTACAAGTTAACAATTTATTCATCTCTGAAATACACAATGTTGCCTCTTTATGATGTACATATATTACTTGTTAATACATAATACAATATGTATATGGACATTTATACCTATAGCACTTCTTTTAGGACTTCTTAGAAGAAGTCCTTATGTATCTAAAATAACAGATGTAAAAAGGTGTGATTTAAATTAAACTGAAAATGTGTTTTGAGCTGAGTAAAGCGAAAACAATGGACCTGTATATTTGTGAAGGAACCAAATTGTTTGATCCTTGAGAAGACACAATGATGTACTTGACATGGCATCTATTCCCCCTCCTTGCCAATGACACATTTTCCCCATTCAATTTTTTCCCTATTATTTTGGGGCCGCAAGTGCTGCCATTTTATTTTAGGTACAAACTGACGATATAACAGCGGCTTATGCTTGCAGTTTGCTAGTATCCTTATGAGATATTATATGTGGTGTACGGTCTGTGGTATTCATACTGGATGTAATAACATATGAATTGTGACATACTGTTTAGTTCCTTGCTAAACAAAAACCCACAGGAGTTTGTATCATAACGGTATCATATAACATTTTTTAGTCCGATGCTGACCAATTATGAAGTAGGGTTTTGATCCAGGCAAGACACAACTGGGACTTTTGCAACTTTGTTAGTTTGCTGAAGCATGCTTCCACCTTGCTTAATTCTGAGCACTAACTGCAAACATGTAGGTGTAAACTTCCCAGGTACATAGGAACTATGTCTGTCTGGACAGTCCAGTATGCTAACAAATAGATTATCATGCACCTCAATGATCAAGTTAAGGATGCACCGAACAGTTGAGACCTTAGGACCTAACTCCATGCAAAGTTTTAATTGCTATACTGTTTTGTTCTTTTTTTAAGAACTAACTGAACTAATTTTTGTTTCTTGCTGGTAATTTAAAATCTGGTTATTGCTCCATAGTATCTTTATTTATGTTTTAGTACTGATTGAATAGTTAACTTTGTAGTAATTTAAAAAATTATTATTAATATTATTATTTTATAACTGAATTTATGTTTTAGGTCAAAGGTTTGCTGTAATTAAACTGAACACGCCATTTTACTGCCAAAAAAGCCTGAAGCTGTTTGAAAGTTTGTGGAGAAGAGGTAGGTGAAGCTGATCTCTGGTACCTGTATTATTATCATAATGGATTACTGTCTGAATTTACTCTGACTATAGAGTATCATTCTTAGGTTACCTGACTTATTGATGCTACTCGTGTATTTGGTGTTTTATCTGGTTTTATTACCAAATTTGAATTGATTTTAATTTAAGCAGGAAAGGTGAGGATGATTATGCTTTGCAACGTTAGGGTGGTGAAAAAGTCAGGTTAGCATTTCAGCTAAGAATGTCAAGGTTTTGACTGAGAAATGGATCCATATAAAGAAGTGAGTCTTATGACCCTAAACTGTACATTATGGAACACTTATTTAGGCCTTGAGTCAACAAACAAAGGTTTCTAAAGCTAAATGAGATGGAACTAGTGCATTGCCAGCCTTGTTGTTTACTGCAGTTCACATCAGTGCAATATTCTTTTACTTGGTGATGGAGAAGGTCACTCGGTAAAAACTTGCCGTAATGTTACACAACATCCAATTTTTAGGCTGGAACCCAGTCGATCGCAAGCAAAACATTCCTATGATCAGGTGAACACGATCATACAAGCTAAATATTAGAAAAGGTGAGCATAATGTGTGAGAATAGAGTTATGTCTGAAAAAGGTAGGAGTTATATCAGTTTACCAGTAATTACATTTGTTAAGACATTTGTACTTCTTAACACAAACTACCAGTAACGGCTAGTTTTGGTTGTGTTGTTTTTAGCAACATTGCGTGCATGCACAGATGGTGCTGCTAATATTGTCTACGATTGTGTCGATGCGGCAAAACTGAATTGCCTGCCAAATATTGTTTCCGGTGATTTCGATTCAGCTAGACCAGAAGTGTTGCAGTTTTTCCGAGATAAGGTATGAAGTTGTGAGGCAACAGATATTGAGTCACAAAGTTACTTTATCATAACACTGTGGACCCAGTTATGTGAAGTCTTTGAGGCACAAGCCATCTGACACCTTTTATAAACCAGGCTGTGTGTAAAATGGACTAATGCTAAAATAACGTAAAATATTCTCTAACTAAACCCCTGCACAATACAGTATACTGTATCTATCATCACTTCCATTCATTCATCATAAGGCAAAAATATTTGACATGTAGTTTATGATCTAAACTGCAAAGTACTAAAACTTGGTAACCTTATTAAATAAAGTTAATAAATTAAGTGTGAGCATAATTTTGCTTCATGAATTGGTACACCCATTTGGACTCCAATCTAACTTCAGAAATTCAAATTTTACCCAATGTCAAAGATATTTTGGCTTGCATTTCACCTTTGTGTAATCTCTCTTCCGCAGCTAGTTCATAATTAACAGTGTGATGCTTAACTCTAACATTATCAAAGAAAGTATATTAAAAACTAATTATTGCAAAAACAATGATGAAAATAATAATAATAATAATAATCTTGTTCTTTAATTAAGGAAAGGAAATAAGCCTTACATAACCTTTTTATTTGATTTAGCACCATAACAACGAGTTTACACTAACATGTATGGAAAACTAAGTAAACCTACTTCCTATATTTTGACATTTATTTAGGTCGCTCTTCTTTGTACCGCACATTACACTAACATATACTCACCTCAAATTTTACCACTACAGCCCTTACCTCTGTAGAGACCTGAGTAATGAAATTTTAATGAAAAACCTGTCAAAACCTCTTTTTCCTCAAAATTTCATTACTCAGGTCTCTACAGAGGTAAGGGCTGTAGTGGTAAAATTTGAGGTGAGTATATGCTACCGGTGACCAGCGGCGTAAAAAAATTTTGAAGACCTGTTTTTAGGAATTCGTCTAAGAAAAATTTCAGACTTTTCACGAATTCCCTTCAAATTTTCTGACTTTTTACGATTTCGTCTCTTAAAAAGTTGATGACTTTTTTTTTAGTCATTCGCCCTAAAAACCTGTCAAAACTTCTTTTTCCTCAAAATTTCATTACTCAGGTCTCTACAGAGGTAAGTATACACTGTATACCCTCGTCTAGAGCGCTGAGTATACGCTGTCAAATTTCGCTAGAGGTGAGTATACGCTGTATACCCGCGTATACCCTCGACTACAGCCCTGCATACTGAGTAGTGTGTTAATCGCTTTGAGTAGTGTTTTAACTTAATTGCTTTAGAGGACATGACCACTTTCCACCATGCGGAATCATGGGTAAACCGTTAGCATACAAATGCGTCCACACTGTACCGATATAACAGTTTAGTTTCGGGTATATGACAATGTGAGGTTATGATCGATTTATTTTACATTGTCATTACTTATTATAGTCCTTAAATGTGTGGTTTCTGGGTTGCTAGATGTTGAAATTGGACTGAAGCTGATGGTGTTTATTTTACACAGGGCAGTTGATTACTCTTTTCTATGCCAGTTGGGTAACAAATAACATGTTGTGCTTGGAAAAAAGAGCAGTTATGTTCCAGAAGACCCAGGATTATTCTGCAAACAACACTGATCCGTATATGCTTGGAAAAAAATGGCATGACATGATGATGTCACTAAGGATTCTGAATGTGACTGTTATATGGAAATCTTGGACATTGTAGTGCTTTGATTATTATTATTATTATTCCGGATATTTCTATAGCGCCTCTTGAAGTCTACTACTACTCAGAGGCGCTCCCGACTACAGCATTGGTATACTGTGTCGGAGTTTTCACGCCGAAGCGCCACGAGCAGTTGCGAGTGAAGGACTTGCCCAAGGTCCGTACGCAGCGGCTAGAGTGGGATTCGAACCTGCAACCCTCCGGTCACAAGGCGCCGAACTTACCACTGAGCCACCACGCCCCACATATGTGTCGCTGTGGCAAGGAATTGAGGCAGTTACTGCATTTCTTCTGAATTTCAGGGTGTTTCTGTCATAAACACGCCTGACCAGGATTTTACAGATTTTACGAAATGTTTGAAACTGCTTACAGATAAAATCAAGGAAGAGAATTTACAGGTCAGTTTCCTAATAATAGTGATAATATTCGTGTTTAAATATTGAAAAGCTCACTGGCAAACCGCAGTAAGAACATTGAAACATATCACAGAACAATTGTCAAGATCTTGTAGAACACTTGTCTTGGCAGCCTGTTAGGTGGCCGCTCATTTTACATATGCCCCCTAGGGAGTGGAAGGCTGAGTCAACCTTTAAGGAGCTTACGGGCATCGGACCTGTGTCTTCCAAGATAAAGATTACTAGATCAGGTTACTCTGGTTTAGTTTTAAACGCCAAGTCTACCATTGATGATGTTGGTAATCAGTCATCCTTAGCAATGAAATCTGTGCAAATCTTTAGTAACTTCAGTCAGGTAAAATGTAAGATTAGCATTCAATTGTGTTGATTGGATTCTTTTGTTTACAATGTGGTATTTAAACGAATAGGCTTTCTTAAAGTTGTTTACGAACTGTTGATTGTTTGATCATTAGATTTCAGAGATCATTGTTCATGTCAGCAACGACGATCGTTTGGATCACACAATGGCCAACATCAACACGCTGTACATTGGCCGTGAGATGACCACGGTTCCGATATATCTGATATTTCAGAATGCGGTGTCTTTTCTTCTGCCAAAGGTCAGTCTGCTTCTCCTGCTACTGTTGCTATTAGTACTGTAATAATTAATTTAATAATAATAATAATAATAGTGAATATTTATTGTACGGTATATTGGCATTTATAAAGCGCCTCTCGCAGCATAAACCATTCAGAGGCGCTTCTTGTGCGCGAGACCCCAGGAGAAAAAGCAGGATTTAAGGTGAGAAAAGGAAGAAGCAACGCTACCAGAAAGAATGGTGGTGCGGACAGGAGGAGGACAATTATATATGGATGGTTCAAACTTTTTGGAAATGGGCTAGATTACCATTTTCCCACCTGCGTTGAGGTTAACTAAATGTTATATATGCACATCTTCACTGAATATTGAAGGTGTGACTGAGACAACTGGCATTGTTGTAAGTCTTCCAGTTTAAGTGTCCATCCATTAACAGTGTGTATGTATGTATGTATGTATGTATGTAACAAACACTTAATATAGCACCTTTTAAGCACTTCACAAAAGCGCTGCACACGTGGCTATCTGACTGACCTAAACAAGTGCATCTTAAGACAGTTGGAGAATGGTTGCTGCACAGGGTCGAGTGCAACAGCACCACGTAAATGCAGTGGAAGACTGTTCCACAAAGATGGTCCGATTCATGAGAAGGCACGATGAGCTAATGTGGAAGCGCGGCACCTGCACATCTCCATGTATAGCAGAGCGCAATGTTCGCCAACCAGGTTGACTTAAAACTGGAACACAGAGCTCGTCGATGTTGGCAGAGCCAACAGTTTGAAGCATGTGCCAGCAAGGTGATCTTAACAGAAATCCATTTGGCAACAGGAATTCAGTGTAGCGTCTCGCATATTGTGATATGTGCGAATATTTTGGCTTACGGGCTACGACTCATGCTGCACAGTGTAGGATTGACTGGAGCTGGCGCAGACAAAATCCGGTGAGGTCCGCAAGGGCTGAATTGCAATAATCCAGGAGCGTTAAGATAAGCGAGTGCATGAGGATCACTGCAGTGCTGACTGATAGATTGTGTCTTATGACCCGTGTCTGACGCAGCTGGTAGAGGAAGTTCACTTTATCCGCCATCGTCAGGGCTTCATCTAGAAGCAGACCCAGGTTGTGGATGACAAACCATATGGTACTTTCGTCAATGTTTGACCGAGCCTTTCGTGTGTCCAGCCAGATATACTGAGCCTTTGAGGGATTCAGCCACAACTGATCAGACGACATCCATTTCCGCACTTCTGCCACAGTGGCCCATGTAGAAGATACACATGCAGTAGCACCAGATGGATGGCAAGTGGAATACGGTGACACAGAGTTTCTTGTAATATTTGTCTTTTTAGAGAAAAACTGTTCACTGCGATATATATTACTAAAGAGTGCAAGAACCTAAATGCATGGTTTCATAGATTGGGAACGTCAGGGGAAATATAGGTCTCTTTATTGTCACAACTCCCTATCTCTATGCCAACTGTATTTGATCCTAAATGCTACTTGTAATCTCGAAAGTGATGTAACATGGACCTTACATGGCGTATCGCTACACATATCACTTGCGTAACATTTCTTTTGATTCTTATTTGATATCTTCTATGCAACAACGCCATTTATTACATAAAATGTACATACAGTTCTTCAAATTATAAATTGCTACAAAATCTCAACTGGTGGGATTCACCATTTCCACATCTTTTTTCAGACTTATCTATTTCTGAATAAGCTGCAACTTTTAAGTGAATTCTACTCTCTGGTTTTTACTAATTTTTCTACAGGTTGTTAAGAAACTGTTCCTTTCCTCTAAACTTGACAGATAACAGCAGATAAAGTCTGACACACACATACAGACATGCTGATGAACAGAAACGCACACATACAGATAGAAGCAGGCAGACATATATACAGACATATCAGTTATAGAAGGAAAATTGTACTAACACCAAAACCCTTTTAACTCGTTGACCGCTGAACTTAGCATTGAGCTTACCTAATGGGGGACGTGTTAACACGTCCTTAGCAGTCAACGTGTTTTAATTTCTTTGTTGATTTTATCCTAACTGCACGTGTCGGTTTAACATCGTTAAACAGGGCAAGCATGTGATCCACACGTCGTCAACCTTCCGAGACTCCTGGTCGTCTCTAGTTCCCATTGGCAAGCCGTGCAACCACATAACCACAACGGGATTAAAGTACAATCTCAGTGAGTGTTTTCAGTTTTGCATGCGATTCATTGTTTCACTAGGTAACAATAAATCTTCAAGAGATGAAACAGAAACTCTTATTCATTGTCTCTGTTTCTGCAACTGTTGTAGATTACATTTATGGCGTTCGTAGTTAGTGTGATTTGCCTTTCTCGATAACCAAATGACATCCATTTCCTGTTCTTTGTCATTGTCATGCTTTACCTTACCTGACTTTATAACACATGTTTTTATGTGACATTGCTACACGTGGTTCTACGTGAAATTACCCCACACCCTTTTATGTGACATTACCAGACAAACTTAATATTACAACACTCTTTTATGTGACATTGCCACACATACCTTTATGTTACATTAGTGTTAAGAGCCAGTCTGTTTTGTTTTATTGAGAAAATGAGGTTGCCTTTGCATAGTCCGTACTCAAATGATAACGACAGTGATGTCTTGACTTTTTGCAGATGGTAAAGATGTAAGTTTTGAATAAAGAGCTGTTTGGTCATATAAGTTTATGTGTCTATGATGAACGTGTAATACAATAAATTTTTGCCAGATAGACAGGAGCCCAGTGTGCTATTTGTTCAGTTTGCTAATATCTTTGTGAGGTAACAAGCACTTAGGTATGCTATTTTGAATTTTGTCACCACAGAACCTGAGTTTACAAAAAGTCAGTGAGGCATTGATAATTCAGTTAGAAGACAGATAGGTCAGTAGATTGTTATTGTAACTGTAATAAAATATTTATACAGCAACACTCGAAGAGCATAACTGATCATTGGTCATTCATTCAGTCATTATTCAGATGTTTTTTAATCAAAGCTAAACAAGTGAGTAATGATGATGGCTTGTGTGGTTAATCCTATGTTTCTGCTTGTCTTCTAGATGATCAGGGAATGCGCTTCGGTGACCTGATCAGCACAAGCAACGCGTTTGAGGACAATTTGTCTGAAGTTTCCGTGGAAACTGATGAACCGTTGCTATGGGCATCTGGTATTCTTCTTTGATGAAAGCCAGACCTGTTCTCACACTGGGCTGTGGGTCTGATGTTTGTGAATATTGTTGATGTCTGTGTTTCGTGGGCAAAAATCACGACTCTCCAGAACTGAAGTTGCCGAATTTTAGAAGCCGGTGTTTTCGTCATGACATGTCTGCCACCTTTTGAATCACTATCCTTCAGTATAAATAGATAATTTATGTTGAAGAAACATTGTAACTTGTATCTGTGTGCACTGTGCATAAGAAGACTAAGAAACATGGGTAATTAAACCAAAGTATCAATTTTTTATTTTTGATGGTGAACTGACGCCATGCATTGCATATTTGTGTTTGATTCTACGCTTTAACTTCCTTATAGTCATTGGCTTTCACTAGATATCAGGGCTGTATTAAAACATGTGTAATGAAATACATAACAATGAACAGGGGCGTCTACACCATAGAAACCTTGGAGCAAATGCTCCATCCAAGAAATAGGGGGGGGAAAGATCTGTCAATGTGTGTGCCACCATTTTAGGGGGGAAGGAACGGGAAGGGGGGAAGAAGAGAGGGAAAAGGTACGTTGCTCCAATGACTTAGGGGGATAGACGCCCCTGACAATGAACAATGTTAACGTCAATTATAATACATTAATGTGATATATCTGTATGCAATTGGAAAAGTACCGATATGCAGATATATGAGTAAACACACATTTTGTTACATAAATGTGTTTAAGGATATATAAAGGTATTGTGTTTGATGACACTTAAATTGTATTATATACAGCAAGCTTCATTAACATGCAACATCTCATGGAAAACATGATCTGATAGTTGGAACCCAGATTTGATTTTGGGTTTTGAAAATAACCGCATTATAACACAACCTCTAACGCAATTATTTATTCGACTCATAAAGGCGACGTTATAATTTTGTATATGAAGATATGTGTTTGAATATCTGATGCAATTTATGATTGCTGCTATGAAGGGTACACTTCTTGTCAGGATGTAATTATATCTGGCATGTTTGCATAACATCAGATTATGTGTTTGCATAACATCAGATTATGTGTTTGCATAACATCAGATTATGTGTTTGCGTAACATCAGATTATGTGTTTGCGTAACATCAGATTATGTGTTTGCATAACATCAGATTATGTGTTTGCATAACATCAGATTATGTGTTTGCATAACATCAGATTATGTGTTTGCATAACATCAGATTATGTGTTTGCATAACATCAGATTATGTGTTTGCATAACATCAGATTATGTGTTTGCATAACATCAGATTATGTGTTTGCACAACATCAGATTATGTGTTTGCACAACATCAGATTATGTGTTTGCATAACATCAGATTATGTGTTTGCATAACATCAGATTATGTGTTTGCATAACATCAGATTATGTGTTTGCGTAACATCAGATTATGTGTTTGCATAACATCAGATTATGTGTTTGCATAACATCAGATTATGTGTTTGCATAACATCAGATTATGTGTTTGCATAACATCAGATTATGTGTTTGCATAACATCAGATTATGTGTTTCTACGTATCGTACGCCTTCAGAAACAATATCCAGCAGATGACTGTCCTAGACATAAACCTGTAACTGCTTTGACACATTGAACAGTCGTACACTGAACATTCGAACTGTCTAATCCAGAAACAGCCCAAGAAACACTGACCCAATCGGATTAAAGATCACTGCATTTGCCAGTCACACTGGGGAGACACTGGTCCCATGCATCCGTAATTTATGGTAACGCAAACACGTTGTGATTTCTCACACACACGCTGGGCCATCCTCTTGGCTCGGTCGTCTACTGAAAAGCAGAGCTGTTTGCCAAACGGCTCGAAAAACATTTCCAGCTTATCTTGAGTGTCTTGTTTTGAGATCTTTCTGATAGCCTGTGAAAGGTCCTTGGAGGCACTAAATATGAATATCCAGTCGCAATAATGCAGTGGAGGAATAACTTGCTGCAATGTGGGAATGTATCTCGAGCATTTTATGGTGAAATATTTCTGCTGAATAGTTTACATTCAACATACATATTGTGTATTGCAGCTAAGACAGTTTTAGTTTAATAACTTTCAGATCAGTGTGAATAATCTGGTGCCCTGCACTTAGCTTTTGATTAGCGCTTTCGAAATTTAGAGTTTACAATGACGAGCTGCATTGTTTCCCAATCACTTTAGTCCTCATTCGTCGTTAAAGGGTTAAAATAAGTTATTTAATTGTCTGAAAATAGGCATGTGTTCTAAATATCATCACTGGCTAGACTGGTGGATTTGTATGTTCAATCTTTAGCTGAATAATTGAATACTACTACTGTGGCTGAACTTTACAATTTGCTATTTCAGCAATTGCAGACTTTACTAGTGTTTTCAGTCTGAACGTAGTTGGCTCTGTGTATATCCTGACTGAACTTATCTTGCAATGTTTGAGCGGCTCTTATTAGGTCTTTGGAAGAGGTGCTATATAAATTTTCACAGGGAATGATTATCCTGACTAAACTTGTCCTGCAACTTGTCCTGCAGTGGTGGAATTCTTAAGCGAAAACTCAGTTTTTCCTTCAGCCAGTTTTTTGAGGACTGATTAAAATATGTCCCTTTTTTAAACTTATTATTAAAATACAATTTTTAAAATTATGGTGGTACTGATTGTATGTAAGCAATGTTGCAGTTTCTATGATAATTGGTTTAATTGGTTGTATGTTAAGTGAGCATTGTCATGCATTTTTGTCTTGTTCTTGTTCTTTTAATATAAATTGCTATATCATAGCGTAGGGTTAATGACTTTTATTTCAGTTTTGCTAGAGACAGACTTTTGTTATTTTTGGTGGTTGGCTTCTTGATTTAGTGCTCATAGGATGTTGTGTTTTAATAGCTCACGGCATGTTTGTCTTTAATTATCATTTCCACTCTTGTTTGATTTATAGTTTTATAGATTGGCAGAAAAAATGCCATTGATGAGAAACATTGTGTCTTAATTTTGTGTATTTCACTTTTAATTGGCTTTTCAGTGATAGATTACCAGGATCAAGATACTTAAACTGATCATTACATACCTGGGCATTGAATAGCATTGTTTAGCACTTTTACGACGAGCTGCATTGGTCTCCCAGTCGCTTTTAGTACACTGTCGTCATTAAAGTGTTAATAGCGGTCTGTCTTTGTGATGCTGTAACAGTTAGAAGAAGAAGAGCAGTCCAATAACACTTTAAAAACGAGAGTGCATGGACGTCCAGACGGGGGAAGGGGGATTTGCCCCAAGGATTTTGAAAATATGTAAAAAAATAAAATCTTTTGATTTTTATTATTATTCCAACAGTCACAACACAATTTTCAATGCTAAAAAACACTTAATTATTGAGGTAAGTCATTCTATGCAAAAAAAGTCATTTTTCACCCCCTAGAAATTTCCCCCCCCCCCCCCCCCCCGTCTCCCTGAAAAATTCCTGCAGATGCCAATGCGAGAGTGTACTAAAAGCGACTGGGAAACTAGTGCAGCTCGTCATTAAAGCGATGGGTATGAAGCCATGGGTATGAAGTGGTGTTAGTGACTTCATTTTCTTATCCTTGACATGTGAGAGCAGGTGACCATTGGCCAATCCTCTCCATCACTGTCTCATATTCCCACCGACAGTGTACGGTCAGCTTACTCATTATAGCTGAGTTTGCTTGGGGGGGGGAGAGCGCAGGTGGAGCAGAAATCTCAAACAAAATTTCTGCTGTGGCTGGGATTTGAACTCCCCTTTCCTCTGTCGACACGGTCCAGCATGCTAACCACTACATTATCGAGCACCCTCTCTACTGAATAAGGATGTGTAAATTAGGACCTTCAGGAAGTTTATCGTGGATTAATACATGTAGAAAGAAAGATCAGTTAAAGGAGGAAGAGTGAGGGAGTAATAGGAGGTAGTAAGAAGGCTGAGGACGACTTTTACACGATCAAAATGGTCTATGTGATCGGAATTCTTTGAGAGTGATTTCATGTACATATTTGTTTAAAAAATCAATTGTCAACCGGTAAACTCTGACTATTGCATGCAGTTCTTTGCTTTTGTTTTCTTCTGCTTTGATGAGAGGAGCGACTAGCTAAACAGAGTTGCATGGTGTGACCACGGAGCTGAGTTCAAAGGTTTCAAACGCCCTACCATTCGTACACTTTTCCTGACCTACCAACTAAGCTTTCTCTAGGCCTACCCCCTTTCCAAATAAAATATCAAAATTCTATCCTTCGAATGTAGCTATCCTTAATTGTGTCTTTTCCTTTTGTTTTTGCCCTGGTTGATCAGTTAACTGATGAAAAACTGGCTCAGGAAGCCATGGCACACCTAGTCCCCAAATCTAGGTAGGGGACCGTAGGCCCTATAGTGAGGATTAAAAAATATATAGGGGTTTCAGCGCTCGTGAACAAGCTGGTCACTGCGGTTAGCTTTCGAGTGGCGCTTTAAATTACAAATTTGGAGTTTACGATTATGATAGAAACTACAGCTGCCCTTTTTGTACTTAAAGCAGGCTTAGTATAAACTCACCAGAACAATTCTGTCGCCCATTTTTTGTATCTGGCATCGTTGCATAGGGCCTACTAGGAAGTAAATGACAAGTCCCGTGGCCAGGACTTAATCATAATTCAGGGCCAGGAATATATCAATAAACGTTCAAGCACGTTTCAGTGAGATATTTGGCTTTGAATATTTAATATTGTGCTTGCAAATTTTTATTTGCGGTGGAGTCAGATCGGGCGATCCATTTAAAATCAGCCCGCGGGCCGTTTGCTGGACACCACGGACTGTGATAATAGGCATATGTTTCCATAGGCTATATTTAGCTAAAGCGTGGCGTTAATTGATTTCATTATACGTTTCAAACTTGTACCAAAAAAACTATTCGAGTTGTTCTTTTTTAAGAATTTATAACCGTGTTTTGAAGTTGTTATAGTGAGAAATAACAACAATTGAAAAAAGCTTATCACCGACCAGGGGTCGAACTCGTGTAGCAGGAACGTTGTGTTGCAACGCTCTACACGTATCCCCAAACCCTGATCGATGACCAGCTTACGCGAGGCGCCATTTCACCTCACGATAGTACTAGGGTTTAAAACCTATATATTCAAGCTAAGGTCATAAACGCCTTCGTCACGGTGACATTTTAATGCTATGAAGCTGGAATCTGGCAGAAATTCAATCGTCTGCATTTATTTAATTGTTTGATACATTTTCAGATACTAGCAAGTATTGTGTAAGAGATAAACTTGGCTGAAATATGTGACTAATAATAAGTAGTTCGCTAGATGGCGATGCGTCACAATACGATCAACAATAATTATTATCGAAAATACAGGTTTCCGTAGGCTATAATGACAGCGTTCAAATGTTATAATTTATTGATAATATTTACTGATATCTATCACCATGGTGTAGGAGATAGATGGTGTGCGCATTGCATTACACTTGCATTATTACATAATGCATACAACATACACTTGTATAATTATAATATTTTGACTAGACTTATTTGTATTCAGTAGGTGGCGCTGGTGGCACTACGCGCAAAGAGCATAGCTGCCCATGTAGGCCTATGTTGTTTGCAAGAATATAATCGAGGCCCTAGGCCCTAATCGTAATCTGTAAATTTCTAAAGCGCCACTCGAAGGCCAAGCGCAGGGCACCAGCCTATTCACGAGCGATATAATCGTAATCGTAATCTTCAAACTTCTGAAGCGCCACTCGAAGGCCAAGCGCAGAGCACCAGCCTATCCGTAAGCTGGTATTCCGTATTCTAATAGCATGGTATATATATATATATATATATATATATATATATATATATATATATATATATATATATATATATATATATATATATATATATATATATATATATATATATATATATATATATATATATATATATATATATATATATATATATATATATACCATGCAGTATAAAAATGTGCAGTGCTGCTAAATTAATGCGTCTTGTAATTCTACAAGAACTCCGAAGTCATGGGCGTTCCGAAGACATGGGCGTCCGGAGGGGAAAAGTGAAGTGGGGGTGGAGGGGGGGCAAAGGATTTTGCAAATATTTTACAAACATAAAATCTTTGATTATTATGATTATTACAACAGTCCCAACACGATTTCGATGCAAAAAACACCTAATTATTTAGGAAATTATTTCTGACCATTATTTATTTTTAAGGCTGCGTTCATGAATCAGTTTTTCGAGTAAATTCTATGCAAAAACGTAATTTGCTCCCCCTACAAAATTTTGCCCCCTAGAAAAATTTGCCCCCCCCCCGAAAAATTCCTGTGGACGCCCATGTCCGAAGACAAATACTGATCACTGAGGCGTGTGACGTTCAAGTGCATGCGTTCGGTTCTATTTCCCGCTTGTGCGACGCGTAATAGCGAAATTGACGTAGCGCCACCATAGGCCAAACTCAGAGGTGTTGTGGTCGAATTTAAACATTTCAAGGCTGTTTATGTAGCTGTTGATTTTTAGGCCGCAAAGCGTGGACCAATAAACGAAATCCAGAAGCCATAGACCGCGTTTTCCTGGCTATCGTCGTTTTTTGATGGTTTAGAGGATTAGCCGATGGACAGTAGGCACCACTTCTAGGGCAGCCACAGCCTGTCGCCCCTGCGGAATGCAATGGATTGGCCGCCTCTTTTGTCTGCGGCGTTACATACGGCGGATCGATAGTGCCATCGAGGGAGGATGACTACGCAGTCGGGTGCGAACGTGCGTTGTATTGTGGAATGATTGGAACGAGTCGGTCGGTTGGGGGAGCATCGTCCCCTACCCACCGAGCGATCGGCCGAACGAGCGACCAACTGACTGACTGTGGACTCCTTTCTAATAGCGGTTGAACGGCAAACTGTGGCCGCCACATCAGTTGACGCTGCTAATGTCAACCATTCTAGGCCATTTGGCTACTCTGGCAAAAATCAATCCCGCACATTAATTACTTGTTACATGAAAAGTCTGATTATACCCAGGGCCGAGAGACTCTAACCAGCTGGACCACCTCGGCTTGACCTCCCGGATTCTGATCTGGCACCGGAACGGACAAAACAACCTGGCTATTGCGGACTTGAATTGATATAGCGCCGCTGCTATGCTGGTGTTCCTGGCGTGGCTTTTGTGGGGCGATGAGAAATTTCGAAGATTTGCAATTACATTTACTCAATGGCCTTCTGGGAATCGACTGTGCTTGGCCGGATTGACTGCAGTGATATTTTACTTCTAAAAGTAATTCCTAATTCAGTTCTAATTCAGTTCTGAGCTCTTGAATTTTACTTCTAATTCTAATTTTACTTCACAAATAATTTTACTTATCATTCCTATTTTAGTTCTCAAATAATTTTACTTCTTATTTTAGTTTTCCAAATACTTATTAATTTCCGCGCTGTAAAAGTACGTTTGCACAGAGAAGCACACCAAACTTGTTTCGAGAAAGGAAAACACTGTTTGAAGTAAAACAAGGGGTGAAACGTTAGTCTAACAATGCAGCATCATATATAGGCTATCGCAGAGAGCTGCTTCTAAGAAGGCAATCTTGAAGAGGTCCTATATAAATTAGCAGCACAAAATAACTAAATAAACACAAACAAACTACCTGATAATTTGAATTGTTATCATTTTTTAATACGGAACGAAGGATTATCTAGTATCAGCGTAACCGGGTATATATAGCAGGCCCGTAACCACAGGCAAAATCAAGACGAGGCAAATCGCTCTCCGACCTCTGCCTCCTCCTGTCCTCTCCGCTTCCCTATCCTTACGTCCCCTCAATTATTGTCCCGTTCCGCATCCGCCCTATCCCCTGCTTTACCCTTCCCAAACCCTCCCTAACCCCTTCCCTTTAATTGACACATTGATACAACACTAACAATAAGAAGTTAAGATTTCTGGAACTAATTAAGTGGTTGATTGATCGTTGATTATGATTGGTTGATTAATCGTTGATTTTGATTGGTTGATTGATCGATAACTTTGATTGGTAGATATATCGTTGATTTTCATTCGTTAATATATCGTTGATTTTGATTGGTTGATGTTTCGTTGATTTTGATTGGTTGACGTTTCGTTGATTTTGATTGGTTGATGTTTCGTTGACTTTGATTGGTTGATGTTTCGTTGATTATGATTGGTTGATGTTTCGTTGATTTTGATTGGTTGATTGATCGTTGATTTTGATTGGTTAATATATCGTTGATTTTGATTGGCTAATTGATCGTTGATTTTGATTGGTTGATGCTTCGTTGATTTTGATTGGTTGATGTTTCGTTGATTTTGATTGGTTGATGTTTCGTTGATTTTGATTGGTTGATGTTTCGTTGATTTTGATTGGTTGAAGCTTCGTTGATTCTGATTGGTTGATGTTTCGCTGATTTTGATTGGTTGATGTTTCGTTGATTTTGATTGGTTGACTGATCGTTGATTTTGATTGGTTAATACATCGTTGATTTTGATTGGTTGATGTTTCGTTGATTTTGATTGGTTGATTGATTGTTGATTTTGATTGGTTGATTGATCGTTGATTTTGATTGGTAGATATATCGTTGATTTTGATTGGTTGATGTTTCGTTGATTTTGATTGGTTGATGTTTCGTTGATTTTGATTGGTTGATTGAACGTTGATTTTGATTGGTTGAAGCTTCGTTGATTCTGATTGGTTGATGTTTCGTTGATTTTGATTGGTTGATGTTTCGTTGATTTTGATTGGTTGATTGATCGTTGATTTTGATTGGTTGATGTTTCGTTGATTTTGATTGGTTGATGTTTCGTTGATTTTGATTGGTTAACATATCGTTGATTTTGATTGGTTGATTGATCATTGATTTTGATTGGTTAATATATCGTTGATTTTGATTGGTTGATGTTTCGTTGATTATGATTGGTTAATATATCGTTGATTTTGATTGGTTGATGTTTCGTTGATTTTGATTGGTTGATGTTTCGTTGACTTTGATTGGTTGATGTTTCGTTGATTTTGATTGGTTGATGTTTCGTTGCTTTTGATTGGTTGATTGATCGTTGATGTTGATTGGTTAATATATCGTTGATTTTGATTGGTTGATATAATCAGAGGCTCGGGAAGTGTTTAAAAGTTGGGTGAGCCACCAACGAAAACATATAGAAGGTTTACCTTTGTTATATTTAAGGCGGTTAAAGGTCAAGGCTGATATGATTTTTGTAATTTTGGTCCCTTTTTACAAACACTGCAAAAGTTAATCATACTATATAATTTGAGTAATTTAATTGATGTATTACATAATTTCAATTACAAGCGTAATTGGTAATTTGTTGTTCTGTGTCAAGGTAATATTTATAATTTTTAATTTGTAAGTGAATTACATTTTCTATGTAATTTGTAATTTCAAATCACATAGTGTAAAATAAAATTACTTATTTTAAATAAACCATGTTAAAATATTTATGTAAAAAAACTCTTACTTATTTGAGCAAGTCACATTCAGTAATAATACCAGGGCAGTGATGCCAACCTTGCATTTAAGAACACGTCTTTTCGTGGACCGCGTCTAATACGTGAACTATACTGGATTCATTAACTGATGACGTACACGCCCTTTGGCCTTAACCAAACACACCAAGAACCATCACAACAGGCGACGCAACCACAAGAGCCGCCAGCAAAAGGTTCGTGACAAGCTACCACCACGCGGGAGCAACAGATTGAGCCGGTGTACCCTGTATATATATATATATATATATATATACATTTGCTTTTTAATACCTAACCCAAACTCTGACCCATACCCTAACCCAAACTCTAACCCTAACTCAAACCCTAACCCAAACCCTAAAGCAAATCCTAACTCAAACCCTAACCTAAGCCCTAACCCTAACTCAAACCCTAACAGAAACCCTAACCCTAACTCAAACGGTTTGAGTAAGGGTTAGGGTTTCTGTAAGGGTTTGAGTTAGGGTTTCTGTTATTGTTTGAGCTAGGGTTAGGGTTTCTGTTAGGGTTTGAGTTAGGGTTAGGGTTTATGATAGGGTTTGAGTTAGGGTTAGGGTTTCTGTTAGGGTTTGAGTTAGGGTTAGGGTTTCTGTTAGGGTATGATTTAGGGTTAGGGTTTCTGTTAGGGTTTGAGCTAGGGTTAGGGTTTCTGATAGGGTTAGGTTAGGGTTTGAGCTAGGGTTAGGGTTTCTGTTAGGGTTTGGAGCTAGGGTTAGGGTTTCTGATAGGGTTAGGTTAGGGTTTGAGTTAGGGTTAGGGTTTGAGTTAGGGTTAGGGTTTCTGTTAGGGTTTGAGCTAGGGTTAGGGTTTCTGTTAGGGTTTGAGTTAGGGTTTCTGTTAGGGTTTGAGTTAGGGTTAGGGTTTCTCTTAGGGTTTGGGTTAGGGTTAGGGTTAGGGTTAACCCTAACCCTAGCTCAAACCCTACCAGAAACCATAACCCTAACTCAAACCCTAACAGAAGCCCTAACCCTAACTCAAACCCTAACCTAACCCTATCAGAAACCCTAACCCTAGCTCAAACCCTAACAGAAACCCTAACCCTAACTCTAACCCTAACAGAAACCCTAACCCTAACTCAAACCCTAATTTAACCCTATCAGAAACGCTAATCCTAGCTCAAACCATAACAGAAACCCTAACCCTAGCCCAAACCCTAACAGAAACCCTAACCCTAGCTCAAACCCTAACAGAAACCCTAACCCTAACTCAAACCCTAACAGAAACCCTAACCCTAACTCAAACCCTAACAGAAACCCTAACCCTAACTCAAACCCTAACAGAAACCCTAACCCTAACTCAAACCCTAACAGAAACCCTAACCCTCACTCAAACCCTAACAGAAACCCTAACCCTAACTCAAACCCTAACAGAAACCCTAACCCTGACTCAAACCCTAACCTAACCCTATCAGAAACCCTAACCCCAGCTCAAACCCTAACAGAAACCCTAACCCTAACTCAAACCCTAACCTAACCCTATCAGAAACCCTAACCCTAGCTCAAACCCTAACAGAAACCCTAACCCTAACTCAAACCCTAACCTAACCCTGTCAGAAACCCTAACCCTAGCTCAAAACCTAACAGAAACCCTAACCCTAACTCAAACCCTAACCCTAACTCAAACCCTAACCCTAACTCAAACCCTAACCTAACCCTATCAGAAACCCTAACCCTATCTCAAACCCTAACAGAAACCCTAACCCTAGCTCAAACCCTAACAGAAACCCTAACCCTAACTCAAACCCTAACAGAAACCCTAACCCTAACTCAGACCCTAACAGAAACCCTAACCCTAGCTCAAACCCTAACAGAAACCCTAACCCTAACTCAAACATTAACGGAAACCCTAACCCTGACTCAAACCCTAACCTAACCCTATCAGAAACCTAACCCTAGCTCGAACCCTAACAGAAACCCTAACCCTAGCTCAAACCCTACCAGAAACTCTAACCCTAACTCAAACCCTAACCTAACCCTATCAGAAACCCTAACCCTAGCTCAAACCCTAACAGAAACCTTAACCCTAAATCAAACCCTAACAGAAACCATAACCCTCACTCAAACCCTAACAGAAACCCTAACCCTGACTCAAACCCTAACCTAACCCTATCAGAAACCCTAACCCTAGCTCCAAACCCTAACAGAAACCCTAACCCTAGCTCAAACCCTAACAGAAACCCTAACCCTAACTCAAACCCTAACAGAAACCCTAACCCTGACTCAAACCCTAACCTAACCCTGTCAGAAACCCTAACCCTAGCTCAAACCCTAACAGAAACCCTAACCCTAACTCAAACCCTAACCCTAACTCAAACCCTAACCTAGGAAATTATCGGATGGGGACGGGGGACGGACTGAGCCAGTGCTTTTTTTCGTATATTTGTAACCTACCCTGCCCGAGCCTATTCGTGCTTCGTTGACATCCCCTTATTTCCTCAGCAGGTACATACCTACTTATTTTTGACAGCAGCCGCCATTTTAATTACTACAGCAGTTTCCATCTTAATTGCTACAGCAGCCCTGACACTAATCCCTAGTCAATATAGCACACGCTTATTGGTCTTCAGGCAAACGCTAATCTTGTGTCAAAGTCAATACAACGCCTAGCTCATTAAACTCAGCATTTCTTCTTTGGCCGCCGACGAGAACAGTCGCATTTCGATACGAAGCGCGTTCTTCAATATAATAACATCATGACCTCAAAGTAGGCAACTCCGCCACGACAATTTGTCCATATAACCTACTAAGGAAACTCAAGGCAATTGCCGTGCCAGTCCCAAGCCTGGTTAAGGAGGAGGGAACCCGCTTTAGTTCCATCAGGGGTCTAGTTTTTACCGGTCAGGGGACCGGTGAGATTGAGTGTTGTAGGCACTGACATACTTAGGTTCTGGAGATGTAAAGGCAATCGCCCTCCGCCGGGTTGTTTCCACAACTTCTTTGTAGCCTGGACTCTGATTTCCCGGTACGGTGCTACCATCTGTGGTCCATGGTCTTGGTGATACAGACGGTCACGGTTTGCACATTCCAGCCGCATGCTGGAGTCGAAGCTACCCTATAACCAGACCTCTTTGAGACCTTTCTAACCCTGGTGTCCAAGGTAGTTTAGACCTCTTCGATTGTCATGTTCAGTTCGGTTGAGCCTACCATCAACAGCACTTGCTTTTGTCCAAAATACCATTCAGAGAGCAAAATATCATATTGTCATAGGAAATTATCGGATGGGGACGGGGGACGGACTGAGCCAGTGCTTTTTTTCGTATATTTGTAACCTAACTCAAACCCTAACCTAACCCTATCAGAAACCCTAACCCTAGCTCAAACCTAACAGAAACCTTAACCCTGACTCAAACCCTAACCTAACCCTATCAGAAACCCTAACCCTAGCTCGAACCCTAACAGAAACCCTAACCCTAGCTCAAACCCTACCAGAAACCCTAACCCTAACTCAAACCCTAACAGAAACCCTAACCCTAACTCAAACCCTAACAGAAACCCTAACCCTAGCTCAAACCCTAACAGAAACCCTAACCCTAACTCAAACCCTAACAGAAACCCTAACCCTGAGTCAAACCCTAACCTAACCCTATCAGAAACCCTAACCCCAGCTCAAACCCTAACAGAAACCCTAACCCTAACTCAAACCCTAACCTAACCCTATCAGAAACCCTAACCCTAGCTCAAACCCTAACAGAAACCCTAACCCGAACTCAAACCCTAACCTAACCCTATCAGAAACCCTAACCCTAGCTCAAACCCTAACAGAGACCCTAACCCTAACTCAAACCTAACCCTAACTCAAACCCTAACCTAACCCTATCAGAAACCCTAACCCTAGCTCAAACCCTAACAGAAACCCTAACCCTGACTCAAACCCTAACCTAACCCTATCAGAAACCCTAACCCTAGCTCAAACCCTAACAGAAACCCTAACCCTAGCTCAAACCCTACCAGAAACCCTAACCCTAACTCAAACCCTAACAGAAACCCTAACCATAACTCAAACCCTAACCTAACCCTATCAGAAACCCTAACCCTAGCTCAAACCCTTACAGAAACCCTAACCCTAACTCAAACCCTAACAGAAACCCTAACCCTATCTCAAACCCTAACAGAAACCCTAACCCTAACTCAAACCCTATCAGAAACCCTAACCCTAACTCAAACCCTAACCTAACCCTATCAGAAACCCTAACCCTAGCTCAGACCCTAACAGAAACCCTAACCCTAACTCAAACCCTAACCTAACCCTATCAGAAACCCTAACCCTAGCTCAAACCCTAACAGAAACCCTAACCCTAACTTAAACCCTAACCCTAACTCAAACCCTAACCTAACCCTATCAGAAACCCTAACTCAAACCCTAACAGAAACCCTAACCCTAGCTCAAACCCTAACAGAAACTCTAACCCTAACTCAAACCCTAACAGAAACCCTAGCCCTAACTCAAACCCGAACAGAAACCCTAACCCTAACTCAAACCCTAACAGAAACCCTAACCCTAACTCAAACCCTAACCTAACCCTAACAGAAACCCTAACCCTAACTCAAACCCTAACCTAACCCTAACAGAAACCCTAACCCTAACCTAACCCTAATAGAAACCCTAACCCTAACTCAAACCCTAACAGAAACCCTAACCCTAACTCAAACCCTAACCGTAACCCAAACCCTAACTCAAACCCTAACCCTAACCCAAACCCTAACCCAAATCCTAAACCTAACTCAAACCCTAACCCTAACGTAAAATAACCCTACTCACTGTAGCTAGAACGGCTCGGAAGATTGGTCAACTACAAACTCCATGTCCCACAGGAATATGGAATTCAAGATGGAATTCAATAGATATATACATTACAGCTCTCTTAATAAGTAGCTGTCCTGTGAATTTCAACCCCTCTCTCCCCATGCAGTCTTGTAGGATGATGTATTGCGCGTGTCACATCAAAACCCTCCTCTAGTTTGAAGTAACTATCGAGAAATCCTATCTTTCAACAGCTAACAACTGTTGTAGCTTTCAGACCCCAAGAGTATAAGGTTTCCAGTATTCGTGACTCTGGCAGTCGCTTAACTTGCTGACCCATCCCTGAGGTCAGGGTTCCATTAGGCCTACTGTGTTATTTCTATCGAGTGCATCGGCATAAGCTTTGGCCCTGGAAGACAGAGACGCTCATCTTTTATCTAATCACTACTAAAATTTAGGCGCCAATGATTTTTTTTAATGCATTACTGACTAAAATGTTGTGTGAGCATGATTGGTTAATTCATCGTTGATTTTGATTGGTTGATGTTTCTTTGATTTTTATTTATGGAAACTGTGGGTCTAGGGAAATTTTTAGATACTGTAGATGCTTGTAGGTGAGCTTTGGAATATTTTAAAGCCAATAAAAGCAGTTAATATTAGCAGGATTTTGCGATGCCTAAATATGTTTTGGAATGTTCTGTAAAAGCCTGTCTGCAACTATGATCGTATCGTTCCTAATTTTAGTTCGGCAAATAATTCCTTATTCAATTCTTAATTTCGTTTCTGCTGCTGAAATTATTCCTACTTTTACTTCTAGTTTTCGTTAACGAAATCATTTATTTTTACTTCTAATTTTTTTAGTTTTCGTTAACGAAAATATCACTGATTGACTGTCATGACGCGCTCTTGGTGGAACGGTAGTAAGTATATTCTTTATTATACCAGCTGCAAATCCGCATTCTGGTGTACAAACATCATATGAAATGGACACAAGAAAGGACTGCACTTTTACAGATGATATAATAATAATAATAATAATAATAATAATAATAATAATAATAATAATAATAATAATAATAATAATAATAATAATAATAACTCCTAGCCGAGGAGCGACCATCCCAACGTCTCTAAACCATTCCAAACAATATAATAATATTAAATAATAATAATAATAATAATAATAATAATAATAATAATAATAATAATAATAATAATAATAATAATAATAATAATAATAATAATAATAATAATAATAATAATAATAATAATAATAATAATAATAAGACGATTTGTATCCTGTTGCATTCCTATTAAACAAAAACAACCAAGTATGATTGAAACCACTTCTGTGTTCTCAGGTTCCAGGAGCAAAGAATTGCTGTTTACGATCACGAGCCATTTTCAATACAGAAAGAAAACCTCACGCTTTGTGGATTCCGTTCTATTACTATTATTCCGAAGTCCATTGATCGGACGCGGCGCGCAGGCGGTCATAGCAGGCAGCGGTTTTCGAGCGGTAGGAGGAGGAGGAGGAAGAGGAGTACGACGACGATGTGGAGGAAGTGGTGGAACGCGTCCTCCGCGTCATAGTCGTCGACGTCGTAGTCGTCATATCTGCGTCCGTCGCATCGAAGGAACTGTGGAAGTCTTTTTTGTAGCGCTGCTGTATCGTCTTCGTCGTTATGTGCAGCGCCGCAGATGTCTTTGCGCCGGCACTAATTAAGAGTTTCGACTGTAAACACGACTGAATTAAGAACAGCGGCGGCGGCGGCTTCTCCGATTGATTCAGTTCGCCGTTAAGGATCAGAAATGACTTCGACCGACGCCAGCAACCGATCTTTCGCCGGAGGAGGAGGAGGAGGAAGAGGAGGATTAGGAGGAGGGGGAGGAACAGGTCACCCGACATCTACAGATGCAGGCCAGGCGGCTGCCGGGACCAGTGGACCGGAACGACGAGAAAAATCGAAAAAGGTCCGTATCAACAAATAATAAATAAATAAGAAAATCATTCAACCGGTAACGTCATAAATTGTGGCATATAATTTTATGATTACCGACACTGGTATCAGAGGCGCGTTTACACGTAGGCGCACTAGGCGCGCGCCGGGCCCACTAGGCGCGCGCCGGGCCCCAAATCTCGGAGGGCCCAAAAACGAATGAAGATATTTTTTCAATTATAAAATATTACATTAAACCAAATAATTTCACATTCCTTGAAATAGCTTCTATAAGTAATTATACTTACAGGGTCAATGACACTCACAAAACGGCTTTGAGTTCAACTTCGTGGGTTTTTGTACATGTTTGGCTAAACACCACCAGAGTTTCAGACTCTCAATCTCTTGGGTGGCGATCTCGGGTGGTCGAGGGGGACAAGACCACACCTTAACAGTAGAGGGGAACAGAGTATACAGTTGTCCCCCACATTTTGTAGAAACACCAACAAATGTCAAAAAAGTTTTTCATCTCTTTTTTTTACCAGAAGAGTTCAAGTGTCCCATATCCCCCCACGTGTCAAACAAGATCGCCGCCGCTGCTCAGTCTACATGTTCAGAAGGGCCCCAAAAAATGCTTGCACCTAGGGTAGGGTGACCATACGTCCCGGTTTCCCGGGACATGTCCCGGTTTTATGTGGTGCGTCCCGGTGTCCCGACGACTTGTGTGAAAGAGCAAAATTGTCCCGGTTTCTGAGAAGTAAAAGAAATTGTCAACTTTCTTGGAAACTCAGTTCTTTGTAAATTACAGAACTAATAGTTAATAGTAAATAGTTTGTAATACAAAACGAAATCGCAATGAAAGAACAATTTGTCATTTATTAGGCCTACTATATCTTTAATAAGTTTAGTTAAAGCATAAAGTGAAAATTTTAATATTGCAATTTCATTTCAGTAGCCTACGACGGGTATGATTTTTGAAAATGCGAAAAGTGCAGATAATGCGGAAAGTACACAAAACGCTAGGGCCTATGAGAAAATTAAAAATGCATACATTATACACCACAGAAATGTCTTATCTTCGTCAGATACTCGGAATCAAATAATGCTAAATCACACTAGCACGACTGAGGGGGTTGGAAACGACCCCCTGGGATGCGCAATGAAAATTTAACTGTGGGGTCCTAAGAAAGACTGGAGGTTGAACTCTCGTATACCTCCGACAATTCCCACCCTGGGTCTACTGACTCTATAACTACTGAGTCTGCTCTACTGTAACGGCCTAACGTACCTAGAAGTACCTAATCCTAACTGAAACCCTACACTTAACCCTTAATTTAACCCACATCTCAAAGACATTCAGTCTACTTCTCTAATCTACTCGACTCCACGGACTACTATACTTTATAATAGCCTACTCCATCTCAGTCTACTCTATCAGTCTCTCATCTATCTATCTGATTCTATCAATTTCTTCCTTCCTCACGTTCCACGTTTCAAATGCATACATGTGAAACGTGGTAATCTAAGATTAAAAGTAATATAGATAGATAATATTAAGATACCGTATAGGCCTATGGCATGGCAGCGAGCTAGTATGCAGGTTCTCATTTGTATTGACCAATTGTTTTCTTTTGCCCAGCCGATAAGTGGTGCCAAAAGGAGCGTTACAAAAAGTGTCCCGGTTTTTGAAGGCCAATAAATGGCCACCCTAACCTAGGGCCCCATTTTCTGTAAACGCGTCTAACTTGTCCAACATATTGGGAGGGGGATTTGGTTATTCAATCTACATTTGTTGCATTGAGTGTACACTTACAGTCCATCTCAATTATGGGGGGGGGGCACGTGCCTCGGCTTCCCCCCCCACAGTTTACGCCTATGATTACCGAATGAAATTTTCTGCAGAGCATTGTAATCAAGGTTGTAAGCTTAATACATTGCAGACGAAGTTATATATTAGCAACCATCAAGAGATTTGGTAAAAGCTTGGTTATTATCAATTACTTACTTACTTTCTTAATTACTTACACGAAATCACAAGAAATAACCACAATAATTATGTTCCATCGAAATTGCATGATGTAGGAGGGTAGGCCAACAGCAGTGGAATTTGGGAAGCACAAGTTTGTTTCTTTTCCTTTTTGACAATGAACATCTTCTGAAGAACTTTGAAATGGATTTTGTATTCTAGGCATGAATGGAAATGAAGTAAGTAAGTAAGTATATTGCCAAACAGCACTCTGGTGAACAAGCATCAACATACGTACATTGAACCCATGTTAGACCTAGCTGTGGAGCTTTACCCTGCCATCGTTTGAATTACATTTCCATGTTATTTTGTTGCAAATTAACTACTTGCTTATTACATCTACTTGCATATACTTGCTCGCTTGATGGCTTACTCATTGATGTTGAAACTGCAGACGATATAACATCGATTCAGAATAACCGTCACACAGAGTTACATGGTTGAAGCCTTTATTTGCCGTAGACCAGGATTTATTAGCCTTAAAATAAGCTCAGTGTATACATACTGCACATTAGCTATGATACAATTAGGGACCTGCGAAGCTTCAATATTCGATTCGAAAACGAATCGGACGGCGGTATTCGATTCGATTCGAAAATGAAGTCATGATTCGAAACATTTTCGAATCGTTTTTTGAAAAATGATTAATCGCCGTTAACTCGACGACAGCAAACCCTCTGCAAGAAAAGGGTTTATAATTAGAAAGTTATGCTCCGCTTAGATGTAGGCCCTATGTAGGGGCCTACACCAAAGTGCGGTTATGCAATTGATACAATAAAGAATATATTTATTTACTTAACTCATAATTTATTTGTATTATTTTTAATTCTATTAATTAGTTTAATATTTAGTTTAATTGATTTTAAACTGCAGAAAGTTATTGATATATTGATACTGTGATACGCCTGTGCTATCAAGCTTCATGAATATCAAACTGGTACCCGCCGATTCGATTCGAGATTCGATTCGAATTCGAACCTTTACCCCGATTCGATTCGAGATTCGAATCTTTGACTGAAAATTTGTGATTCGCAGGTCCCTAGATACAATGTATGCTGATAATGCTGTAATTTATATAGCACCACTTCAAAGTCTTCACCGAACTACCAACTGCTGTTTATGGAATTAAGGTTGTTTCTTAATAGGTTCCAATGCTTGCTTTATTATAATAATAATAATAATGATAATGATAATAATAATAATGATAATAATAATTTTATTATTATTATTATTATTATTATTATTATTATTATTATTATTATTTTAACCGAAAGGATGAAATCTAGAGGGTGTGAAAACTAATTAAACAAGGAGAATGCATTTCTGGGATGGCTAGTAATGTTATTTCGAAGTTCAAGTTGTTTTTATTCCTTCTAGAAATGCGTCACAACTCTATTTCTCATTGGCTTATCTTCTATGTGCCAGGTCAATGAAAGGTCAACTTCGAAATGAACTTGACCTTACCAGCCTCACTGATTTTGTTTATGTTTTCTTACTTCAGTCTGTCTGTAACTTGAAGGAATTATAGCAGTAGGCATAATAGCATGAGGCTAACATGTCAACGTTGCTATCCTCAGAAGTTCATTTTTACTGCTGCCCCCTAGGAAGTGGAGGGCTGAGTCTACCTAGAGGGGGCTTGGGGTATCTAACCGCATCTTTTAAGATCTAATGTTCTTCATGCAAGAGTATTACCATTCATCTATCCCTCCCCAAGTAAGTAAGTATATTCTTTATTAATGTATATTCTTTATTAATTTCCTATGAAGTTTATGCATGATCTGCAATTTGATTGCCAAAATGAAATAAAAGCTGTGGCTACAGTTGGCATTATGTATACTGAGTAATCTTTCACTCCAGTAGTAGGGTCTAAGTTGTTACACTGAAACTTGATTAAAGCACCATGTTTTGATAAGCCTGTTTCAAATCGTGATCGCTGTTATTGGTCCAATGCCCCATTTCCCACGGTGTCCGTTGGGGCTATTTTTAGTATCATTAGTATAATTAATAATATGTTCGTGTTTATCCACAAGCTCACTGACAAACCGCAGTAAGTTACATTGAAACATGATGGTACAATTGTATTGATCTTACAGAACACACGTCTTGGCAGCCTGCTAGGCGCTTGCTCATTTTACTGCTGCCCCCTAGGAAGTGGAAGGCTGAGTCTACCTAGAGGGGGCTTGGGGTAGCTAACCGCATCTTTTAAGATCTTATGTTCTTTATGCAAGAGTATACCATTCATCTATCCCTCCTCAAGTAAGTAAGTAAGTATATTCTTTATTAATCACTTGCTAATCGCATGTTGGTGTGCAGACATCTCATAAGCGCAGTTGAGTATTACAGTGAAGTTAATAAACAAACCAGATGCTGTTGTAACCGATTTTAATTGTTTAAAATTAATAATATTTTAAAGTTTGCACATTTAGATTAAAAATCCAGAGGACAAGTGCCCCTTACCCCAACGTGCAAGCACCCATCATTGTGGTTGCCTTGCATAACTGTAATCTTACCTGTAATCGTATCTGTAACCGAACCTGTAATTGTAACTGTAATCATAATTATGACTGTAATTGTAACTTTATTACTGTAATTGTAACTGTTATTGTAACTGTAATTACAACTGTAATTGTAACTGAAATCCCACCATACGGTCCTTAGTCGACTGAGGTCTGTCTTCCAGTCTCTCACAACGAATGTGTCTGGCCTAAGTTTACAAAAGTTTGATCCTGAGTCAAATCGATTTCAATAAAATTTGTTCAATAAGGACAGTTTAGTGCAGGCATGCAAAGATTGGATCGTGTTCGATTTCATGTTAAATTTAACTCTTCTTTGATATCAGCCAAGGGAGTTCATTGTATAGTTATTGAGTGATGTCTTTAAACATGGTTACTTTTTGTTTTTCTTTGTTCGGTAGTGCCTGCCAACACGGTTATTCATTTTTAGTTCTTCATTGATGTCTGAAAACATGGTTATTCTATGATTTGTACTGAAAGCTTTGCGTGTCTCTTAGTTGATCTGTGCTACCAATTTTTTTATAGCTTTTTTCGTGTATTAATAGCGGTCGTTGACTGTACTGGGTGGTATTTCCATATGAATGACAACCTGTCGGCTAAACATTTCTTTACTAGGACGACGGAGACATGTGCAACATTGTGCACTGCTTCGGATCTCTGAAGCCCTGATCATCTGCATGCGTTTAGTGTCATGCTAATGAAGCTGACAATAAATCTACCAACGTTGGTGCTTTGCAAGGAAATTCACTTAGCCGGTGGCGCTGTTAAACAGAAGTTCCCGTCTTAAACAGGTGGTTCCTAATCCATGTGGATCGTTCTTCCAATTCTTTTATGCTTTCCGTTGGTCGTATCGGTCTCATTGTGGATGGAGTCTCTGTGTTTTTTGGATGAAACCAATAATCCTGTAACACTGATGCACTCGTATGGAACAGTACTTGGCCTCAGAGGACTAATACGCAGCCGATAGGGAACAATACGCAACCGATGTGATACACTACTCGTCCTGCGTTGAGCAACATGCTCAGCCGGTGTGGAACAATACGCGGCTGGCGTGGAACAATGCGCGACTGGTGTGGAACCATACGTGGCCGGCGTGGAACAATACTCGGCCTGTGTGTAGCAAAATACAGAGCGTACTCGGAGTGGAGAATGCGGCGCTGGAAAGGTTTGAGGTCGGCTGCTCGCGGAAATGCAGTTGCTTCCATTGGCTTTGATATTGATTTCCAATAGTAGCAATTACTTCGGTTGCCGATGCTATTCCGGTCAGTTGCGTCGTCTTCCTCCTCATACTATTCCGTCATCTCCTCCTTTTCCTCGATCTCCTGCTCCTCCAGTCCTCCTCCTACTTCTCTCCTCTTCCTCCTCCTTATCCTCCATCTCCATCATCTCTCCTACTCCTCCTGTTCCTTCTCCTGTTCCTTCTCCTACTCCTCCTCCACCTTCTCCGCCTTCTGCATCATCTCCTCCTACCCTCCTCTTCCTCTTCTTTCTCCTCCTCCTCCTCCTCCTCCTCCTCCTCCTCCTCCTCCTCCTCCTCCTCCTCCTCCTCCTCCATCATCCATTTCCTCCATCTCTTCCTCCTCTTCTTCCTCCCCATCATCATCGTCATCGTCATCATCATCATCGTCGTCGTCATCATCATCATCATCATCATCATCATCATCATCATCATCATCATCATCATCTCCTCCATCTCTTCCTTCTCCCCTCCTCCTCTTCCTCCATCATCTCCCCCCTCCTCCTCCTCCTCCTCCTCCTCTTCTTCCTCCTCCTCCCAATTGTGAATGTCGCTCGTATACACCGTGTACGTACTATTCACTTGAGCTGACTTGCCCCAATGATGCAGCGACCCACCCCTGCAGTCCACACAAGCCGCATATGTCGCTCAAAAACATTCCTCTCGCGCTGCTCGCTTTTTCCCGTCTTTTCATGCTGGGTATCCGTGTCCCCGGGGTCTGCCTTTTAAGGCACAACGAGTATATTGATGCGTGCCGTGGTCGGAAACCACAGATGCCGTAGTAGCCCTGTGAAATATTCATGCAGACCTCTGTGTAGTGTATACGAGAGCGTTCGAAGCAAGCGGACGCAGCAAATGTCTTATTTGGTTTCCACGGCGGCGCTGGCAATCCTTATATCTGATATTTGAAAAAACCGAGGGAACCTGTTACCATGGCAACGCTTGGCACAGATGTCTTCTATTTTAATGTGGTCTGTATTTGCCGGTGGTTGTCCCAACAATCCAGTTATATGTGCCGCCATGGTGCTTCAGCGGAAGAGCCTGGGCCATGGTACTACTGATCTGATGGTCAGTTTACTGAGAGAGGCGCGATAGAAATGAGCAATGAGGAGTTGTTTGCCTTAGCACAAGCTCAGAGAGATACAGAGACAATGAGAGAGAGAGAGAGAGAGAGAGAGAGAGAGAGAGAGAGAGAGAGAGAGAGAGAGAGAGAGAGAGAGAGAGAGAGAGAGAGAGAGAGAGAGAGAGAGAGAGAGAGAGAGAGAGAGAGAGAGAGAGAGAGAGAGAGAGAGAGAGAGAGAGAGAGAGAGAGAGAGAGAGAGAGAGAGAGAGAGAGAGGCAGGCAGGAAGGAGAGAGGGAAAGAGGGACGAGAGAGAGGGAGAGAGGAAGAGGCAGGGAGAGAGGGAGGGAAGAGAGAGGGAGAGAAAGAAAGAGGTAGGGAGGGAGGAGGGAAAGAGGGAGGAGAGAGAAGAGAGAAAGAGAGAGCGAGAGGCAGGGAGGGAGTGAGGGAGGGAGGGAGGGAGCAGAGAGGAGAGAGGGAGGGAGGGAGAGAGGGGAGAGAGGGAGAGAGAAAGAGGCAGGGAGAGAGGGAGGGAGAGAGGGAAGAGAGAGAGAGAAAGAGGCAGGGGAGAGGGAGGGAGGAGGGAGAGAGGGAGGGAGGGGAAGAGAGAAGAGAAAGAGAGGGACGGAGAGAGGGGGAGAGAGAGGGGGGAGAGAGTTGGGAAAGCAGTGTTGTTAGGGTCTGGCAAAAGGTATCATCCTGCTCATGGGTTGGCTAATTTGTGTGGTGGGCAATCAGTATGCATATTTAGACTTCACCAGTGCAACTTCATTTGCATTCATCCCTCATTAGCACAGTCATTATCTTTACCTTCAGATCAGAGTTTATCTCAGAAGGTGCCACGTGATTCATTATACATACGGTGCAGTCAGAAAGGACATCTTTTGTGCTCCTTTGTTGCGATGCCTTACACTCATACACGTAGCCGCCTTGCAGTTTTAACATACTTACGTACTTACTTATACTAAGTTCTAATATAACCTAATGACTTCTATATCGCCATTATCATAAAGCACTAGGGCATTACCGAAAACCGGATCAGTAAACCGATTTTGCCGAATTATCCGGATCCGCAGTGTCTAAGTCACCGATTCATGACAGCTGTTTTTCAATCTATCCTGTATCTGCCACAGGCGGCCAGGGCCGGCGACCGTTAGGTCTGTCAATTTAGTGAAGAAACATATTGCAGTATATATGGGTCATTATCCGAAATGTTACAAATTCCGTCTCCGAAAAACAAAAAATTTTTTTTCCCCAAAATTGGTTGTAAGTGTTTTTTTTAGTCACGTACATAGTTAAATTTAACTAATTTGAAAGAAATCCACTATATTTGTAAGCATACGTTAATTTTTTTTCAGAATTTATAAAGTCAAAACGCCTCTTTTTTCATTACAGTCCGACCTTTTCGTGTAATCATAATTAAACACAGGGACCTGAAATATTCCTCTGGTGCTTATAAAATGGCAATTTCCTAAAAGTAGAAGATGCCAGCATTAAGTAGGAATACAGCAGGCCTTTCCTTCACATAATATATTAGTCTGGTGTCAAGAAATTAAGACATTTTTCGAAATTATTCAAAAAAGAAATATTATTTTTAGCTGCAGAAAAAAATCTGTGCAGCATTAGCTAAAACTGTATGTTATATGCATTAGATACAAGTTGAACAACATTTTAAGAGTTGCTAGTAAATTCTAATTACATGCAATTTATTTTTATATCAAATAATTAAAAAAAAATACATGTAATTCACTCTTAGCAATGCGTCATTACCATCCGTGGCAAGATGCGACTGCCATGAGAAAATAGCAGAAATCTGATGTATTCGGATGGTAATGATGAAAAACAACCGCTGGATGGTAATGACAAAATGATGAAATTTATGACAGCCGTCAAATATTTTCACTTGAATTACTCTATCAGATAAGTAATTTAAATCAGTTCAACAAGAGCGGTAAATAAAATAAGTTATCAATGTTATTATCTACCTAAACCAGGAAATACAACACGAGATGGTAATGAAACAGAAATTTACTTTTTTGTAATTTGGAACACACAAACTTAAATTAAAAATAAAACATTATGAATTTCAACTCAAATCTGTGTGATTCCATTAATAGTTGACAATATCTTGTTCCTGATGTTTTTCTTTAAGTAAGTAAGCACGTTCTCTAAAAGTTATAGGCTTCCCAAAAATTGAGATGGCTATGATGCTTACTTCTATGGACAAGTATAAATAGGCCCAAAAATAAATAAATCTTACGAAAATGAGTCTAAATGTTTAATTATTGCATATGCTAGCTACTAATTAATCAAAATAATATACCTTTGTTACAGGTTGTAATGGAATAAATTTGCGTAAAAGCTGAATTTAATGCATTGTACACCGTCTCGGACACTGGATGGTAATGATATTTTGTATACATTTAGTAATTTATTTCTAAATTTCCAAAATTTAGCAGCTTAAACAATGATGGGAAATGTTAATCTGCTCATTCTTTGAAGGATAGGCAAAAAATTTGAAGAAATTATCGAAAAAACTCAAAAAACCAGCATGGGACATCAATTCTGCACTTTTCGGATAATGACCCATATAGCGAATGGGGTGTCTGTTAATTCATCCTACCGCCTGTAGCTGAGGTGTTTTGTTCAAAGATGCTTATTAATTAACACATCCATTTATTCTCTCCTCTTTAAGCCATTCTATCATTATCGATCTTCTGTAATCTGTTGCGTTATTGTCTCGTGGGGCGTGGTGGCTCAGTGAAGTTCGGCGCCTTGTGACCGGAGGGTTGCAGGTTTGAATCCCACTCTAGCCGCTGCGTACGGACCTTGGGCAAGTCCTTCACTCGCAATTGCGCGTGGCGCTTTGGCGTGAAAATTCCGGCACAGTATCAAATGCTGTAGTCGGGAGCGCCTCTGAGTTGTAGTTGACTTCGAGAGGCGCTATAGAAATATCCGGAATAAAATAAATAAACTGGATTTGTTGAATTAAACGAATATTGAAATGAAGCCTTTATCCAATGATGACTAATGTGGAATTAGGCTTTATTAGTGCAGAGACCGAAGAACATACGTTATTCAACCGACGCATTGGATGGAGAGCTGCATAGCTGACACGTTAGCAGTTGATGAAATAAAATACGGTGTCATACTTCAGGTATATAAGGTTTTCTACTTCAGTTATGTTATGGTTAGGGGCTGTAGTAAAAGTGTGATGGCTCATCCATGATGCTCCTCTTGCAATACCTATAATATTCAGGTGCAACAATACGACAGCTTGACAACATATCCTTTTATTCCATGGCTATATGTGGCTATTGACTTTGGAATCCTGTGTGTGAACATTCTGTGGTGCTCTTGAAGTTGCAGCACCATGTTGTAGTTGTAGTTTGGCAGAAGCGTGTTGCCATCCTTATCGACATCTTTACCTGTTTATATGTCCTGTCCCGTCCAACGAGTGTCAACATACGCTAGTGTTTTTCCACGGGTCGCCGTAGTCTGTCTGCTTGATTAGCCACAGTAGCCTCCCGGTCTCTGTATGTTTACGGACTGACCTTCTGGGTCTCAGTGCACAAAGTCATCAACCGATGCCGTTCCAACACCAAGCTGTAATCTGGTCAATTTCCAGAAGATGAGTCTGCTGCAACAGAGAGGCAGCCATTGGTGGATAAGCAGTTTGAGAAAGGCAAGTCTTAAGTTATGAATGAAATTACAAAAGCGCGCAGAGTGGATAGTTACAAAGGGAGAATACTCGAAATTTGGGTCCAGCAACTGTAGGCTAAAAGTTCGTTCACCAAGAACAGTGGTTCTAGTTTTAGGCTTGACCAGAGAAAGACAAACCAATGACCTGGTCAAACAACGACAAGTCTGGAAAATAAGCACAGATTCTAAGCATTGTAGTTGGCCATAGTTAAATGCTTTATGAAATATGAGCCCCAATTTGAAATAAATCATCTGCTGAACAGGAAGCCAATGCAAGATTTAACACTTTAACGACGAGCTGCACTGGTTTCCCAGTCACTTTTACTACACTCTTCGTCGGTGAAGTGATAAGCACAAGGGTTATATGTTGATATTTTGTTTACATATTATTTTTGCTCTAGTCAAAGAATTCTGAACTTTTGGAGTTTCAGCACGTTTGACTCTGTGATGCCAACAAGAAGTGAGTTACAGAAATCAAGGCAACTTGAGACCAATGCCAGTTTTCCTTGAAGACATGAGAAAATAATGGCTTCTGTGCATATCAACAGCCATTTTGGTTGTTGACAGTTGTCTGCATGGGCGGCGATCCCCGGGGGGGGGGTCGAGGAGGACAAGACCCTCACCTTTAACAGTGGGAGTGGGGGACACACTATAGAGTTGTCCCCACAAAATTTGAAGAAACCCTCAAAAAAGGTCAACATGAGCGCGAAAAATTTTTTCACCTCTTTTTTGACCAGATCAGTTCAAAAGTGTCCCGTGTCCCCCCCCACCTGTCAAACAAGATTACCGCCACTGGTTGTCTGCCATTTTGACCGATTTTTTTACTATATGCCAAATTTACTCAACAATTCAGGCAGTGGTTCCAATTCGCATGACTTTGATGGCAACGGCAGCATCGGCTGATGAAGCTGTTTGGGGAGATGGCATGCTGGTGTTATATCTTACAATCAGTTGGAGAGAAGGTAGGCGGTGGAGTGCCTTCAGTAATACGACAGACTGATCTGGTCTTTTTTACAGTGCGCATAAATTCCAAATAGTATACGTGACTGTGAATGGTAATTGTGTACGACTGTTCGTCAAAGTCAAGCAATGTAGAGTACTGGACAGAGTCGCACAGACTGTGTTTTTTCAATCACTTTCTTTCAGTAGAGCATCTTCTGCTGTAATGCAATGGATCCAGACAGCGTGGCCCTTAGCGCAACGCTTTCGTCTGTAACATCACGCAAGTCGTCTTAAATAACGACAGAGGTTGTGACAGGCTCCCAGCAAACCACCGAATGAGGGAACTCTGGCGGGGCTGCACAGTCAGAAGGGAAAGTGTAACTGGTAAAGGCCAGAAGTGTGACTGGTAAAGGCAAGAATTGTAACTGCATGGTTAAGGCCAGAAGGCAGCGAGGTGATGAACTGCGAGATCTGTATAAGAATTGCATTTTACTTTATGAAACAATATCTAACTATCATATGTGAGTATAGTTAGTAATAATAGTTGAGAGTGCAACGTTATTACATCCAACCTAGGTTATGGTCAGTGGCAGATTGTTTTTTTCAAGGGCAAATTCGGAGAGGCTAGGGGAGAGGATATTATTTTGAATAAGCTTGGAGCCACAACTGAGGATTTTGATTGGTGAAGGAATATGGAGATGCACTGCCGGCGATTTTGTTTGACAGGTGGGGGGATACGAGACACTGTTGAACTGACCTGGTAAACAAAGAGGTGAAAATTTTTTCATTTTGTTGACCTTCTTTTGGTGTTTCTTGGGGGACAACTGTATCCCACTGTTAAGGGTTGGGTCTTGCCCCCTCGACCTCCGGGATCGCCGTCCATGTGGAGATGAAGATATTATAGTTTGAGATGATTGGTTCTTGGAAATGAGACGTCTATGCTTACTCAGAAACCATACATGACATTAGAAGAATAAAGGTTTAATTATCCTCTAATTAATTATACTCTATCCATTTGGCTACCTTACGCCATGGTAGCCAAGGGAGAGAGCACTCAACCTGTAACGCGAAGCACATAGGTTTGATCCTCGCTGCAGGCAGTCACTGTATAAGGACCTTGAGCAAGTCCTTTAGCATATAATTTCTCATCGCCTTCGACGTTCAGTCATATGGTCATGAGTGCACTTCTGAACTGTGGATGGACTCCAGGGCAATATCAGATACAGTTGGATTGTATTATTGTATTGTTAAACTCGGATATAAATCCAGCACTCATTATGATTTTAAATATGGTTTTTGATTACGTCTTGTACAGTATATAATTATCAGTGCTTAGACTGTTGGTTTTTTTTATTGTTAATCAGTTTCAATTTTAAACCAGTGTATTATTACTACTACTGTTATCATGCATTTATTAAGCTCCACTATCTAATGACCAAAGCATCAGTCGATGGTGCTGAGCAGTTGTGAGTGAAGGACCGGCTCAAGGTCCCTATACAGTAACCGTCTCAGGGAAGACTTGAACTCGTACTCTCTGAGCTACAAGTCGAGCACTCTAACCAGTCATTTACCACGTCATTAGTCTTTTATTATGGGTCATTTTGGTGATCGATTTTTCGTCTATCAGTGATTTTCCTGTGCGTTGTCTCTATTTCCTTGTCGTTGAGCACTGTATTATCCGCGACTATTGATTATCTCCTGCGCTGTTTGTGGCCAGTTTTATTCGCTGGCTCAATTATATGAAAACAACCACGTAGCCAGCCAGTCTGTCTGGAACGTGGCTTCTGCATGGCTAATGGCATCGGCAACGATGGTTTCAGTTAATCCAATGACTCCTGATTAAATTAGCTATCCCTTTTTCTGCGAGGAGGAGTTGTTGCCCAGTCTACCCCAGCGAGATTTCGGATGTTGTGGAGAACGGAGAATTGGATGGAAGTAAGACGACAAACAAATTGAGGTTTAGCCGTGTGCTTCTTCCTCAGTCCGGATGTCGCAGACAAAATCAATGAACTGAGGAGCCAGCGGCAACTACAGTGGTTGGTCGCATGACAAACTGGTTTAATTAGGGACGGTCAGGATGCAACAGGCGGCCGTGAAATGGGACCAAGAAGAAAGCGCATCAGCAGCAGCAGCAGCAGCAGCAGTAGCAACAGCATCAGCGCAAAGGATGCGATGTAAAATCATCTTGTCGTCAGAAATGCTGCGATGTCGGGTTGCCTTAGCGACACGATGAGGTCGTCCTCAGTGTAGGTTTTTGGTTTCACATTGTGGACATGGATCCCGTGACTGCCTCCTCGGACTCCGTTAAAGGATTGCAAGTGATCATAAGAAAACGTAAAGTCAAGTACCTGGTTCAGGTAAACCGAATTGCCTTTCTACTGCACAGCAAAGCTTGATGGTATCTGGTCTTGTACAGGTGTGTTGATAGCCTTGCAGGTGTGCTTTTGTTGGCAGAGCCAAAGCATACCTGAAACGCCGTCTTGCCGCTTATTAGTTGTGTAGATATGACTGTAATTGAAATTCGTTTTGTTTGGCTATGGTTTATTTCTAGTGATGTTTAATAATTGCAGGATGTTTTGGAATACAATAACGCAAGATTGCATTTCAGTTACAGAAAAGATAGGTTCTTTTTTTGTTCAGTCATAAGGCCTGTCTGTCTGTCTATCTATGAGTCAGTCAGTGTCAGTCAGTCAGCCAGCCAGTCAGTCAGCCAGTCAGTCAGTCTGTCAGTCAGTCAGTCAGTCAGTCAGTCAGTCAGTCAGTCAGTCAGTCAGTCAGTCAGTCAGTCAGTCAGTCAGTCAGTCAGTCAGTCAGTCAGTCAGTCTGTCAGTCAGTCAGCCAGTCAGCCAGCCAGCCAGCCAGCCAGTCAGTCAGTCAGTCAGTCAATCTGTCAGTCAGTCAGTCAGTCAGTCTGTCAGTCAGTCAGTCAGTCAGTCAGCCAGCCAGCCAGCCAGCCTGTCTGTCAGTCAATCTGTCTGTCTGTTTGTCTGTCTGTCTGTCTGAAGTCTTTCTATCTGTCTTTTTGCGTAAGGTAAAGGTTAGCCTACAGATTGTCGCTTTTATTGCCAAACCATTCCGGACTATGCTGTTTGCGATCAGGACATCGTGCATTTGGTCATGCAGTCATGGGTTGGTACTTGGTGGGGGGGGGGTAGGATGATGATATCATTGGAGAGAAAGGATTCTAATCTGTGGGTGACATGGGTGACAATTTCGACAGGGCCACCTCTGAATTCATAAGCAGCATTAACCAGAGCCATTGGGTAAATTCAAACTGTGACTTTCACAACTGCCAACGTGCAGAGCTGTGTCTTGTGAATAATGCTTGTCACATTTTTTAAATGTCAGCGTAGTACACATTATAGACTGTGTCGTCACCTGTGAAACTGTCACCTGAACAACTGTCACCTGTCCAACTGTCACCTGTCCAACTGTCGCAGGTCTGTCCACTCTCGGCTTTTCAGAGTATTTAAATATGCAAGTTCTTCCCAGCAGAGATCTTCTCGTGTTTTCTAAGAAGACTTCACAGGAACTGCGTTCATCTTGAACTGTTGCATCTCTTGATACATGTACTGAGATTTCAAAGGTGCCATAAACTGCATCGTTACACACACACACGCACACACAAACACACACACTCCCGTACACACACACACACACACACACACACACACACACACACACACACACACACACACACACACACACACACACACACACACACACACACACACACACACACACACACACACACACACACACACACACACACACACACACACACACACACACACACACACACACACACACACACACACACACACACACACACACAACTCCCCTACATACACATACATACACATACACACACATACACAAACATACACACACCTACACACACACACACATACACAAATATACATACGCACTTACATACATACGCACGCACAGACATGATTTCAAACATTAACTGGGTGGCAGCTGTTCATTATTGATGGGTTTCATATTTTAACTGCAAATTGATTATTTAATTATACTGCAAAAAATTGTTGAGTTATATGTACCGATTAAAAGTTTTAAATCAATCCATAATTGAGAATTACAGCCATATGGACTGTCTATATCAGAGGTGGGTCACTAATCGATTGTATTCTAGTCGATTAGCTAATCAATTAGACAAACAGCTGATTCTAATTCTAATCAATTAGCTGTGGCCTGATCCTAATTCTAATTCTAATTGATTAGCAATTTTTTTTAGCTAATTCTAATCGTTAAAAGGTTAGCAGATCGATTAGATTTTTTGCAATTATGTAGGCTGAGTTATGCGCTGATTCTAGACATGCTAACTGCAAAATGCAAAAACGAGCTTCTGCAATAGCAATGTCAATAACTGCAGCATGTGTTGACCGATGTGGTGTGTTGTTGCTTGCCGGTTTATGGGCTGTTCTGACAGCGTTTGTGCTGCTTTAGGTACTATAATAGACTACAGTAATAATAATAATAATAATCTTCATTTAATATCTTCAAACTGACAATAACGCAGTATGATTACAAATCAGTATGAACGGATGATCACAAGTTATTACAGGAGTCGAATTTAACTGTACACGGCAGCCATGCAAGGCGCCCATCACGTCCTACATCTCATTTTAACAACGCGCCATCTCGCGAATGAGAGGCTGAGTGGACCTAAATTTGGGAGGGTTGCGGGAAGCGATCCTGCTACCTCTTGCTCTTCACGCCAGTGATGATACCACTACTCTATGGACCCCCCCCCAAGTAACTTGCTGTAGTAACTTGCTTTGCTTTGATCAGATTTACACAGATTCATGAAGCAAATATATATATATATATATGAATTATCTAAATCTAATTGCTAATTAATTAGCTGCTAATTCTAATTTTAATCAATTAGCTACAAGATTTTGCTAATTCTAATTTGAATTGATTAGCAAATTTCAGTAGCTAATTCTATTTTAAAATGGTCCAGAAACTCGTTTGCAAGTTTTCCCGTGTAACACCAAACAGTGATTAGATTTAAAAAAGTTAAATTTGTAAAAATAAAACTCTGCATATAATTTAGTGCCTACAGTCTTCTTTGGTCTCAGATTTCTTCGCTGCCAGGCAGGGGCGTAACTTTGGTCTAAAAAGTGGAGGGTACCAATTCCTTACATACATGAAGGAAGACAGACTGCGATCTCTGGGAAGGCATAATAATAAAATATTCATTGGTATTGTTCAAAAACTGGGGGTACGGTACCCTCCAGTCCAAAAAGTGGGGGTACGGGTACCCCTCGTACCCCCCCCCCCACAAATTACGCCTATGCTGTCAGGTGCAAGGTCACTTGTTGTATCAGTGGCCTGAACCTCTGTGGTCCAGTGTAGAAGCTTTGTGTGATCAGCCATTCATTCATTCATTCATTCGTTCATTATGGATATTTATATAGCGCCTCTTGAAGAGACCTACTCAAAGGCGCTCCCAGCCCAGCCACGGCTAAAGAGAGAGGACTTGAGGAGTGGAAAGAAAGCAGTTGAAGTAATCCTTCTGGAAAGATATGCTGGCAGCCTGCGCCATGATTTCCTGTCTCTCTTTACCTCTTGTTTTGCAAGCATGCTGTGGTCTGACTGTCTGCCTGCCTGAATCTTGACCTGGAACCGATTCCCCCCCCCCCCATCTATCGATCATGTTTTGACTAAGCGCATGTGAATAAGCTGGTTCCCGTGATTTCGGTCTTTGGGTGCTGTAGAAATTTCGAGATTACGGTTACGATTACGATTATATTAGGTTCATCTGAGACGCCTCTTATTAGACACCATTCTGTTAGATCAAAATTTCATGTCAGGAGTGCCTCTGATGCCTCCAGAGTGGGAATTGTCAGAAGGGGTTAGGGGGTTCAACCGCCCTAGTCTTTCTTAGGACTCCCACGGTTAAGTCTTCATTGCACACCCCAAGGGGGTCGTTTCCAACCCCTTCAGTTGTGCTAGTGTGCTTTAGGATTATTTTACTGTTAAGGAGTTTAAGCTTTCTATTGCATTATTGAATTTTCTCAACTAAGGAATTGATTTTGATTCGAGTCTGACTTGCAAAACTGCTAGCGTTGAAATATGCTGCTTTCAAATTTTATTGACATCAATTTGCAAAATAGGCTATGGATAAAATATTCAACTCCATGTAGATCGAAGTCTAACCACCCCCCCCCCCCATCTTTTTTCTACAATTCCCCCACTGGATGCCTCTGATGAGTTTCTCTATGGGTGGGTGCTATATAAATTTGTTCGATTACAATTATCTGTTTTCGTGATTCAATTTAATCAGCTATTTCCAAAACACAGGTTGATGTTCATCTGAGATAAATTTCCTAAATGAGGTGCAATGAACTTCCATAAAATAACAATAAAGTAAAAAAGAAACTGGCGTTTGTAGGTATGCCCAAACAATTTCTAAAAAAACGACATGCCATAAATGCGGTCTGGTGTATTTGCTTTAACATTTCATGAAAAGCAACGTATCACGATGCGCTGTAGACGTGATGATGGAGGCCTCGGCATTTTCCTGGTGGCTTTGTCGGCCGGTTGGATGCCGCTGCGGGAAGCCATCCATGTGTGCTCATTAATATCGTCCCTCCCATTGCAGGCCGAAACCATCCTTTTACAACATTTATATTGTAAACATTTTGCATGTGACCCAGTGATGGAGTGCCTGACTGTCCACTGTGTCGTCGTAGCCATCTTGTTTGCCATGTATGTACCGAGTATTGATCACTAGAACACGGTAGTCCGACGGTGTTGTGGTTGGTGATTGCTACATACTTGATAGGGCTGAAATGTTTGAGCGGCCCCTTCTAACAGCATTACTCCGGGTAATTTCGTTTCTTTTGATGCAGCCGGGACTCTGTTTACAATTTTTTACATGCTACTTAGAGCCTCGACCACAACTTACTGAGACAGACTTGTATAAGCCTACCAAAACCGGAATTTCTGGACTAAAAAAATATGCCCTGAGGTTTGATAGCCTACATGTAGGTATGGATGTTTATAATCTTTTTCTTTCTTCATTACTTCAAACCGACAAACGCAGTAAGATTACATTGAGACATGACAGTACAATTATCAATATCTTAACTAAACACTCGTTATGGCAGCCATGCAAGGCGCCCACCCGAGGGGGGTTGCGGGAATCGAACCGCGTATTGCTGCTCTCCTGCTGCTCTCCTAGCCATGAGTGTTGCCATTACTCTATCCCCCTCCCCAAAATTGATGGCAATTTATACAGCGCCTAACAAGAACCTCATGAAGGCGCTTAACGTAGCTACCTAACAGATTTAAACAGATGCGACCTAAGAAATTTCAAAAATGCTTCCTGAGCTGCATGCGGTACAGTGTTACGGATTGTTAATGGAAGACTCTTCCAGTATGATGGTCCAAAGCATGAGAAGGCACGGTGCGCCCGCATTGACGATTATTATAGAAACAAGTACCGGTATACCACAAACATCTATCAAATTGACCGACCATCTAAATCAGAGTTTCCCAAACTGTGGGTCGCGACCCAAAAGTGGGTCACGAAGCTCTGGCAAGTGGGTCGCCAAATTTTTTCGAGAAACATTCATTTTTTTGCAGCAACAACAATTGGCTATGATTGGGCTATAACTAGCTGGATTGCAATAAATTGTAAACTGTTTTTACCTAAGTTTCCTTTGAATGCTTTAAATGTCTAAACGTTGTATGTAAATCCGCATATTTCGATACCAATTTACGAAGTACACAATGCTTACTTTTACACAGTGGGTACCGAGACTGCCGAGATATTCACAAGTGGGTCGCGACCCAGAGAAGTTTGGGAACCGCTGATCTAAATAGTGTGTCTATGAGAAAATAATCTGTTTAGAAAATTGCAGATATTTAAAAAACCACAGCTCAAATAGTTCAAAATAGTTACAATTAAAACATTTTACAATGTCTCATGATATAGCTTGTATATGTGTCTTTTATGAACTTTCTACATGCTTCTTATTACTTCTTTTTATCATATTATAAACAAGCTTTCCTTTCTCGATTCTAATAAAATTTGACCTCATATTCCACAGAGTATGCTAGGACAAGCAGAAGAAGTAGAGCAGTGATATAAGCTAGCCCTGAGGCGGCAACGAGCTTGAAGTGTTAGCAACTCATTTTTCTTAGCCTTGGCATATGAGGGTGGATGGATTGTCCTCTCTCTCGTCATGAAAGTTTGGAAGAGAGGATCAACGAGGTCACTGGGTGATGCAGAGCAGGCATCTATGGCTGAGCAGAGCAGACATCTATGGCTGAGCAGAGCAGACATCTATGGCTGAGCAGACATCTATGGCTGAGCAGAGCAGACATCTATGGCTGAGCAGAGCAGGGACATCTATGGCTGAGCAGAGCAGACATCTACGGCTGAGCAGAGCAGACATCTACGGCTGAGCAGAGCAGACATCTACGGCTGAGCAGAGCAGACATCTATGGCTGAGCAGAGCAGACATCTACGGCTGAGCAGAGCAGACATCTATGGCTGAGCAGAGCAGACATCTACGGCTGAGCAGAGCAGACATCTATGGCTGAGCAGAGCAGACATCTACGGCTGAGCAGAGCAGACATCTACGGCTGAGCAGAGCAGACATCTACGGCTGAGCAGAGCAGACATCTATGGCTGAGCAGAGCAGACATCTATGGCTGAGCAGAGCAGACATCTACGGCTGAGCAGAGCAGACATCTACGGCTGAGCAGAGCAGACATCAATGGCTGAACAGAGCAGACATCTACGGCTGAGCAGAGCAGACATCTATGGCTGAGCAGAGCAGACATCTATGGCTGAGCAGAGCAGACATCTATGGCTGAGCAGAGCAGACATCTACGGCTGAGCAGAGCAGACATCTATGGCTGAGCAGAGCAGACATCTACGGCTGAGCAGAGCAGACATCTATGGCTGAGCAGAGCAGACATCTACGGCTGAGCAGAGCAGACATCTATGGCTGAGCAGAGCAGACATCTACGGCTGAGCAGAGCAGACATCTACGGCTGAGCAGAGCAGACATCTACGGCTGAGCAGAGCAGACATCTATGGCTGAGCAGAGCAGACATCTACGGCTGAGCAGAGCAGACATCTATGGCTGAGCAGAGCAGACATCTACGGCTGAGCAGAGCAGACATCTATGGCTGAGCAGAGCAGACATCTATGGCTGAGCAGAGCAGACATCTACGGCTGAGCAGAGCAGACATCAATGGCTGAACAGAGCAGACATCTACGGCTGAGCAGAGCAGACATCTATGGCTGAGCAGAGCAGACATCTATGGCTGAGCAGAGCATAAACATCTATGGCTGAGCAGTGAGCACAGGACATTAACGAGGTGCGTCTCTCTTCCTGTGATAGGATGGAACGCCGCCAGACAGGCAACGCGAGGAATGAATCTTAAGCACGTTGCATCTAGTTGTTCAGCGTTGCTCGGGTAATCGTTGCACTTCTCGCTCGATTGGTTGATCCATGAGGATTTCTGCATTTCATCCTTAAGAATTAGTAATTGCTGCTCAAGATGTCACTCTTCATGCTCAGAAGATTGTGCTGGATAAAGTGGTTAGCAATCTGAACCCAGTACTTGACGAAGGCAGCGTCTCCCTTCCTGTGGCTTAATTTCTCTCCCCCACAGACAACCCTCGCCAGGTATACCTGGGTTAAATGCCAGGAGTACGTGATATCCGATCGCTCAGTGGACATCTTCATCTGAGGAATAGATGCGGTTGCGTGACTGCTTCCAATCCGTTTAGTATTCCGCACTTCAGCTGTGGGTGTTGTTGTTGGTGTGCAAGGACCATTTATTGGTGTCTGTGGATATCAGAAACGATTCCTTCATTTCTTTCTTCTCTCTCTGACAATAATCCTATTTTCATATTGCTATGGAAATACTGTCGTGCAACTTTTACATAAGACTTCCAATTCGTATGTTAATAATATTACAAATTGTGTAATAATAATCACGTAGTCTGGGAGCTTATGCGATAAAACATGCGATATAAGACGTCTGTAGCTTAACATCTTTGCTTAAGCAACAGATGGCGCAAGGTTCCAACTGCATATGAAACAGATATTTTGCATCAAATGCACCAACATTACTAACGAGTTAATGAATGTTTGGTAAGCCACCAGGTAATGACTAAAACTGTTAAAGCTGCACTTTTGTAAGGAATAACAAGCAGTGCTCGAAATGGACCGGAACGCACCGGAACGCCGTTCCGGTTCGTCAAATGAATTAGCGTTCCGTTCCGGTTCGTCAAATGAATTATTGTGGAAAATACTATGAAATTAACGTGAATGCTCCCATATCTTTGACTAGCGTTCCGTTTCGTAAAATTTTCCATTTCGAGCACTGATAACAAGGCACTGTAGTGGGTGTCTTGACATGTATATACATACATACATTGCATGCATGTACAATGTTATACATTTACATACAAACATACACACATACATATGCACATACATGCATAGTGCATACATACATACATACATGCATACATACATATGCAGAGACATACATACGTACATAAATACATACATACATAGTACATACATACATAATACATACATACATATACAATGTTACACATTTACGTACAAACATACACACACATGCACATACAGACATACATACATGCATACATAGAGAAATACATACATACATACATACATGCTGACATAAATACATAGGCTACATACAGTGATACTTATTATGCATGCCTAAGCTCTTATTTTGTCTGGTAGGAGCAGATGCTAGCAAAGAATTGCAAACTACCCAGATACCAACTCAGTTGTTTACATAGATCATCAGATGCATTGTTTCTTGGAGTCTATACATTTCTAATCACAAGTGTCTGGCAGACGACCAGGCAACCGTCAGTTATTGTTCTTCATTACCCGGCATTATTATACCTAGGCACATTGCTATAGTATCTGGTGTTATCAGACATTGCCGGCTGTTGAAACGTCGCTCGTGGTAGCTACATAGTTCAACTCAAGGTCAATGACGTTTCATAGAGCATCATCAACCAATGGCAGTATTTATCAGCTGGGGAACAATGCAAGTCGAGCGGTTTTTTAATCACGAAATTACTGTCTGCTGTTTTTTGCTGCCGCCACTGATCGACGAAGTCTGTGGACTCCGTTCGTTGGAGGAAAACAGTCGCTATCTGCATCGAACAGCTGTGGCAGATTCATCAGCCGCGCTTCCGGTTAGCGAAGACAGAATTCACCACCATATTAATCGAGTATCTATGAGAAGTAGGTTCCAGTGTTTAACGACATCTTGTGGTTGACTTTTCCCTCCTGATGTGGGACTGGCTCCTCCAGAGTGCGCGCAGTGACGGAGTTCGAGTATCGAGTATTCGTGACTGATGTATGGACTGATGCTCAGGTTTTCTTCCTTTGCTCATGATTGATCTACAGATCGTATGTGAATCAATCTTTGGTTTTTGGTTCTTGGTGGGTGATTAGCGTCAGTGGTTGAAAGTTCTTTTGCGGCTTCTGTTTGTTTAGACTGAATTGGTAAACTGTGCAAATTGCAAACTAAGCGCAGATAGGATGACACATTTCCGTCTTCTTGGCATCATGGAAGTCGGTTGATTAGACGTTAATCCACCCGGCTTTCCAGTGGCCATTGGATACAAGGAATCTAATACTTAATCGAATCCAGCCTCAGTGGAGACTACGTCTTTGGAGCTGTTGTCGTAATGTACAAGGCATCGATTGGTGACCAATGCAAAGTGAAACCACCATCAGCCATGCTAATCTCTGGACAAAGTTCTGCCAAAGATGCTGCAGCTTCATTTCTTTTATAAGTGAAGATAAAAAAAATATCGAAGTACACAAATAATATTGTTATAGTTTGAGACTATGAACCTGAGACCTCAGGTTTCATGATGCTTATCAGCTTATTTAGATCAGGCTTAACATTACCTTATAGGTAGAACATTATGTTACTGCAAAGTATGCTAGTTGCAAATATAAATTAAGGTTTCATGAATGTGCAGACGACTGTTGAAAAAAATGAGAAACGTTGTATTAAACCATAATGGAGTGGGCATTTGAGAATGGAAGTGCTCAGTCTGTTATGCTAGGCTTTCTGGAAAAATTTCTTTCTAGGAAATGAAAGAGTACTGTAACTTGCAGCGATTTATCTTTGACGTATTCCAACTTTAACATCGAACGAACCAGTGCTGTACGAGTGTCTCTTAGCTGCGACAAGGGATGTACGAGATGATGTATTACGGAATTTAGGTGTTTGATGAGGAATTTAGGAAAATTATAGCCAGTTTTTGATTCTACACAGAAAACAGGACCTTTGGGGCTTTTCTACCATGGACATGGTAAAAGGTTTAGGCTTTGGGGAAATGCCAACAGTAGTAAGCAATTTATTTAGTGAAATTCAACTTGATAGAAGTTGTCTCAAGTTGTTGCATTACTGTTGCATTGCTGTTACATTGCTGTTACATTGCTGCTGCATTGCTGCTGCATTGCTGCTGCATTGCTGTTGCATTGCTGCTGCATTGCTGCTGCATTGCTGCTGCATTGCTGTTGCATTGCTGCTGCATTGCTGCTGCATTGCTGCTGCATTGCTGTTACATTGCTGCTGCATTGCTGCTGCATTGCTGCTGCATTGCTGTTGCATTGCTGCTGCATTGCTGCTGCATTGCTGTTGCATTGCTGTTGCATTGCTGCTGTCATTGTCCTGTTTCTGCTTCTGCTGAAAGGGTTTCAACTAAGAAACGTCCCTTGAAGGAGGAGAAGTTAAGTGGATAAAATTATATTTTCTAGGGACCTACAGTCAGAAACTTGGTTCTTAGAGTGAAGGAACCTGCTTATTTGCAGCTACAACATGGCATAGCTATGATAGCTTAGTAGCTTATTCACAGCTACAACTTATTCACTGACATAGCTTAGTAAGTTTATTCACACACTTTATGACTTATTCACTGGCATTACTTAGTAGCATTTTTACAGGTACAACTTATTCAAACTTGCAGCTTATTGAAATGATTATTTATTTTTGCAACCACATCCGTAAAATGATGAATATGAAATCCAGATTGAAAAAGCATATACAAATAAAATAATTTGAGAAGGAATTTGCATTTTGAGAATATTTGTCATATGGAAGAAGTTTTAAATTACCATAGAGTGACCTTTTATCGCATAGACTTTTGGATGAAGGTTTAATTGAATAAAAAACACTTTTCATCGCATCACGTAATTACGTTGCATGCCATGGGAATATAAAAGCACTGATAAATTATTTAAGCCTGACCTTTTATATCGGGTTCGAGCTGTCTTCCTTTTGGCTGTGCGATTGCGAAACGTCTATGTTGACAAATTTCTGGTGATATGAAGCATTTCTCTGTATGTGATAGTTTTCAGCGGTCGTCTTTGTGACAGACAGACATTTTAGCAATTCTTTTGATCCCATAATGGAGTAGGCATTTGAGAAATGATGTCGCTTGGGCTGTTTATGATAGGCACTGTCATAGCAACCGTCCTTGTAGCCTAACAGTTTTCTCTGTTGTGGTTGACTTGGAGTTAGAAGTAGCTCTGGTTTATCTGCATTTTATGTGCCAGCAAGGTACTGCTGCAGCTGTCTTCTTGAACTGAGTGCAATTTAAACTGTTCAGAATCACGCAAAGTCTTTGGCACTCTATGCATTATAATGTAATATGATGAGGTGCACTGAATGTGGAGTTTACTAATCTCTTCAATGCATACATTCACCCATAAATGTATGCAATGGTGTATCAGACATGTAATTGCATTGTCAATGTGTACATGCATATATGCATGTACATATGTATGTATGTTAGCACATACATTCCACACATGCAAGTCACATGTGCATCACACATGTATATTACAGGTACATTTCTGTTTATGTGTCACACATCGTATGTATTTATATATTTTTGTATGTATTTGTATGCCTTTATGTATGTCTCTGTATATGTATGTATTATATGTATCAGTGTGTGAGTGTGTGTGTGTGTGTGTGTATGTGTGTATGTATGTTTCAATTAGATGTTAATGTATTTAACCAACTGGCTACCCTGGGATATGCTGAATTCACTGGGAATGGCAGCCGATTGGTTAGAATGTTCATCTTGTCATGAGAAGAGTAAAGGTTTGTGCCTTCCCAGAGATGGTTTCTGCGTTCCTTGCAGAATTCCAATTGAGAACATCATGGTTTTTGACCTTTCCTGACTGAGTTCAAACTTATCAGCAGAGTTTTCAAATCTCAGGTTCTACGATGCAGAGCTAATATATAGTTTTGAGTCTTAAATTAGGAAAAGCTTCTTTGAACTCGGTGTATCATTTGGGCCAGTCACCTTATTCGTATATTCATTGTAAATGTAAATTACTGTAAATCCATTTAATTGGAGATTATAACTAAGCCAGATGAGACAAAGTTCTATTGGATTAGGTTCTGTTGGGGCAAATACTGACTGGAATTTTCCATGGAAGATATTTGATGAGATGTGCATAGTCAGTGGATTATTGGTTCATAGAGCTGGTGATGATGGCCTAGTTGGAAGCAATCAGTGTGTGCGTTCGCGAGAGAGAAGATAAGGAACAGCTTTTGATCGTGACTCACGGATGCCACGATGATGAGATTGGCTGTCGAACTGACGACAAACATGAGCTGAATGGTCGCTACATGTACTGATCTCAGTCCTAAAGGCTCAAGGGCCACTGGCCTTCCTCTGTGTAGTTGTCATCGTATCTGGATTATGAAACCAGAGATCTACATCACCAGCTGTGCTGAGTGGAGACTGCTACGACCTCCAAGTAATATGCCTGCTGAAGGGATCTCACGGCCATAAGAGGGACGCAGGTCAAGACTGGGAGCCGGTGCTAGATAAATTTACTCAGAATTCAGTTCTCTTCTGCTTGGTCCTGATGGTGTAGGATGGTGCGTAACCTTGGACTTCATGACCTTATTGTCCAGCAACAGTTCGTATTGTCTGCTATGTAAATTCTGCGAATACAATACAGTCTTTTGAGGATTCGCCTAACATTCTGGTCTGCTGAGAAACAAATTTGTATTATTATTTAATTAATATTAATTAGTAACTTCTATGGTGCCGGCGTTTAATGCACCAGGCATCATCCGATGGCGCACCAAACCAAGTCATTATCAGGTCAACATCCAGAAGACCAGTCCACCAATTCAAAACTCTGGGTCCAGCAACAGAAAAGCTCATTCACCAAGAACAGAACTTTCTAGTTTTAGATGTGACCTGAGATTGATACGTCAATCAATCAATGTTCGTTTAATTCAACAAATCCAGTTGACAATGACGCAACAGATTACAGAAGCATGATGATAATAGAATGGCTTAAAGAGGAGAGAATGAAGGGATGTGTTAATTAATAAGCATCTTTGAATAAAACACGAGGAATAAAATTACATTTATCTTTAGCTGGAAGGGTAAAATTGTGAGCTCTTGTCCTTAAGTCGTAGTTATTATGTCGTGGGGGAGGAAAAATACCACGAAGGACATGATAAGGCTGGCAGCAGATTCTTTTAAATAAGCCAGCATCTGCAGCATCAATCATTTTATCCAAACTTGGGATGGATGGCAGAAGGAAACCTCTGCGCATTTTTCGATGTAACATGCGTTCTATCCTATCCCTATCATATTTGCTGGTATAATCCCACCAGGCCGGAGAGGCGTACAATAGGTGAGAAACAGTGGTAGCCCTTGCTACATCATGCAAAGCCTGAGGGGACAGACCGTGATCTCTCAAAACTCTGAGGGCGTACAGAGAGGTGGAACTTGATGTCAGGACTTTGTCAACATGTTTAGACATTAGACACGTGAGATGACCAGGTTGAATAATGATGAGTCTGCAGAATAGAGACTGATTTTAAGCATTGTGGTTGGCCAGAGTTAAATGTTTACAAACTATGAGCTTTAGTTTAAAGAAAAATCTTTGCTGATCTGGCAGCCAATGCAAAGATTTAAGCTCATGGGTTATGTGTTCATACTTTAATGTATTATGACTCTAACCAAATAGTTCTGAGTTATCTGCAGCTTCTGTCAATTTGAGTCTGTTATACCAATAAGAATCGATTTACAGTAATCCCAGAGACATGCACTCGCCAGAGATATTGAGGATTGTACCGTAAATTTATATGGCGCCACATTAAGGTTGTCTACTCAGAAGCACTCCCGACCCAACCTCAGCTGAAGAGCACAGAAGAGGTTAGAGTAAAATGTGGCAGTATGGGCTCCAGGGACCAAGCGACGCTACACAGGAAGTCCATTCCAGATTGCAGGGCCAGCGACGGAGAAGGCACGTGGCTGCCTAAGAGCAGTCCGTGAGTGGGGAACCAGCAGAAGCTCAGCCTGCGTGGATGGGTGCAGAGAACCACAACATTGGACATTCAGGGTGAAGCAGCAAAACTCTTGCTAATACACTGGGGCCTCGCCCATAAGGCAGTGCCACAAGAAGACACAGAGGCGCGTTTACAGAAAATGGGGCCCTATAGGCGCAAACAGTTTTGGGTCCGTCTGAAGGTGTAAACTGAGAGTCTGAAACTCGGGCGCCGTTTAGTCTCTCATGTGCAAGAACCCACGAGGTTGAGCTTGAAGCCATTTTTGTGAGTGTTATTGACCCTGTAATTATGAATACTTAAAGAAGCTATTTCAAGGAATGTGAAGTTATTGTTTTAATGTTATCTTTTATAATTGAACAAATATTTTCATTAGTTTGGGCCCTCCGAGATTTGGGGGCCCTAGGTGAGCGCCTAGTGCGCCTACATGTAAACGCGCCTCTGAGAAGACAGAGACAATATCGATCCACTGTGGGATAGGGAGCCAGCGCAATACATCCTGCATGTAGGATCATGATGCCTAATTCCGTGTAAGTCACAAATCTGAATGTATGATGAATTAAACAATTGACATTGTCAGTGAGGAATGTAGTAGAGTTAAAGACCTAACCTAGGGTTTGAGCAGAATCAGCCAACTCAATAAGTTAGGCACCCAGTTTGTAAGATTGGAACCAGTCAAACTATTCCAGCTGCTGTGGATGCACAGCAGCAAAAATTCAGTTTTCGATGGGTTCGGAAGGAGCCTATTATCCACTATCCTAACAGGCAGTGGATAATAGCTGCACAGATGTCTAACGAAATGTAAATTTGAGTATCATTCCCATAAAATAATAATCCACTGAATGATGGTCAGGTACTTGACCCCAGTGTTGTGGTGCACATTGTTAACAAAGAGGGCCACGCGCCTAACCCCAGGGACAACACACATCAGCAAAGACGAATCGTAGTCATTTAAATATATTGTGTGAACCAAGATAAGTTGCAAACCAATTCAGTGCAGAAACAGAACCTCAGCCCAATGCTGGAGGCAATGCAAAACAAGTTAATTATCAGTATTATCAAAAGCAAGGCACAAGTCAAGAAAAACGAGTGCTGTGAATCCAACCTTTGTCAATAGAGCTTATGATGTCATTATGAACAGCAGGAAGTGCAGATTCTGTCGAGTGAAACTTATAACTGAAAGGGGCAGATTGGATAATTGGAAGAGAGGGAGTATGAACTCAATTCATAGCTACCCATTCGAGAATTTTAAATGAGATGGGTCTGTAATTATACAGGTTGATTATACAGAGGGTCAATAGAAGGTTTCTGTAGTAGAGAATGACTATGGCATAAGCGATCCTTGATCTGAGAAGTTAATAATTGAAGTTATGGTTGGAGTTAAGACATCAAAGAACTCTTTCAGGAGAGATGTAGAAATGGTGTCAAGGAGAGAGCTTTCATTCAGTGAGGAAAAGATAAGTGTACAATCTTCTGCAATTGTTGTCGGCTGAAAGTAGTTTCCTATTTTTTGCTAACCTTTTTTAAATGTCCAGTGTTCTCGTGCTGTTTTTACTTTCCAAACCATTCCAAATAGCTTACAATAGGCCGTGCAAACTCAGATGGGTGCATACCTGGCTTATACCTTTCTGGAACGCTTTTTCTGGAACCCTTTGTTTTACATTTACTTACAGGACCTCAATATGACTTGAACTGCATATTGAACATCCTGAGCACCCTAGATTAAAGGTCTGTGAAAATTCCACTATTTCTTATCATAACACTGCAGTGCATGGTTTTTGCCTGCCTGGATCTACCTATCAGATATGTTTGTCTGGTTGTGGATCTGAAATATCGAAATAAATTTCTAGCCTGGAGAGGATTTGAACATCCGACCTCTCAACTGACAGTCCAGCCCCGCTAGCCATTAGGATATCATGCGCCTGCAATATGTGTTAGAACCAGTACAAATCACTAGGAATACCCAACATCCAAGCATTCCTAGCTTTCTCCTTAAAGCTGTAATAATTTCAACTGAGAATGCAATAATCCAAACCATTCCACAGGTCTACAACTCTTGTGCTGAAAAATTTCTACCCTGATGTTCTGGTTGGGGGCTACCAGACTGTCTGTGCGTGCACTATGGCAGCTAGTTTTGCCTGCGTCTGGCAGACAGTAGATCTCCTATCCCTTGAAGAGTGTGGCTGGCTCGCGCATGGCATTGTGATCGATTAGAAGTTGTCAGTGCAGTGTTCCTTATTATCCTGCCTCACACTCGGCAACTGACAATCAATACCCGTCTTTGTTTTGCCAACCTATATCGATCAGCAACTGTGAGGCCTCGTCTTGGGCTTTCGGCTATTTTCAGCATATTTGTCTTAATCTAATTTAGACTGTGTTTTGCAAAAATCCTGTTTGTCTGACCTAAATTTCTGTTGGCATAGCATAAAGTGATTTGCAATTTTGCACTAGGCCTACCTCAGTTAAACAGTGGGCCACATTTATGCAAATGTCGTAAGCATTATTGTAATTGTAACTGAACATTATGTAGCACCAGGTCAAGAGAAATTTCTGGAAGAGTATAGTCGTGAGGTTGACTTGCAGAGAAAGTACATGTATATGCAACTATACTGTAAGATTGAAACGATCAGATGTAGAGCTAAATTTATGTTTACCTGTGATACATATCCTTACTTATATTAATTTTTTTATTGGAAACAAAAAAAGAAGAAGGGCAGTCTCTCAAGCAAGCCCTGAGGCAGCCATGGGTATGAAGTGTTAGCGACTTCATTTTATGAGTGTGGGTGGCCAGTCCTGTCCCTCGACATCTCATCGTCCCACCGACAGTGTATGGTTAGTGTACTCATTATAGCTGAGTTGGTGGAGCATAAATCTTGAACCAAATTTCTGCCCTAGTGGGATTTGAACCTCTGACTTCTCGATTGACAGTCCAGCATGCTAACCACTACACTGTCGAGCACCCCATTGGAGACTCGATTAGTAGGCATAAAGCAAACTTATGTTACATGAATGAATATGCACAATTTGTGCATATATATATATGATATATATTATTTATGTATATTTAAAGATTTGTTGTGGTCTTTAATAATTTGGCCTCTGTAGCACAAAATTGTCAACCAGAGGCACTCGAAGTTCGGCTCTTGCGCGGATTGTGTTAATTCATTTTGTGGCTGTTCACTATGTGATTTAATTCTTGAAATGATCGAGGCAGAATTATTGTCGTTTATCGATCTCCGGCTGGCTGTCTTGATTCCGCGTAAATAATGGCCGTCCAATTGCGCTATCGACAAGTCCTTTGTGTGCTCATATCGATGATTGATCTGCAGCTGTGCGGATGACTTTCTGGAGCCCGGCTGTTTTTCTGGAATGTGTGGGTGTGTTTTCTGCTTTGCTATGACTATATAGTTTTCTATGACATTCCCTGCTATGGAGCGAGTGTATTTTCATCTATGGCCTGAGTGTATTTCTCTTGTACTGAGTATTGTTGCCTGTGGTCTTGGTGTGTTTTATCCTGGGTGTGTTGTCTTATGAGCTGGGTGTATTTTCTGCTATAACCTGGTTGTGTTATTCTGATCTGGATTGAGTGTATTTTAATTATGGTCTTGGTGTATTTTATCCTGGGTGTGTTGTCTTATGAGCTGGGTGTATTTTCTGCTATAACCTGGTTGTGTTATTCTGATGTGGATTGAGTGTATTTTAATTATGGTCTTGGTGTATTTTATCCTGGGTGTGTTGTCTTATGACCTGGGTGTATTTTCTGCTATAACCTGGTTGTGTTATTCTGATCTGGATTGAGTGTATTTTAATTATGGTCTTGGTGTATTTTATCCTGGGTGTGTTGTCTTATGACCTGGGTGTATTTTCTGCTATAACCTGGTTGTGTTATTCTGATCTGGATTGAGTGTATTTTAATTATGGTCTTGGTGTATTTTATCCTGGGTGTGTTGTCTTATGACCTGGGTGTATTTTCTGCTATAACCTGGTTGTGTTATTCTGATCTGGATTGAGTGTATTTTAATTATGGTCTTGGTGTATTTTATCCTGGGTGTGTTGTCTTATGACCTGGGTGTATTTTCTGCTATAACCTGGTTGTGTTATTCTGATGTGGATTGAGTATATTTTAATCTCTGGTCTTAGTGTATTTTCTCCTATGAACTGAGTGTGTTTTATCTTTTGACCTGGGTGTATTTTCTGCTATGACCTGATTATATTATTCTGCCGTGGATTGGGTGTGAATTGAGTGTATTTGAATCATGGTCTCAGTGTATTTTCTCCTAAGGTATTGGTGTATTTCTGCTATAGTCTGGTTTGTTTTCGCATATGGCCTGAGCATATTTCCTGTGGTATGTGTGTATTTTCTCATGTTTTCTCCAACAGCATCAATTTCCGCTTATGGTTTACGAATAGTTTCCGCAGTCGACTAGCTGGCCGTGTTTTCTTCTGTGCCTTTGTTTGCATTATCTATTGCTTCTCTTTTGTGGTTTCTACTGGAGCCAGGATAAGTTTTCGGATATACATAAAGGTGTGGATGACTGTGACTCGAGAGAGTCTACAGGCGCACAAAGTCACCGGCAGATCACTCCAACTGGGTAAGGTTCGTTCGTGAGATGCATCGTCGCTACAGGGAGAAGGAGCGCTTATACTGGGAGTATAAGATCACCCACCACTCCAAGGAGCCCAGAAAACTCTGGACAACTTTCAACGACCTTCTCGGCCGTTCCAGCTCAGAGCGTCGACCTGCTGCTCACCACTTCACTGCCAACGACTTCCTGGAATCTTTCGTTGCAAAGGTACGCTCGATTCGTGAGGCCACAGCTGGCTCCTCTCAGCCGGTGTTCCCTCCCACAGACTGTAGTCTCTCTGAGCTGAGCCCGATCTCTGCAGAGGAACTGCGACGACTCATCATGGCTTCACCTCCTAAAACCTGTGAGCTGGACCCCATACCGACGTTCCTCCTCCATGAATTTATGGACGTCCTCCTTCCTTTTGTGACCGTCCTCTGCAACCGCTCTCTTCAAGAAGCTGTTCTTCCGTCGTCGCAAAAAAGATCCATCCTTGTTCCTGTTCTTAAACGAGATGGACTCGACCTGACTGTTCCAATTAACTTTAGGCCAATTGCGAATGTGTCATTTCTATCTAAAATCATAGAGAAGATAGTAGCTCTTCAGCTTACCACTTATCTTGATAGGAATAATCTGCTCCCAACCTTCCAGTCGGGGTTTCGTAAGGGTCACTCCACGGAAACCCTATTGGTACGCCTTCTCTCAGAAATTTATGGGGCGATAGATAGGTCAGAGGTCACCCTCCTAGCTTTGTTAGATGTCAGTGCCGCGTTCGACACTGTCGATCACGACATTCTTCTTGGACGGCTTTCTATCTCATTTGGTCTTTCTGGTGGTTTTCTTGGTTGGCTTAGCTCCTTCCTGCGAGACCGTTCCTTCTCTGTAGTCTATGGGGCCACTAGGTCTGCATGGGTTCCTGCCCCGTATGGCTTGCCCCAGGGTTCCGTCCTGGGTCCACTCTTATACATAATTTATACTGCTGACCTTGGTCCCCTCCTGGCGGCAAGTGCAGTCCTGAGTCAGTCGTACGCGGATGACTTGCAGGCCTATCTGCACTGTCCTGCCTCAGCAGCCATAACCGCGGTCCGTACCATGAGCCGCGCTATCAAGGTCCTGGAGGACTGGATGTCTTCCAACCGTTTGTGTCTGAATCCTGCTAAGACCCAGCTAATCTGGTTCGGCACACGCCAGCAGCTTGCCAAGATTGACTTGGAGGCACTGGCCCTGGAGTTTCCATTGCTCACTTTCTCATCTTCGGTCCGAGACCTTGGTGTCATACTGGACCAAGAGCTGACCTTTACGCAACACATAAACCTGCTTTGCCGTAACTGCTACTATCAGCTGCGCCAGCTTAGAGTAGTCTCTCGCTCTCTAACCTCCACTGCTGCTTCCACTCTTGTCCACTCATTTGTTGTATCTCGCCTTGACTATTGCAGTACTCTCTACCTTGGTCTCCCAGCGGCTCGGATTGGGTGCTTGGACCGGGTGTTGCGCGCAGCGGCACGCCTTATTGGTCGCATCCCGAGATTTGGCCATGTCACCGAGTACATGCGGGATGTTTTGCATTGGCTTCCTATCCCGCAGCGTATTGCCTATCGGGTCTTTGCCCTAGTGTGGCGCTGCCTTGTGGGTGAGGCCCCTGTGTATTTGCGAGAGCATTGCCGCTCCACCCTGAACATCCAGCGCCGTGGTTCCCTGCGCTCTTCTAAGCAGGCTGAGCTTCTAGTTCCCCGCTCACGGACCGCCCTTAGGCAGCGCCGTGATTTTTCCATCGCTGGCCCTGCAATCTGGAATGGGCTCCATGTAGCGCTTCGCTTGGTCCCAAGCACCCATTCCGCCACATTTTATTCAAATCTCAAGACTGTGCTCTTCAGCCGGGGTTGGGTCGGGAGTGCTTCTGAGTAGATAGCCTTGAAGAGGCGCTATATAAATTCTCCGTATGAATGAATGAATGAATGAATGACTACAGAACATGAAATGCTTTGGTCTGTGAAATTTTATTAAGTGGTGCTAACCATACATGTTCAGTTTGTTCATATGCATACATACCATTAAGGCCTAAGTTATTTTTCTGATCATGAGGGATTCAGGTATGCAGAAAGGAGTTTGTAGCATGAGGCCCAAACGAATCACAACTTGAATATGAATTATATGTAACCCAAGAATGGGTAAGTTACGGTGGAGGATTCGGTTTGTCATAAAGGATATTCGGAGATTCTGAGTAGATTCCATTATGATCCTTTTATAAGTTTAACATATTACAATATATTGACATTGATATTATCTATAACAAATATAAAATCATTTCACCTGCGTACTGACTTCAATACTGTCATCCATTCCCTCCTCTCTGCCAAGTATTTACTGTGCAATGACCCTGTTTAACCTGCTCCTCCTTCTCCTCCACCCTAATAACATGGTACCCTAACAGTACATCCATGGTGCTTCTGTCACCTCATCTTTAAAGTTGGGTAATTGTTCAATGACAGAATCAGCACTGGTCAGTTCTTTCCTCTAAATTTTTGCCAGACCTACAGTAACCATTTTGGCCTCTGCTACTATGCACCTTATCAACACTGCCCCGTGTAGAGTTTCTTCGTGAAAGTAGTATAGATCAAACATCTTCCTCTTCTCCTTGTCTTTCTTGTTTTTTTAACACTTAATGATGAGAGTGTACTAAATGCGACTGGGAAACCAATGCAGCTCGTCGTTAAAGTGCTGTCTGCTTGTCTATCATTTGACCTTTGAACCTTGAGTTATAGATTGAGTTGACATGGCCTGCCTCAACGCTTTTTTGATTGAATATGTGTCCGTAGTTGGTTCCCAACTGCTTAGTTTTTGTGGGCATTCATCTAATTGGTGAATTATGCAATATAGGCTTATTTAGATGTTCAATTCTGTGATAGAATCTTGTTGTATGATTATAATTCCTAGATGTTTATTTATGTGATAGAATTCTTATTTTATGATTATGGTTCTTAAATGTTAATTTCTCGTATAAATTCTTCTTCCCATCTAGACCCAACAGGCCACAAGGACATTCATCTCTGCAAAGAACATCGTGCAAGAGAAGAGAGACTGAGGGGATATGTAGTCTGCCGCAACTAATTTAATTACTTAGCAATGTCGTACTCAACTAATCAGCCATGTTTTTATGTATAAGAATGAAATCCGAAAAACATATTGCTAATACATATGTCAGGTTGATTTTGGAGGTGCACGGATATACATAACCTAGGAGCACAATCCGTCTGACCGTCTAATCTGGATTGACCAACTACGGAACATGCAGCAGGAGTTTCGCGACAGAGAGACTGCTTACTGGGAGTCTCTGATCGAGCGTGAGAAGGGGAATTCGCGCCGTCTCTGGGCCGTGCTCTCTGACGTCCTTGGTCGTTCATCTACTCCTCGTCTTCCGACTCAGTCATCGTTTACGGCTGCCGATTTCCTGAAATTCCTTCAGACTAAGATTGACTCAACACGCCAAGCAACAGCTAATGCTCCACCTCCATCGTTTCTACCTACGACTTCTTCGCTCTCAGCTTGGGACCCTCTTCAGTTAACTACCATCCGTCAACTAGTTCTAGACTCCCCCTCTAAGTCTTGTGAATTGGACCTGTTGCCTCCGTTTTTACTTAAGGATTTCATTGATGACTTTGGTCCGTTTTTGCAATTACTTTGTAATTCCTCTCTGACCCAGGGTTCTGTTCCTGTCTCCCACAAGCGGGCTGTCGTCTTTCCCTCCATTAAGCGTCAAGGTCTGGATCCTAATTCTCCAGCTAATTTTAGGCCCATCTCCAACCTCTCCTTCCTTTCTAAGCTCCTGGAACGGTGTGTTGCTTTTCAATTGGTCCATTACCTCGAATCTAATTCCCTCATGCCTCCATTTCAATCTGGGTTTAGGAAATCCTACTCAACTGAAACCCTACTAGTCCGGCTCCTAGCCGACGTCTTCCAAGCTCTTGACCGTGGTCATGTCACCCTGTTAGCTCTCTATGATATCAGCGCAGCCTTTGACACGGTGGACCACTCTATTCTCTTAACTCGGCTATCTATATCCTTCGGTATCTCTGATAGTGCCCTTTTATGGTTCCGCTCTTTCCTCTCTGACAGGTCCATATCTGTGGTCTTTGGATCACATCGTACTCCTTGGGCCACTACCTCCTATGGTCTCCCCCAAGGCTCTGTTCTTGCTCCTCTGCTCTTCATCCTATATACTTCGGACCTTGGGGGGATTTTCCAGCAGTATGGGGTTTCGTCTCATCAGTATGCTGATGACACCCAGTCTCTAATTCATGGTCCAGCCTCTTCTGCTGTCCAAATGGTCGAACGCATCTTAGCAGCAGCCTCTGCTCTTGATTCTTGGCTTTCCTCTAATCGCTTGCGGCTGAACCCCGACAAGACTCAGTTTATCTGGCTCGGTGGTCGCCTCCAACTCAGGAAGATTGATTTTGAATCTCTACATCTTAGGTTTCCCCTCATTCAATTCTCCTGCTCTGTTCGTGACTTGGGGATTGTCCTTGACCCTACCCTCTCCTTTACTGATCAAGTTAACCTTGTATCCAGATCTTGCTTTTTTCATCTTCGCCAGCTCCGATCCATCCGCAAGTCTCTTTCATTTCATGCTGTTACTACACTGGTCCATGCTCTGATCTGCACTAGGGTAGACTTTGGCAATGCTGTGTACATTGGCCTTTCCTCCTCCAATATGCACAAACTCCAGACTATCCTTAATGCTGCTGCTCGGCTTATAGGTGACATTCCCAAGTTTGCCCACATTTCTGCCTTTATCCGTGATTCCCTCCACTGGCTCCCTGCTAAACAGCGAATTCAGTTTAAAACCCTCACTCTCATGCGCAACTGCCTTACTGCTTCTGCTCCGTCTTACCTAATGAATTTTTGCAACCCAGTTTCTTCCTTGCCTGCGAGGGCTTCCTTGCGATCTTCGGCTCGCGGCCTTATGGTTGTCCCTCGCATGCGATCTTCCACGGCACAATCCAGAAGTTTCGCCTATGTTGGCCCCTCTGCTTGGAACTGTCTCCCCTTGTTTCTCCGCCAAGAGCTTCTTGCCCTCTCTCCTCTCCAGTTCCGTAAACGCCTGAAAACTTTCCTTTTTGCCGGTGCCGGCATTGATGCGGGTTGAAAGCGCCGCTGATTTGAGTGGCGCTATATAAGTTTTCGGTTACAATTACAATTACAATTACAATTACAATTACAATAGGCCTGCAGCTATACTGTGATTTTATATTTCAGACCAGAAAAGTGAGAAACTGAGTTGCAAGCCAAATGGTGATGGCCTGATCTATCCAGGGAATTGGTATAGACACAGACTTGTATGTGTAATGAAAAACTTGGGTTTTGTTGTGTGCAGTTGTTTGAAAGTTTCTATTTTATTTGGGTTTTCCTCCATTTCGCTTCTCTGTTAATTCACTTATGTTAAATGTAAAAATGTAAATGTACGCGATTTTCTATAGCGACGGTATTTGGCCTCGACCCTGCTCATTTTTCAATGAATTGATCGGGTGAGATCCTTCACCACCGCTGCCCGTTTGAATGGGTGCCACTCTATTTAAGGTCCCCGTGTTGAGACCGTGCTAGCCCGAGATTTAAATCTCTAGCCAGACATTTGGCACAGTGAGCCCTAATAGGAATTCTCAGATCTTATAAGAAGATTACTTTAACTGCTAAGTGGTAAGCTTAGTGTTATGATAAAGCAAAACATTCATTCTTGATCTCATACACTGTAATGCAGTATAGTGAAACAGGAGTGCACCAAATCCATTTATGATTCAGTGTTGATTTGCAAGAGGTGAAAAGTTTCTGTTGTTTGACCTTTCGAGAAGTGCTGTGCTGTCCAGGTTACCTGTAGACTTTGCAGGTAATCTGGACTGCATGACACCTTGAGCTAAAGCTTTAACATGATAAGAACAAGTAGGAGGACTTGTAATGCTTCTGAAACAAGGTGTATACTTTGAAGACGTGTGGTTTGGACATCTACATTTTGACAGGATAGAAATCCAGAATAAACCAGGGACTCAGTGTAATATGATTTCTGATGCAGCGCAGAGAGAACGTGGATTGACAAATTAGGTCAGCTAGAGAAAATAAACTCGTTATAACATGACTCCATTATAAGGCAGTTCTTGGTGTGGCTACCAAATACAGTGTTCTAATGCTTAATGATGAGATCAGACAAGGACTCCGGCTAGAACAAAGAAAGAGCCGCAGGGAAAACTAGTCACAGTTATCCAGGTAGAGAAAAACTGATGGGGACAGGTAATACAATCTACCTGTGCTGGCGTTCTGCAGGGAAACTATCCTGTCATGCCGTATCAAATTGTCATTAATGACTTATATTGATTAAACCAGTCCCCATGTATCGATTGCAAGACAGGGATGTTGCTTTTCTGTTCTACTTAGTGCTGGAAATTATTGAGATTTAAAAGCATTAATTAAAACTATGGTATGTTTTGTTTCTGAGTAATCGTAATCTCCAAACTTCTAAAGCGCCACTCGAAGGCCAAGCGCAGGGCACCAGCCTATTCACGAGCGCTACGTCAGATCAGAGGGGTTTCCAGGGAGTAGTCCAAAAGAGGTCCAAGCAGTGGTGTAGTCCTAAAAAATGAAGTGGGGGAACGCCTGGAAATTGAAGTAGCAACTGTAGCAAAAAGTGCAATCTTGCAAGAATTTTGCATAGTGTGAGCGCTGCTATTTTTGAAACTGTTGAATGTAAAAAAATAACAAAAAAATTAATAAATGTAATTATGTAAATTTATACATAGGAATTTGTTATTTAGTATAAAGCCAACACATATATAAATATATCTGCGAAACTGCGAAAGGCTCCGGTAAGTAAGCAGTTGAAACTGTGAGTCTTGAAGTCTTCTTTGTTCATTTATTTCAGCAGAAGTGCTGCAAAATAGTGAGGGATCGCGTTCCCTCCCTGGAAAAAAGTGCGGGAACGGCGTTCCCCCGCGTTCCCGCCCCACTACACCACTGGGTCCAAGTCCAACACTTTTCAATTATAATGAGTGCATGTGCACCAAGAAAGGTTTAGAAAAAAAGGTTTAATTTAATCTGGGCCCGAAATGTTCATTAAGTTAACAGGAGTTGAAGAAGTTAATGAGTTTCATCGAATCTGATTCAATCTGAATGTAATTAGATCCAATCTAATGACCTCTTCGGCACCATTATCTTAACATGTGAGACACTGCATTAATTAGAAATTTACCTGAAATGCATATCAAATTAGTTAGTAGTTCTGGTTAACTTTAAGGAAGAGAAACTGTTAAAAAGTTTCATCAGAAATGTGATTCCGTTTCTATAAACATATATAAAGTATATATATATATATATATGTATATATATATATACATTAAGTATACAGATATAAAATAATCATTCACAAAAGTGAGACATGCTGCATTACAAAAGGTCACTTTAGTATATATATATTGGTTTATTGAAATCCTAAATGACAGACTGCACTAGGGTACAGAATAATATCCAGTTAAACAGAATTATGAATGTTGAATGAGTTAGGTATTTATCTGTCGAACAGAATACTGGAAATACAATTTCTATGATCTTTGATCGGGAGTTTAAAATTTTATGGTTATGGTCGCAGATTTTATGGTTGCTCAGTAGTTGGAGGAAATAGGGAACACAGCACATGGAATGGGTACTGTGTGATACCGTGAAAAAGCCGTTTTTCCGCTGTCTTTACCAGTGTGGTCATCAAAGTGCAATGAAGACTTAAGTTTGGGGTCCTAAGAAAGACTAGGGTGGTTGAAAAAAAGCCGTTTTCCGCTGTCTTTACCAGTGTGGTCATCAAAGTGCAATGAAGACTTAAGTTTGGGGTCCTAAGAAAGACTAGGGTGGTTGAACCCGCCCCCCACCCCCAACAATTTTCACCCTGAAGTAAACACTCACAACTTTAGGTCAGAGGTTGATTTCCAGAGTCCAGGGTAGCAATAAGGCTCTCAAATTAATTTGCTGTTGGGATAGGTGAAACAAGCAAGTTTCAGGTGTGTTTTAAAAGGAAGGCAATTTCCCACTTAGTGTATCCCACCAATTCGCATATAAGATATACATATATATATATATATCATGCATAAGTGCATATGTGTGTGTATATATATTATACTTGGATGTAGAGATGTTACTACATTTTTCTGACACATGTTAAATTGCTTAAAAAGCTGAAACTGAGCAGGCAATGATAAATTTCAAGGCAATTTGTATCCATATGTTATACATGTAGATATATTCTGTACCTAGTGTTTACAGAATACACACACACATATATATATATAATATATGTGTGTGTATATATATAATATTATGCTTAAATTGTATTTACAATACAATACAATACAATACAATACATCTTTATTGCAACCTAGTAACAACAATTCAAAATAATACAATTTGTGCACATTTATAGTTTAACAAATCATACTATATAGATATGTGTCATCAATTATGTCCATCTTTCCATTTAAATGATTTATGAATTAATAAAACTATTATGTCGAATGCTATGTGTATGCCTTCAGTTGCCTAGTGTGGCTTCCCTCAGTTCTACCTGTCATTGAAAGCACAGCTGCTAGCCTTCTGCTGCATGCTTTGAACAGTCTGGGTTAAATTGGCATACATCTCGCATCTAGTGCATGTATGTATGTTTGTATGTGCGTATGTATGTATGTGTATATGTATGTATGTATGTATGTATGTGTATGTATGTATGTATGTATGTATGTACTTTTTATGTATGTATGTATGTATGTATGTATGTATGTATGTATGTATGGACGTGTGTGTATGTATGTATGTATGTATGTATGGACGTGTGTGTATGTGTATATGTATGTATGTATGTATGTATGTGTATGTATGTATGTATGTATGTGTATGTATGTATGTATGTATGTATGTACTTTTTATGTATGTATGTATGTATGTATGTATGTATGTATGTATGTATGGACGTGTGTGTATGTATATATGTATGTATGTATGTATGTATGTATGTATGTATGTATGTATGTATGTATGTATGTATGTATGTATGTATGTATGTATGTATATGAACATTGTCTAGCTCACCTGTTAAGACGTTGTAGAAGTGCTTGAACATGTTTGTCTAACAGATATGAGTTAGTGGTCTTAATGCAATCCAAGAAGAAAATGTCATTGAACTGAGTCAGGCAGTACAGTATTACGGTATGGGTGTGCAAAGAAAGTCTGTTTCAGGAGCATAGAGCATGCATGTCATGCACGAGTTGCTCTACATGATTGAGTGACAGACCAGCTGACCTTCTTTAACGGAATGACTTCGAACCCAAAAAGGCATGAAGAAAAATCCTCCGATTTGTCGTGGAATACAAAGGAGACTGCTGGTATTGTTTTCTTGCATTGAGATTCAGATAGGTGCTAGGACAAAATGTCCTAGAAATGGGAACCATTTGTGTGTGTGTGTGTGTGTGTGTGTGTGTGTGTACGTGCGTGTGTGTACGTGTGTGTGTGCGCGCGCGCGCGTGTGTGTGTGCGCGCGCGCGCGTGCGTGTGTGTGTGTTTGTCAGAAGTGTTTTTCTTGATTATGCCTGGCTTATTTAATTATTCGCCTGCTACATTCATTGTCTTGTGCTCTCCGCTGAATAACAACGATTTTGAGAACATTTGGAAAGCACTCTGTCTGCATCAACAGGTTTTGTGTCTGCTCCTAGGCTTCTATGCATTGACCTTGTTCAGAATCCAATCCGTCATGCTTGAGTTTCTTAAAGAGAACATTAATTCTGTGATAAACATTGTTGTGATCGAACAGTTGAATTAAAATTGTACTATATGAGCCCTCTACTTGACTCATTCTGATGACTGATTGACCAGATTAGATTCTAATCATTCTGTGTATCCAAAAGTACACACTCAGAGCATACTGCAAGGGACTCAGAAATACAAGGCAAATGTAAAACGAGGCAAACGTAAAAGAAGGCAAATGTAAAATGAGGCAAACGTAAAAGAAGGCAAATGTAAAACGAGGCAAAAGTAAAATGAAGCAAATGTAAAACGAGGCAAATGTAAAGCGAGGCAAATGTAATGCGAGGCAAAAGTAAAATGAAGCAAATGTAATGCGAGGCAAATGTAAAACAAGGAAAATGTAAAACAAGGCAAATGTAAAAAATGGCAAATGTAAAACGAGGCCAATGTAAAACAAGGCAAATGTAAAACGAGGCAAATGTAAAACAAGGAAAATGTAAAACAAGGCAAATGTAAAAAATGGCAAATGTAAAACAAGGCCAATGTAAAACAAGGCAAATGTAAAACGAGGCAAATGTAAAATGAGGCAAATGTAATATAAGGCAGATGTAAAACAAGGCAATTGTAAGACGAGGCAAATGAAATTAAGCCGCAGTGAGTTTGCTTAGAACATGACCCTTTCATAATTTGGTTGGACATGTAGGGTTTCCTAGTTTTGTTTACACAGCATGAGGTGAATATTTACTGATATCCTTTTGCTAAACCTAGTTTATCATCTTTGTATTAGCCTCTACATTAAGTCTAGTATATTTTCACATTTACTTTTCACAGAATCACATCAACTTGCTTAGTATTTGGCTGTACATCTGATGAAGCAAGTAGGCCCTACTACTTTCTACTATTTGTATAGAGCGGTGTCTCATAATGTTGGAATGGAGTAGGATGGCAAGGGGCATAACATAACGTTTACCTTTATCTTACCCACTGACCTTCATTGTTACTTTGCATTCCACCTCAAGTTACATTACATTAAATTACATTATGGTGAGTGATGTTGGTTTTGGATGCACATGACCTCTACAAGGTTTGTTAACATTGCTATGCTGACATCCAGATACATATACATATTATATACACACACACTTGCTTACATACATACATACATACATACATACATACATACATACATTTGAACCCACATACATACAAACACTCACACTTACATACATACACACATACATATGTAAATACACACATACGTACGCACATACGTACATGCAAACATACACACATACATACATACATACATACATACATGCATACATACACACATATATACACAGTACATACATGCATATGTACGTACACACATACATACACACACATGCATACATGAATACTTAACTACATACTTATATGCGTACATATACCCTACATGCGGATGGTGCAGCAAATCTTTCCACTAAAGAATGGTTCAATTCTGGCGTGTCGGTCCTAAGAGATGTGGTTGCCAACAGGGAATACTACAGTTAATCGTGCTGGAAAGGGCCTTTTCAGACTGGATCGATTTTACAGCAAAGCAACGAGGCGAGAGCTGTACAATGTGTGTGCAATGAGCAATACTCCTTTGTAAACTTTCTTGTCACATGCCCATGGGAGAGCCCGAGTTGGACTGTCAACAACGCCGATGGAAGATTGATGGGTTGAGAGTTAGTACACAGAACACTGGTTATTGTCGGACGAGTTCTGGTGCTTTGACAGGTGGAAAACATGCTGTTCATATGAAGTGTTTAATAATAACAATAATAGTGATGATAATAAAAATAATAACAATGATGACAATAAGAGCAATTATGACAATAATTAAGATGAGAGCAACAACCACAATCCAGGCATTTCCCTTGCAATTGTAGCTTAATTATTTAAGTCTTAGGGAATCATTGCTATCTTGGTTAAATAATAATAATAATAAATAGTAATTATTATTATTATTATAATAATTATAGTAATCACTTATGATAACAACGAATATCAACAAGCAACTACTACCACTACTACTAATAATACTGCGACTACTGCTAACTAGTATTGATAATGATTTATCCAACACCACATTGCCATGACCTTCAGAGCACCTTCCAGATGATCTTAGGAGTGAGCTGAGAGATCATTTTTACTGCTACCTAATTTTGTCATTCCTGATGGATCGTGTCAAGCTTTTGACAATAATAATGATAGTAATGACAGTAATAATAATTATTAAAAATCAATGACAATGAGTACAATAATAATAAAATACCGTTATTCATTCGAATAATTATTTATTCATATTATTTATCTTTATTCCCTGATGTGTTTATTCGCTCAAGTCGTTTATCTATCTCGATCGTCTGCAGTCTCGATCAATTGAGTGATCGATATGTTGCCAACTTATACGTTTAGCTCATCAATCAGATATCGTTGGTCCTTTCCACTTGTGGTCACGTGACTGTCAGCTATTTCCGGTCGGATAGATTCTTTTCGATTTCTGTCTTGGCGCTGCAGTTCAGCAGATCACTTGCGTCATTTGGTCTCGGTTTGTTTTAGGCCGAATACTGAAATCAACTACTCTTCCTCTTTTGTTCCCTGTTGTGAATCGGTGAATTCATGTGTTTTCCCTCGACGTTTGCGTTTGAAAGAGGAATAGTACGGCTTCTGAATTTTGACAGAAATCTTGACCTAATCTGACTTTGTGGATTTGATTTCTTTGCTTCATTGACAGTCAGACAGATCAGGCTTTATAGGGAAGGAATCTGACAGATACTGAGTCAAGGACAGATCTAGGTGTCATAATATCCCCACTTGATTTCTGGGTCACTTCTGGATTCAATCAATCAGTCAGTCAATCAATTTTTATTGCAACGATATTACACACATCAGTTCAACATTGGAATATTTCGCAAAGGGGAGGCCCAGAAGGAATGAAATCCCGCTAATACGGACACCCAATTTTCTCATTTAATTACGTTGAGGATAGAGAATAGCAGAATAGAATGGGGGAAAAGTGGTTGGAAAAGATGAATATCCAAAAGGTTTCCGGCATATAAAAGTAGTCATTGGCACATAAAAAGATGACTAAGGTCATGAAATGTTTTTTCATATAATACCCTGCTCATATTGCTGTGAATTTATCGGGTGAGATCCTTCACCACTGCTGATATTCGAGGTCTCCATGTATAGACCTTGTTAGCCCTTGATTCCGATCTCTTAAATAAGCCATGATCGGTGTGTGGAACTTGCATCCACACGCCCGGAGGTGCTTTGATGTATGCTTATTCCATTTTTTAAAGTAAGTGTGCTTTGGGACACGAAATTCTACATATCTTGATGCATTATGTATTACCGTATATTAATGTCGTCATTGATGTATTGAGTTATATACAAGGAACAACATGAGAAGTGGTTGGTGAGCAGCTGCACGTAGAACCGATTGTGAGGAATCGGAAAGACAATGAGGAAGAGAACCGTGTATTGATTTGCAAGAGTCCTGGCAGTATAAGACAAGTGATTGGACAGCTTCTTGTGTTAGAGGCTGACAAATAGTTTGAAGCTACCACGGGAAAAGTAACAGGATTGTGTGATGTTGTTAATAGCACGTGATTCCAGTGTCGACCTTGAGTCTGACGTGTATAACAAACCTGGAGCACTGGTATGCAGTGGTTAAAGTGGTTTGGGTGAGCAGTGGGAACGCCAAAGAAGAGTTTCATTGGAACGCATGCGTGAGCAGTGGAAACGCAAGCAAAGAATTTCGAGAGCAGTGGGAACGCCGTTCCCGCCGTTCCCACTCCACTTTAACCTCTGCAGGTATGTCTCGTAGAAATATAGGAATGCTAGGCATATTAGATCTGGGAGTGTCATACCAAAGAACTTCATTTTGTTCATATTAAGACACAGTTGGTTATGAGATATGTCTCCCATGTACTGCAGAGATACACTATTTATGATACAATACATTACAGCTGTATTTGATATGGCCATTCTTCCAAAGTTCAGCAGTGTACACAACCATACGGCAGAGCATCGATGGCGCTGAGCAATTGCGAGTGAAGGACCTGCTCAAGGTACCTACTCAGTAACTCATGAGGCGAGGCTTGAACCCGTACTCTCTGCAGTACAGACTGAGCACTTTGATCAGTCGATCACCGTTCAGTAGCTGAGTGAACTAGACATGGTAAATGAACTTGAAGGTCATCGGCGTCATTAAATGATGAGATGAGAGAAAGCAGTGGAGCAGAATACAGGAGAAATGGCAAGGGACTTAGCACAGAGCCGTGACAGAGCCGTGAGGAAAACCACAATGACTGGCACAGAACAGTGAGGAAAACCACGGGAGAGGATATGTCATGAAATTTCATGTTGTACAATCAACCTGACGGACATGTGGTCGACCAGGCGTAGGCTTGACCAGTTGGTGCATGGCTAGCGTACAGCATTTGGGCTGACAGTGTGTGGACAACATCCTATAGAAGTAGCTTGCTACTAACGATGCTGTAGGATTTGTGGTACTTACAATTACAACAGTACAATTACCATTAAAATAGTGGCTAGTCTTATGGAATACTGTGATCAAGGGTAGTCAATGCAGACCTCAAGACAAGAAAGCTAATGAAAGTGCTGTGGCCAGTATCAGTAGGTGTTATTTGGTCAGTCAGATCACAATGGATGGTAGTTACTGTGGATTGTTGTTATGACCCATCTAGGCAGGTTGATTAGAAGGAAGGGGAAATTGTCATCAAGGTAATTAATAAATAAGCTGTGGACCCATGTCTATGTATAACTAGTGACCACCAACATTGACCAATGTGTGTGTGTGCTGGCTGAGGTGCATAACATAATGTCATATCTGTCATATAGTGGAAAAAACCAGGCTACACACCAATAGGATGGACATTTCCGACTGACTGGAGGAAGGTTGGGAGAGGGAGATGCATGCTGGAAATTACTCCGCAGACCATCATTCCAGAACGATAGACCAAACACGGAAAAGCTCCCATGATGCACTTTAATTTGTAATCTATAATTTTTTATGCGTTAGCTGAAAGGGAGAGAGTAGGAAGCATAGAGTGGATGAAAACTAGAGGTAGAGCATAGACTGGATGAAAACTAGAGGTAGACATGAAATAGATGAAGAGGGGCATTTGCAACTGATGGCAGAGACATTGCTTTGAACTGTGGAAAATGACCTTCAATCATGGAATAAGAAGACTCAGAGGTCACTCAATCAAAGGTGCAGACTGATGATCACCAGTGGGTCATGGTCATGTAGCCTACATTGCTTTATTCTTAGTGTAATAACAGAGAGATGGCGATTTATAGAGCTTCATATTTACTTGTATCTTCAGAGTGTCTGCATAATTTGTATGTACATGTATCTTCAGAATATGTGCATGCATAACTTAAATGTATGTGTATGTTCAGAATGTATGCATTACGTAAATGTATGTGTATCTTCAGAATGTATGCATAACTTAAATGTGTGTGTGTATCTTCTGAACGTGTGCCTAACTTCAGTGTATGTGTATCTTCACAATGTCTTCATAACTTACCGGTAAATGTACATGTATCTTCAGAATGTCTTCATAACTTAAATGTATGTGTATCTTCAGAATGTATGCATAACTTAAATGTATATGTATCTTTGGAATGTGTGCATAACCTAAATGTATGTTTATCTTCAGAATGTATGCATAACTTAAATGTATATGTATCTTCAGAATGTATGCATAACCTAAATGTATGTTTATCTTCAGAATATATGCATAACTTAAATATACGTGTATCTTCAGAATGTATGCATTACTTAAATGTATGTGTATCTTCAGAATGTATGCATTTATACTTAAATGTATGTGTATGTTCAGAATGTATGCATAACTTAAATGTACATGTATCTTCAGAGTGTATGCACAACCTAAATGTATGTGTATCTTCAGAATGTGTGCCTAACTTCAGTGTATGTGTATCTTCAGAATGTCTTCATAACTTAAATGTTTGTGTTTCTTCAGAATGTATGCATAACTTAAATGTATGTGTATCTTCAGAATGTATATATGCATAACTTAAATGTATGTGTATCTTCAGAATGTGTGCCTAAGTTCAGTGTATGTGTATCTTCAGAATGTATGTCGCCTATGTCTTCAGATTCCAGTATTTTCACAACTGATAACTATGGCAAATGTCCCGTTCTGCTGCTATTTGCTAAGCACCGTCTACAATTGTCTGCGTTTTTAATCTGTGGGTCTGTCATTGAATGTAAGAGAAACTGATGAGTAGATATGGATGAGAATCCCTTGACACTTCATGCTAGAAAACGTTTCAAGAACTCGATACCCATTGGTCATCGTATTCTCTGTTCACACAATTTGCCGCTATTCTTCTGTGTCTTCGTATTTTGTTTGCCAATTACTTACTGCACGGCTATCTGATCTTCTGTTTGACTGCTTTTATATTGTAAATACATATAATGTTGTATATATATATACTTATATATAAGTCTGTTTATATACAGTATATATGCCCATATATATTACAGGATGGGCCAAAACAAAAAGTTGCCCCCTACAGATTTTGCCAATATTTCGGCCAAAAGTAAGAATTTTAAAATCAAATTGTACTGACTTAAAAGTAATTCATATTTACATATAACAGCCAAATTTCACAAAAATATTTCAAACAGAACCAAAGTTATATCATTTTTACTGAATCCACTCACTGTTTTTTTTAATATTTTCAAAAAGCTGAGGGGTTACTTTTTTGGCCCACCCTGTATATGTGTTATAGTAAACGTCTTCAACTTATCCTAAATTCACCTGCCTGAGCTGTCACCAGCACCCCCCAACATCACCATATCACTCCTATCATTAATCACTTGAAAATGGAAGATGAAGTTTTCTTTCTACATGCTAACTGATGAAATGGCAGTGGTGCTTGTATTAAAAACGGCCGAGAGAGCTCTTGGTGGATATCGTTTGGGCTCTGGACAATTCAGTTGAGCTGTGATAATATGGATGTTATCAGTTTTTGGACAAGTTTGGAGATGGGAGGTCTGGTGAAACCATGGCTAGCATATTATCACTTCAAATTGTGAAACCATGGCTAGCATATTATCACTTCAATTTAGTAGGTCTCTTTTTTGTAGTTGACTTATAACAGTCTAGATCTGCGAAAACAACACTTTTATGCCAACAATTTCTAGAAGAGACAACAATTACATTTGTTCCTGCCTTTTTCAAAACCTAGAGAAATTTGTCCCAATACCCATGGATGCTTCCAGTGGCATCTAACCCCCTCCCCTACCCAAAATGGGAGAACAAACCCCCACTCTGGCCAAAACCACTTGATGCTTCTATGATTTGCATTTGTTCTTATACAAACGAGTTAAAATATATGCTGTACAGGGATCAAAAGATTTTTTTATTGTAGTAGCATTCATCTAACAGCTGGACATCCTTTGTTTAACAATTGATTGATTGGATCACTGTTGTCTGTTTAATCGGATTCTCTGACATTTGAAATCACAGCATTTAAAGGCTGTTGATGTTGATTTGGCTTAGTTGAACAGTCATGGTCTTTGTATGATTTACTGCATCCACAGTCTTTCATGTTAGGTGCACATAAAGCACTTGTGCACATTACTATGAACGTCTTTGAGCAAAGCTCCAGCAATTTTTAGGGTTCTTTAACACTTTCACGACGAGAGTGTACTAAAAGCGACTGGGAAGCCAATGCAGCTCGTCGTTAAAGTGTTAAAGGTGCTATGAGTCAAGATAAGACTGTTACATCGCAGCATTTCACCAGTTTTGCCAAAGTGCCTTTTTCCTAAAAAGCACATTAGTTGCACAGATCAAGAGAATTGCAAAGAGCAGCAAGATGATGATGAGGAGAAGAAGATGACAGAGGAAGAGAAAAAGGCAAAGAAAGAGAAGGAGAAATAGGAGTATTGGGAGGAAGAAAAGAAGGGCAAGCAGAGAAGAGGAGGAGGAGGAGGAGGAGGAGGAGGAGGAGGAGGAGGAGCAAGGAAGATGTCTTGAACTCAGACAGCCATGTTGATGGGCCCAGAGCTGGTCTGTGATGTGTCAGTGGTGGTTCTATTACAGTTAAAATGCTTGTATATAATCTTTGTGTATTAACTTTGTAAATGAGCCACACGAGTCCTTAGCTATATTTGACCCTTGTCGGCTGACTCACTTATCTGCATCTGTTCTGAGCACAAGTTACAGCAATAGTGTATCTGTTGTGATTCTTTCATATATAGTGTTGGTGCTGATGTGTCAATTAACGAGTCTAAACATTAAAAACACTGGTGGCCAGCTATGGATCCTATAGTTGCCAGCAATTCCATGTGCATTAGATGGGACACATATGGGCTCTGTATGGGTCCCATATGGGAGTACGAGAACCATGTGGGCTCCATGTGGGTATGCGGACAAATATGGCTGTCAGGGAGATGATGAGAAGCAGGGAAGGATGAGGCAGAGCATGCTAAGAAACCCTCTGCAGGTCTTGGTATTATTTTTTGAATTTAGTGACTTGCACAAAGGACATTTTTATCCATCCTAAATGTCTATGCCAACCAGGCAACGATTTATCAGCAGTGCTTGAAGTAAGTCGATAAGAGACCAGAACAATTTCCTGTAGTAAGTATTCCCTTTTTTTGTATATAATGTAGGGTACTTTGATGTGGTGAATGTTTATATAAGAAATTCTGGATAAAACGAGACAAGTAATGTGAACGCTTTGTTATTGACTCAGAAGAGATTAGAGTGAAACTGAGGTTTGTGTGTTACATGTATGTTCTACAAACCTAAGCTGATGTTACTGAGGTCTTGTGTGTTACATGTATGTTCTACAAACCTAAGCTAATGTTACTGAGGTCTTGTGTGTTACATGTATGTTCTACAAACCTAAGCTAATGTTACTGAGGTCTTGTGTGTTACATGTATGTTCTACAAACCTAAGCTAATGTTACTGAGGTCTTGTGTGTTACATGTATGTTCTACAAACCTAAGCTAATGTTACTGAGGTCTTGTTTGTTACATGTATGTTCTACAAACCTAAGCTAATGTTACTGAGGTCTTGTGTGTTACATGTATGTTCTACAAACCTAAGCTAATGTTACTGAGGTCTTGTTTGTTACATGTATGTTCTACAAACCTAAGCTAATGTTACTGAGGTCTTGTTTGTTACATGTATGTTCTACAAACCTAAGCTAATGTTAAGCCTGTCCAAAGCACTTGAGACATTCATATTGATTGATTGTGATGCTGTTGTTTTCTAACTGTTGTTTTTTTAACTGTTGTATTCTGTATTGTATTATTTGATGCATGTACACTAATCTCTTGCAACCGGTTAAATAAAGAAAATACTTACTTACTTACTTACTTTGCTTGAACCAAAATGAACATTGGATGGGTTATGTTTGCTTATGTGCTTAAATACTCTAAATAAACCACTTTGATATGGGGTAAAAACTGATGGGATCAAATGAAATCGGAATAGATTAAGTGGAATTGGATGAAGTGTTATTGTTGAGTGTAGTACATGGTTTAACGCATGATTAGACTAAGTGGAATTAGATGAAATGTACATTGCCTGTATTGTATGGTTTAATGCATGGTTGTGTGTGGATGAATAACAAGGATTCTTGGTTATGTAATCGGTTTAAGGTTTGGTGTATGGTTGATGCAGTGTGTATCGACAGACTGCAAAGTTCTGGTCATTTTGCTCAGAGGACAAATGCCAGACTCTTGTGCAGGATGCTTTGGGTGTCATAAACAGGGATGAAATGGGCTCGTAAAGCATTTTCTTTCCACATCTGAGAAAAACTGTGGTAAAAACAATAGACATCAGGGATTGGCGATACTGTTAGTGTTTTGTGGCGCCATCTCATGGTCTGTTTAGTGTTAAGTGTCTGTTCTGGTCGATCTGCGTAGCGTCAGTTTGAATGCAGTCGTGTGTAGGTTGGACAAAAGGTCTGATCGAAGCAGCCATCGACCGCCATTGTGCATTGAAAGCCTTCTACACTTCCGGTCTTCCCTTTGGTTGCCAGCCTCTGAGATATCGGAGGGGGGCTGCTTTAAATTCAATAATTGCACACCTGTGCAGGTAAAGTGCGTATCTGCTTGTAAATTTGCGTGGATCTAATAAGATACTTTGGTGAGGTACTAAAAGGCACTATATTGAGTATCTTGATACATACATGCATACCTACTTACATACATACGGTACATGCATATATACATTCATGCAATATATACTTACATACATATATACAGTACATGCATACATATATACATACATACAGTACATGCAATGTCATGCATGCAATACATACATATGTACAATCTTACAATATATTACATACATACATACATACAATACATGCATACATATATACATGCATACAATACATGCATACAATACATACATACATATATACATTCTTACAATATATACATACAATGCATGCATACATATATACATGCATACAATACAATACATGCATGCATATATACATACATACTTGCATACGTACATACATACATACAATACCTGCATGCACACATAGATCAAGAACCAAATTTGATTCAATTTGCGGTTTACTCTAACCCACATACGAGACTCAATTGGTGTTATTAACTGAAATAACTCGGCTAATGCTAACGTGTAGAACTTGGTTTAACTGGCTCAAGATCCATTCATTAACAAATCCACTTTTAAATCCTTTAACAAACTGGTTCA